>OZ038487.1:81793490-81898490 GCA_964036315.1 Acanthosepion esculentum
TTAATCATTGCTAAACATAGATCGACACATGATGCCAAGGAGAGGCTCAACACATACACCCAAATTTTACAAGAATTCTTCCTGAATGCAGACATATGTGTAAACACCACATGTGTTTGAATGACAAATAAAGAACCAATCTTTATTATTTATTTATCATGACCCTTTATCTTGGGTCATCAACCAAGAGAGGATAAGAAGTTAAAGTCAGCAACTCAAATTGGAAGAGTTGGTCCATTGCTTTGCTGACAATCAAAGAAATACTATTCTGTGCTATTCAATTTCTACTGGCATGCTGACCCCCAAAGAAACACAGATAAGACAATAATCTGTCCTCCTACTTCTGCTATATGTGTATTCACTCTCTATGCCATGCATTATAGACAATTACAATTCCAGTGTTAGGAAGGATTTTTATTTCACTTTAATCTTTTCTTCTTTTTACAAACTTTAATTCATTCACAAACAAGTTCATCCGCTTTTGTATTCTTTCAATATTTTTTGTATTTCAATTGTTTGAATGTACAGGGTGCATAACGTATGTAAGGACACATTGGAGACCATATAAAAAACAACCATATCTTACAAACAACAATTAAAACATGTTGTTTCATCTCATATATTAGCAGATAATTGGTCATTGATGATCTGAAAAGATAAAAACACATTAATTTATTATCACATAACTGCAGGTGCACAATCACATGTCCTCAAATACCTTACACACACTGTATACATTTATTGTCACCATTTCAACTCAGATCTTGTGCCTTATTCTGAATGTGTTGCTCAAGTGAATTAACAAATAAGTGTCCACAACATCTTTATTATTTTTTCATCCTTTATCAGTTGCTTTTTTGGGTAAGGTTGGTAGGGGGGAATGTTTGTGTTTCTGCTGACTAAAAAAAATGATACTAGTTGGAGTTAAATTATGAAAAAAATGAATCTTATGGAATCTCTGAGCATCAAGTTTTCCAAGCCCTCTTTCCTCATTATGTGTCCTAGAAATTCTTCCTGATGTTACGTATAAGTGTTCATTTTGTTTCCATTTTTACTAAAACTTTGCCGTTGCTCACATGTTTGGTCTGTGGTATTCTCAACATCCTTCTGTAGAATCACATCTTTGTTGTTTCAAGTCTCTTCTTCACCTCTGAGGAGATTGTCCAGAATTCATTGTCATACAGGAGGACTGATATTATCAAAAGTTCAGTACTCTTTTCTTTGTTTCTAATGAAATTTTTCTGTTTCTTAATACTTTGCTTCGCTTTTGAAAGGCATCTTTCACTATACCATTGCACCTTCGGATTTCAGTGTTGCACTTTCCGTCCTCCATTAAAACACTTTCTAGATATTTAAATTGTTGTACTTGTTTGATTTTGGTATCTCCAATTTCTAATTTGCATGTTGGGCTGTTCATTTTCCTAACAGCCATGCATTCTATCTTTATGTAATTGATCTTTAGTCCTTTCTTCTTACTTTCATTCACTACCTTCTGTAACAGTTCTTATAGTTTCCTTTCTTTGTCTGCTATCAACACTGTGTCATCTGCATATCTTATGCTGTTTAGATTGTAGCTGTTAGTAATTAATCCTGGTAGGACTTATAATTCTCTCAGAATCACTGCATTGTATAGGTTGAATAAATCCAGTGAGAAGACACATCCTTGTCTCACACCACTGTCTATTTTTGTATCTTTACTGAATTCATTTTCTATTCATATGCAGGTGGTTTGTTGCCAAGTATTGATTGTGGATTATTCTAATATCCTTTCCAGATATGTCACTGTTACCTAGCAGTTCTAAGTGTTTATTATGATGTACTTTGTCAAATGCTTTATCATAATCTATAAAACATAGGTATATACATCATTCTGCATTTGTATTGCTCTTTGCTCTTTCTGATATCATGCTGAGCATAAATATCACATTCCTTGTTCCAGTGTTTTTAATGAACCTGCACTGTTCTCGTCCTATTTCCTGTCTGATTCTGTTGCACGTCCTATTCATCAGAATTCAAAAGACAAGTTTTTGTCATATGGCTCATTAGGCTGATTGTCCAATGAACTTCACATTCTTTTACACCTGGCTTCTTTGGCAGTCCTATGAAAATGGATCTATTTAGATCTTCCAGCATATCTTTATGTATATTTTATTTATGTCTCTGACTTGTCAATGCTGGAATCATCTAAGTCTGCCAACATATATATTATAATTCAGTCTAGTCTTGTTGCTTTGCTTCTGCTCAATTTAATCAGTGCTGATTTCACTTCAGATTCTATATTTCTGGTCCTTCCATATTTCTGTGCATTGGCAGCTGACCTCTTTCATTGTGGAATAGTTCTCCAATGGATTTGTTCCATCTCTGAAGTATTTCTTCTTTTTCTCATATCAGTGTCCCATCCTCAGAGTTAATGAGCATGTTTTTGTCTTGTTGGTTCTTTTATTTTTTTAAAACGGTTAATTTGCAGTGTAATACCAGAACTCAGTTTGCATTAAATATTTCCAGAATACTAACACCTTTGTGTAATTGTACATGCTCCATTTGAATCTGGCTCGATAAATTTGATAAAATCTACCGTTTTCGAGTTATCGACAGTGAAATTTGGGATTCAATTGCAGAGATATCATATTTTATTAATAATTTTCAATTAAAAGTTGTTTTTATATTGTCTGAAATTGATTAATAGAATATGTTCTAATAATGATCACTATATTTTGAATCTGTATAATTTACTCATTTTACAAATTCTTCATTTACTGAGATTTTTAAAGTAAGACAATTTATTCTTTTTGTTACAATCCTAGCAAACCCAATTTTTATTTCTTAAATTATGGAAAGCCACTTCCATCAGCATGGCTATTGCTAACTTCCAGGAGAGTTACTCATTGCTCCTTCTCAGACTAATGTTTTCCACTGAGATGAAGAGGAAATATCATATTGAATCAATTGCTAAGTTTGCAGCTAGGAAAGTTCATACAATATGTTGTGTTAGACAATTTTTCTTGACAGAATTTATCTTACATATTTATAAGTCTACCATTCAGTCCTTGCTTTGAATATTGCTGTCACATCTGATCTGGTACTCTTGCTATATATTTAGAGATTTTTGATAAAATCCAAAGAAGAATTTTCAGTGTTATTGATTCTGACCTGGCATCTCAGCTTCAATTACATTCCCACCACTGTAATATAGCTTTCCTGTGCTTTTTCTATAAATACTTTTATGGAAATTGTTTGGATGAACTTTCCTCTATGGTATCTAGACTTTAAGAATTTAAGTGCAGTCTTTGATTGGCAACAAAGTCTCATCATTTATAGTTCAAATGGCAAGATGTAACCGTAAGTTCTATGCTAACAGTTTCTTCTATCACACTTCTCACTTGTGGAATTCTCTTCTGGCTTCTTGCGTCTCAGTCAAGTTTAATTTTCAAAAATTTAAATGCAATATCAATTATCTTCAGTCTACTTGATACTTGTTCTTCTATTGTTCTCTCTCCTTAATAATATTTTTTCTCCTCATATCCCCTCACACTCAATAACCCCTTGTGTCTGTGCTTTAATGATTAAAAAAAATCTTACAGCAATGATTAATTCTTTTTGTTGTAATTCTAACAATTCTACTTGACCTAAATTAAAGTAACTTTTTTCATAAGAACAAACAAAAAATTAATTTATTTTCCAATGTAGGCAATACTTATATTTCTACTTTATTTTTACAAAGGGTCTAAGGGATATATTTTTTGTTGAAATGTTTAGACAATTTGTTATTTCAGAATAGCTATATCTCATTTATTGAAGTTGGACACCTTTTACAATTAAAGGATTTAATGAAGATAGGAAAAATGAAGAGATTAGAAAAAAGTGAGTTTCAATTCAAATGCCTGCTTTATAAACCAGAAGAAAAAAAACAGTGATTGTGAATTTCATCATCTGACAGGATGACAGAGACTGGGATACTGAACTGCAAATGCAAGGGGTAAACTTGATTCTTCATTTCCAAAGTCTGATTCATCTCCTCCCCTGTCTTCAGCTGTTTGTAGAGACATTATATGTCAGATTTTATTATGCAAATCAATGTTGTCACAATAAAGTCATTTACCTAAGATATAAAATTGTTTACTGAAGAATTTAAAGAATACAGTTTTAATTAAAATAGAAAATAATTTATATAGTCAATGCAAATGAATAAAAAAGCACAAATTTCTGAGTCTTCACCTACAAGTTCATGTCACCTCTATTAGCTTTTACAATGTGGCGTATTTAAAAACAGCAGTAGGAATGTTGATCTTGGCTAGACACTTTGGATACCAGAAATTGAAAATTTCAAGTTAAGCATCCTTGCATCTTCAACACTTCTCTTGATGTGTAATTATAACCAACATTTGTTTATTTTTTGTTTTCTTCTCCACATACAAATGAGCCCATAAATAAAAACATTATTCCATCTGAAGAAGTTGTTTTGAAGAACGAAACACATAAGATTTTTCCATTCTGACATTCAACTACCCACCATCTGTCTGATATACAGAATTTTGTATATCATATTCTCCCAATAGAATTTTCATGATATATAATACTTATCCTTACATAAGCAATACATCCAGTCAGTTTCAGCTTATAATAATATCATTAAAAATATTGATAACTTCTTTTGAGGTTTCATCTTTGATTATGTAAACAAATTAAGTGTGGCATAACTTTTTATTTATAAATAAATTCAAGCTATTTATCAAATATCGATCCCTGATGAACATTTTGATGCAAAACTCAGCTAACCAGATAAGTCACTTGACCAAGAAATTATGATAATTCTCTGCATTTATCTTGTCATCATCATCATCATCAATTTTGTAGGAGCATATAATTTTATATTTTAACCCAAAATATTACTTTCACCTGTCATTTATCATTTTATAAATCATTGACTATTTCCATGAAAATCCCAACTTATGTAGATTTATATTCTTCAATAAAAATTATTGTTGAGAAATCAGTTTTCATGTACTACTTCACCAAAAACTACTTACTTAAAGGGGGCAGTTTGCTTTCATGTCTTTAGCCAATATCCTTTATATTTTGTATCTTTTCTCTCTGTTTTAGTAACATTACACTACCAGCTTCTTCAAATATTTTCTTGTTGGTCAGTCCTCTTTTCTTGCTTGTTACTCTTAATTTTTCTTACATATCTTTTGTGACATTCTTAAAGCCATTTTGTTTTTGGTTTTTCTGCAATCTTTGTTCAATATTATCGGAACTTCTAAAGTATTTTCTCTTTTTTTTATATTATATCTTTCTTCGGATCAATATTCTTTTTATATATGAAATTAAAAATAAATATCAATATCTATAGTCCCATAATTATTTATTTGCAATATTATGTAGAATCCATGAGTTGTATAATAAAATCTAATAACATCAAATAAATTATCATCAATATTTAAAATAAAAGTGTCCAGATTTATACAGCATCTTGCATTTATTAGCAAAACTACTGCTCTCACAATGTGAGGTATTTTAAAACAGCAGCAATAAAAATAAGAAAAAGAAGTGGTAAGAAAGTGATTGAGGTTGGCTAGACACAGTGGATACCAGAAACTTAAAATTTAAATTTAAAGTTAAGCATTCCTGCATTTTCAGCATTTTTCTCTATGTATAATAATAACCAAAATTTGTTTGTATTTTGTTTCATCCAACTATAGATCCATTATTTAATCTGAAGAGGTCCTTTTAAATGATGCAATGCTTCACATAAGATTTTTCCATTTTGTCATTCAATGACCCACCCTTTGCCTGTTAGTAAGTGGATCGGGCCAATCAAAACCTGTACTGCTTGTCATATACCTGACAGAATGAATGTCAAAGATGAACAGCCAGAGTTGTCTTGAGAAGAATGCATCTCCATTTGGTAAATTCAGTATTTTGCATGAAATCAAAGATTAAACAATCTGTATCCTCTGTTTGTTTTGCCAGTTCTGAATATTCTTTCATCTTTTCATCGGCTTTTCTCTTCTGCAAAGCCTTTTGGATTTCAAGGGCCTTTCTGGCAGCAGTATTTTTCTAAATCCTAATCTTGTGGCTCTAGTAGAGTTTTAACTCCTGAAGCTGGACTATTCTACAATTCAGTCCATCTTATATGAAATTGGGCTCTTTTCTTTCACATTTATTAAGCTGGTACCTTGTTTTATATAGGTTAATATTAAACTGAATAACAGAAGAAGTGTACAGTTGGACCCTTTGCAAACTCAGTGATTCAGTTTTTCATTCTTAGATTATATAAAGATTGTTTTATATGGTAACATGGTCTTTCTACTGCTATTTCTCCTTATTTTTCTCTTTGCTGTAATAATCCAAGTACAATAGATATAAATATGTATAAAGATACAGAGAGATAAATTTTAAAAAAGTTTGCCAGTTGGAATGTATTAGCAGAAAAGCCCCTCTTTCTAAAACTGTTTTATCTGTAATAACTAATTATGTATGTACATAGATTGAAACAAAAGAAGTTTTAAGAGGTAACTGGGAATGTGGGTAAATGTAAAAAAAAAAAAAACTTATTTGAGGATGAAGCAGTCAAAGGACAATCTATTGTGTTAGTGACCTAAAAAGAAAAACAAAAAGATTTAATTTAATAACACAGGAAGTCCTTCTGCTGACAAAGTGGACAACAGGTCAACCAGGCTCCTCAGATTTCACTACCACCCTCCAACAATTTTTTTCTCTCCTTTTTCTGATATCCAGTGCATTGTCATCCTCTTTTTTGGTATATAGTGGGAGAGGGATCCCTGTCAGTCAACAATGAAAAAAAGAAAAAGTTGAAGGAGAAATAGTAAAAGATAATGAGTGAGTTAGTGAGGGAATGACAGAAAGTGTGAAGAAGAATAAGTGAGAAGAAATGCAGAAGATATGAAGAGAGATAGATAGATAGAGAGAGAGAGAGAGAGAAAGAAATCTATAGACAAAATTGAAGACAGTGAGGTTATATATATATTGAGTGAGAGATACATTTCTCTCTATTTCTCTCTTTTCCTCTCTCTAGCTCTTCTTCTTTCCAACTATTAATTTCTATCTCTACTTTCATTTTACTTCACTGTCTTCTTTTTTTCTATATATTTCTTTCTTATCATTTTCTCTTTCTATTCATATCTAGTCTGTATTTCTTCTAACACTTCTTCACACCTTCTCTCACTCATTCATCTTTTCTCTATCTACGTGCACACACACACACACACACACACACACACACAGATAGATAGATAGATAGATAGATAGATAGAAGAAAGGGAGATAAGTGGAAGTGGAGAACTTGATAAAGAACAAGATAAAGGAAAGAAAGAGAAAGTAGAAAGGATGAAATAGATAGATAGATAGACAGAAGCACAAAAGACAGAGAGAAGTGGGAGGAAAATTACTGACAAAGAGGGAGATAAAGACAGGATAGAGAAAAGAGGAAAACTAGATAGATATATAGAGAGAGAGGGTGAAAGAGAGGGAGGAAGGGAAGGAATAGAGACATAAAAGTTCAACAGTAAGTGAGGGGTAAATTTAATGTGAGACAAGGGAATGGCTATTGAGGTTCTGTCCCTTAAGTGGTTTTCAATGAATCATTCCAATGCCTATAAATGAAGACCTGAAAATATTTAATTTCTGAAAATCAACCATCCACCCACTCATATTACTGCCCATCCACCTACCCATCTACTCTATTACCCATCAGATCTTCCTCCCACTATTCTTTCAAACTAGTTTGCCTAGAGGCAAGTTTTGCTATTTTTTCTTTTTTCTATTGACTTTTGTAATACCTTCTTTTCTTTTTCTTTATTCATTTTTCTGTCTCTTCTTCCTTTTATATTTTTTCATTTTTCCATACTTTCTTTTTCTTCTTTTCTTTCCTTTTATCTTCCTTTATTCTCTTTTGTTCCCTCTTTCTTTCTTGTTATCTTTACATTTTCTTCTCTGGCTTTTACTTCTTTTTTCCCTTTTTCTTTTCCATTGATTTACATTTTCCACTTTTCATTTTTCATTTTCTTCATATTTTCACCTCTTCTGTTTACCTTTTATCTTTCTTCTTTTTTTCTCTATTTATATTCCATTTTTTCTTTTCTTTATATTTTCTTTTTTCTCTTTTCTTCTTTCTTTTCTACTTCTTTCTATTTTCTTCTCATTTCTTTCTTCATATTTTTAAAACTTTTTCTTTTTCTCTTCCTTTCTTTCATACACTCCTCTTTTTTGTCTTCTTTTCACATATTAACCTTTTCTTTCTCTTTCAGTCTCTCTTTCTCTTTTCCTACATTTCCTCTTTTTCATTTTCTTCTACTTTTTATATTTCTTTTCTTTTTCTTCACTTCATATTTTCTTCTTCTTCTTCTTCTTCTTCTTCTTCTTCTTCTTCTTCTTCTTCTTCTTCTTCTTCTTCTTCTTCTTCTTCTTCTTCTTCTTCTTCTTCTTCTTCTTCTTCTTCTTCTTCTTCTTCTTCTTCTTCTTCTTCTTCTTCTTCTTCTTCTTCTTCTTCTTCTTCTTCTTCTTCTTCTTCTTCTTCTTCTTCTTCTTCTTCTTCTTCTTCTTCTTCTTCTTCTTCTTCTTCTTCTTCTTCTTCTTCTTCTTCTTCTTCTTCTTCTTCTTCTTCTTCTTCTTCTTCTTCTTCTTCTTCTTCTTCTTCTTCCTCCTCCTTTTCTACTTTCTTTCCCTTACTCATTTTTATCCTTTTTCTTTAACAGCTTCCTCTTCCCTTCTTGTTTCCATCTTTCTTCTCTATCTCTTTTTTCTATTTTGTTTCTTATCTTTACCTCATCATCCAACTTATTTTCTCTTTTCAATTAAATGCTTTCTTTTACTGAACAAGTGCTAATTCAGAAACTGAATAGCTCTATAATAATGAAGTGTTTGCAAATGTTTCCTGCATATCTTATTTATAAAAAAAAACAATTTTCAACTGTGTATTCATTCTCTAGCTAAAAAAAGTACTGTAAACTTAGATATTTAATAAATATTTCATGGGTTGTCTTATCTCCCTGTGTATTCCTAAGCTATAAAGATTTACTGTCACAATTTTTAATTAAATTTTCCCCTAAATTATATTTAAGAAAAACATAGAATGATTTTTCATCTAGTTTTAAGAATAACTACATTAACTGTTTTCTCTTTCTCTTTTTACCTAATAGGTTAACCTGCCGCCTTGCAAGTCACAGTGCAGTCCATGCCCTCATCAATAAATATTTATTGTTTACAATATATCTACAAAAAAGATCTACACCACCATAATACCCATAAACAATACACATATGCTTTTGTAGCAGATGCAGTGAGAACTTTCAAAAGAAATAAATCAACACATGAAGGATTTTTATAGATGTAAAGAACAATACAGCTCCCAAAAGAAGAAAAGAAAATTATATAGATAGATAGATAGCTAGCTTAAAAAAAATAAGAAAACATTTTTATGTGATTAGTGTGTGTGTGTGTGTGTGTGTGTGTGTGTGTGTGTGTGCGTGTGTGCGTATGTACACACATCTCATGGTTGTGTTGAAATTAAGTAGTCAATGTTCCAGGAAGAAGTCTTCCCCAGCAGGAACTACTGGACATGTTTTCTGTGACCAAGTGAGCAAAAACGACAAAGAGAGAGTGAGCCCTTTATTTTTATACTGCTGATTGCCAAATCATCTTGTGGGCATTGAAAAAAATCTATTGTGGTAATCTCATATTATATAATATTAACTATAATTTTTTTTCAAATCCCAAACTAAACAAACTCTTCTTCAACATTAGAACTGCCGTTTTAAATGTATTCAATAACTGATGATCCATTTAACTATTGAAAAGTCAGTCACCTGCCAATCATGTGCCTATAAATTTTAATGGTTGCTAACAAGTTTTAAAGTTTTAAAGATGAGACAAAGACAGGGATAAAAACTCTAGATCTTGAAAATTAACAGATGCACAGTTGAAAGTACTTGATCACAAACATTCAGAGAATATCTTTACTGAGTGAACTCATAGACTCTCATCTGTGTAAACAAGAAAAGTCAAATAAAAAACATTAAAAAAAATAAAACCTTGCCTGTATCAATTCAAAGCTGCTGCCTAAATATACATTATATATATATATATATATATAGTCATCCACAGACAGACCATTTTGCTATATCACAGCTCATCAGTGTGGTTAGACATGTGATTGCTTCAAGCTGGGATTGAAACCCAACTAATTTGATATCAGTTAGATTCTGTCACTCTTAGGCTATCAGTGCACGCAGTGGGGAAATGGAATTTTTAATGCATTATATATGATATATAAGCATTATCGGCTACCAGAGTGCTCAATTCATAGTGAAGAGCTTTTAGCGTTAATTAGCAGCCGCTGCCGAATTCCTTTTCTTCCAAAGTGCTCAACCTACAAGATGGGACATATATAGTCATAGCATCTATCAGAAATACTTTTACAAACTTTGGAGGTCGGTTCCTCACAACAAAACAAAGACAAAAGTCCATATAAACATATATCCGCAAATACTTCATTTTTGAGTTATTAAGTTTCAAGAAAGTCTATGGTAGATGGCACTGTGTTGCCATGTAGACTACATTACATTTGTCACTTGCGTACATTTGTGTCTAGTCTGTCTTCAATGTTTAACGTGTGTAGTAGTGGGTTAAGTGAGAAGTGTTCCATTTAACAATGGCAGGATATTCATATTATGAATATGATTCTTACATATAGCTGTGCAAATGGTAATGGATACGAGGCTGCATGGCTCTATCAGATTGCACTTCCTGACTGAAGACAGCCAAGTAGTCCAATCTTTGTTGCTGTTTATCATTGAATTACTGAGACAGAATTGAGGAAGACTGAGATCTTCTCATATGCCTGACCACAAAGAACACATTCTACAGGTTGTCAGAGACAGTCCAGGTATCAGCACATGTCAAGTGAACCTAGTGTACATCTCATAGTACTGCATGGAAGGTACTTCAAGAGCAGCTCCTGTATCCATATCATTTGCAGCATGTGCAGGGTCTTTTACCTTCTTTTGCCCTCACCAAAGGAGAACTTTTGCTGATGGTTTATTGCACAAACTGCTGATTGGTTGTTTGTCTTTTCAGTTTTGTTTATGGATGAGGCAACATTTGGAAAAGGTGGAATAACAAATTTATACAACCAACATTTGTGGGTGGATCAAAATCATGGTATAATACAGGCTAGATACCAGCATCAGTTTATGATTAATGTGTAACTTTGTAACCAGACCTGCTATAGGATGTAACCCTGTTAATACAAAGACGCATGTGATTCATGCATGATAGGGCTCCTGCACATTGACACTACTATTTACTCCTGCCTCAAGCACAAATCTACTGAGGCGGACAAAATTAACCTGGCAGCTCAAATTGAAAAGGACCTCCAATCGGTTGTGGACTGGGGAGAGAAATGGATGGTCAACTTTAACGCCTCTAAAACAAAATTGCTCTCCATTAACCACCACAAGGACCCATCCCTGCATCCCATCAGAATGTCTGAGGACCAACTTCTCGAGAGTTCCTCTCTGCGGCTGCTCGGTCTCACGCTGTCCGCTGATCTGAGATGGAACAAATACATCGAGTCAATTGCATCATCCACCGCTAGAAAAGTTGGTTCCCTGTGCCGAGCCAGGAAATTCTTCTCCCCTGAATCGATCCTCCAAGTCTATAAGTCTACCATTCGACCTTGCATGGAGTATTGCTGCCATTTACGGTCTGGGGCCCCTGCGTGTTGCCTCGGGGTTCTTGATAAGATCCAGAGACGGATATGCAATGTGATCGCTCTCTCACAGACGCAATGTTGCATCACTCTGCCTTTTCTACAAGTACTTCCATGGTAATTGCTCTGAGGAGTTGCTTTCACTTGTCCCTAAGCCTCGTGAATTCAAGCGTCCTACGAGGCTGGCATCCCGTTCCCACCCCTTCACCGTTGAAACTGTTAGGTGTAGACGTCTTTTCTACTCCAATAGCTTCATGTCTCGCACATCTCGCCTATGGAACTCCCTTCCCTATTACTGTTTCCCTGACAAATACAATCTCCAACGGTTTAAGTGTAGCATCAATCGTCATCTCCAGTTGCCTTGATCTATCCACTTCCTGACATCTTCCATTCCTATCTGCTCTCGCTCTATATCTCCCGTAACCTCCCTACCTCGATCGGCCCTCCGTCCTTCTCTTTCTCCACATCCCTTCCTTTACCACTCCTATCTGCTCTTCCTCCAACCCTTCTGTAACCCCTTGCGTGATAGTGGCCACCGGCCTTGCTCGGGGTGATATGCTTAAAAAAAAAAAAAAAAAAAAAAAAAACATTTTAGTCACATTGTTTGAGATGTGCTGGCTGACATCTACTATGTATCATTGGTCATTTTTTTATATAAAAGTGTATTGCTGGTATTTTTACTATAAAAATGTATTTTTATACATTTGTAATGTTTTGCTTTTGTTTGGGGGTTAACTATTTGCTCATAGCTGGGACCCTAATAGGTGTTACCACCGTGGGCGAGCTTAGGCCTAACATTCCATGAACATTGTAGTGAACCACCTTCATTCCCTTTGAATTTCATTGGTAGATGTAATTTCTACTTGACCAGCTTCTCCCTATGAAACATTACTTTGTGGAAATGACTCCCAATCATAATCTGTTCAAGTCTTTGTTTAACCATTATCTTCCTCATGTACCCTCATAAACTGTGCCCTTTATCTCTTACTCTGTAATCCTCTACATTGAGTGGCTCTTGAACCTTGTAAAGTGTGAACATTACTGTAAAAGTTCTTGATAAATATTTCCATGAATTTATCATTTCTTTGAATAAAAATTCTTTACAAAGGAAACTGATGACTTGTTGCTGATGTAGAATAAATTTTTAGACAGCAAAGTGGAATACTTTGAAAAAGTAAATAATTTTTTGAATCAATTTATTTTGTTTTGTTCAAATAAAATTAACAATTTTATACTGTAAAACTTGATAAAAGGATTATCACACAATGATCTTAGCTGGAAAACAGTCTTAATAATTTTTTTTATAGAAATAAATAATAATGGCTGGCTGCTCTTTTCTGAGTATGCCTATTTGCTAGAGTAGTGAACTAATCCTTGTTGCATTTGTGTTTCTTCAACATTCACAGAAGTAACCTGTGGTTTGTACTGTAACTATGCTGTGCAGATCGTAGCTACAGTTTGTTGGAGAAAGTACATAATATGGCTTGATCAACAGTTTGAACAAGGCCAGTAAGCTCAAATTGTTAGTCATGATGACTTGTGACTTTGTGCTAGCACAACCATTAAAGATTTCCAAACAGTTCTGTCTACCCAATTTCCCTCACTAGGCTTGAGTCAACTCATGCTATGATTTTCAACCATATTCCAATAGTATCACACATTGGGATCATATCCCCAAGTGGATATCAACTCTTTAACAAATTGACCATGATGAAAATTTAAAATTGAACTCAGGTTTGACAATCATGATGCTAACATTCTAACCACTTGGGCTTACACTCATTATAGAAATATAATTTTCTTTTAAATCAGTATTTTATTATTTTTAATGACAGATTACACAGTCAAAATAATATTATTAGCTACTATTTATAATCAAACTCTACATTATTGAAATGGTTTTCAAAATGATGAATATGTTAATATCCAAAAATGCAATGAAAAGAGATTATTTTATTCTGTATAGTCAATATATTTTTAAACTAGTAATTATTATTTTTTTCTAAAAAGGAGATTTGAATATAAATAAAAAGCACAATGTTAAAAATAGTACTTATTAAGTTCTTCACTGTTTTGCAGTCAACTATGGTCTAGTATAGGGTTGGAAAAAGTTCTTGCCCAGATTTCAGAAGCAGACACACAGCCAATCCTTCAGCTGATTGAGACAATGAAAATAATACAGCACGTCTTCGATTGTCTGAGTCAATTATACACCCATGTATTAAAATTACAGTAGGCCAATGTATTTGAGTACCCCTGCAAATACTTCAATGCCAGGTGCAGCTGCTTTACCACTCCTTGTGTGTGGGAAAGAACTTTTTCCCAGGCCTCTATTATTCAAAAATCAGGTGTAGTGAAACCAAGGCAGTCAGAACGTGCTGTTCACTGATTGACTATTGTTGCAAGTGTGCTGTGGATCACTTGTTCAGAAGATAGTAAGTTCACAACAAACCAAGTATGAAACAACAAGGCAATAGTATTTGATTAAAATAAAGCCAAATTTTATTTGGCTTTAAATGTTATTCTTTATAATGTTATTGTTCTAACTTAGAAAAATAATACAACTTGTTCAATGATGAAGCAATGTACACGTAAGAACTTTGTGTGTGATTTTAATGTACAATAATAATAATATGATATTTGTAATGTTTAATATATCTTATTTTGTTTAAGACATGGGGTAATATAAGTGTAAAGGAGACTACAGGGGTGTTATTTCATGTCTAGAGAGGTCTTATAATGTCGAAAACCGTATTTAGAAGGTCATAAACAGGTTTTCTATGATGTAACTATGAAAATATTTGATTTATAAATAAAGAATTCTACTTCACGGAAATTCACTTATTGTGGTAGGGTCTGGAACTGATTAACTGTGATAAATGAGGGACAACTGTACAGACACTGTACAGACATTTAGGTCAGTAATGATTCCACATGGGAAAGCACTCTCTTCCAATTTGATGAAGTGTGTTATTAATATCCACAAACAGAATGATGGCTTCAAAAGATAGTTACAAGATTGAATTTAAGCAAAAACATTGTGCAAAAGCACAAGAAAAATTGAAAATATGAATTGTACAGAAGCTATCAGATCAATCATGCAGGATGACACCATTATATTCGGAAATTGGTGGATGAAGCCCAACAAATTCAGCTGAAAACCTTGCTAATTAGGTAAAAGAAGTGTGTCATGAATATTTCTACTTCAACAATTGAGCATACCCAGAACAAGACTAGTTTACATGGTCAATAACTGCATCGGAAACTGGTACCGAAATACTGACAGTATCATCCATGCAAGGAGATAAGGTGAAAGTTGATTTGTTTTATGTAAAGTTAAAACTTGACAGCCATTTGTAGGAATTATACTAAATTTTCAAGTTTCAAATTAATAGCCATATTATAAGTCTGAAATTTTAAAATGTTTGTAAAGCTGATTTTATGGATAAAGAGAACCATTTAATAAATTCATAGCTTGCAAAGGGAAGAAGTGATACTCAACATATATTTTAAGAAACACTTATTTGATGAAGTGGCTAGTTTGTTTGCTTGAGTTTAACCTGTTTGAAAACTCATGGAACAAACTGAGGAAGAAAGTTTATATTTATCAGCAAAGATGAACTTTGGAGGCTCTTGTATTTCATATGAAGAATGACAACAGCAACCAAAATGAATGGATTAATGACTTTTAATGAGATGAAAGCCTTTCTGCATTCTCTTCTATATGTTTCAAATAATTGTTTTCATTTATAGCAAGGAGAAAATGTTGAGGAGCAATTGTTATTTTAATTTATCTCTTTACCTTTGACATTCAGGAAGTATTCAACAACAAACAAAAAAAGTAATACATTATTTACATTCAGACATACATCATTATCTTTGTTGATAATTAAATCATTGTCACTATATTTCAGGTATCTGGTGGCCTACATGGAATTTCAAACTGAATGCTTTAATCCACAAAGCTATTGTCAGACAGAAAGAAAAAGCAGAGTAACATAAATTTTTAGATATTATTAAATACAATGGTAATGGTAATGTTAGTGGTTCCTTTGTAAGAAAACATTCAACATTCATTGATGAAGCAGCCAGTGCTGTCATTGCCCTTTTCAGTAATAATGGAAGCTTCCTTCCAAATCTTTTCTTTGAAGTAGTGTCTAATGTCAACATCTTGGCGATATCATTATTTTCTCTTTGAGTTACAAGTGCTATCTGTTTTAGTTGTTGCTGCTGTTGAAAGTCCTCAAGTGATGTGGTTTCTGTTATTTTGTGGTAATCACCACCACCATCATACATAGAAATTATACAATGAGCATTCATTGGTTAATCTCCTCCAATCTAGCTTGCTGATTGGTCAGTTCCAACCAATCAAATCACCTGCACACAACAAGTCTGTTTTCGTGCCTTCTAAGGTTGATCCTGTCATGTGATACAACATACTATAAAAACCAAACACGAGTAATTCTCGCTCTTTTTACTCACTCATGCGTCTCATCTCCGCTGCCAAAATGTGACCCTTAAAGAACTCCCGTCTTGACTAATGTAGTCAGACGTAAAAGAACTTTACAACAATCATGCAAGTACAATTCTGAACTCTTACCAACTTGTCCAATAGACAATCTCTAACATGCAACATACTCATTCTTATAAACTAGTTTAATAGTTAATCTAATTTTTATGAGCTCAGGTACAAATATTTCCAAATCTAAGAGACATAACTCTATCAAACCTTTCAGCTTAATTGCATGTACATCAAACACTAATAAATTCAATTGTTATGTTTTCAACCCTACGTTCTGTTTTGTATTTTATACCATGTGCTATTTTACGTCAAATATAAATTGTATTGTGACAACCACATTGGATGGCGACCTCCAGCATAATGGCATGATCCTTTCCACACCTTTCCTAGACAAAAATAAAATAATTGTGACAGGACCCGCAACATGCACATCCGCAAAATATTTGGTGACGCCGACATTCAGCGTTACAATAATGGAAACCTTATCGTTTAGGGGCCTGCTACAATTTCATACAGTTCTTTGGGATGCTGTGGTGGCACTATGTCCAAAGATGGATGGTCCTCTCTAAGACGTACAGGTTTCATTTGCTCTAAGATGTTTTTAGCCATTGATCTAAGAAAGCAGTTGTATACAGTTGACACTTTTGATATTTTTGAACAAGTTTGGTGCCATGCATGGCATCTATATGAAAGTCTTGATCTAAAAAGGCTATTTAAGAACATAACCAAAGTACTTAGTTTGGTTTTGTAGCAATTTGTATTGTTGCATGAAACTATCGCTAAATCAGCCAATTCTATATTCAATTTCCTTATCTTCTTTACTACATTGGTTATAACTAATCAATACATTGTGGACTTTGAAGTGTTTAGTATTTATTAATTCAACATCTTGAATTTTTATGATGAATTCATGGTAGATCCTAAAATTACTGAAATTGCACCATTTTTTATCAGAACAGGTAAACTAATATGTAAATAAATAAAGTGGAATTGTGAAAATAGTTTAACTTGAAATTTCAGAAAACAAAGTCTTGTGGTAGCAGATTTTCTACTGTCATGTTGATTCCAGCATTTCTTTCCTTTTCTGGCTTCTGTCAGTATAAGCTCATTAGTGAATCTTTTTTCTTTTTTTTTACATTATGGGTTAGGGAGAGGAGCTTTGTTTTGTTATGTCTTCCTGCATCATTTGTTGCAGTGCATTTTGGGATATCAATGTCTGGATTACTCCCCCTTAAAAAATAGGTCTCTGAAATGAGCTTACACAAGCAGACATGAAGCCACCAAAATAGCAAGATAACTGAAATGAACAATTAATTAAAAAAGAAACTCATGAAGCCAACAAGAATGTGTTAAGATAAACTTGTTTTATCAAAGACATGTATGAATGTAAGAAAAAGTGTCCAACAATGGATTCTGCACTGAAATGTTCACTTGATAAAAGACCAGAGTAAAAAATGAAACAAAATTAACATTTTGTTTGACCAACATGTTGACTACTTCTACTTAATACTAAAATAGAATGGAGACAAGAAAGAGAAGTACAGAGAGAATGGCAGAATTGTAGAAATGACTCTAGAAGTGGAGACAAGTAAAATAACCAGATACCAAAATATTCACCTTTTTGTAATGAGGAGCTCTTCTGCAGTGAAATTTATAAAAAACTAGCAGGCTTTGCCCACTTGCTATCACTTTGCAAAGTAAGATATATTCACTACTTGAAATCTTTGAAACAAAAATTTTAAATGAACATTTCATTCATAAATTGGCTTGTTATATTTATGGAAAATTTTAAAAATAGATGCCAACTTGTTGAAGGCCTAGTAAAATGCAAATTTAAAACACTTTTCTGCACTCTATAAGACAATATTCCTAAACAGAACTATTTTTTATATGAATATCCAACAATCATCAAATAAAATAAACAGTAATGAAGGACATTTAATTAATGAAATAAACTTTTTAAAACTCAATATGCAAATTAGTTAAGCCTGAATAGTGATATTGCCTAGAAGTAGATAATTCGACCAGTCCACTGGTATAATCCCGCTTTCTGCCCACATTGTGATTGATTTAATCCAGAAAGCAGAAATGATGTTTATCCATTCACAGTTGACTGAAGATGTAGACACGACTGGAGGGTCTGTGCTAAGAAATTTAGAATGCACCAAAAAAAATATATATATCTGCAGAAAGCAGAAACAACTATTCAATAGTTGAATTGTTAATCTCTTTTATATAGCAGAAAAGAATAGTATAGAAAAGAAACAGGTTACAGAAAAGAAAATAATTGACGTACAAACTCATACACTGGATTCTAGACAGAGAGAGAGAGTGGGTTGTGATTAGCTTGTTGTGAAATTGTCTCAGAACGATATATGACTCTTGCGATGGAGAGATAAAGATTTCTGTGAGCGGCTTAAAGTTTATAGTTGTGTTCCTCCTCCACGGTAGTAACAGTAGTAGTGATCATCGTGGTAGCAGAAGCATCTGTACTTATATTAACAAAATATGTTAGCAGGCATTTGGTTCCAATCTCTGACGTCACTTCCAGTCTCCAACCTCTCTCTACCCAGCTTGTCTGCCTTTCTTCGCTGCCTTTCTCTGCTGCCTTTCTCATCTGTCTTGTAGTTCTGTGACCCATAACAGTCGACACAGGTGCTCATGCGCGTGATGGCACGCAAGCGACGTGCCGACCGATCGTGGCCTCTCCAGTCTCTTCAAGAATTCTCTCTCGACTGCTCCTTTTTCAGCATAACTACGCGTTTATATAGAAAAAACCAGCTGGTCTTAAATTGACTCTTGGTCCGCACACAATTATCATGAGTGCTGCTGTCAACCCAAAACCATGTGAGTTTCAAAGTTCCTCATAGCTTAAGTAAGCTCTATTTCAAATTTTAACCAATAAAAATTATTCCGATCATTTTCATTGTTTTTATAATGACCCAATTCCAATGGGCGAGATCAGATTTCCCATCCGTAAACAAAATTGCTCTGATCTAATTTCACTACCTAGATTCACTCCAATTTCAATAAAAAAAAATATGTGGGTGTGTTTCCCAACTCTCTCTGTTACAAATTAGCTATTATGTTTCTCTAACTCGTCAAATATTGAATGCATAACTGATTGTATTTCTATTTTCCCATCTTTACACTATATTAATTTTATCTTATAAATTGTCCCCTGTTGTGTCCCTCATGAAATAAAAATAATTGTTTGTATGGAAAATAAGGATCTACGTACATCAAACCGTCTTTAGATTAAGTGGCAGCAGAAGAATTCTCATTGAACTTTTAAAAAGTAAGCTTAAACATTAATTCAATACTTAAATGCAGTGATCAATTTTAAATTCTTCTGTAGTTTATTGGTGCCTATCGCATCTACTCCTCCCTAGCTATTGTGATGATGGCCAAACCAAGAGTCCTCAACAGGAACTAGCTTAAATGCCACCCAATAGGACAGCTTTTAAGCTAGCTGCAATTTTGGATACAAAAGGAAAATAAGAGTTACTCCCCTTGAACTATGAAAGCAATGAGAATGTCTAAATAATATATTAATATATATTTTTAACCTCGCATAATCTGGCAACCCTGAATGGAGCTCAACAAAAATCGTTCCCTAACTTTTCTAGGGCTTTGGAATGAGCTATGAATCATTGAAATCGGACCAGTAGGAGCGGAGGAATTGCTTGGACACGCACAGGCACACACACATACACTGTACTTTATATACAAGATATTTTAACTTATTAATGCATAAATGTTTGAAGTGATTTTGGAAACTTTGTTGGTGTTTTCACTCTTATTGTAAATATATACACCATTTTATTAATTTTTAATTTTATTATTTTAATAGTACAATATTTATTCTTTTTCTGAGATTCTTTACAAAATGTAAATTAATCAAACTTGTAGTCTGGTTGTCATTTTATGTTGCAGGTTTACTGTTTGTTGAACAGAGATATTTAGTGAGAGAAAAGGTAGTAATATTAATTGATAGTGGATTCATAGAAGTTTCTTCAAACAATAAAGTATAATAAATGCATAACAATATATTTTATTACTGTAACAAACTAAAGTATATAAAAAGTATATAAAAAAGAATGAGTGCAGTAGAATGTGTGTAGATGTCCTTATTCATACATATGTGTGTGTAAAATCCTATTGAAGATATTGAAAGACTTATATTTGAGAAGAGTCCTTTGCTGGTTTGATAGAATTAGGTTATGTGCATATGTAGTGAAAATGAGCTTACGACATTACATTTTGTATTCTTTCTGGGTAATGCTCAATGCAATATTAGGTTTGGTGATGGCCAAAAGGACCCTCAGAGGAGAAAATAAGATATGTCTTATCTCTAAGGAATCTTATGGCTAAAGAAGAAAGAAGAGAGAGAGAGAGACCATGTGTACTTTTCTTTTATACCATTTTTTCCTATTTGGGCAATACCATCTAGCAGTTATTTGCAGAAGTTGTTTGGCAAATAAGTGGGATAATCTCACAAGCTTAGTAAAAATAGTATATTATCTGATGGTTTCCAGAAATTAAATTTTAAATCATTCAGTAATTCTCTTAATTAATAAACACATAGAATAAGAATTTATGCTTTACTTTGGTAAATAAAATTCATTTTATTAATTAAGAGAATTATTCAGTAATTTCTTATTTTAAGCAAGTGTCATGAAAATGTTGATTTTAGAAGGATTCTTTTTAAATTTTAAGATAGATTGCTTTCTTTTTTTATTCTCCAGACCATAGAATCATTTCTACCTTTCTGTCACTCTCTCTGTACTTTTCCTTCTTATATCTCCATACCATCTCATACTTAAATAAAAACATGTAAACAGCTTGTTTAAACAAGCTATTAACACAGTCACTGCTACCTGGGCTATTTGAATCCTTAAATAATGCCAACTAAATTTTATTTTTTAGTTACCACTAGAAATTGCTACAGAAATCTACTTATGCTATATTTTGGCAAATAAAATTAAATCTATTGACATATTCACTGCTACTTGAATCCCTACATAATTCTGCTTATAAAGAGTGATGCTAATATGCATTCTCTGGCTTTGTTTTTTCTTCATAGTGCCATTTGTGATGTGGATTCTTGTCTTTCTAAAAAGCATTCATGCTAATTGCATACAACAGACTAACACAGAATTTGAACTCAACTAGTCAATTCCACTTTCCATGTTAATTTACAACTTAAAAGTGAAGTAAGCAATACTTCAGTTTTCATGTAAAGTTCTGTTTAATAAAACCCGTTTATGACAACTTTGGATTGTAGAAATATTTGGACAAGAAACATGATTTTGTTTTCACTTTCAATCAGAGTCAGATGGCCACAAATAGCAACTTCGACCTTGTTGCATGAACATAGCAGATAAGTTGACCCTGAAGTGATATATATGTTTTATTATTATGCATCATATTTTGTTTTAGTGCACACACACACACACACACGATTTGTTCTTTGATGTAGCACTGCATATATTCTGTATATATTCATATTCTTATATCGTATTGATCAAAATATATTCATGCATATTATTAAGCTTAATTTGAACATAGGGCTGGAATTGTATGGTGCCTTCATCACTGGTCTAGTGTAGTCTCTCTCTGTGTATATATAGCTGTTTATCTATCTTAGATTGGCACAAGGCCACATGTATTGAGTATCTTGTGATGATTGAACTCACTAGAGTAATGATAGTCTGTTAGATGAGCTTACTGACCATGGTTTGCTCTCTGTCTCTATCTCAACACATATAAAAACAAACATAATTGCTTAAAATTTGCTCTATTTATGGTCTGAAAGTCATTTGAAGTGTGAAATTGACAATCACCATGGAGTGTTAAATTCTATATGCACAGAATATATATATATATATATATATATATATATATATATATATATATATATATATAGAGAGAGAGAGAGAGAGAGATAGACTGATATACAGGGTGTGATGATTTTGTCAATTACATTGTAAATTATTGACTTCACCAGAAATTTGGAAATGGTATGCTGTACTGCTTGGCATTCCCACCAGAAGTTCCAATATGAAAATTTCAGAATGTTTGGGTGTCAATCTGAGGACAGTGAAGAGGATTCAGAAAGAGTTGGATGAGTCTAATGATGATTACAAAGGTATGGCAGCTTAGAAAACTCCCTCTGATCATTTTGATAAGAAAAGAACTCCTGAATTTGTTGGTGAGGGCCTCAGACTCAACACAGAGGCCTACATCAAGTGCCTTGAGGAGGTAGTGCTGCCCTGTGTCGAGAAGGTGGCTGCTGGAAGACTCTATGTCTGGCAACAGGTCTCTTCACCATGCCACACAAGCAGGAGAACCCAGTCATGACTGTCAGACAATTTCTGTGATCACATCACCCCTTACACCTGGCCACCTACCTCCCCAGACTGCAACCACCTTGATTATTATGTGAGACCAGCAAAACTCATTGTAGCACCAAAGATTCTGAAGTTGTCTGGTGGCCATGGTTGAAGCCAATGGTGATTTTATTGAATAAATTTACTCTTTAGTATTTCAAGATATTTTTGTGTAATTCTGGTAAATATATCTGTTAAAATTAAATATCAGTATTATTTTCATTCTTGCATAATTTAGATGACAATTTATCCGTCTCTCTCTCTCTCTCTCTCTCTCTCTCTCTCTCTCTCTATATATATATATATATATATATATATATATATATATATATATATATAATTAATACAGATATAAAGTTTGTCACTTAGCTGATTGGTGTTATCTTCAGCATCCCAACTCTAGAGTTTTATAGATGAACCCTCCAGTAATCACTTCATCCACTCATCAGGGGGCAACTAACTGATTTTATTTCTCGTTTTTCTTTTATATATGTACTTTTCATTAGTGCAAGGTTGATTTTTTTTCACAGTGTGTGTGTGTGTGTGTGTGTGTGTGTGTGTGTTTATGCATGTGTGTGCTCATTCATGTGCCAGTCTGCACACATGTGTGGTCATTTCATTTTCCATTATTTTTCATGTCACTTTATACTCTCTAATTATTGATTTTATACTTTTCTCTTTTCTTTCAGTTGCAACAATTTTTACATCTTGCTTTTTAGATATTCACTGTTCTTGTTATTTTTTGAGCATTCTAGTATTTGCTTGAGTTTGGAAAATTGTATTTCATTTTTTACATAAATAATTTTTTCTTTTATTAATGCTTAAATAATAAGGTAAATATTTATATATGTCTTTACTTGGTCATTATTTTGTTTTTCTTATTTGATTTGGTGGTATCTTAAGTATTAGGGTGCTAATTATAGGTGGTTAGGTTTATGATTAAATTTTTATTTATTGTTGTTTGAATTTGTATGCATATGCTTACATTAATACATTCATACACACACAAACACATATACATGTATATACATATATAAATATATATACATGCATATACATATATGTACAAACTTGTGCACACAAACGCATGCACATATCTACCTGTGCTTTGTTATTAATATATTAATTAATGCTTAAATGGTAAAGTGATTTCTTTCCAAATGTTAGGCTATTGATTATGGTTGGTTAATTTTATGGTGTATTTTCTTTGTTTTTAGAATATATATCTATATCCAGGAGGATATAGATCCAGGGAGAGCTCTATGTCAAAAGACAGAGTAAAATTATTATTAATTAAAGAATATCAAAGTGGATTTTAAGTGTTTGATATTCTTTAATTAATAATATATATATATATATATATATATATATATATATATATATATATATATATATATATATATATATAATATAATTATTTATTTGAATATTACAACATAAATATGTTATAAAATCACGACAAAAGTAGCCATTTTGTTTCAACACTTCTTGTGTCTTATAATATATACACAAGTATATGTATGTACAGATATATTTTTAAATAGAGTTTAGGTAGTATATGATTGGATAAGGAACAAGTAGGAAATATTCTATAAATTTGATATTTATAAAAATTTCCTGCTTGTTCATAATTCTGTCATTTTGTTGGATTTAATCCATATTTTCAACTCCTCACACACACACATAGTAATAAATAAAATTAAATGATCACTTAACTTATTCTCACTCTGAGTTCCATAATAATAATATATACTCATCAGGAGATTTCATTGTAAAAGTAAAATTCCCTGATTAGCAGATGTAAGCTTTGCAAAACTCAGATTAGTGATAAATTAAGTTAGCACTTAATTTTATATATTACTATAAGCAATTAATGGATACTTTTAATCCAACATTATTTCTTATTAATATAATTGTTATATTTAGTGGGTACACATGTTTAAGTAAGCACTCCAATTTTCTTTTGTAAATATATTAATAGCTACCTGCCTTGAGATATAGGTTCAATTCTTGACAGGAGGAACATTTTCTTTCATAAAACTTTTAATTTTATTGTTTAAAAAAAAGTAAAAAACATGGATGTCTACTCAAATAAATATAATGTTCTATGCATGACCTGAAATATATAGCAGACTATTGCCGCTTGATCTTAACCTCAGTGTCCAGTTTTATATTGTTATTTACATATGCTCTATCTCTGATATTGAGCACTTTTACCCATAAATATAGCATAACATAAAACTATGTTTTTATCACACACACATACCTACTCAAAATGGTGAATTTGATAAGACATCTTAAAAAAATACCAGTGTAAAGACATGAATTTAAATTTTCTTATGCTTTTAAGGATCTTTACATTTTGATAATTTTAATAATAATAATTATATATCATAAAAATAATAAAGAGAGGTGAAAATGCTGTGCAAGTTTCCTCAGCTTCAATCTCCTTCAACCTGCAAGCATTTAAAGACATCTGCAGTCATACATAAAGCAGAATGATTATCCAATACCTTTTTTATGCAGTAAATCTATGACAGTTCTTTTGTATGCAGATATTTTGTACTGATTTGCAAAACATTTTCAAATGCTCTCATTAATCAACTTTAACTTTTATATCCAAAAATTAGAGGCTTATCTCTTCATGATTTCATTTCCTTCATTTCAAATAAATAATTAGGAAGTTCTCTTGAAAAAATGAAGCATAGAAAAGATAAAGCAAAAGAAATTTCTTGTCAGGTTTTGGTTTCTTTGAAAGTGAGATTTCCAAGTTACATTTATCATTCACTTTAGTCAGAATTCAGCATGGAAATTCTGTAGAAGTTTCTGCTGTAATGTTCTTTGACATTAACACTGTGTGGAAATGAAAAGAAAAAATGATCACATAAATGTTAGCGTTATTTATTCTTAGATAAAAAGGTTCTTATATTCTTTTAAATATTTTTTTATAGTTGTCCACATTTAAATATTGAAGAAGCAGGTGAATAATATTCTGACGCTTCTTACAATAAGAGATAACATTAAAGGATTCTGCGCATAAATCCTATCAAAAAGAATAAAACAAATAGCCAATTTTGAAAATGAAAAGAAATACTTCTTGTAATATACTTCTGTAAGTACTTGGTATTATTTCATAGCCAGAGGCTGAGGGCTATGAAATATTCTGACTAAAATATACCAGGTCTACACCATACAGCAACTAGCAGTTCTCTTCTTTGGGTGTCCGGCTTCCTACCCTGAGGTCTGGAGAATTCCTTCCAGGGGACATAATCTAGGTACCTGTTAGGTACTATACTGCACTTACGACATTTCTCTATTCAGAAATTTCATGGTGGTTTGTTAAACGTATCCAAGCATTAGAAAGTTAACTGTATGATTTGAAATGTAACCTTTGAGACACATATGATGAACTTCTGATCAAGTTACATATGATAAAACACTTTTGAAAAGATAAATCTTTATGAGTAAGCATTAAACAGTTGTCAACATGAATTAAATTTTGATTATTTAAGATTATCATAATTACCCCCATTTTACATCTAATATTGCAGTATTATATAGTAGATGAGATACAAGTACTGGTAGTCAACAATTTCTAGGTAAACATTAGTCTACTAGATGACACAAATTCACATATAAGATGCAGAAGTTAATTTTAGTTATCTTTTCTTAAACAGGGGAGTCTTATATTCTATTGAATGCAATATGTACAAGTTCTTCAAATACCATATGTACAAGTAAGTTCTTTCTTCCTTTAAAATTGCCTGAAGTTAGTTTCACACACACACAGACAGACATTAGTTCCCAAACAATAATTGATTCTAGGGTAATCATCTGATGAAAACGTGGATGATTACTTTCCGTTTTATGCTTAAGTAATCTTCAAAACATGTTACTCCCCCATGCGTGTGCTCTCTCTCTATATATATATATAGAGAGAGAGCCCATGCAAGGAATAGTGACTCTTAAGTTGAAAATTACATGAAAATGACAGTCACTATACAGTATGCAGGGTTTTTGATTTCTATATTCATACTGTCTATATCTCCAAGTTCTTTATATCCAATATTAAGCACAGTTTCCCCATCAATATAGCAAATTATAAGCAATACAAGCAATATGGTCCAGGGTATGATGATAAACATCTGGCAGCAAGACCTTTGATCAGGAGATTGGAGGTTTTGAGGAGCACGGGACCTCTGAATTGCTGATGTTCCCAGGTCCACCCTGATCTGGGGTGGTAGCACCTGTTAGGGTCTCAGCTATAGGCAAATAGTGTGGCTCGGTGGATGATCCTTTTATGAAGACAATGTCAAGGCACAATGCCTGAGTGTGGGAATGGCAGAGTCCTCAGTTGCTGTTAAAGTCTGTGTTGGAATAATAGCCAGGACAGGTGATCCCATCAAAACTTTTTGTTCCACTAGTATTATGTCAACAGATCCTGTATTAGGCGGTACTCGCAGACTTCAGTGTTGTGGTGGTAAAGTCCCTCGCTTTCCCTCCGCTCGTTGGGATTGGCCATTGCAGCAAATCAAGAAAGTGCCTGAGAAAGTTCAAGGGTAGCTCACTCAATATGAACACCTTAAGAGGAGGGTATGTGAAGTTGTGGAAACATTGTCTTGCAGAAAGGTGGATATAGAAAAAAAAATTCAGGTTATGGAGGGAGCTGACAGAACATGATTGTAGAGGGTGGAAGCTCTCTGCAGTTGACCCTCATGACAGATGCATTTGGGGATCTGAAGTGAAAACTGCCATGCATGCAGCGAGCCAGTTACCTGAAGAGAAATGGGAATTACTTACCGATGATTTTTTTTGTAGACAGTATATTTTCTGGTGGAAATCATATTATTAGCAAAAACCCAATTTCTGTCTGATTCTTCGCTGTGTGAAACTTTTTATGAAAATAAACTTAAATTTAAAATTTTGATTGGTATAAAAGCATTAGGCAGATCTATTATTAATAGTAGGGGGAGTGGGGGAGAGGGTTGTAAACATAGATGAAGAGAGTTATAAGTTACAGAGGAGGAAAAAATCTCGCATGTAGCCAAAAATTGTTCAACCAAGTTGTCAATTTCAGAAAGACGGGCTGTAGTCAGAATAACATGTGATGCGAAAAAAAATTGAGGAGGAAAAATGGAATATATAGTAATAAAATATTAAATGAAATAAAATGAAAAAAGGGAAAAGGTTGATATGTTTGTCCTCCACATGCGGAAATAACTAATGAGTCTGAGATTTGGTTGATATATAGATATCTTCTAACAATGAAGAACTAAGTAAACACACTAAAAATCTCGAGCATCAATTCACAACACATGGCTATAAACAACACCTAATCAGGAAACAAATAAATAAAGCAATTTCCACACCTAGAGAAGACACCCTAATGTATAAAATTAAAAATAAATCCAGACACATCTCTCTAGTAACCACTTTCAACTCCACTCTTCCTTCACTAAGTCAGAAAATCAAAAGTTGCTGGGAAATACTACATCTGAAACCAGGCCTAAAGAATTTGTTTGAGGAACTTGGCTTTCTAGCATATTGTAGACCAGAGAACATTAAGGAAATTATAGGAAGTACCCAAATTTCAGATGATAAGGTAACCTGTAATAGACCAAGAATAAAAACAGCAGGATTTTCCCAACCATGTAACAACAAAAGGAGCCTATGTTGTAACCACATTAGACATACCAATTTGTTCACTAGCTCAGTTACTAAATCTACTTTCAAAATCTACCACAACTCTAACTGTAAAAGTCATAACATGATTTACTTATTAGAATGCACACTGTACCAGAAACAATATGTGGGAAAATCTGAATGGCCCTTTCACTTCAAAATAATTATTGGAATCATATCAAGTTGGCTCCCCACAAAAGATTATTACCTGTAGAACAACATTTCTGCCTAGAAAAACATGATTTTAAGAGCCATGCAAAATTCACTATAATTGAAAAAATAGAAATAGGCAGAAAAGATGACCTTAAAAAATACTAGAGGAACATGAAGATAAATGGATTTTGCACCTCAAAACACTTTGCTTGGAGGGACTTAACCACAAATTTAACAACACAGATAGAATTAATATATAATCCCATAAATCAAGCACTAATCGCATTTCTCACCCACACAAAACAGAAATGCTAGCAGAGGTGTTGAAGTTTCACATATATACACACACAAATATATACACATACACACGTCAGACACACTCACAAAAAAAAGAAGATAACATACACTTAACACACATCCACTTCCCGGCAACCAATAAAACTGTCAAAATGACCAAGGTGGGAATTCTGAGACTCAGGAATCTCCCAGCCTTCATTTTTTTAAACAACTTGAAAGAGGCTGTTTAACCAATACAAGGACTGGTAAAATTAATGATAAAAAACAAATGAAAACTACAGATAAAGTTCACTTTCTTCAGAGACAGTATTTTCACAACTGTAGTTCACTGCTACTAACAAGTGGGGATTTTTTTTCTCTTGATGATGGCCCTGCTGACTGGAATTAATCTAGGAACCTGACTGAAATAATAAAACAAAAAATATTAATATACAACCAAGTGTGTCTGAAAATTTTAATATTTTTTATTGTTCAAAACACACACATGTATATATATATATATATTGAAAAGTGGACATTGAAGTCAACGCCCAGTGGTGACAGTCTGTTTCATGCTTAAATGCAGTCTTCAGGCCATATGCGTTGTGTTTTGGTTTGACTATTTATATATATGCTAGTCAATGGTGCATTATGAGTATACCTATTATATTATTCTAATGTTCATTGGGTGGGAAGTACCAGTTATGTTTAAAATTATTGTAGAGGAAATTGGATATAAATAATTTTGGATCAATGCAGTTTTGTGACTATTTTATATATATCTATATTGCAACTAAAAAAATAAACTAAAATAACATCCCCTAATCTAAATTTTATAAACTTTATTTCAAATGCCAGAACTTAAAAATGGAGAAAATATACAATAAATAAATAAATAAATGGATTGAATAAATAAACAAAATAACAAATAAATAAATAAAATAAGCAAGCTAAATGTCAGGATTATTGATGACCTAAAGCATCAACCATAAACAAAAAAACACTCCCTCCATTTCCAATAAACCCCCAGTGGTCTATATATAGAACCATCACAAGGGCTAATGACACATTGTCCACAGATCATTTAAATTGTTGATTGATTGGTTTGTTTTTTTATGGCTTATCAACCCTTTGTGGATTATTTAAAGTTAAAATATATTTTGGATTGTAAGAATAATTCTGTTTTTGTGAGTGATTATTAAATTAACAATTTTTTGAGAATAACAATGAATTTTTTTAGATACCAATCCTACTATTTAATCGATAGCTACAGGGAGAAGATGGCTTTGTATCTTTCTCAAGAGTATTTGCATGTAAGTGAATTTGAGCTGTGAAACTGATAGTAACCATACTTTCTATATCTACAAACACTCTATCTTTCATATTGCAAACTTTTTCCCATAAATAGAGTGAATTTAAAACAATATGTGTGTGTATGTGTGTGTGTGTACATAGATGGATAGATAGGCAAACAGATAGGGTGGACATAGAAATCAAAATCTGCATGATGACTGTAAGCTTAATGCTTCAAGCATCTTCAGACAGATGGTATACTGTCTTTAATATTGAACAACTGAACACTCTCCTTTCATCAATATAGTAAATATTAAACTATGTGTGTGTGTGTGTCTGTGTGTGTGTGTGTCTGTGTGTGTGTCTGTGTGTGTGTGTGTGTGCACACATGTTTACTTGCCTGTAAGACACAAATTTAAATAGAAAGACAAAATTGGGCAAATATTTCACTTAGTCAAATATGCTGGTTTTATAACTAGGGATTATCTAATGAATGTTTCAATGGACAGCTATGGGATTAGGATGAGTTGTTGAGTGAGGGGTAGTAGCTCCCACCTCTTACTTGTAACACCTGCATTTTATAGGTTGACAAATAGGATATTTATATATACATTTTCAGGCTTGTGCCTGATTCAACAGAAATGATTGTTGGAAACCACACATTATCTTCCGCAACAGTTATTATTTTTTTATCCATCCATAATTTAGTTTGTAGCCTGTATATCCAATAATATTATTTATATATATGTCTACATATGGCTGTGGTAGTGAATTTTTCCACCACCTAATGCTCAAGCCTAAGTAAGCATTAAGAATTTTGAATGCAAATTTTCAAGGCGAGCATGATCAGAAATTTGGAAAATTGGGACATAAACTTCTCCTTCTTAGACTCTTCTAAGCTTAATAAATCTCTGTCTGCATATATATATGTACAAACACACACATGAATAGTGTTGAGAATTATATTTACATATATATATGTACACACACATGTACATATATATAGACAACTTATAGTGCTGATTCCCTGGTAATATTTTCTCTCCTTTGATTTTAGTCATTTCACATATATTTATGTTTTGTCCTTGATTGAGCTCTGAAGAGCATAGAGCAGTAATCATTTAGTTTCTTATTTGTTTTTTATTATATTTTTGATTCACCACTTTACAGTAATTATTTTTTTGTTTCCTTGTTCTTCACTTCATTTGCATATATTATGTGACTATATACTTTTAAAATGCCTGTTTTTAAAGATGTAGTAAAATTTCTATCCCATCTAAATTATTTATGTAAATATCATAATTGCCAACACTTTTCTTCAGAAATCATAATACAAACTTGGAAAAAGAAAATATTTCACTGTGACTGGATTAAAAAGTAAATCTCAGTTTCAACCATTTTCCCCCCTGCTGTAATGAAGCCTCCCTGTGCCTTTTCTATAAATATTTTCATGACATCTGATAAACCTTTCCCCTTGGTATCTCAATTTCATGAATTTAGGGATAGTACTAGATTGGCAGTTAGGTCTCATCTTTTTACTATTGAAATTGTTAAATATAAGCGTAAGTTCTATTCTAATAGTTTCTTTTCTCACAGTTCTCGCCTGTGGAACTCTCTTCCAGCTTCTTGCTTTTCTAACAATTACAATCTTCAAAGATTTAAATGCAACATCAATTGTTATTTTCTGTCTCCTGAAATCCTGTTCTTTTCATTGTCCTTTCTCCTCAGTAATATTTTCTTAGTTTCCTTCACTCTCAGTAACCCTGTGTCTTAGTGACTTTATCACCTTGCTTGGGGTGAAATGATTAAAAACATCTATATTGAATCCTAATAAATAAAAATAAAACTAGAATCTTCTGTTTTTGATTATCTGGCCTAATTAACATAATAAGCATCTTTTTCAAAATCAGTTTTCTTGTCTCGAGTTCTTTGTGAAACTCACCAAACAAATCAATATAACTTATTAAAATAAATAAATGCTGTTAGGTAATCCTAGTCCTCTTAGTGCAGGAAGAAAATCCATGAATAATTTTTATATGTTGTTATTAGTTTATGCAATTTATAAACACCATGTTGAACAAGACTGTTCTTTATCATAATAAATCAAGGATTATGTGCATTTAATAAGTACCTAAGAGCCAACGAGTGGCATGCATAATATTTAAGCAGAATAGTGGACGCTTACGCAAATGTAGCAACAGTTCCTGGAAAAATGAAATACTGGACGAACGAGAAAAGAATCAAAATGTCGATGCCCATGTTTTATGAAAGGTGGTCTTGGACGACTAACGCGAAATTTGTTGTCTAGTGATTCGTATGTAAATTATGGTCGGGCCTCGGCTGTATAAAGCAAGCCGTTTTTTTTTTGAGAGACAGACGCATTTTTGCTGGTAAGTTGTGGCTTCACTACTCAAGGGACAGACATTTTGACCATTGGCTGACTGCTCTTTATCGCCCGACTCTTTTTGTTGGAGTTTACCCTTTTGCGTTTGAATTTCATTTTGGTTAAGTTTGTTTATTTTATTATTACCTTTTTATGACTGTTTTGAAAAAGTTTTTTGATTTTTTCTTCTCTCTATTTTTATTCCCCCACTTTAATCTTTGCTCTTTTTCTTTTTATACTAGTTTTCCTTTTGATTTTCATTTTTACCCCCTTTTTAATTTCTGCTCCTTTTTCTTTTATTCTAGTTTTCCTTTTTGATTTTCTTTTTCTTTAACTTCTCTTTTAAATCTATCTTCGTTTTCTTTCTTTTGTAATCCCTGTCCATGTTTCACTTTATTTTTGACTAATTTTAATTTCTTGTTATCTATTTAATTGTTTCTTTCTTTCCTTTAAGTTTTACGTGTTTTTGTTTTTAATTGTTTTCTGTACTAAATTTGTTTCTAATTGTTATATTGTCTAATTTATCTGTTTATTTTCTTTTGTTTATTGGTTTGACTCACTTTTCTTAGTGTTGGCCATTTTGAATTTTTTGTAACTAGCTTTGGCTATTGTCGAAGTTTCGTATTTTCTTTGTTTTCCTTTTTCATTGTCTAGCTTTTTCATTTTATTGTTTTTCCTTTTCGTGTTTTCCTTTTTATTGTTTCACTTTTAGGCGATATTTGTCCTTTATTTTTGTAACTATTCACCCCCCTTTTTTCACCCCTCCCCTTCTCTTTGAAAAATGGATAAGAAGGAAAAAATCCAAAATGGCTTCTTTCAGGAGATCAGTAAGGAAGCACTTGTTTAATCCAAAGAAAGATCCACCTGACAAGGATAATAATGAAGAATATCCCACCCTACCCACAGTTCCTACAAACGAGCAAATTGTAAAAGTCCTCAAAAAAGGCTCCAAAACTACGGAGGCTGAAAATTTCCAGAAAATAGACGAGACAAATGACAACTCAACTGCTAATACAGAGGCCGGAGAATCACCCTCTTGTTGGAAGTCCCCTCCTAAATGCATCATTGATATTGCGGAGTTCTTGGAGCGTGCCAAGAGTTACGCACACCTTGTGGTGAAAGGTGGGCTCTTGGAAGATCCAATTGAACTGAAGAAGATCGAGAAAAGAATAGTGTCAGTTTTTATCGTCGACAAGCGTTCGCGCAAAATTTGTCGTTCAACTAAAGACACAGTGTTAAAATCACTGGAGTCCCTGGAGTTTAAGCCACTCCGAATTGTTAAGGGCAAGGGCTTTTTCATGAGGGACGTGCTGCTGCCCACCGCCGGAGACTGTATAAGAGCCACAAATAGGGATCTAATAACAAAAGATTTGATCCTTCGTACAGAGTACGAGGGCCGGCGAAGGACCACTGTAGCAGTATATGAGGTCCCTCCTCAGGTTATCGGGGAGCACCTTGCGGCTTTCTTGGCACAGTATGACGAGATTCTGGGTGCTTCTTGTGATAGCCTGACTGGGGGATGGAGCTTCGATATTATGCTTGATCATAAAGCCTTCGGCTCCGGCCCCAACTGTCTTGACGTTGATGACCTGAAGCTGCCGGTCATTGTGGCCGGCCATAAACCAGTTTGTTAGAAGTGAGAAAAGCCTGGTCATCTTTCCTCTTCCTGTCCAGAGAAGAAGGCCTCTGGAAGTCAGGTCCCAATCGACCAAACTCCCCCTCTGACCGAGTCTTTAAAAACCCCCACGCCTGTAATGGGCATGCCGGCTACCGGGACTGGAGTGGTTGTACCCCCGGTTGGGTCATCATCTAAGCCCCCATTCCCCGAAGAGCCTTCTTCCACTGCAAGTGTGGTTGAGGAGAGGGAAGAAGGGGAATGACAGGTAGTTGGCAGGGCCAGAGGGAAGCGTCAGACAGCGGGTCCTCAGTCCCCTGAAGCCCCTGGGACTAAAGACACTTACAGCCCCACTTCCTCTGACAACAGTAAGGGCGACGCCCCGGCCTCCATTCCGAACATACGGGAGTTACAAAAGAAATATGATCCCGGTTTCGAAAAAACTGAAAAAATAAAGGAACTAAAAAATAATTTGGACCAACAACGAAAAGGAAAACCCTCTCCATCCAAGAACTCCCTTCCTCCAAAAAGCACTACACAGTCTCCTCAGCCCTCTACATTCCGTCAACAAAAGTCCCCCTCTACGAAGAAATCCACTCCCTCCACATCCTCCGACCTACCATCTTCTCCCCATCCCTCAACCCCTCTTTGTAGAGGGAAGTCTCCACTTGCATCTCCTTCCACTTTTGCCCAGTCCCAAATACCTCTCAGTAGAGACCCCAGCCCTTTTAGACAACCAAATACACACCGCAATACCCCCAGCCCTTCTCCTATTAAATCTTCTGAAATGCCCCCTCCAGTTAACAAAAGTCACAGAAGCCCCACTCAAGATTCCACAGATAAAAAGAAAAAACCCAAACACATTTATAATCCAGGTACTGATGTATGTAAAATTTCCCCTTTACAAGCGGAGAAAGCCAGAGACTATGGCAACAGAATCAAAAACTTGAAATACCTACTATCAATCAAACAGTTTGGAGATAAAAACATCGATGATCCAAATAATTTTCCAAACGCCCAAAGGTCATAAGATCAGAAACTGGGGCGAAACAGATTTGGTCCATGTTGGACGAAGCAATAACTGCGTTCAAAATGACCCCGCTCATTGCCATCGTACAAAACGAAAATTTAAGAAAAATGAAATTTTGTGCAGGGAGGATCCCGGTTTTTGTTCACCCTCCCTTTATAGAGCACTAAAATTGACTTTCCCCTGGGATATCGGCGGGATCTCCCAAGACGATACCATCAAGACTGAGATGGGCCATGGGTCTATGGGGGATGCTGTCGGTATCCTTACCCCGGCTATGTTCAATTTAGAAAAGCAACCCTAATCAGTCTTCACTATGGCTCTCTGGTTAGCAAGTATAAATGTGCGGGGCCTGAGGTCCGAGTCTCGCAGGGCGAGGCTCTCTCGTGACCTTCAGCGCCTCGGGGTGAATGTTTGTTGTGTGCAAGAGACTCGGTTTTCTTCTCATGACCGTGAGGACATGCTGTCTAGAGGGTTCTCCCTTTATTCAGCATGTTTTGAGGGTCGTTCGAGGGGTGTCTCTTGGCTAGTGAGCAGGTCTTTGAAGGCTGCATGTACTCTTGTCTTCGCAGATCCGGCGTGCTGGATGTTACCATAAAGTATAAGGCTTTACGATTCATTGGGGTTTATGCGCCCAATAACTATTCCGAGCGGCCTGCTTTGTTTCGGCAGATCGGGCCGTTTTTGACGACATCTCGTCGGGTAGTTTTAGCGGGGGATTGGAATGCCGTCCTGGGCCCCGATATAGATCGTATAGGGCTAAATTCGTGTACTAACATCCGGGACGTGAAACCATTTCGGGACTTTATCGGCGGGTTTGATCTTGTCGATAAGTACCGGAATGAGCACCCTCGGGAGGTAGCATGGACTTGGACAAATAGTGGTAACTCGGCTCCTGGGTCGCTTGCGAGCTACCTCGACCGAGTTTTAGTTAGGAGAGTCGATGTAGGGTTCTTAGGGTGTCCAAGCTTCCATTATATAGTTTATACGGAACATAGGCATGTCCGGGTCCGTGTAAACTTAGATAAGCCTAAGGTTAGGTTAATTGGGTACTGGAAATTAAACTGCTCACTTTTTGGTGAGCAGGATTTCCGGGACCAGCTGCTACTAATGACGGGGGCAGTTTTAGGGAACGCCTGGTGGGATAAATTAAAATTCCAAATTAGAACGTTTTCTGCCGATTTTAGTCGTCGACTCAATCTAGATAGATTAGCGGCGCAAACGGCTTTAGAAGAAAAAGTTGATCGGGCAGTGAAATCCCGTAATAGTGGGGAAATAGCCTTAGCTAAGGCGGAGTTGTCCTCCTTGCTTATCAGGAAGGATCAAGCTCTGGTAGTTAGGGCTAGGTTAAAAAGAATGTCCTCTGATGCGACGAATATGGCCGCTGAATTGCGTGCAGAGGAAAATCGGAGCGCTGCTCGGCGACATATCGCGTGCGTCACATTGCCGGATAATCGGACCGTGACAACAAACGCGGGCATATGTGAGGCCTTTTGAGATTACTTTCAGGAACTTTTCACCAGGGAGCCCGGTCTAAGCCCTGCTCGGTTCGACGCCTATTTGGCCGACTTTCCCTGCCTCTAGGCAGCTGAAGCGGCTGGGTGCGAGGGCCCCATCACAGAGTCGGAAATCTGGGAAGCGCTGAAACAGGTTGGCCTGGATAAATCTCCAGGACGAGATGGTCTTCTCTACGAAGTTTACTTGAGACAGTCGCCCGTTTTTGTTCCTTTGCTGGACTTGATCTTCAACAACTGGATGAAGCAGGGGTCTATACCCCAACGCTTCACCAGGGGTGTGATCAAGTTGCTGCGTAAGGACAAGAACGGTGGGGATGGGTTAAATAACTTTCGCCCTTTGACTATGTTAAACACAGAGTTAAAGATTTTGGCGAAGATCTTAGCCAACCGTTTGCAGCTTGTCCTGTCTAGTCTGATTGGCTCCGAACAGACTTGTGCTGTGAAGGGCAGGACTATTCAGGATAACCTGCATGTGGTACGCTTAATCTTAGAACAAGTCGACAGTGAAGCCGCGCTGATCAATTTAGATCAGTCAAAGGCCTTCGATAGGGTTGACCATCGGTTTCTGGAGGCTGTCCTTTCGGCGGCCGGTTTCGGAGCCGACTTTCGCTCCTGGATCCGACTTTTGTATGCGACCCCCGGTGCGCTGGTGGAGGTGAATGGGGTAAGATCGAAGCCTTTCGTATTGTCTCGCTCCATTCGTCAAGGTTGTCCGCTTTCGCCTTTGCTTTACGTTCTTGCGTTGGAACCGTTCCTTCGCAAGTTAAAGGCGAATCCGGTCCTGCGCGGAATTTCCTTGCCTGGAGCTACCACCTCAGCCAGGTATTCTGCCTATGCTGACGACGTTTCGGTTCTTGTGTCGAGCAGAGCCGAGATTGACAAAGTCAGCAAAGAGATCAGTGGGTATGAGATGGTGACAGGGGCCAAGATCAACCGCGATAAGTCTGTTGGCTTGCGGTTGGGTGCGTGGAAGGGAGTTTCTCTTCCCGGACCTTTCCTCTGGACGGATGAGCCGATCAAGATACTCGGCGTCTGGTTCGGTCCTGATCTCCAGTTGGAAATGAATTGGTCAGAGGTACAAGGGAAGGCCGAGATCGCGGTTAATCTGTGGTCTCGGAGTAGGCTTTCCTTGAAGGGGAGGGCGGAAGTATGTGTTTCACACATCTACCCGATTCTCCTTTACCGACTCTCTGTACTTCCACTCCCGTCTACCAGACTAATATTATTAGTAAGGCTCTTGTTCTCTTTCTTGTGGAGAGACAAAGCCGCTATGGTATCTCGCCGTTGCCTTCATCCCTCTGAGGGCGGTCTGGGTATGCCTAGCATTGAGATTCGTCAATATATGCTTCGCATCAACTTTCTAGACCGAATGTGTCGCGGATCGGATGAGGATCCCATCCCTGAGAAGTGTGCACTCGTGCCGGGAGGAGGCCGGCCGTACACCCTGAGCCGAATGCTCCTTCTACCGCGAATGTCGTCATGCTCTGAAACGCCTCTCACGGGCGTCGGATGGCCACTCCAACGTCCAGGCGTTGTCTCGTGGGGCATTGTATCAAGTGTTAGTCAGGGGGGGGGGGGGCGTTCAGGATGATCTGATTGACGAGCTCGGTCTTACGAAGTAGGAGGCACGCTCGATATAGCCTTGGGCGCCTGGGTTGAAATGCCTCAATAATGATGAGGCATCACTCACCTGGCTGGTGATTCGTGGGGCCCTCTGGGTCGCCAAGAGACTTTGTTCAGCAGGCTTGGAGAAATATCCAAACTCTCGTCGCTGTACTGGAGCGGTCGAGACCATTGGTCACGACTTCTTTCATTGCAAGGCGGTAGTGCCGTTGTGCAAGTTTGTTGAAGGTCGTTTCTACGTTGGTTGTTGGACTGTTACGTCGGACTATTGTTTTAACTGTGATTTGGTTACAAGTGTTGCGGTCGAGAGACGGAAGAAATCTATTGCAGACATTTGTTGCCACTTTAAGTTGACAGTTTTTTTTTTTACTACTACACTTTTTCTTATTGTTTCACACACAGTAACTCCTTGTGTCTTAGTGGCTTTATTGCCTTACTTGGGGGTGAAATGATTAAAAAAAATAAACTTCCTGCTCTCTGCTTAATTATATTATACTAGAAATACTCATGAAAATTTCATGGTTTTCCTGTTTGAATTTTCTGATGAATCATAATTCTTAATTTAATGATTGAATAAGACCCTTGCGATTTTTATGACTATAAAATGCTCATAGATATTCAAATTGCATTGATAAATTTTGTGCTTTACAACTTTAACAAAATATTGCAATAACAATCGTAAGTATGAATGCAGATCATTATTTAAAGAAGAGAGTACAAATGAAAAGATAAAAAATTGACAAGGTTTTCTGTTTCACTGATGCAGACGTTAAATGCATGAGAACATTATCACTTCCTTTATCTTCCCCTTGTTTGTTTGTTTTTCTCTTTCTTTCTTTGTACTCTTTATTTTTCTCACTAAAACCAGTGTCTTTGAAATACTTTTTTTTACTGTTTTTCTGCACAGCCAAAATGGAATTTTCCAGTGAGGTAGTGACAGTATAATGAATGCATGAACTTACTAATTATCAGGGGAACAAACATAATTATAATATGATTATCACATTAGATTATAGCAAATATACAAGGTAATTTGGAAAATTTCTACTTTGATATTGTTTACCAATAAACTGGCATTATCAGAAAAAAAGGAAAATAATTTTATTTCACATGAACAAAATCTACATTAGCAAGACAAAACTTGATTCATGTTAAGGATCTGAATCCTTGATTTTTATTTTAACTGTAATTGATTTGTCTCACAATGCAGATTTTATTCTTGTGAATTAAAATTCTTTTGCTGATGATGCTGGTTTATCAGTGAAACATGTCAATGTAGAAGTTTTCTAAATTATTTTATATATTTACTATTCCATTGTATTCTCATCCAACTTTACTTACATGTTATAATGTATCAATGTACATTATTTGCTGGTGTATGTGTATAGTGTGATTGTTATAATTGATTCAATGATATGCTTTATCCTTTTTTTGTCAGATGTTTTGTTGATGCCAAGTTGATGTTTGTTCAAAAGTTTTTTATAAGCAGTCTTGTAATTTGAAGATAACAGATTAATTAAATTAGGTCTTGTTGAGTTGAGACTTTCATATATTCCCCCCACCCCAGTGCATGCTGAAAGAAATATGTGTCAGTGATTTCAAACATCAGAGATGGCCAGTGAATCTTCATTAATGATTAAAGTCTTTTCTCAACCACAGATTTTACCAGGGACCAACTATTTAAAAGTCTTTACTCAACCACAGATTTTTATTGTGGACCAACTACTAAAAGTATTTTTCTAACTACCTTTTCTTCTGGACTCAACTAAAGAAACAACTTTACTCCTTTTTGACTCTTTTGAATTCATGTCATATTTTTTTATCAATTCACCAATAATGCCATTAAGATGCAAGTGGCTACTCGGAGTGAAAGAAAATTAAAAAGATTTTAGAAGAAATTTGGGAACCTAATCCTAAACAGAAAACAAAGGGAAGAGTGTGAACCTATCTATTCCTATTCTGTTTCTAAATACAAATGTTTTATTTAACAGGCATGCTCATGTTTTCTTTATTTTTATCATATTATTTTTTACAATTTCGACATTTGGATTTTTAATACAAAAAAACATGGATGACAGAATTTTCTACAATATCTTTTACAGAATTGCTTCCCTTTAAAATTTAAAGACTATCACTGTGAACTGTGCCATTCAAAAAATGTATCATCCAAGAACTTAATAATCCTCTGCATATATCTTGATACCATCACCACATTTGCAGTGTGATGAACAAGCTTTGAGTTGCTTAATAAAATCTCACATTACCAAATAAGTTAGTGTAAACGTTTGTAATAAAAATATATATTGTAACATGAAATACACGTCATACATTTATCTTATAAATAAAATAATATTGAGAAAATTTTGCCAACATCAGTTGGTTAATTAATACAAATGTTATTGTGAAAACATTAACTTGCATAATCAAATCTGACATAGTGTAGGCTTAAAACACAATTTCTGAAAGCAATAGAAAATGCTTAACAGTTTTTCAGCAATGAAATAAGCCATAAATCTTTGACTTAATTTTAACCAATGCATTTGTAAAAGTAAATTATTTTGTTTTTTCATCATGGCAATTTGCTTTTTTACAAAAAAGGAACTTTGCAGACAACAAAGCAACATTTTTCTTTGTCTTTCATTGTTTTTTTAAGCTTTTCCAACTAAATGTTATAAGTCAACCTCACAAGCTACACAAAGAATGGTGACAAAGATCAATAATTCCTTTTTAGGCCCTATTTACTTAAATGTAAAGCAATATTCATTTGTATGGAATGTTAAAATGTACTTGAGAGTGTCAGCTGTCAGCTAAATTAGTTTTCCAGCAATAATATCTTTTGCCAAAGTTCATGTTTAAACTAAATAAACAGATTCTGTTGTTGATATTGTATATCATATATAAATAAAAGCTTATCTCTATGTCTTATAGTTAATACTAAGATCCTGTTTGTCTGTTTTCTATAAATTTTTCATGCAAACGTAAAAAGATATTTAATAAAAACAACTTGTTATACTGACTGTAACAGCAAAATTATCTAATTGTTAGATTAAGCTCTGAACTGTTGAATCTTAGAATGATTAAATATATCTTACTGGAATTCTCCAAGGTTTTTATAACACTATTGAACTCTTTGAGCAATAAGAATGTATAATTACTCTCTAAGCTTAACAGAAGTATTGTGATGAAATTGATCATAACCGAAAATGACATTTTCATCATTAATTGATCATAAATGAAAATGACATGTTAATCATTAATTAATCATAGCTAAGGATCTGGAGCTCATGAAGTATTGAAATAAAGTTCAAATATATATATACATTATTCCAGGATCATTTTCCAACTTATTCAAGATGATCTTCGCCCTTTCTAACCTTCTAACTTTCTGTCCAGTAACAAGGTACCTAACACATTTCACATACGATACCATTTCGAAATCTTTTTTCACTGCTCTTTGGACTGTCATAGATGAAACTCCTCTCTCACATGCCAAACATCTTATGAATTGAGTTGTATTTTTTCTAATTGATCTCTTTAGCTCTAAGTTGAAATGATGATCCATCTTTCTGTTGTGACCTCCTGATCCAGTTTTTCTCTCTACTGTTCTCTCTTTTTTTCCTTATTCTTATTCACCATTCTCTTGATGGTTCTTGAATGGACTTTGAAGGTGAAAGCCAGAGTATGAATGTTGGTACCATTACTGTAGGCCTGAATGATCTTTGTCCTCTCACCATTGCTCAGTTGGGAAGACAGTGGGTTTGACACAAAACAATTTTAACCTGCTCTCTTTTTAGCTGAATAACTCAAAGGGTTTTTCAGAGATTCTTACAAATGGTATCAAGATGACTAAACATCTTATCTGAAAACCTGGAAAAAGAAACTCAATTAGTTTAGTGTTTTTTTAGATATTAAACATTTTGTGGGATGGATAATTATGCTGTTACATCTGGTATATAACAGATGCATTTATGTCAGTCACTTCATATCTATCTTTCTATTCATCTCACTTTATTAATATCTATCTATCTATCTATCTATCTATCTATCTATCTATCTATCTATCTATCTATCTATCTATATTATTTACATTATTTGGACTATTGTCCTCATCTTTGTCGCCATATTTATTACAACGTTTTGGCCGTTGTACACTCCGGTCTTCGTCAGGCGGTTGCAATGTCGAACTGAACCCTTTATTTCGCTCACTGGGGTAGAGTGTTCTAGTTCCATGTGCCATGTTTAATGGATATCAGTTATCAGTTATCTTCTGTTAATTTTTCCATCTGAAAGTTCTCCACTGCCTTAACCGGGTATTGAACTCACACTCTTTGGGTCCTGTCACTGGATCTAACCAATATCTTTATCCAATGTGCCATGTGTCTGAATAATGTAAATAATGTACATAATACCTCATCTCAGAAATCTATCTATCTATCTATCTATCTATCAGGATATTTGTTTAAGTTTAGAACAAAGAACTAAGTTTAACATATTTGGTTCCAGATCACATATGGGACACACATTAAGAATTAAACTTTATGATCCAGAATTTCTTCAGTTCTCTGACCAGTTCAGCTGTTATCTTTCTTTCAATTCTACTCTGTCGTCTGCTGAAACAGTGAAATCCACAATCTGATACAGTTATTCTTTCTTGTTCATTATAAGTGAACCTGATATTCATGCTTGCATTGGATGATCTATTGGAATCTTAAATTCCTATCAGATTTTACATTTTTCTTTAAGACAGATTCTGGTTTGTGCATATACCAATGGTCAAATAAGTGTGATTTGAACAGTACCCTGTGGATTACCCTTCTCACCAAATCATGTCTAATTTTGAACTCTTTATGAACTTACTTGGTACTTTCATTTATTATATGACTGATTATTTCATAGTTATCTCTGCATAGATTGAATTTGTGAAGAGCATGTCATGTTTATGGCTATCAGCACAGAAATAGGAATGGGTGAACCAAGTTCAAATTATGGCCTAGTCTGTTGCATTCACTTTCACACCAATGTCCTTAGGAAGGGCATGAATCCATCTTTTCTCTCCATCTTGTATGGGTTAAATAGCAGAAATAATTGATCTTTAGTCCAAGTTCCAACTGTGGAGAAATGGAACCACTCCACTATCTTTATGAGGAAAGCATGGCAATTCAGCAATAATTAATAAAAAGAATCTGTGGAGAGCCATGTCCGCCTATGTCATATTATATTCTCCTGCGTGTTACCTATATTGGTCTTCATATAATTGGTTCTTCTGGTTTTGTTCTTGATCACCATAAATAGAAATTCAATTTCTCTACAGTTCCTCTTCACACCAATGTCCATGCTGTTTCATCTTTAAAAAAAGGAGTCAACTGTAGCCAGGATCATCGAATCAATGCAAATGATCCTTTCCTTAGCTGCATAGTATGTCCTTTACTGGAGCTACATACAGTTTTGAATGCAGAGTTTTCCTTCTCCTAGACCAGTTGCCACCCATAGCTATAGAACCAAGTTTGTCCTATTATTTATACATAGCTGGGAGGGGGAAGAAGAATTGGATTCATACCTTTCCCAAGGGTATTAGCATCTAAGCGAATGTAATGAACTCGACTGGAATTTGAACTCAGCTCTCTGATTCTTCAGTCTGAGTCACAATCCGTTACTCTACTGTGCCTCATATTTGATACCTTCAATTTATATTTGTTTGTATGGTTATTTGTCTTCTTATTTTGGGATTCACTGTTCATTCTATTAATTATATTGCCTATTTTGAGTGTTGTAATTTGGATGAGTCTAAGAGAAGGAAATCTCTGAATTCTACACCAAGGAGAATATAACAGTAATCACTTCACTATCTCCCCACAACCCCCAAAAAAGAAAACATGATAGTAGTTTACAAATAATAAAAATAGGAGTCTTGGAAGAGCTATGATTGAAAAATCAACACAATTTTTGATACTGATAAGGTTTCTTCCATCTTCATTTTATATATAATTTGTCAGCATTTTTTCTTGCATGAAAAGTTTTATGCATTGTCATCAGATTTCTTGTTTTGTGGCCTGTATTTCTGAGTTCTTCTGTGCAGTTTAAGAAGTGTCCTGAATATCTCACAATAAAAACTACCAAGGTATTTATTTTTTGATCAAATTCTGATTCTGAGCAATTCTTTGTCACCAATTGCTTTCATTTTGTTCTATTTGGTTATATTAATTCCACAATAGCCAAGTACTTGTGTTTCTTTCCTGTTGAGCATTCTGATGATTTTGTGTTTAGGTATATCAAATTTTTCTGTTGTTTGATATTTTCTCTGTCTACTGAATTTGTTTATCAGCTTTTAGATAAGAACTGTGAGGCTTGGGCTGTGGCTTGAGATGTCTTGAAGGTATCTAACAGGGTTTGGCATGCTGACCTTCTCCATAAGCTTAAGGACTATGATGTCTATGGATAAATATTTGGCATAATCCATTCATTCTTAATAAATCATGTAATGAAGGTTGTGTCAGATGGATACACTTGTAGATCATTTCACAGGGCTCTATTCTTGGACCTATATTATTTCTTATCTTCTTCAACAACCTCCCCAATGTCATCAGTTCCCAACTAGCTATTTATGTTGGTGATACAACTATTTACTCCTGTCTTAGTTGCAAGTCCAATAGGTCTGACAAAATAAAACTGGCAGCTGCTCTTGAAAATGACCTCCAATCACTTCAGTGGGGTAAGGAATGGCTTGTAAATTTTAACACCTCCAAAACAAAACTGCTATCATTTAATGACCACAGAGAACCTTTTCTGCCTTCTGTTAGTATGGCTGATGCAAACCTCCAAGAGAACAACTCTGTGCTTTCTTAGGCTCACGTTTTCTGCTAACATGAAGTAGATTCATTATATTGAATAAAGTTTGTTCACTGTATCATGCCAAGCAATTTTTCTTATCAGAATACATCATTTATAAATCTGCCATTCATCCATGCATTGAATATTGCTGGTGTAACTGATCTAGTGTGCCTGCTATATATCTCTAAATTTTTGACAAAATCCAAAGAAAGTTCTGTAATATAATCAATCCTGACCTGGCATCTTGACTTCTGTCACTTCCTCACCAACTTGAGATGGCTTCCTTCTGTCTCTTCTACAAATATTTTCATGTCAATTGTTCTGATGAGCTTTCCTCCTTAGTGCCTTGACTGCATGAATTTAAGCGTATTACTAGATTGGCAGCTAGGTCTCACTGTTTTATTGTTGAACTAGCTAGATCTAACCATACGTTTTATTCTAGTAGTTTCTTTTCTTACACTTCTTGCTGCCTGTGGAACTCTCTTCCAGTTTTTTACTTCCATGCCATCTACAATCTTCAAAAGTGTAAATGCAATGCCAGTTACTATCTTCTGTTTTCCTGAAACCTGTTCTTTTATTGTCCTTACTCCTCACTAGAGTCTTCTGATTCTCTTCCACTCCTAGTAAGCTCCTTGCTTTCTAGTGGCATTATTGCCTTGCTTGGGATGATTAAAAAAAAAGAAAATCTCTAGTATTACACACTTCTCAATCCCAAACTACATTGTGCTATCTTGGTTGAAGACCCTAATTGTTCTTGCAAAGATCTCTAATTCTTTTGAGTTTTTGGCAAAGATTTTGATCATTAATATATTTGTAGTGGGCCATTTTCCTTATGATTTTGTAAATCTGTGCACTCTGTTATATTTTCATGAAATATGAGTGATATAGGTGATTAAAAACTTGCTTGTATCCATAGTTATTATTGTTTAGTTAATGTAAAAGGAGGATTAAGGACATACAGAACAGAAGGGGCAACAGAGAGTCTCCTTGAAAGATTCCTCATTGAACATTCAAACAGTTGGAAGTGGCAGTGATTTAGGGATAATGTGGTTGGATGACCAGTAATACAGTGAGCTAGAGAAAAACAACAATAAAAAAATATTATAATATGAGCTCTGTTAAAAAGAATGAGACATTAGGTTTATAAGTCCCAAAATTTTGTACACTGATGTCCCCAAGGACACATGAACCAGTGGATAACAGCATTGGTTGAAGTAATCAAGTGACTTGACCCAAAGAGTCATGAGTTCAATACCTGGCCACTTGGAGAGCAAAGTTACTCAAGGGAAATAATTGAAACTGAGATGACACATGGAACTAGAAATCTACAATCTATGTAGACTAAATAAAGGGTTTGGTTCAAAAACTTTGCCCACTTTGTTTGAAATAATTAAAAATTCCCTCAGCCAATCCAACCAGATGATGAGCCTGGACAGGGTGAGTTTGTTCAGGGACAAACTGGCTTCAGACTCATCCCTTGGAGAACACAGCAGTATACAAATAGATAACCATGGTGGACTAATGGATAGCGGCTTGGATTGTGGAATTGGAGAGCCGAGTTTGATTTCCAGTCGAATCGATTACATTCACTTACGTGCTAATACCCTTGGGAAAGGTATGAATCCTCTTCTTCCTCCAGCTATGGGTAGATAGCAGGACAGACTGGATTCTATAGCTTTGGATAGCAACTGGTCTACCGCAGAAAGAAATGGCAACCTACTGCAGGAAAAAATTTGCCTTGTTAGTCATTGATCGAAAGATACATGATCACCTAAGCATGTATCACGCATGGCACATAACTGACTGACTGATGGAGATGTTGATTTTCTGTGCACAAATAATGTACTTCAGAATGAAATCAGACATGTATTGGTATGAAAATATAGTAATGGGTTTGCTGTTATCACTAGCAATAGCTAACATATGCATGAGGCTGAGATACATAGATGACACCTTCTGACCTACTACTGAAACATATGAACTCATTGATATGGAGAGAAAACATCAACAAACTAGCATTCCTGGGTGTACTAATATCTCAAACGAAGCATGGGGTCAAGACATCTGTATACCACAAGCCAACATTCACTGAACAATAACTCAACTTCAACTCCCACCCATACACTGTAAAGAAAGGGATCATCCACTGCCTACAACATCGTGCAAAAGCCTTAAGTCATCACCCAGAGATTTTGGAACAAGAAATAGTCAGTATAAGCAGTATCCTACAACGTAACAACTACCAATGTAACAACTACCAACATGACAGCAACTCCCACAAACTGGGATAGAAGCGTACAAGAGGATAACAACACTCAGAAAACAGTCTTGGTCTGTCTACCATATATGAAAGGATTATCAGAAAAAATACAAAAGATTTGTGGCACATATAAAATCAGGATAACCCTCAGAAATGATTCAACACTATGCAGATACCTCTTCTGAGTAAGACCATCCAAAGAGGAGAACATGACTAAGATCTGTGTGTACAGCATCCCATGCAAGTGGCAAGAACTATAAAGGAGAAACAGTTCCCGCTTAAGATAAGGCTGCAGGAGCACCATAATGCTGTAACATGAGGAGAAATAGAAAAATTAGGCATGGCTGAATATATATGGAGGGAAAAGAGAGATCACCACCCTCTGTGGGATGAAGTTGAAATAATAGACAGAGAATATCATTGGAAAATACAAAAACTTAAGGAATCAGCGCATATGCTAGGCCATAAAAATCTTGTAAGCTGGCCAAGCATAGACATGAATAGAATATGGAAACTGGTAATACAGAGAGCTAGAAAAAAACAATAACAAAAATTGTAACATGAGCTCTGGTAAAAAATGGTTACTGAGTCCCCAAAATTCATCCAGTCAATAAAAGTGTTTGTTGAAGTAATTCAGAGACTTGACCCAAAGAGTTGTGAGTTCAATACCTGGCCACAGCAGAGATGAACAAAAACTTGTAGGGTTTAATTACTAAAGGGAATTTACTGAAACTGAGATATCCAGAAAAGGCATGGCATGTGAAACTAGAGCAATCTATCCCTGTGGACTAAATTCTAACATATATCAGAAGTCGTGAATATTAAAACAAAGATGGGGATAATAGTCCAAACAATGTAAATAGTGTAAATAGTTACACTATACTTCATCTCAGAACCTCTTTGACATCCCTTCTGTTCTAAAAAGAATTTAAATGTATTGCAATTTTTACGTTTTTCCATTTTGTTTATTGTTTCTTGATATCCAGCTCTCAAGTCTGTCTCTTTATTTTTGTTTTGTCTCTACCTCTTTTTATTTTTCATTTCATCTGCTTTTCTTTTCATTTTCTCTAGTTTTTATACCTCTCACATTTCCCTTTTCACAGCCTTTGTTTCCACTTCATTTCTCGTAACTTTTCCTTATTCTTAGCCAGAAAGTGTAACTGATTATAGCTACAAAAGACTGGGAATTAGGCATAGATTTTAGGTAAGAAAGTGTCATGTTTGTACATATGAACAGATTTATATATATATATATATATATATATATATATATATATATATATATGAATGAAGAAATATAGTCTTAAAGTGTGCTATATTTATGGGATAAAGTGCTCAATATCAGAGATAGAGCATGTGTAAATATAAAAGTGAACATAGAAGTCAACACTTAGAGGCGACAGGCTGTTTCATGCTAGATGCAATCGTGAGGCCTGACGATTGCATCTAGCATGAAACAGACTGTTGCCTCTAAGCGTTGACTTCTATGTTCACTTTTATATTTATATATATATAGTTGTGTTGATCATTCAACCTAATGTTATTATTTGACTAGATAAAGAATTTACTTCTGTAAAATTTCCTGTATCATTAGTATTATCATTTCCCATTAAAAATATTTTTTTTTTAATTTTTAAAAAATTTTGGTAAAAAAATAATGAAATAAAAAGATTTCCAATCACAAAAAAAGAAAATGAATATCCATATTGCTAGGTTTTCAGTCGTGACATATTCTTGTTTTTATTAGCCTCAATGGAATATTCTTGATGGCTAAGCAATCAAGCATTAAGATGTTCTAATGCTCACAGTAATTAATTTAATGATCAGAAATGAAGTGAGGATTTTATCATTGCTAAGTGAGAATATTATATTTAAATGTCATATGTCATTGCAAAAAGGTCTTCCATAATGATATTATAATGACATTTTGAAGTTTTTTATTTACATATAATAGAGATAATATTTTAAAACGATTTTCAAAGAAACCTATTAAAAATCTCTATCATCTCTTTTTGCAATGTCCTTTCAACATGTAGCCAATGAACATAGGCTTTCCATAGCTTTTGTTGCACTCTCTAACTCTTGCACCTTTAGCATTCCTCTTTATTATTGGGGTCCTTCTGCCATCTATTCACTCAACTCATCAAATAGATTTCATACTATTTTCTCATGCCTCTCTTGCTTTTGTAGTGATAGCAACAAATAAATCACTAAACAGCCTCTAACCCTTAGAATATTTAATAATAAAAGAAAAAAATTAAAAATTAAAAGTTAAGTAATAAAAAATACTTTAAAATACAGATAAGAATAATGATTAACAATAATGAAAAAAAAGTTAGATTATAAAAAAAATAGTTAAATAAATATAAACAAAAATTAAATTTTCTTTCTCTTCATTTTCAATGGCCAAAGGAGTCAGATGTCTGGGTCAGTTCTCAGATAGAACATGTTGCTACCAACAGATAAGCACAACATTTTTTATCCCTTTATACATATATGTACTTTAAAATATACCATAATTTCTCTTAAATATATACCAAAGTATATTATGCTTACTGTGTTGTATTTTGTATATGATTTGTTTGTAATTTATGTATTTCTGTTGTGGGCTGATGATGTATTTTAAACCCCTAAACAAAATTACACATTTAAAAAAAGGACATTGAGACAAGGTCAACACCTTACCAGGACAACCCACTTTCAATGTATCATAGGAGTCCTATTGAGAATCTTCTATGTACAGTGTTCCTTCAGGACGTGGGTGATCATGGATCTCCATATGATTTCCTACCCTTTGTAGCTTTTAGTAGTTTTACTTTTTGCTATCTCTCCTAATCCCTGTTCTGACAGTCATTTACACAAGCTCATTAGGTAGGTTATGTGCTACTTTCTTTGGTCCCTTTTGTCTTAAATATGCTTTGTGATAGTTAAATTTTCTAAGCTTTTTTTTCCCAACTATGTGCACTAGAAATTTCAGCTTTCTCTTTGTGATTCTCCTTTCTGTTTCTATTTTCTCTAAAACTCGTTACTCACGTGTTCTGTTCATAGTTTTGAGAATAGGGTTTTATAAATCTTCTGATAAAGGGAGACAAATCTTGCATCAAGAATTAGACAATAAATAGCTAATGCACGTAAAACAGATGATGAACCCTTCAATAAATAAATAAACAAACAAAAAAGAGTAAATAAACGAAGCATATAAATGAAGAATAAATAAAAAATGTAATGAGTGTGATGTAATCATTTTGATTTGTTTGAATTTCATTTATAAGCCATCATCAATTGTTGACTAGTTTTTTTTATTTAATCATATTTTGGTTCTTTTTTTTATCATTTGATAAGAAACAACAGAAATGTAGTTCTACAGAAGGATGCTGAGGATACCGTGGACCGAACATGTGAGTAATGACAAAGTTTTGTAGAAAATGTAAACAAAAAGGAAACTAATACTTAACATCAGGAAGAGACAGTTGAGGTTTCTGGGGCATATAATAAGCAAGGAGGGTGTGGTAACCACCACCACCATCATTCATAGAAAATATACAACAAGCATTCATTGGTTAATCACCTTCAATCTAGCTCGCTGATTGGTCAGTTTCGACCTCCACGCAACAGATCTGTTTTCGCGCCAACTAAAGCTGATCCAGTCACGTGATACAACAGATTATAAAAACCAAACATGTGTGTTTCTTGCCCTCTTTCGTCACACTCTGTCTTTTTGCTCATTCTCTTCGTCACTCTCACGTCTCAACTCTGCTGCCAAAATGTGACCTTTAAAGAACTCCCGTCTTGACTAATTCAGTCAGACGTAAAAGAACTTTACAGTATTTCATGCAAGTATAATTCTGAACTTTTACCAACTTGTACAATACACAATTCCAAACATTCAACATGAACTCAATTTTCTAAACTACAGTTTAATAATTAATTCTACCCTTATGAGCTCAGGTACAAATATTTCCTAATCAAAGAGACGTAACTCCGTCTAACCTTTCAGTTTACATGCATGTACATCAAATACTTAATAAATTCAATTGTTATGTTTTCAACCCTACGTTCTGTTTTGTATTTTATACCATGTGCTATTTTATGTCAAATATAAATTGCATTGTGACCACCACATTGGATAGCGACCTCCAGCATAATGGCATGATCCTTTCCACACCTTTCCTAGACAAAAATAAAATCCACATCATATTTGGAAACCTCACTGTTTAGGGACCCGCTACAAGGACTTGGAAAATCTGATATTCACAGGATAGATAGAGGGCAAGGACAAAAGAAAACAATGCATAACATACTTAATAAGTAAGTGGATGTCAGAACAGGGCTTAGGAGGAGAAATGACGGAAAGACAAAGTTTATTAAAAGCTACAAAGGACAAGAAGTGGTGGAGGACCATGGTCGCCTACATCCTGAGTGGACGTCACATGAAGAAGAAGAAGAAACAATAAGCAAAAAACTGAAAACAGGTCATTTTATATAGGACATGAGTTGAAATATTGAGGAATGATTTTCCTATTTTAAGATCCATTCTTAATAGATATACAATATAAAAAAAAATTTAAATCTTCTTTTCATGTCCCTTCAGGGCGTGGGCGATTATGGCTCTCTGCAAGTTCTGCTATTCTTTGTAGCTGTAAGCAATGCTTGTTTTCTTATTTCCCCAATCTCTGTTCTACCAGCCATTTACACAAGCTTATTAGTTGGGTTACTTGATGTTTCTGTCTTGACTTTGTTGAGGTATGTTAATAAATATATATGACCATTTGTAGATGTCTGTCTGTTAACATGACCTCACGATTTATATTTAATGCAAAATACCACAAAATATGAAACAAGAAGAAGGAACAAAAACGATTTTATAACAACAACATTTATATTTATTTCTTGTGTAATGACGCACATGCGTAGAGGTTACTATTTTGTTGGTGTTATGTCCCTTTGACTGAATTAAAGTTTTACTGATGAAATTGAAGTATTTTTCTCGAGGCTCACAAAAGTTGAATGAATTATAAAGCTGTGAAATGCTGAATAAACTTTTAGCTTTAGAAGAGTATTTCAAAGAGAAAAGTTCTTGTTGCTTGTTTGGAAATGTTTTGTATGTTTGTAATGTAGGTTGGAAAATTTTGTACATATGTGCATGCGTGAATATGTTTTCATGGGCGTCTGACTGCACATGGTCAAGATGGGAATCCTTTAAGGTTACATTTTCGCAGGAAAAGAGAAAAGAGAATGAACAAGCTTGTGTCTGCTATTTATAAATAATGTAACCACGTGACAGGATCATGGTAAAAGAGCAGGAAAACTTGACTTGGTCACGTGCTGGAAAAATATTTGTACGTGGGTGGATTGCAACACCCACTTGTGTGTTTATTGACCAATTAGAAACTGAGGTTTCCTGAAAATGTGTATTAAGCCAAATAAACTCTTTGATCTACTTCTTGCACAGATTTGTACAAAATTCAACATTGATAAGAAAGTGGTATTGGGATGCTAAAACTTCACTATGTCCTGTGAGTGTCAAAATTCTACAAACTCTCTTATGTGTTCCAAAAATTTCAACTGTCTCTTATTGATTCTTAGTTCAAGTGACTTTTTTGTATCCATTTTCCTTAAAATGTCTTTGTTGTTCTGTTCATCAATTTTTTTAAAAAACAATGTGAGAGTTTAATATTTTTCCAATTTTTGTTTAAATGTGATTTATGAAATTATATTTGAATTCTCACATACAGAACAAATTGAAATTTATTCACGTTATTATTTTTTGTCACTATACGAAAAATGATTTGAAACTAATTTACAAACTGTAAATTATAGTTTTAAAAACAGACATTTTCAAAATATATATTAATGATGTCCAGCATTTTTAAGATTTGTAATTTGTATTCAAGGTTCAGCAATTATTCTTTGAAGTATAATGCTGACTGCTTTCATCACTGCTTAAATATTGCTAAATATTGTTTGAAATATTGTCTAAAATATCATTTAAAATATTATTTCAAATATCTTAAAATATTGCTAAAGATATTGTTTAAAATATTGTTGAAATATTATTTAATATATTGTTTAAAATATTGTTTAACTGCTATTAAAAAATATTTAATATATTGTTTAAAATTCTCAGATTAGATATGGTTACTATTCCGTGAATTCCATAATATTGAGAAGAGATACTGTTCTTATTCTTTAAATTATTTTGTCTAGCAAAATCTTTGTTTGATCTTTGTTAAATATTGTTTTAAATTTTCAGATGACTTCTTATTCTATTGCAAATTACTGTACAAGATCTTGCTGAGATGTTCTTTGCCCAATCCACTTTCATGTTTGTTGAATACTGTGTGAGATTCTGAAATTTGTTATTGTTATTGTTCTGTGATATATAAAGCCTAATAGCCACATCTTTCATTTTTAAATCTCTATATTTTATTTTAATGTTCTTTTCAACCTCATGACTGAATGTTAGCATGCCAGCCACAAGACATGTTTGAAACTCATTACATCAGTTAAGATGGTGAATTCCTGATAATATCAGTTTGGAGAAACAATCCCAGTGTGCAGCATCATTGAGAAGAGCCTGAAATCCATACCACACGTAGATACAAGCCCTGTGAGTGAAATTGAGTAAATGAAACTGTCTGGAAGTTGTTGATGGTTGAGTTAAAACAAAGCCATGAGCCCTTGTCTAATGGACAGATAAAAGCTTTTTAACCATGGCTAGTAATCTGTCCAGAGACAGAGTATCAATAAAAACACTCATCTCCAGGAGCCTGGCCACTTGTGGGGATGTAGTAACCTAAAAACTCATAATGACTGAAATTATTGATAAAAGTAATGTCATGTGAGTTTGTAATCTGCCACAGGCAGAAAAGGCACAACATGATAATTGCACATATTTGCCTATTAATTCAAAGAATATTATTTTATTTTTTGCTTTTTACTTTAGGTGATTAATTATTTCTTTTTAATTTCCCTTTAAAAATCTTACTAAATTGTATGTATTATTTTATTTTATTAATTTTATAATTTTTGAGAAATACTACAACTCATTTCAGTGGGTTATTCATATTGGTTTGTAATCTTAATAAACTCAACAAAAGATTAACTGATATCAACCTTGAGAAAGAATGACCTTCATTACAATACACAACAGTAAATCTTCATTCAGTTTCAAATCATAATTTTAAAATGTAAGTATTGAAAATAGTATTAAACAATTTTAGTAAAAGTTGTGAACAAACCCCCAAAAGAACTGCTCACCTTATTTATTGTTGCCTTTCATAGAAGTCACCAATGTTGAAACTGAACAATCCTCATGAACAGAGAAAAAATAAATGAATTGTGACCAGAAACCACTTATTGGCTTCCTTTCTTCTTTGTTCCTTCTCCTGTCAATCCATATAAATCTATGTTGATTTTATGATATGCTGGAATGAGTAGGATCAGTCAATTGTTAACTAATTGATTGATGCTTTAAACTGAAGTTACAAAACAATTTTCACTGCTTTGTTTACTATGATGTTGTTACTCATCCTCTAAATGTAATTGTTGGATTATATTCCCTAAACACTTCCTACAATGCATCCCCTCTTCTTCAACATTTTATGTATTAATCACATCATATGTATATATCCACTCAGTTACCTTACATGGCTTCGCTGATCATCTCCCATATGTGGTGTAATCTTTGTTTCATTCCATTCCCATTAGCAACTCATGTTCTACTTGTCCAACATCTTCCTTAGAACCTTAGATTTAAATGCAGTGCCATTATGTTTAACTACCAAATTTATGGCTAAAAACACCTTGTTTAAGGCTTCCATGATTGTGGTGGCTGTTTTTGTTCTGTATCCCATCCATTTGTTTATTGAAATAACTTTTCTTCTTCCCTAATAAGTGTACACTATATTTGACCAATCATGTGTTAACAAACTGTCACCACTATATCACAAAATTTTCATCAGATGATGACTCTTAAACATCATTACCACTAATCAAGAGCACCTTAGAAATACCTTTTTATATTATCTGTCACAATATAAAAATGTCAGATTCATACAGGAGCAGCCTCTAGCCAAAATTGTTTTACTTTTCTGATATTGTTATAAAATATTTTGTTAAAATTCAAGAATTTGTGATAAATCTGTGACATTGCTTGTTTTATAGGAAATTTATTAACTTGTTATAAATATTTTCTCTTAGATGTTCATATTTTACCTGTTTAATCTTAGGAATTTACTTAACATTGTGTAGCAGACAAATTTCTGTTAAGTCAAACACAAATTCTGTGTTAAAAGTAGATCATAGCTTATAACAACAAATGACAACAAGGCTTCAGCAGCAAGAGCAGCTGTAAGAAAAAAAAATCAATGATGAATGCAGTCAAGTGTGACTACAGCAGTAGTGTCAGCAGCAGGTAGGAAAGAAGAACATTGGGTTTAAAGATCCAAGTTCAAAGTTCCGTGTGGATTAAAATTTTGGTTCATAAATTTGGTGACAGTTATTGTGAATTCAGTCTTTTGGCCTTTTACTACAGACTCAGACTCAGTGAAAACAGGACTACTAGTAACTGAGCAAATTCTAAATAAGAACAAGATGAAATATCACTAGATATGGACAGTGGAATGAGAACACTCTACCCCATAGACTAAATAAAGTGTTTAGTTCAAAATTCTTAGAAGTTTACCTGTATTATACTCTGCTTCAAATTAGACCTCTTTCTGATTTATTCCACATCAAAAACTTGTTAGACAGATGTGAACACTAAAAAATCAAAATTAAAAAATGTTGCTCTTTGCACTGCATCTAGATCACTAATCAAATCCCTCCCCACCAAAAAAAAAAAAAAAAATTTAAATATTGGAGCCAATCATGAAGCTGCAGGGTCATGTATCCACCCTGATTGCTTGAAAGAACCTCTCAGTGACCTTCAAGGCAGTTCACAGTGGCCTCTTAGTCAACCAATCTGCTGCAAGATTCAATGTGAGGTCAGCATGCAATCAAATCTCCCATCTTTGAGATCAGACTTCTTCTCCAACAAGTGTCACCTCACTTGCCTACAAGAATCGTTCTTTCTTGACCCAATGTATACATGGGTAATACAGATAGTTTTATTCACATTGGGAGTTATTACCAGTAAGACCCTATGTCTCGTCACTATTTTAACACTGCTTGTCATTGTATACGTTATAGTTTCTCTGTGGGACAAGTGTAAATATTTGTATATAATTTTGTGTATGACTTAGCTGTATAAATTTTTTTGTGAATGAAGCATGTCTGTCATTCCTTTTCCTTCAGCTATTCTGTCCTTTCTGTGTGTTAAGTGTTACTATATCATGAATATAATAATGCCCATAATAGGGGAAATGCAACCGGGAATATTACTTTCTTGCTTAGCACCCTCATTAGCAGTATATAACACCTGGATCAACAGACACATAAAGAATGTTAGAGAGCACAAAGCCAAAACATTGTGATAACAACAACGTAGATGAGTAAATTAGTCCGAATGTAAATAATATATTATTTTTTTCAGGTCTTATTTGTTTGTTATATTTTTACCAGAAAGATACAAATAAATTTACTTTTCCCATAAAATGAATCACCAAATCAACGATATTGTTTTTTTAAATTACTTGAAGAGAAGAAATTTCATCTCTATAGGAAATATATTAATTACTCAGGCATATTTTCGGGCTTCTGTCATAGATCTTCATATTTTTCTAGTTCACTCTATTGATATTTCCCACAAAGATATCTTTAACGCCACTATATTCAAGAGAGGCAACTCAGTAAAAAGGCGAAGTGAGTTGTTGTTCTTGAAGAAAATTACGTGCGTAAGTGTGGCTTCCATGACTTTACATGTGAGCAAATTTTTTTTTGTTGCAGAAGTCAAAAGGCAATCAGGTGTCGTTTACAACAAACGTGATTTTTTCTTTTTACCATGGCTGCAAACACAGGGTAACACTTTTATTTTATTTTCGTTGACTTTTTTTCGTTTAAAGCTTCAACAAATCGCCTATCTCAGTTGCTGTTTCAATAGATTTTTTTTTTAATAACAATAAAAAAAAAATGAACATATCTGTTTCGATGAATCGATCGAAGTGTTGTTAAACATCAGTAACACCGTTTCTTCTTTTCTTGTGGACGGGATCAAAGTCCTTTGTTAAATAAAAAAAATGAGATTTTAAATACGAAATTTAAAACTTTATCGATTCTTATATGGACTTAATTTTATGTTCCTTAAACAGTTGTAAACGATGTAAAAAATATGAAAAATGATAAAATGATTTTGAAACGTTGTCCCAATTTTTGACATTAACTCCAATTGTTGGGCATTTATTTACCTTTCCTGTTTTGTCACTTTGTGTTATGTTTTTTAGTGAAGTATTTGTCGTTTTTAGTGTTACGGTTAATAATCTGATTTATTTTCGATATCGTAAAAATAAATTCTTCAAGAAATCACATCGTTTATTTTTAAAACTGTATTCTTATTTACTAAAAAAAATGAAATCAATTAAACAACCAAACAAAAATAATGTTTTTTTTTTACTTTTAAGTCCTCCTACAACTTTTAGTCTAACCCTAAAATTCATAATACGCACTGAAAGTAAATGCTTTCTATTTATTTCCACGGAAAATAACAGATGCAGTGAATAACCCCATTGGATAAAGAAAGTTTTTAAGCTACAATATAATATTTTTTTAAAATTTTATTTACTTAGTTTAACCAGTGGTGGTGGCAACTATCATAGTTACCAACCACCATCACTGGCTTAGTGGCTACACATTTTCGCCAATGATGAACAAGAGACTGGAATACCACACTAAAAAAAACGTAGATTGTCACATATATTGCTGTCCCATTACCTAATTTTATTCATATCCACTGTTTGATCTCTGCAAATTTTCAGCAAGCGTTGATGAATGTCAGTGGGTCCAATTTATTCAGCAATGATACACCTCCTTTTTATACTCATGTCATACTCAATTTTGCCAGACAGTTGCTCAGTTGTATTCTGTAAAAAGCCTCGCTCTAAAAAAAAAAAAAAAATAAAGTTATTAATGGGAAGGTTCAAATTCTACTGCCATCTCACTTACATCTGCTTCTGACATCATGGGCCAATAAAGTAGAAAAATAAAAGTCATTACTTCCAATGCAACCCTTATACAATTATGAACTTTTATAATTTATTTATTATCATTTAATTATTTTTTGAAAGCAATTAGTTTTTTTGCTGTCTTTGCCAAGTTAAATTCTCATTGCTGGAGTTATTTTTATTTTTTATTTTTTTACAGCTTCTTTAACTGTGATTTGTAGGTAGTGCAATTCCATGGTCACATTCCACCTGAAGCTTTTTCATTCATTTTGCATTAATGCCTTGTGGGTGAAATCAATCTCTTTTTTTCTCCCTGCCTCCTTCCCCAATTGTGAGTAAAATAGTAGAGCAGACTGGACTGCACTTTAACCTTGTAAGGGAAACAGTCTAGGAGAAAGAAAACTCTGAATTCAAAACCATAGAGAAGCTAACTGGAAACCACTCTACTATCTTTCCCAAGAACATTCATGGCAATGTAGAATTTACAGATTAAAAAAGGAAGGAAGCTGTGGAGAGCCATGATCTATTATCTGAAGTGATTGGACACATTTAAAAAAAAAACGCTGGATGATTATGAGTTAAGTCAAAAGAACTACTACTAACTGTACTTTCATCCAAAGAAGAAGACTATACTTCATCAGATCTCATAGACTGGGGCTACAGAATCACAACAAATAAAGAACTGTGCCAAATAATAGAAGCTGCATCACTTGAGGACTTTGAGCAGCAGCAACAACTGAAATGCATAGCACATGAAACTCAAACAGTTAAGATGTTGACTTTCCACACTATTTTAAATAAAAGGTGAGGAAAGAAACCCCTGATCAATATCGGAAAGAGTGATATGTTTCCATATAAGGAAATGGCTAATCTCACCATTCCGTATACAAGTTCCTTCTGGAGAACAAAATGATTGAGTCAAACAGATACTGCTCACAGTTAGACCAAACTGAACAGGCAATATCACAAAGCATTTGGAATTAGTTGAGACAAATATTCCAGAAAGATAATGTCAGACTGCATATTTCTTTGGTGACTATGCAAAAAAGCCATGTAGAATAGTTCTTTGTTCAGAAAGATAGAATATTCTGAGAGGCTGGAATTAAGATGCTTGAATGATGGCAATAGTCGAACAAAACGGCATGTTTAATAAAGTAACGTGGAAAATATAAAAATTGCTTTTAATTCATAAACTAAAGTTTGCTTTTTATACTATTCCTTATATATTTATCTTTTAATAGATTTATTTGCTTTGATAGGTTGAATGATTTCTGCCTCTGTTCTTATTGCTGTGGTTGTTGTTGAATTTTACTGATAAAAACAATTATCTGGGTTGGGGATTTTAAGCTTAAATAAGCAGTGATAAAATCTAGGACAGGTAAACTTGTAATTTGTCTTTTTTGAAACTAAAAAAAATGTTATTTGATCATGTTACTTTTAAATACCTGATGTATTTTTATTTTAAATATAGCTGATACTTGCAATGTTTGTTCTCAAGTGATATTGAACAGAAAGTCAATTAAAGGATTTTTTTAATTTTTTTTTTTTTTAGAGTTGTCTTTTTAGTAGTGCGAATACTTAAATGTTATTTTTAGTGGATGGCCAAATTTGAGTAGATGCTCAGTTTATTTATTAAACAATATATTTATTATCATCTACAGGCCTGAATATTTGAGAAATTTTATTAGAAAAATGTTTGAATCCTGCCAGAGAGCACATATATTTCAATAAGATTTCTTGAATATTCAGGCCAGTAGATGATAATAAATGAATACACAGTTTAATACATAAACAGAGCATCTACTCAAATATAGGGAATCCACAAAAAATAACGTTTAAGTAATAATATATTGATTAATAAATGAAAAATCCATTCCTAGAAATATAACATATATAAAAATAGTTAATATTAGACTAGAGCAATAAATATTATCAAATTAGATTTAATAACATTTAATACTTATTGAAGGTCAACTCAATTTCAATAACTTTTCAGTTGCTCATTGGGACTCTAGACAAGAATGATTGCATCTTAGTTGGGAGTCTTGATGAGTGATTGAAAAATTATTAAACTGAGTAGGTTTTCGATAAGTATTGAACATTATTATATCTAACTTAATTGTATCTCTCTTGCTCACTATATATATATATATATATATATATATATATATATATATATATATATATATATAGCATAATGAGAGGCATAATAATTAAATAAATAAATATATACAAAAACACAGAAATAAATACTTTCATAAAAAAAACACCCAATTTTGTTTCATTTGTTTTATATATATATATATATATATATATATATATATATGTTTTAAGGTATGCTGTATTCAGAGGATAAGTGTTCAATATAGCATAGAGTATAGAGCATGTGTAAATATAAGTAGTGTGGACATTAATTAAACACCGAGTGACGACAGTCTGTTTCAGACTATGTAGTTTAGTTTATGAAAGGACAAAATGAAATCTTTTCCTATTATTTGAAATTCTGAGATAAAATATTGACAATATTCTGTGGATTATTTGGACAAGTATTGTTATCTTTATTGTTTTTATCATAGCACTTTGACCAGTATAACAGCAATCTTCAAATGCTATTTACTGTATATTGCAAATATATATATATATATATATATATATATATATATATACACACACACACACACACACACAAAGTGTGGCAATTTATCAAAATGGTCAGACATATTTCTCCAAGAATGTGTGGATAGTTCTGTGAAAGGAATCTTGAGCAGTTAATTAACATCAAGTTTTCTCTGAAGTGAATGGTAAAAATGCTAGTGCAAAAAGGACCATTCTATAAAGAAATCAAGTCTTTTTCATTAAAGAAGATGTTACTAAATACTATTGAAGTGCATATAAACTTCTGACCCAATGTTAGTGTTATTAACATGCATATGTTAGCACGGGGGAACAAACAAGATAACAGTGCCACTGGTGAGGCAAAAAGAAGACAAGACAAAAATAGTAAATATAAAGTTTTTTTGCTGATACAGTGGATGTAACCGGAATGTCTGTGTAGGCAAGGTGTGGTTATTTTGAATTTGGAGTTGATGTGTTTACAGGCCAGTTGACCAAGGTCATAGTGGTAATGACAAGAGAGGCCAGGAGAGGATTGGTGAAGCTGCAAATCTGACTTTACTGATAAAGAGGATGTGAGCAGAATGTTTGTATGTGAGCATGGTGTGGGTGTTTAGAGGAGAGTGGGTCTCAAGCAGATATGTGTGTCTGATCAGTTGACTGAAATTATGGTGGTGACGGCAAGAGCCCACTGTGAGGAATGACAGCTGGCCTGTTGGCTATGTTTTGTGTCAGTTGTTGATAAGCAGCTTTTTTAAAAGCAAATCTAGTGGCTCCTGAGCTCATCCTTCTTCTTCAGTGGCAATGTTCATGATTGGCTTCCTTCATGTTCTATTTTAGATTTTTGTGGGGATTTATTTTGTAGGCCAAATGTGATGCTCGGAGCCCCTGCACAAAAGATGACATTTTTTATTTTCAGTTTTGCTTTCTTAGTGCTTACATCTAATTTGAAGTGGAGTATAACATTGGGAATGAAAGAAATAAAAACTGAAATAAATCATTATGTTTTATTATTCTGATAGTTCGCATTCTTACAAATGCTTGGTTCCTATTACTACTCCAGAAAACACCTGATATCTGCCATGCTTTATCTTTACAAGAGTGAATGTAGCCTAAAAGTGGAGTATTTTTGTTTTTTTAATAATTTCTTTCAAGCAAAGTGATAAAGCCACTAAGATGCAAGGGGTTACTCAGAGTGAAAGAATATGAGAAAATCATTATTATGGAGAGCAAATAATAAAAGAACAGGAAATGCATTTACATTTTTGAAGACCAAAGTTGTCTGGAAAGCAAAAAGCTGGAAGAGAGTTCCATAACTGGGAAGTGCAAGAGAAGAAACTGTTACCATAGAACTTACAGTTACAGCTAGCCATTTCAGTAGTAAAATGAGGAGACCTTGCCACTAATCATTTTACCTGAAACAAGACAATAAATCCACTAAGATGCAAGGGGGTGGGTGGGTTAGTGAGAGAATATGAGAAAAAACTTTATTAAGGAGAGAGAACAATAAAAGAAAAGGAATTAAGAAGACAAAACATAATGACTGACATTGCATTTAAATTTTTGAAGATCAAAGTTGACTGGAAAGCAAGAAGCCAGAAGAAAGTTTTACAAGCAAGAAGTATGAGAGAAGAAACTGATAGCACTCTATGCTAACAATTTCTTCTCTCACAGTAAGGGTTACATCTAACAATTTCGGCTGTAAAATCATGTGCCCTAGCTGCTAATCTAGTACTGTGCTTAAATTCATAAAGTTGAGGTACCAAGGAGGAAAACTCATAGCAAGTTACAATGAAAACCACATTGAATGAGCAAGTCAAGCATTCAGAAAACTTGAAAAGAGAGTATGGAGTCTGATTGTAACACATCTCCTTAAGCAAAAAGATCAGCATCTATGAAACAGTTGTTCTAATCAACCTTTTATATTCCTCTGAAGCATGGACCACCTATTATGTTTTTATCAGACAAAAATGGTGACACTTTATTCAACCCTTGTCAGGATTAATTTTTGAAGAAATCACTTAATAGTTGTTATTTGTATGTACTGAAAATATTTTAAAATAATTTGTTTGTTGATTTTAACTTTTTAATTATTATTTTGTTCTTTCTTCAGAAAATTGGCTGGGAAAACTCTGTTTATCACTGGTGCCAGCCGAGGTATTGGTAAATATATTGCATTGAAAGCTGCTCAAGATGGAGCCAATATTGCTATTGTTGCAAAGACAGCAGAAGCCCATCCCAAACTTCCAGGAACTGTATATACAGCTGCCCAAGAAGGTGAGAGTTACTGTAAATTCTCTTTTTCATATATCTGTCTTTTAGTTATATTTTTATTTAATGTAGCAATGCCATTATGATGCCATTTAAAGAGCATTTTTCCCCTTAAAATTTTTTCCCCTAAATTTTCATCATCATCATTGTAATAAAAATAATAATAAAATCTGTACCCTGCCAGATGTTGCTGAAATATTATTGAGTGTGTATAATGTCTGTGTATAAAGTCTGGAGTGAGACAAGATGTTACCGTCCCAAATGACTGCCATTTATATTTGTCTACCGGTCCATGTGGTAAGGGCAGAATACTCGTCTGGCTCCATTGACAGTGTACTCGCTATGACAGTTCCTCATGCAAGACAGTACTTCCTGTCCTACTCCACATGCCCACTTTCCTGAAACCTCAAGACATCTAGGTTGGGGTCAGTTGCAGGGATGTCGTTGAGTAATCATGTGACAGACTTCACATCTGTGGAGACAGGGTCCTTGGTGTTGTGTATAGGTGTTCTGGCTGGTGTTGCATGAATAGCAGTTCGGCATTTGCACCAATGTTGATGGATATGTGCAGTCCTCAGGTTGTTGCTGTAGAGGTTCAGAACTTGTTGGTGTGTACAATATGTCTGGCATTGGTGAAACCACCTCTGGTGTGGTGCAGTATGTGGAGTCAGCAATCCGGGGAAGCGGTGGTTGCGTGTGGTTATCTGGTTGCTCCTGTCAATTCGCACACGGTACAGTCTGTTGCCAAGCACTTCCACAATTCACCCAGTTTTTGCCCATTGACATGGGTGAGGGCCATCTTGGTTCTGTATTTGAACTGATTCCTTGACTTTTAGCTCCCGAAGTGGATGACTGTATGTTGTAGCATTATTCATTCTTCATGTGTCTTTTGGCCATTGCAGTCTCCCTTAATCAGCTGACTTCCCCCTACTGACTATGGATTTGGTGTTTATCCCACTGGGCATGGAGATAGTTTTTTATAACATGGCCATATAGCATCAATGCCGGAGATATGCCAAGGTCCTGAGCCTGAGTGGTTGTGCGATCATGGAATCGGTGACTATGGGTGTCAATGCTGTCTGTCAATATTTGCTTGGCTGTTTTTATAGCCAGTTCTGCTTGACCATTATTTTGGGGGTAGTATGCTGATAATATGCATTTCTTTATCCCCCAATTGTTGAGGAATGTGTTATTTTCTTGTCACTTGCCCAGTGGTCCTCCATTGGACAAATTTTTTCTGGTGTACCATATGTGCAGGGCCAATTTCAGAGAGTGTTGCCTGCTGTTCTGGCCTTTCTGGATAACATTAGGGCCACTTCCACCCACTCCATGTACCGATCTGCATATATCATGTATATTTTTCCATGCAGGTCGAAGAAATCTGTTACTGTTTTCTGGAATGGGAATTCAGGATTTGATAATGCCATCAACCGTTCTTTAGGCTGTGTCAGAGCCATTCCATTACAAGTTTGACATTGATCTCTAGTCTGCCAAATACTTGCATCCAATCCAGGCCAAAACAGTCATTGTCTGGCATTTGCAAGCATGCCATTTACATCCTGGTGTGTGCAGTGGAGTGATTCAAGTACCTCTGCAAATAGTTGTTTGTGTATGAGGATCTTATTAGTACTCCTTTGCACATAGGTCAAAATCGGCTGATTATCACTGATAGGTCATGATGTGAGCTGGAGAATCCACTTTGTATATATTCAGCTAGAGTTCAGCACTTCTCATCTATGGCTGCAGTGGCCATAATCCTGTCCCCTGTGATTCCCCTTAGCTTGGGGTCCTGTTCATAAGTGATGTTAAATGATGTCTTTATAGCACTGTCAACTATTTATGTAGCATGCTTAACCGTTCTACCAATATGTGTTTATGGTGTGGGGTACCTTGAGGTTACAGTCCGATGCAGCATTGACTTTGCTGGGGTGGTGGTTTATGCAGAATTTATACATCAGGAAGTGTTCCGTGAGGCTGAATAATATTATTTTATATTCTCTAGAGCCTTGTCCAAAAAAATTCTTATCAGTGGTTTGTGGTCCATAGTTACCAATAAGTCTGGACATCCTAGCACAAACATTCGACAGGACTCCAGTCTATATACCAGAGCCAGCGCCCCTCCTTTGACTGGTGCATAGCATGATTCAGTGTCACTGGTGAAGTGTGATCTAGCCAGGATAAGTTTCCAGTGGTTTTCATCACAATTGGGTCCTGCTTCTTTAGCACATTTGCAGTGTTTCTGAAACAGGAAGAAGCTAATACCGTTCCTGCTGTAGTTTATTGTCAGCCATGTTAATCTGTTAACTTCAAATGCCTTTATTCCATTCTCAATTTCTTGCACAAGATTTGTTGAACAGTTGAGTGAGTGTGTCATCCCAGTAAAACTTCTGGTCTTTTGAACGTAGCAGTTACCAGAAAGGAACCATTATCTCAGCTTGAGTGAATATGTATGATACCTGGTTTACTAGTCCAAACCAGGATCTGACACTAGTGATGTTTGTAGGTGTAGAGAACTGCTGGATGTCTTCTGTCATTTTTTTCTGAGGTTTTATGCCATCTTTTCTTATCTGGAACCCGGCAAACTCCACCTCCTCTTCTGCAAAATGGAACCTCCAGGTTGAAGATGATGCCATTCTTGCTGCAATGGGTGATGTACACATTGTGTGCCAAAATGCTGTTTCTATTGAGTCATTCCAAAGTATGCTGTTATCTATACAACATCATATCATGAGTGTACGCATCTCTTGTAGCATAGAAACCCTGTGGATTGTTTGTGCTGGTACCATTTGAAACTTGATTAAAAGGGGATGGAGTATGGTGCATCTCCCTTATGGTGCTGGCATTGAGTTTCTGTAGGTCCACTGTATGTCTAGGTGATTCATCCTTCTTTGGTGCAACCACCATTCTTGAGCACCAAGTTGTAAGGCTACCAACCAGTGCTGGTTCGATGATGCCCAGTGCAATATCCCGGTCAATGACCTGTTTGACCCTCTTCCAATGATGAGAAACTGGGATCCGTGTGTAGACTGTTGTCAGTGTTGTTCTTGGAATGAAGGTGATGTTTAGAGGCTTCTCTTTCATCATCTGTAGTGGCTGGTGAGGGCGCATATTGAATATTCTTGGCCTAAAATGCTCTTGTATCCATTGCTCCAGTTGGTGCCTATTGTTTTCTGTTGGGGGAAATGGGATAGTGGTCAGCTTTGGTGGGGTGGCCATTCTTTGAGGACATCCATACCAGTCATTTCTACTGGCACTTGTGACATTTTGCTGTGATTTTGGAAAGTTGGAAGGTGGTAATTCTAGATCTTTCCAGGCTGACTCAGATAAGTAAAATCTGGACATGTTGTCCAATACATGCATGGCTTGCTGCATTTCCTTTGATCCAACCCTGATGTGCGTGAATAATATGCCTTTTATGCATAACTGGTCATCTGTTATGTCACATATCTTGTTACTGGTTGGCATGAGATATTTGTTTGGGCATTTGAGAATCTTTTGTATCTCGGGTTTGCTTGAGCAAGTCTGTGCTCTGGTGTCAGCACTAGCGACAATTTGGTGGGTGTGGAGACTATCCAAGCTTGTTGGAGTGTACCTGAATTCAACATGGAATTCTGGTGTCACGGTCTTTTCCACTGTTAAAGATGACAGAGGTTCTGGAGGTTCCCTGCAGAACTTGCTTCCATGAAGTATGCTCTTTGGTTGTGTTGCGTTGGCTCTACCACTCCATTATGATTGTCCAAATTGGTGGGTCACCTTGCTGGGATTATCTGTGTGCCCCCTGTTGGTAAACACAAATGAATTGTGTTTTGTTATGCTTCTCATGATTTATTGGCAGACACCTTTTTGAGTTTCTGGCAAACCCTTTCCACATGCCCCAGCAATTCACAATTGAAGCACCTTAATTTGGCTGCCGGACATTCATTTCTATTCACTAATAATCCACTGGTAGTCCCCTGCAAGGCTTGGCATAATGTGGGATCTTGATTCCCTGGGACTGTTGCTCTCTGTCTGATCTTTGCACATTAAAATGATGTGATAGTGGGTACATCATTATGGAAATAAGGGGTTGACTTGTCTGTGATTTCCAGGCTGATCAGCTTTTCAAACTTCTGCTTCAGAGTGGTGAGGGTAGCGGCCTCTGTCAATATTCTACTTTGATGTTCAATATTAGCAAGACCTGCCACCATTTTCCCAGCAACCATGTCCCTGGAATAGTTTACTTGCAAGCCACAACCGCTGTCATTTGGGTAGGTAATCACAAATTCACAAAATCTTGTTCGGGCTCATAATCGGGCTAAGAAATGTGTAAGTGACTCACCCTCCTTTTGTCTCATAGTGTAGAAGTTCTGTATGTGCACCTCTTTGTGTAGTCCCCTATGATGAGCCATATTTTATGTAGTGGGAGAATTGAGTATTTTGGTCCTCACCAAGTCAAGTAGCAATCTGTTCACCTCAGGGGAACACCTCATCCATAGCTCATTGCAAATCTCTGCTTGGTTGGTCAGTCTGCACATTTCCTTGTACCATGTCCATGAGCCCATAAACATCGCTCAGTTGCCATCTGTTACATCTGGCCCTATTGTCGGCCATTCTGGTTTCCTCACGTTGGACATACCAGACCTGTCATGAAGCCCTTCCTTTCGAAGTGATATATTCTCTCTTTACTATTCAACCATTTGTTGCATAAGTTGCACATATTGTTGATCCATAACTGGTGGGGTGGCCATGTTTCCTCGTATGGTTATACTGATGCCTTGTTTTGTTAATAATCCTTGCAAAGTTTTGCTTCACAAATACATACCATTGGTATTTCTCACAGTTAAAATTTGGTTTGATATCCTACTGGTTATGCCATGTAGAATGTTTGGAGTGAGACAAGATGCCACCATCCCAAATGACTGCCATTTATATTTGCCTACTGGTCCATGTGGCAAGGGAAGACTATTCGTCTGGTTCTGTTGCCAGTGTACTTTCTAGGACAGTTCCACATGCAAAATGTATCTCCTGTCTTACTCCACAGAATGGAGGAGTTATGAATTAAAAGAAAATTTATTTTTTCTTTTACCTAAATGTCTGTGGTTTGAATGAATGGATAACACAACAAATATCACTTACCTTTCTGCCGGCACGAAAACTGAGTAAATGAGAGAAAGGGGTTTTACAGACAGAAATCCAGTATATTGCGTGTGATTAGTTTATAGCACAGAAACCAGGAAACCTAAGGACTATGGTTCATACCTTGTTGCAGACATAAATTGTGAAGAAGATTGTTGTGTCTTTAGCAATGCTTCACAATGAATCCATTTGGATCTCACCACGGCTTCCTTTGGAAGAGATGCAAATGCCAGCAGCATGAACAACAGTGCAACATCTAACATGTCAAGTGCAAGCTCTTCAGCAGAAAATGTTGGCAATATTCCATGGGAAGTAACAGAAGAGTAAGTAAGAAATTTTTGCTACTCACAATGCACTGGTTCTCTGTTTGTCTATAAAAATTATTTTCCCTCTTTTACTGAGTTTCCTTGCTGGAAGCAACATAAGTGATATTTGCTTTTATTCAGTCATTCAAACCACAATGTCCCTTGCCAAATCATGAGGGTTCATGTATAAACATTGGTCTCCGTTTATCTACTGTCTCTTTTCTGGGGTGGGGGTACACACCAGAAACAATTTACAAGTTTTACTTAATAATGGCACTAAATAACAAGATATAGGTATTTTGGATGTTCCAAAGAGAAGCCATAAAGTGTTTCCTTTAAGTGAAATGGTAAAGTTCTTGGTTTAATAAGAAAAGAAAATATTTATATAGTGAGGGTGCTATGATCTACAGTAAGAATTGATTGATTTCTATTGTACAGATTATCAACCCTTTCTGAGTTATTTAAAGCTGAAACATATTTCAGATTGTAGGAAGCTGCTTACAGTACCTGGTGTTCCCAAGAGGTTCCCCATCTAAGTACTGACTGGGTTTGACACTGCTTAACTTCAGTGAATAAATAAGAACTGGTGTTTTCAATGTTATTTGGCTGTAGGAATGAATTTTATCTATCATGTAACTTTCATTACAACATATTTTTATAATTGTTTTATTTCATTATCAGTTATTACTGTTACTGTCTTATTGTGCTTAATTTATAAATTAAACTTTATCATAGGTATGTATGTAAAGAGAAAAAAATGCATAGAATATACAGGGTTTGATATGTACTATCTATGGTTTCTTGGAACATACCCCCACTGCCCACATATAATGATACTGTTGTATGCTGGTGTGCTTTGTATAATAATAAGTGCAATAACTGTTTATTGAAAGATAATATTTTTACTATTGGATGTCCATCTTGTACAATTTTGTTCTCAGACTCTTTCACTAGAATATAGTTGATTTTTAGAGCAGATTACCTTGCACAGTTTTGGGCTTGGCTACAATTTACTGGGTACATTGTTCTAGTGGAAAGCAATGACTTGAATAAAACAGTTGACTAAATGAAAGTGACAAACTGAAGTACACTGCTGCTAATTATATCAGAAAAATAAATTAGAAGTTGATGCCTGTGATCTTGAACGTTTATGGGACAATAATACTAGAAACAACAAAAAGATGGGGAGTAACTTGATAGTGTATTATCATGAAATTCCCTCTGTTCAGGAACAAATGACAACAAGTTCAATATGAAGGTTAACAGTGTAAACAAGACTGCAAAGGAGAACAAACAACAAAATGCTCAATGTTTATAGGAATAAGAAAGAGAAACTTTATTTACAATATAAACAACAGTTATATCTATGCATAAATGAATAGTACTTGAATTGCACTAATAACAGGTTTAAGTGCTATGGGATTTTTCACAGCCATTAAACATCAGACATGTAAATAAAGTGATTTTTGTACTTACTAGTGGAATGAAAAGGATATCTCATCTATTTTCATCTGAGCTGTTGTATTTTTTATAGACTGTTTCACGCATTCACTAAGGGTCTTAATAATGATATAAATATTAAAATAGATGAAAAAGAGGATTTATGTTAAAAATCTTTTAATGTCATATTTTCCAATGATGCCATTGGAGACTTCTCTATAGACAATGTGGCAAAGATAGGGTTTATATATTTTCTATGTCCGGAAAGTTCATGCCATTTTTAAGGGAAATTAAAACACAAAACAAAATTATGCCATTAAATATTTATTCAACTAAATATGAACCATTTTGTTGCACAACCTTTCTCCATTTTTCCTTCAACTTAAAGATTCCATCTTCCCAGAATTTTGGTGGTTTCTTGGCAAAGAATTCATAAATGTGATTTTTTTATGTCATCCAAAGAATTAAAATTTTTGGCAGGACTTGAATAAATGAAAATATCTGGTAAATATGGTGGGTGGGGTAACACATCCCAGCCAAGCTGCAACAATTTTTACTGGGTCACCAAAGAAATCTGGCACTACCCTGATGGAAAACAACACCTTTCCTATTCACCAATTCTGGGTTTTTTTCTTGAATTACTGCCTTTAATTTGTCTAGTTGGGAGCAGTACTTTTCAGAATCAATTGACTGATTACTTAGCAAAAGCTCATAGTACAGGATTCCTTTCCAATCCTACCAGATGCACAGTATGATTTTCTTAGGATGAAGATCAGCTTTTAAGGTGGCTAAAGATGGCTCATGTCACTTACTCCAGGATCTTTATCACTGAACATTGTTGTAAACGATCCATTTTTCATATTCCATTACAATTTATTTAAAAAAGGGTGCATTTTAATTGAGTTTATACATCAAAGCACAGATGAAATGCAATCCAAAAGATTCTTTTCACTCAGATCATATGGTACCCAAACATTGTAGTGATTTGCGTACCTAAGCTTCACTAAGGATGGTGGATTTTGATAAATTTAGTGTTTCTGCCAGTTCCTGTGTTGTGTAATGCAGGTTATTCTCAATCAATGTCTTGATTTGGTTGTCATCTGTAGTGGGAGGTCTGCTTGAGCATTCTTCCTCAATAAGGCTATAATCACCAACTCTAAACTTAGAGAATCACTTCCATACAGTTCTGTCAGCTAAAGCACGTTCACCATTGACAGCACATATCTTTTTTGTTATTTGCAAGGCATTTTGGCTTTATGGTAAAAAAAATCATCAAGTGTCTAAAAAACACCTTATAATCTTCCATTTTCATAGGGATGCAAAATTGACACAAATTAAGTAATTTTAAACTTTCTTTCTGAAAAGATAGTTTGAAGTGTGCTCTATTTAGAAATGTAATTATAACTGTCGATAAATTTTATGTTTTCTAACATGTTGGAACATGAATGACTAAAAATTAGCATGAACTTTCCGGACAACCCAGTATAACCTTGCCTTTGCCCAAATATTATTCCCTTTCTGTTTTACAGTGGAAGACGCAGGTGGGAAGAGCCTTGCTTGTGTTGTAGATATACGCAGTGAAGATCAAGTAGAGAAAGCAGTTCAGGAAACTGTGCGTAAATTTGGTGGAATTGATATTCTGGTAAACAATGCTAGTGCCATCAGCCTGACTGGAACTTTGCAGACCTCAATGAAAAAATATGATTTGATGAATGGAATCAATGCAAGAGGGACTTACCTCTGGTAAGTTTTATCAAGTGTCATCTTGAACATGTATTTTGTTATTTTGATACAGATATGCACAAAAGAAATTAATATTACTTCTTGTTATTAATTCTTAATACTTTGTTGAGTTTTAAAAGTTTTTTTCTTTTTTACTTAGAAGTGAGAGATTATTCATAAGGTGCAAAGTACAAACAAGACTTGAAACTTTGTAGTGAAACTTAACAAAATTTATACTTATTGACAAGACATTAACGAACAGAATACAAAATGCACAAATACGTTTGCACAAATTTTCCTTTTTTTGTGCATCTTATTATTATTAAGACAAGATAACCAATTCAAAAAGTTCTTAAAGCTGATAAAAACTTTTCAACAAAACTTTCAACAGTTGAAACATCTTTTGAGAAGGTAGAACAATATATATTCTTTCAAAAAAGAAACTTATTTGAAAATTGAAATTGAGAAGGTTGGCAGATTCTCCAGAGTTCCTGTTTTTAAGAATTCTGGAGAACTTTCTGATATCTCTATCACCCTATTAGTCTCCTACCACAATTTTGGCAGGGTATTCAAAGCTTTAATCAATGTTGAAATGGTTAAGCAGCTTATTTCTCTTGCTACAGTATTAGTGGGCAATTGTTTGGTTTAATGCAATCATTCCTATCAAATTGTGAAACAAAGTTTGTTTCACGCAAATGCAGATGTCCCCCCAGGCTCTATCCTGGGTCCTATGCTGTTTCTGAGCTTCATCAATGATTTTCCTGATGTCATCAGTGCCCAAATAGGCATTTATGCTGATGACACTACCATTTACTCCTGTCTCAATAGCAAATCTAACAGATTTGACAGAGTTAACCTGGCTGCTGCTGTTGAAAAGGTCTTCCAACCTGTGCTTAACGAGGGCAGGAAATGGCTTGTAAATTTTAATGCCTCCAAAGCTAAACTGCTCTCATTTAACCACTATAGAGAAACTTTCCTGCCCGCCATCAGCATAGTTTGATGCTAGACTCATGGAGAGCAACACCCTGTGCCTTTTTGGCCTCAACTGACTTGAAGTAGAATGCCTACATCAAATCAATAGCTGCATCTACTGCAAGGAAAGTTGGGTCACTGTATTGTGCCAGAAGGTTTTTCTCGTAGGAATCCATCTTGCACATTTACAAAGCTACCATTCGTCTCTGCATTGAATACTGTTGCCATATCTGGTTTGGTGTTCCTGCTACTCATCTCAAGGTTCTTGACAAAATCCAAAGCAGGATCTGCTATGTAATAGATCCTTCTTTAGCATCTCGACTTCAGTCACTTTCTCATTGATGTGATGTGGCTTCCCTCTGTCTTTTCTACAAATATTTTCATGGCAACTGCTCTGATGAGCTTTTTTCCCTGGTGCCTGGATTACGTGTGTTTAAGTGTGTTACTAGATTGGCATCTAGGTCCCACCCTTTTACTGTTGAACCAGTTAAATGTAATTGTTACTTTTACTCCAACAGTTTCTTTTCTCACACTTCCCACCTGTGAAATTCCTCTGAGTTTCCTTGCTTCCCTGATAACTATAATCTTCAAAAATTTAAATGCAACCTCAACTATTTTCTTGAACCCCGTTCAGCTTTTATCCTTTTCTCGGTCCCCACGATACCCAGTCTTTTCTCTCACCTTCACTCTCTGTAATCCTCTGCGTACTAGTAGGTTTCTCGCCTTGCTTGGAGTTAAATGATTAAAAAAAAAAAAAATTAAATAGCCTGTATTTCAAAATCAGAAAAAAATCTGAAAACTGAAGCACTTACAATCCGAAGAATTTGTAGTTATGGGTTATACAAGGGGAATAATTCATATATTTGAAATAGGAGTTTTGTCCCTTGTATTTTCATTTTAAAAAAAAATGTATTTCTCAAGGACAATTGTTCAGAAAAGAAAGCAGTCTTCAATGTAGTTGTAGGAAGATCTTGATTATCTAGAAAATCAATATATGAAATCCTGGACTTGAATATTGATATGTAACATTGGTGAAAAATATTATTTCCCTTACGAGACAGCCCCCACTCCCAACACTGTTATTTTTATGATTTTCAAATAATGAACAAAAGATTTCTGTGCTCTTGCAAGATGTTGATTGTGATTTCGGTACTCAATAGTTTTCTTTAAATGTGTCTTCAGATCTTTAAACTATTAAAGACAATAATTAAAGCCTTTAATTTACATCTTTGAACTAGATACAAAGCTACTCGATGATCATTATTTTTGGCTAGTATTGTATTTATTTTCATTTTCATTTTTTTTATTGCAACTTTATAAGGATAAGCTTTTGGTGAGAATGGAACTCATGTTTCTTTTGCCTTTATTTCTAATCTGTGCAGTCTACTCACTGCTGTAAAATTGATGGTCTAACTAAAGCAACTAAAAAATTAAGATGACAGCAAATACTAGACAAAAAAATTAATAATGACTGATAATGTTTAATATGATAAATAAAAAAATAATGCTGCTGTTTGATAATGTTTTGTGCTGAGAACATTAAATTTGAAAAAGATGATCTGTTAATCATTGGTCAATAATTAATCTTAAAATTTTGATTATTTTCCTGTATGTCTTTGCATGTCTATAGTATGCTGTCCTTAGTTTGTTGCCATACACTTTTACTCTTATTAAACAAACTGAAAATTGGTATCAGTAGTCAGTTCCTTGTATGTGCTGTGTCTCTTCAGGATGTGGGCAATCATGGCACAACATGACTTCCAATATCCTTTCTAGTACTTAGCAATTAACTATTTTTACTATTCCTCCCCATTCCTTATTCTGCCATCCATTTACACAAGCTTCTTAGGTAGGCTATTCATTATTCCCTCTGGTTTTCAATATGCTCTGTGAATATCAAATTCTCCAAACCCTCTTTTCTCATATCTCTCAGAAATTTCAACTCTCTCTCTCTCTCTCTCTCTGATTATAAGTATAAATGTTGTTTTTGTTTCCATTTTCCTTAAAACTTCTTCATACTAAGTGCATGGTATTCTTATCATCCTTCTGTAGAACCACATCTCTGTTGCCTCGAGTTTCCTTTTCATCTGTGAGGAAATTGTTCAGCAATCACTATCATATAGGAGGACTGATATCACATAGCAGTTCAACACACTTTTCCTTTGTTTAGAAAAAGAAAACACACAAATATACTTTTTTCTTTTGCCTTTTTAATAACTAATTGAAATCAGACTGAATTTTTCCCTGTTGTTGGGGCTTTAAATACATTAATTGTATCTCCTGCAGCATATGTAAACACCTCAAATCTACAAAAGGGTGGATGTTCACATATTTAAGTATAACAATGACTATTTATTTATAGACTCAAGTATAAACCTGATTAATGTTTACTTATGAGCTCAAATATAAGCTTGACAAATATTTATCTACAGACTCAAGTGCAAACCTGACAATTTTTACCTATAGGCGCAAGTATAAAAAAAGAAAAGATTTCAACATTTAATAACCCAACACATATGTTGTAAAATTCACCAACCAGTCCCACCCTACTCAAGCTGATTTCTTGTGGTTTTTCAGTTTCTATAAACTGAATGTTGGAATATTTTAATTTTTTAAATTTGTTTTTATTATTTGATATTTACTTTAGTTTTTCTGACACAAGTATATATGTATAGGCCACACAGTGATAATCAAATTCATGAAAGTGGCCTTTTAACCCCTGTTCTATGTCAAGGTTCCATAGTACTTTTATTTATTTCAATGAAGTCATGCTAACATGATGATTTAAATTGATTTCTTTCACTTTCAGCTATTATGTATGTTATTGTTATTGTTACTTTCAGTTCTCATATGTGTATTCCATATTTGCTGAAGTCTTCAAATCCACATATACTTAATATCAGCCCCCCTCTGAATATGAAACCAAAATGGTTTCAAAATCATGTTGGTAAGTACTGATTTTTGCTCAGAATAAAACTTAAAGTTTAAGTAGTTGTGTTGATAGTATTAGATTTACCATTAATTACTTTTATTATATCATCTTTTTTCTTTCCTATCATCATCATCATTGTCTTTACTTACATTTCTTGTTAATTATATTGAGATCCTCTCTGATTCCTAGATGTGTTGAGCAGCTGATAATGGTCATATCTCGGTTCCTGCTTGCAGCTTAGGGACACAACACTTTCCTTAGCACATAAGTAGCACTGTCACATATGCACTCCCAATGATATCAGGTATCCCAAAGGCATCTTGTGAGGCAAAATTATTATTTTCTATGACCTATGATTGTTGGGTATCATGGAATCTTTTTGGGAAATGAAATTTACTTGATGTAGCTTGTTTTCTCTTCAAGTAACATTCAACACATTGTACTGGGTTACAGAGTACCAACTGAAAGAAATGTTGACTGACCTACAAATAGTTGAATGTCCAAGATGAATTGCCTTTACAAGGTTAAAGGCCTCCAATTGCCCTACTATTTATCTATAACTAGTGGCAGAAGTACATTCATGCCCTCCTTAAGAGCATTAGTACAGCCAGAGTTTGAACTTGATTTCATTTCTCGTGCATCACTCATTATTATTTTTATATTTACTCATTTCCATAATCATCATTATTATTACCTTTACTCATATCCCTCATTATTAACAGTACTGTTTTTATTTGTTTTCAACATCATCATCATTATTATTATTATTACTATTGTGGAGTTACCTCTACTTACTTTCCTACAAAAAAACATCACTAGGGGTGCTCCTTATGCTTATAAATAGGCAGTGACATTCTCTATCATCCTTTCTTTCCATTATTTTTCTCTAGCTTTCAGATGTAGTCGCACATAGATAAGAACACTGCCGCTGAGGTGCATTCGCTTTCCTTGATCCTCTGTTGACTTTTGAACTCTCTCACACACACATGCATATATACATGTGTCTATCACACATGCTTATTACACTTACTTCTACACAAACACCTTCACTAGTTTAAATGTTTTCTTCTTTCATATTAATTGTTTTGTAACATGAAACAATCTTTTATTGTATATGTATACAGATGTTTTGCTAATACATGTTTATCACATATATATATATATATATATATATATATATATATATATATATATATATATATATATATATATATAGTTTTGTTGTTACTTTGTCATTTGTTACCCAGACTCACATTCCAAGTCTGTGATTTTTTGTTGTGTGAAAAATATATCAGAAGACATGTGTTTTTCACCTAAACACTCAACCAGCATATATCATCCTTACTTATTTGTTTTTATTATTATTGTCATTATATTTAAAAAAAATATGATTATTCACTTTTAGCATATACAATGGCCAAATATGGAATGTCAATGTGTGTTTTGGGCATGGCAGGAGAGTTAAAATCACAAGGAATTGCAGTGAATGCTTTGTGGCCACGAACAGGTAAGAATTGGAAACAAATTGCATTAGTTTCTAGTTTTTGTTTAAATGTTTTGGTTGTAGTAATAAAATTTTGATGTTATAATAATGAAATCACATTAGATCACAAATGGGAAATAATCCTAATAAAAATTTTGTTTAATTTCTATATTTACTAACATTATCCATAATAAGAATTGTTAAAAGGACTAAACTAATAAGAGAAATTAAAAATGGTTACAAATTGTATGGCAAACAGATCTTTGGTTGATAAGTTGTTGTATACTTTGTGTATAATAAAATTATAAAATATATATATTGGAAATCAATTGACTGAAATCGCCTGAAGATATGGAAGGTTTAAACCAAGTAAGCGAATTGCCTGATCTAATTTTTTATACTTAAAAACTCTACATGTTAAATTTTTATCTTTTTTTATATGTGTATTGAGAACTTTTTAATACTACTATTTCCTGTTCTAATTCAACTCTCTCTCTCTCTCTCTCTCTCTCTCTCCACTCTATATATATATATATATATATATTATTAGAATATTTTTATTGTAAGAGATTATAATAAACACATTTTGCATCACTACACAAAAGCTTTCATGTTTTAATACTATGATTGTGCTTCCTCAGGTGATGGTTGGTAATGCATGTCTGTATATATATATATATATACACACGCATACACCGAATGTAACAGCAAAATTATCCAAATCATTTTACAGCTTCGGATAATTGTCCATCCCACAAACTGTTTAATATCTAAACAACCACTAAAGTGAGTTTCTTTTTTCCAGATTTTCAGAATAGATGTTTAGCCATCTTGACACCATTTGTCATAAGAATCACTGAAAAACCCTTGAGTTATTCACCTAGAAAGGGAACAGGTTAAAATCATTTTGCTCAGTCTCACTATGTCTTCTCAAATGAGCAATGGTGAGAGGAAAATGATCATTCAGGCCTTCAATAATAGTACCAACATTCATACTCTTCAAAGTCCATTCAAGAACCATCAAGGGAACGGTGAATAAGTTTAAAAAGAGAGGAAACAGTAGAGAGGAAAATTGGATCAGGAATGTCACAAAGGAAGAGAGATCTTAGAGCTAAATACATTGTTATTGTTCAAAGTAGAGTCTAATAGTGTTATAAAAACCTCAGAGGATTCCAGTAAGATATCTTTAATCTTTTCTAAGATACAACAGTTCAAAGCTTAATCTAACAATTGAACAATTTTGCTGTTGCATGATTTATACAATTTTGCTGTTACAACTAGTATATATATATATATATATGTGTGTGTGTGTGCGTGTGCACGCACCCTTATTTGAAGTTATAGATGAAATTTGATGAAATGATTGAATAAGAAACAAGTATGACAACCTTTGTAAATTTAATACATCTCTATTATTTAGCTTCATCAAAAATATTTTCAGAAGTCCCTCAAAATTTCTCATATGGCTAAATAAATAGAGAAATATATTAAATTTATTAGGGTTTTATTACTTGTTCCTTATTTTATCATATATATGAATTCAGATCAAATATGGATTAGAATGATAGGATAAGGAACATTTATAAATTTAACACGTTACCCATTTATTTACATTTTATCAGAAATCACATATGGAAGAGAAAATAAAAATTTTGGTATTTTTTATTTTTGTGTTTATTTTTCATTGGTTAAGTAGCCTTGCATCATGGAGTCTAGATAAAGAAAATGTGCCTTCTGGCAGGGTTTGGACCTAGCTTGTAGAGGAGATTACTGTCAAGCCTGGCATGTTCAAATTTATTTTTATCTCTTTTTTCATTTATGTATTTCATGACTCTTTTTTTTTTTTTTTTTTTTTTTTTTTCAGCCATCTACACTGCTGCAATGAAAATGCTGGGCGGTGGTGAAGAAATTGCTAACCAGTGTCGAATTCCAGACATTGTGGCTGATGCTGCTTATGTCATTTTAACCAAAGACAGCAAATCTTTTACAGGAAATTTCTGTATTGATGATAATATTCTAAAAGAAGCTGGTGTGACAGACTTGGAAAAATATTCCTGTGTTCCAGGTAAAACTTTTTTAAAAAAAATGAATATATTTGTAATATCACAATTTTTATGTACATTTTAATTTTTCTGAACATGACACAGATGCAAGTTCTCAGTCATTGTAATTTTTAATGTAACCATAATTTAATCAGTTGATTTTATTCAGATTTTCTATTTGTTTCTTTTTCTTTGATATCTGTTGATATATGCATATTAATGTTATTATTGCAACATGTGATTATCTTTCTTTTGTCAATATCATAGGATCTATAAATACAACTCAGTCTGAATTCCTTTATATATTAAGTCATAAATAATTTCTGTTTTTTTATCAACTTTATTCTTCAAAATATTATAGTTGTTTCCCCAAAATGGAAATTACTTATGACTTAACCTAAATAGAAAAATAGAAAAAATTCCACCTATTAATATTTATTGAATCTTGCTAAGTGTTTATGGAGATCAAACAGTGGTGTGAGACTACCCACCTCTGCAACTCGTTGCACAAAGATATAGACCCCACGTCGTAGAATTTCTGTGCGGCGGATCGAGCGAGAGGCAGGCTCACAGGTAAAAGAAAAACACAACTACAAACTTGGGTAGGACGAAAAGAGGAGGGAAGGCGTGTGACCTTTTTGTGGACGACCAACTCCGGGCTGACTCTCGGCTGGCAAAAAAATATATATATCTTAGCTAACAATGTCCGGCTGCTAATGGGTCGCTCTTCGTCGTTACTTGCTCCGGCCTAAATCAACCTTCCTCGAACCTAAACTAAGTCTCTACCCCGTGGCCCAAAGCGCTCCCGTATATATGCAGAATCCTCTTTCATCATTTCCGGACAAGGGACACCCATGAATAAACCCATAACTTTTTCATGACCATTTCTCTCTTTGAAGAAAGTGGACATAAAAATATTTCTTAGCCTAGCTGACTCCGATTCAGGGACATTAAATTCAAACCCTTTTAAGTTTTGACCAGAGCCGGTCTTTTTCCTATCTTCGTATTTTGACAAGTACTTAACACTTATCTACCCTTTTCGCCATATGTCCAAAACATGTTTTTATCTAGATTCCTAATCTAATCATTTGGTCTTGAAGTTTGATACCCAGGTCAAATCTAACTAATCTTCTCGCACATATGTGTGCGTGCGCACGCACACACAGATGTGGGGGTGTATATATACACACACACAGATGTGCGGGCGCACACACACGCGTGCGCATATATCCAACTCATAGTGTCACAGTGGATGTGAGCACAGTTAGGTGGTGGGTAATGTTTCAGCAGTGATCATAGCAATATATGTGAAAATTTGGCATGTCTCTATTGTTTTAGAGTTTTAGGAGTGTGGCATATGGGCTCTTTTTGATTGCTAGTGAAAATGCATAGACTATGTGGAAAATATAAACTTGCTCTATCAACAGGTGTTATTATGCTTCCTGTACCAAAGTTGTAGTATATAAATAGGAGGCATTACTTTTATTACCTTATATATATAGAGAGAGAGAAAAAGAGAGAAGTACATACAAGGGTGAATCAATAAGTCTGTCATCTGACAATGTAGTTAGCAAAATTTTCACTGTATAAGATTCAGTCTGTATGATTAATATTCAACAATGTGTTGAGTGTATTGACAGGGAATAAGATTATGTTGGAAAATATTTGTTGTGCAAAAGAAACACTTTTTTTCATAATGGACTTAGCTGCATATTCTCTCTGAGTGTCCAGGTTTTGAATACCAATTCTGAATGTAAACAAATACTTTCTGCTTGCAAGATACAACACAATTACACATATTGTTAATCTAGTCCTATTATTAACTAATCAGAAATTTAAGGATGGAATAAGGTATGTCAATTCGTCTGTAGGTAAAGATTCTTGAAAAGTAATAAGATTTCTTCATCACTTGTAGAATACCATTTTCAAATGAGCTTATTTCAGTTATATGAATTCATATAAATCATATTTTTAAGTTTTTACAATTCATTGTGTATTCTCTCACTTTTTTCAGGAGCAACTTTGATGCCAGATTTCTTTTTGGATGTTGAAGATTTTGCAGCTGAGAAAGAGGAAGCTTCTACAACGCAGCAAAGCCAGTCAATCGCAGGAAGTGGGGAAACAGTTAAGACATTTCAGTCAATAGGAAGAATGTTGACTGAAGATTTAGTCAAATCCATGGGTGGAGTCTTTATATTTAATTTGACTGGTGAGTCATCATCTTTGAGTAGAGCTTGATATGAGTTGAGGCAAATATAAAATATTCTTAATTATGGCATGCAATTTTGATATTTTAATATTAGAAAGTATCTCTCCTAAATCAGGACTTGATCTATATGTATATATGTATCTATATGTATGACATAGCAACCAAGTAAGAAATACATAGGACAGATTGTCTAAAACTTACTGTACATCACTTCACTAAGCTATGGTAAATGTTTCTTACCAAAACTCATGTTTGCTGAACTGATTTAACTTATTTCAAATCAGAGATTAGAACCATCAAAATGCAGTATAAATAAATGAACACAACACTATACTTTATTTCCAACAAATGGTGCACTATAAACAATCAATCCAAATGATATTTTGATGGTGTGCTGTGTAAATGATGATGGGAGTAGTGTATATTTTATTGCCACTATCATTTAGGGTTTTGTAGTGTTTATAGGTAATGTAATTTAGTGCAACAGACCTAACTATTTGGTGGGACTTTGTGCCAAATGAATGGCATGCCATGTGGGGAGTGTTTGTTTTAATTATATTGAATTTTTTAACCTGTTATTTTAAGTACTTTGTTAAATAAATTTATGAAACAGGTTAATTTATATATTGCAGTTTATTATAAGCAAAAAAAACTCTGATAGGATGGATATTTTGATTGTAAATGATTTGTAAAGAAGATTTTTTTCCTTTTAAAAGATTTTATGATGAATGAATTGGGCTTTATGATAACATAATATGATTATTCTTTTTATGTCTTTATAGTCTTTTCTAAAGTGTATAAGATGTTGGTTTTCATTTTCATTAAATCTTACTATCTTATTTCCTCATATATCATGTCCTGTCAGAATATGTGAGATCATAGCTCTCCACAGTTTCCAGTCTTTTTTGCTCTAAGTAACTCTTGCCTTTTACTACCTCATTTTATCTTTATGGTCTTTGTTTTGCAAACCTCATCAGTCAGGTTACTTGGTGTTTCCTATTTCTTCACTTGCTTTCAATATGTCCTGGAAATCTGAAATTCTCCAAACCTTTCTTTCTTTGTGTCCCAAAATGTCAACTATTTCTTATTCTCCTTAAAACTTCATCATTATTCACATGCTCTTTTCATGGTATTCTCATCATTTTTCAGTAAAACCACATCTCTGTTGCTTAAAGTCTCTTTTTTTTCTAGCATTTACTGCCATGTAGGAGATTAGATATTATATAGTAGTTCAGCATTCTTTTCTTTGTTTCTAAGGACATTTCCTTATCCTTTAATACTTTACTTAGTTTCTGGAAGACAGCATATTTGACTATTCCTATATACTTTTTAATTTTTGTGTCATATTTCCCATTATCTGTTACTACACTACTCAGATAGTTAAATTTCTGCACAGGCTTGATTTTGACATTTCCAATATGTAGCTTAATACTTAGGCTGTTTCTTTTATTGACAACCTGTCTTCTTACAATAAATGGTTAGTATTTCCTTCTTTCTTTCCTTAACTACCTTGTTCAATAGTGCTTTCAGTTTTCTTTCTGAATTTGCCATCAACACAGTGTCATAATACATCATATTTCTTTTTATAATATCTAACTTTTTGCTCTATTTTATCTCACATACATTGGCAGTTTATTTCTATACTTAAAGATTAACTTATGAAAAGTTTAATAATCTGATGTTCTTAATAAAATATAGTCTCATTTTTTATGTTATATGTAAACTAAAGTTTTTATAATAAACAACCTGTCTAGGAGAAGGACAACTCTGAATTTAAGACTTGGCCACCTGAAAATGTACAAGATGGTTAGACATAAGATGCTGATACTGCCTGTAACACAAAACATGATAGATTTCAACAGCTATTAATAATCGTACTGAAAAGCTGTTGGCATTAATGGGTGTTGGGCCCAAGGAAAATGGTTGAGTTGGTTGATTTACTATACACAATGCTTAGGTCACATACATTTAATGACACAATAAAGAAACAAAAGTAGGTTCTTTATTTTCCTTCCATGAAATACATGTACAAACTTGTTTGAAAATTCACTTTGAAACAAACTCTTTTCTTCTCTGACTTGAATGTTACCACATTTTCTGTTAATTTAAATTATATCCATAAATATTTAACAGCCTGTTTTTTATCTCCTAAGACTACAAACTTTGTTTTGGCTTTAAAGACAACCTTTTATTGTCTTTTCCTTTGGCACACACACACACACACACACACACACACACACACACACACACACACACACACACACACGCACACACTGAATCCTTTGTCAGCCCTTACCTTGCTGTCTTGTTTCTTACCTTCACTATCTTGACTTTCATGTAAAATGTCTGGATAATTATTGACACTATTTATATTTTGACTATTGTCTGCATCTTTCTAGTTATCACAACAAGGCCACTATCATTAAGTGATTGTCCTTGTGATAACAACAACAAAGACAAGGACAATAATCCAAATATAAATAGTGTAAATAATGATAACTCCTCATCACAGAAATTCAGGCAGAAATGTTTGGTTAATTTAAGGAAGAAGCATGCTGAACACAATGGTAGTTAATTTCTTTTTTGTTCTTTTCAAAATCTAATCTACAGAAAATATTTAGATAAAATTTTGAATAGCGGTAACTGCCATCTTTAAAACAAAAAGGATGCTTATACTTAGAATTAAAAAGAGGCAGTTGAACAAAAGAAAAGGTAGTTATTATTTGTAAAAAGCAACCACACATGTTTGAATTTCTATTAGTTGGTATTTTTTTAATAAAAGAAACTAACCTATTTAAATATTAGATCTCAGAGGATGTTGGGTTACTGTGTTTTTAGTAAACTATAGAATCTATATAAAATTTCTGGGACACATAACGAGGAAAGAGGGCTTGGAGAATTTGACACCCACAGGACATACTTAAGGCAAGTGAGATAGAATGGCAGTGGGTCACCTACTTGACATGCTGCTTATGTGAATGGATGACAGATCAGGGAGTGGAAGGTTATAGTGAAAAGACAAATATTGCTAAAAGCTACAAAGGATAGAAAGTTGTGGAGAGCTATGATCACTCACATCATGAAAGCACATGGCACATAGAAGAATTAAGCTCATACTAGCTGCCATATCTAGTTATTTTATTTCTTCAAGACAAAATTCATTCTTTTTATGTATGTTCTTGTGTTTCCTTATCAAATGTTTTTGTTTATTTTATTGATTTATTTATTTTGTGATTCCTGTAGGAGGTGAACCTGGAGAATGGTATCTTGATATGGTTACAGGAAGAGGAGAGATTGGTCAAGGAGCCCACCCAGATGGCAAGAGTAATGTGCACATGTCAATGACAAGTGAGGATTTTAATAAAATGTTTCAGGGCAAACTGAAACCTACTATGGCTTTTATGAGTGGCAAACTTAAAATCAAAGGTGATATGGGAATGGCAATGAAGCTTGAGAAACTAATGGGGAAAATGCAAGCCAAATTATGAAACTAATCCAAAAATTGTGAAAATGAATTATATATTTTTGTGATATTTTTTAAAAGCTTTCTATGAATCCTTTCACAGTTTTTTTTTCTGATTATAGAAAATCACTAGAACTAAATTAATTTCTGTAATAAATTTACCTATGGGTAGTAAATTGTAAATTGTTTGGAGGATTCCTTCTGTTTATTTTAGGTGATGTTAGAATGGTCATAACATTAAACACACCTTCTTAATGATTATTACTAAGTTGCCCTGTTGTGACGAAACAGTACAAAAACAACAAATAAAATCTTTTAACTTTATTAATAAAAAGTATTTTGTTTTTACTATTATTTAGGTTATTATGTGGTAATAAATACATAATTTTCACCACAAACAGGACAATAAAACCACAAAGGTGCAAGTGGTTACCGAGAGTGAGAGAATATGAGAAAAAGAAAACACTTAAGGAGATAGAACAATTAAAGAACAAGAATTAAGAAGACAGAAGATAATGATTGATATTGCATTTGGAATTTTAGAAGATCAAAGTTGGCAGGAAAGATCTTTACAAGAGTAAGATCAAACCAAAAATGAAATATTACTGCCATATCTGGGCTGTTTTGTCAAAGTTCTTACTTTCCATCCTTGATAACACTTTAAAGTAGTTATGAAGCCTTTTGGGTGATTAATTATTTTTAACCCTATAACCTTTTTCTCACACTCAAAATGTTACAAACCTATCTCCAATCTATTGCTATTTCTATAGCAAATCTTCAGATCAGCTACATTACTTGCTTCCACCAGTTCAAACCTTTACAACTAAGATCCACCATGCCATGTCCACACAGCATTGATTTATCTTCATTCCTGTTATATTCCATTGGTAAGAAGGAATTTCTACTCAGACAACTTCTTTCTGAGAATCACTACTTTGTGGAACAGACTACTACTTACCATCATAATCTGCACTTAATTCCTACTCTTACATCTATACAACAACATATTTCAGTAATACTCTATCTTGAGTGGCACTTGAACCTTGTATTTGGTAAACATGTAATAAAAAAATAATCAATTTTTTGAAAAATGAATAATTTAAAAAAACTTTTTCTATGATAGCAAAAGTCAAAAATTTAAAATGATACTTGCAAAATGATGCCAGGAAAATATGTTGTTTTAAAAACAAATTAGAATCATTTTCTCACCTGTTAAATAGTTGATTTGAACTCATACACATGATGAAACTAATATTATGCCAAAAAAGAAAGCTTTGCTTTTATATTATTTTTTTTACATTCACCCCACAAAAAATATATTTCTCTTTCTGCTATTAAAACGGATGTAAAAATTATATTTTTCAAATCTTTCATAATAAATCATCATTGGCTAATAATTATTGCTATTTTGTTGTCTTTTGGTTTATTATTAGTCTCTGACTTTTGCCTTGAGGAAGAGGAGAAAATAATATGTATGGTATAAGTAAAGAAGTAAAAAATTAACAGGTGAGGTAATTCAAAGGTTCAAATAAACTTTTCGTAAGGATCTTGTTTGAAAATTTTGCTATGATGCAGTGGTTAGCAAGCTAGTCTTACAGATAATTTATTTTACAGAAAAAAAGCACACAAGTGTAAAAAATCCAATAAAGATTGAAGTCCCCAAATTAGTAATTATCTGTAAGACTAGTTTGCTAACCACTGTGTCATAGTGAAAAACTGGATCTTTATGAAAATATAACTTGAACCTTCTAATTACCTCCCCTGTTAATTCTTTTCCTTTTATTTTATTTTTTTTAAACCACATTGTGTTTTGGAGTAAAGAGTACTCCCCACCTGCTCATTGACTCAATGAACTCAGCCAATATTATAAAGAGTTCCATGGTATGAGGTCATTGGCAGTCATATTGCAGTCAGTCTTCATACCAGCTATACAGGTGTGACGGCAATAGCCTAAGCCTTATGTGTAAAGAATTAAGTATGAGTGTGTTATAACAATAACCGTACAATAAGGGACTCATAATAGTTGGTGATGAGGAATGCAAACACAAGTGTCGGATAAAATCACAGCATTATAATTGAAGTTATAATAGTTGGCAATGAGTATCTCTAAACCTAGTGCCGCATTATAACTGAAGTTATAATAGCAGGCAACCCGGTATTTGAAACTCAAACATGTCTTAACAGTCACCATATTATAACTGGAGTTATAATATTTGATGAGGATTTTTGAACTTTGTGTGTGCAACAGGATTTACAAGCATTTCAACCACATTGGTTTAAAATAAAAAAAAAGATTTCTTGCAGATATGGAGAAAATTTTGGTCTCGATGGTTGAAATTCAACAACAACAAAATACCTAACAGTTGCTACAGTTTCAAAAACAGCAAGAAGAGTTGTTGGAAATAATTTTTAAGAAAAATTCCTCAACATCTCTTACACCAGACGCAGTGCAAAACACCATATCAGAATTTGTATTTGATCCTGATGATGGACTGACTTTTGTTGTGTATTTTTGCAGACATGAAGAAATAGTCAGTCAATAATGTAGCAGCTGGGAAGATGATAAAAAAAAGGTTGTTGTTAAGAAAAATAGCTCCAATAGAGTATGAAAGGTACAGCAATATTTTACTGAGGAAATCAGTAGGGTACATATGACAGTCAAATACCATGATCTGGAAGTATCATGAAGACCATAGACACACTTGAAGAGCTTCTAGAGACAATTACTGGGTACATTAGCTTCAGGAGTGGGGGCAAGGTAAACATTCCTTTCAAAATCATTACTTTGTAAAAAGGCAGTTTTTATGTCCATAGAGTTGCAAGTTCATCCTGAGGATGATATATGATGGCTAAGACAATGCACAAACTTTCCTTGGAACAGGTGGGGGAATCTGTATGAACAGTTTTGGCTCCTTTATCCTGAAATCCTCAAGTGATCAGTCTTGTTTTGATAACATGGCCCTTTGATGTCTCTTTTTCACTATATACCCATCTGAACAACCATCTTGCTTTTTCCTCCATTCTGAAACCCCATTTTCAAAATCCAGCCAGAAAGGTTCACTTTCTTCAAATGCTACATTCATAACATGCTTATTTTCCCCGTGGATTTACCATCTTTGCTAACCACATTTATCCTCTTCCAATGAGATTCTTCATCATCTGCCAACTTGCACTCTATATCATCTCCTGGTTTGGGAAGAGACACACCGGCCTTCTTGGGTCCAAATGCAGCAACACCCCCTCGGCCCCCTCCTTCCGTCAACAGTTGCCTCGAACCTTTTCTCTTTCCTTTTCCTTCCTTGTCGTTGCTACACTTTCGATGTTAAGGCATGTGACCGTTTTGGAATGAACACCCATTCAAAGTGGTTTGACAGTTGGCATTTGCCACCAGTCAAAGGTCAAGTGACTTATCGGATCCCCACCAAAAAGTAACCACGTGAAAGAGATGACCTGTGGGCATCGAGTCAGGAAGATGTGTTTTCTGTCTCTCTCTCTCTTCACCATACGCTTCAAACACCTAGACTTCGCTAATAGACTTTTTATAGTCAATTTCTTTGCCTGAAGCTACCTTTCATCATCCTTGACTCGATCTTAGCCCAACTTTCCAAACTTCCTACATAATACGAGATTCTCTTCCAAAAAGGAAAAACAACAAGCATTCATCACGAACCCTCAGTATCAAACGGACCTCACCTCCTGTCCAATCAACAAGTAAGTCAGGAACCCACAAGTCTTCACACGTGGTATTTGTATCTTCTGGATCTTTTCCTTTGGTTTATGCTTCATTCTATGTGACAAACGTTTTCTTGCAACTTAAACTTGGTGATTCTATCTTGGTCAAACTCGTGAGTCTCATAACCAATCGGGTTAATTCTGTTTCTAAGTCTCTTTTGATTCTTCTTTTATCAAAAGAAAACATTCATAGACAAAGTTGCCTCCCTTGTATCGTTTATTAAAAAAAAAAGGAGATTCTTACAATCAATCTTTTCCACATTTTGGCTACTTCCTCTTTAAGAACATTTGGCGCCAACCATTACTATTTTTGGCATGCAACAACGTTCGACCATCAACATCAACCTCACGTTGCACAGATTTGCTGGACCACTGTCCAGAAACCAGGAACTTGACACTGCATTTTTTCCTTTCTTCATCCTGTCAATTTGTTGTTAAAATAAATTTATATTTTGTTATGCCTCTCATACTTCATTTGTGTTTGTCCATTCTTTACCATTGCTAACCTTATCGTGAACCATTGATATTCTAAAGGAATATCAAATACGCTTACATGTGGGAGTCTGGTGGTCTGACACAAGGCCATACACAAGAAACCTCACTAGATGACCAGTCATCCCCTATAAGGACATCTGGACCCTGTTGAAATGTTAATCTTTTGTTCCTCTGGAACAGGTTGAAGGATATCGTCATCATCATTATATTGCTCTGGAGGGTAAGGAGAGGAAGGATAAGGAGTTTGCAGAGAATTATTTTGCTGTTTGTTGTAATTTGAAATACCACTAGAATCTAATCAGAAATCATGACCAGCATTTTGATCTTTAACCAAGTGATAAGTGTGAACTCTGATGTATGTACACCCATGATGAACTAACACTAGTTTCCCATCAAGTCCAATCACAATACCTGTGTGTAGTTACGAACTACGGACCTTTGGGTTCACAACCCAGAGGTCTGTAGATTGTAACTACACTCTACTACTGTTTGTTAATCCTCAATGAATCAGTTGCATCTGCAATAAGGTAATCCTCCTGTTAGTCTGAATATTGACAACTGAATAAATGAATCATTTTCAATATGGCTGCCAGCATTTTAAAGAAGCCACCACCTGGTGGCACTAAACAACAGCCAAAAGTCAAGGGCAATAACTACAGCATTAACACATGTTCTGTCTTATGAACTGGTTCAGTTTTCAAAACGGAAGGTGAATTTTCAAGTAAAAATAGGTTCAATGCCAATATTTAAGCTGAAACTGAGTGTACCATTCACAGCATTAGAACAAATAAATGAAGAGTTGGACAGACTAGAAAGAATTGGTGTATTACAGAAAGTAAACTATTCAAAATGGGCTGCACCAGCAGTGTACATAAAGAAAAAAATGACAAAATTTGTATTTGTGCAGATTTCTCAACTGGATTAAATAGTTGTTTTGAAAAACAGAACTACTCATTACCAATCCCAGAAGAATTTTTTTTGAAGTTGAATGGCAGAAAAAAATTTCAACATAAAAGATACCAAAATCAGCTGAAGAAAAAATTCACTGATGAAAGACATGAAGAACTGTTTAAAATGCTGTATGACATTTTTGATGTGCCAATACCTAAACAAGTCATGTAACTAACAAGGACAAGTTCAAGAAAAAGAAAATGTACAGAAGAACTAGAAGTGGATCTGAGATGGAAACGCTATGAAGTAAAATACATTGGTGAACTTTCCAGAAAGATTTATTTAATAAAATAGTAATCTCAAAAGAGGTAAATGTTGTGGAGTAAAGAGAACACTCCTAGTGACTCTATGAACTCGTCCACTACTATAAAGAATTCCATGGTATAAGTTCATTGGCAGTTGTATTGGAGTTGGTCTCCATACCAACTATACAGGCATTACGGCAATAACCTAAGCCTTACGTATAGCAAGTATGAGTGTGTGTTATAACAATAACCTTACAATAAGGAAGTTATAATATATTGTAAGAGAAAATTCTGTCTTTATTGTATAATCATCTGGATTGGATTTATACACTTTTCATCATTGGTCAGTGTTCAAGCCCATATAAAAGCCAGCACATTGAATCCTGCTTTTAATGGTAGGCAGATAGTTCCCATTTTGAAAACTGACACAATACAATCTTCTTAGTTCTTCTATGTTAGTCAAGTCATAAGTCAAAGATCATTTCCATAAATATAATGACATCTTACCATAAATTAATAGTAAGCAAACTAGTCTTGTATATCATTATTGTTGTAGTGGTTTCAATCCTCACCGGGTGCTGCCTCACACTAATACCTTGTGCTGCACTAAGCTTAGTACAGTACACACACACACACACCAATATATATTAATGTATATTTGAGCAGAAATATTTCTTTTAAACATGTTTTTTTTTAATATATATAACTCCAAACAAGTTTTGTTAAATTCAACTGACAAAATCTGGCAGTTTAATTTTTTATTGCATTTTTCCATCTTTCAAATAAAATGTACATAATCCACAATTTTAATCCTGAGGTAAAACATTCAAAAATTGAAAAAATATAAAAAATGAAATGGATAGATCCTGTTGGGTGAATTTAAAACTTGCTTGAGTGAATTCTAGTGCATAAATATATATTTGCATGTGTGTGCATGTGTGTGTATATGTGTGTAAGTGTGTGTGTTTGCATATAATAATAATAATTGTAAAAACATGGGTAAAACTAGTACCTATATACTCTTTCAATGTGGAATAATTGTTAGTATCAAAGATTGAAGTTAGTTTGATCTTCATCGTTACCTTGTGATACAAAGCTAAAATGTACAAGTACTTTGCCAAAAACTAATGGTTAGTAAGCTATTCTTGTATATCATTACTACAGTAGTGAGTCTGTTTCTCAGTTGGTATTACACACTTGACCTTATGCTGCATTAAGCTTAGTCAATAATTAAAGAGTCTTGCTAATACCTAGTGATTAGTAGGCAATCTTTAACCAAAATTTAAATGTAAATTTATAACATTAAATTTTTAAACTCTGTAATGATTTTGGGAATAATCTGCATATGTACATGTAATAAAGCAGATATTAACTAAGCATAGACTGGTATGAGGCCATAATAGTAGAACACTCAGTAACTATTATCCTGTAAGATTAGCAGATAATTGTTGTGTTTTGGAGTGTTTTATGCATTTTATGTGGTTTGATCAGACTAATTTCTTCATCTTTGATGTTTGTTTTTATATTCAAAAACATTCCAGACCGACAAGCACAGACAGCTGCAGGGTAATATGGCCGAAACATTATAGAAAACAAAGATGAGGAAATTAGTTTAAATAAACAATGTATGATTACTATGCATGCTTCTAAATTGATATTGATCAAAGGCAATTTGGGATCCAGATCATATTTCTAGAGCATTCATAAAGAATTAAAATCATGATCAATGAATTTTGAAACAAGTAGGCTGACAACCTCAAGGTTATGGTTTTACTCACACAAACTCAAGGTCACGGTGTTATATACTGCTGAGTGTATACATGTTATTGCACAGGTTTGGCTTATAAAAATCTGACCAGCTAGCCAGAAAGTGGAGAAACTATCAAGTAGAAGCAGATGGAATAAGATTTCAATTCTACCCTGGTCAGAATGTGTTCAGCAGTAGTGTAGCTAGACTGGGAGTGTTTAAAAGGGGTGCGGGCAACACTTTTATGGGGGCAGCACATTTGTGTTTGCTGGATAAACCTGTATAGGCTGTATTAAAATAAAAGTGGTTTTAATGTTGGGGCACTACTCACAGTTGAAGGACATTTTCAATTTCAAGTAAACTTAAACTATGCATATGTATTTAAGTGATTGTTATCTTGGCCAAACAATAAACATTATCTAGTGATGTATTCAGGGCTGTTTTATCATTGTTAACAATGTGAAACCTGTGAACGGGCCCAAGTACATTCTTTTAATGCAGCACTGTTGTGTTTGGAAGACACATCTTGGTTGTTAAATAAATTTCAGTTATTTTTCTTGACTGAAATTCAATTGAGATATGTGTTGCTCTACTTTTTGTATTTTAGGCCTGTTAATAGTTTATATATATATATATATATATATATATATATATATATATATATATATATATATTATAATTATTTTAAAAAAATATGATTCCTTCACTAAATAAGAGTTCTCATGTTTCAAAAACAAGAGCTAAAAACTTCAATATAATTATTCAAATTAAATTGAATTAAAGTATCAACCTCTGTTTCATCTTCAAGTGAAATTTTTGGAATAACTAATCTTGAAATTTACATGTCTTTATAAGCATATTCATTCATAAAATTAATTACTATGGAAATGGTTAGAGCAATTATTTAAATAAGGAGCATAAGGGTTAACAATTTGTATCAATTTTTTAACCCTTATCTCCTGCTAATTTTGCCTCAGAAAGTTCTCCACTGCCTTAACAGTCTACCCCAGTGATCGAAATAAAGAGTTCAGTTCGAAATTCCAACCACCTGAAGAAGGCCGGAGCGTACAATGGCCGAAACCTTGTGACAAATATGGTGACAAAGATGAGGACAATAGTCCGACTAATGTAAATGCTGTACTAAGTTATAATGTACTAGATTATTTCTTTTGTTTATAGCAGTGCTTGGAAAGGGTGTAGAGTGTTGTCATCTCACCACACCACAGAGGTTCTATCAGTGACCATGGGTTTGTGCAGCAGTTTTTGGCCAAGAACAACCTTTCCCAAGTCTGAAACTGCCATATTCTCCAGATGGTGTCCCTTGTGAATTTCTCCTCTTCAAAAATCAAATCCCATTTGAAAGGAACAAGATTTCAAGATGTTGGGGAAATACAAGAGAATGCGATGATGTAGGTGCTTGCTATTATAAAAAAAGGAGTCCTAGGTATGCATCCAACAATGGAAGTGATACTGGATAAAATATGTGGCTTCAGAAGAGGACTATTCTTAAGGAGATTAAATATGAAATTGATATGTGTTTTCTTTTTATAGCCCCAGTTCTGACATTTTTGGATCAGACATTTTCATAGCACCAGTCCTGATACTTTGGGATCAGACCTCATTCATGGATATATGCAGGGTTATTAAGAAAGAAAGAGATTTGAATAAAAAATTAATAAAAACAAATGTTAAGAGAGAGAAACACATTCAACACATTACTAGATAAAAAAAAGGTTCAAAGTTGTTGAAATTTTTTTCAATCTTGTTTAAATGCTGCTTTTTGTTTTGTTTTTCAGATTTTGTATAAATTTAAATTGTTATAATTTATGGAAAAGAAGATTTTGTTCATTGTCTGTGGCTTCCCAGGTCACCAGATCTTACCCCCATGTGATTTTTATCTGTGGGGGTATATAAAAGAAAGAGTATTGTTTCACCTATGCCTGCTACTCTTGAAGATTTAAGATTGAATTGTTGAAACTGTGAAGTTAATATCCACAGATCCATTGATTCAACTGTGGAAAGAAGTGGAATACCATTTTGATGTTTGTTGTGTGATCCATGGTGCTCAGGTTGAGTGTATACAAGTTGAACAACCTTAAAATAATAAACTTTGAATCTTTTCCTATGCAGTAATGTGTTGACTGTGTTTCTGTCTCTACTCTTAGCATTTGTTTTTATAAAATTTTTAAAATTGCTCTTTCTTTTTTAATAACCCTATATATATATATATATATATATATATATATATATAGGCAGCATATTGTCATTCAAGCATGTTTAATTGAATAATATAGACATATTATGTCTATTTATTTTTATAATAATCCTTTCTAGTTCTTTAATTAGCTTCTTGATATTAAGTTGAAATTTAAGGTGCCATATTTTTTGTTAACCCAAGTACATATATTTACAGCATATATACAACAGCATACTTGGTTGCTGTGGTAGATGCCTACATCTTTTTATTAATTATGGTGTTTAAACTCAGGATTGTCAGTGCCAGTTTTTAAGTTAGGTCCTCTCTACTTGAACAATTAGTGTAACAAATTTCTTCTTATCTTCATGTGGCTCAGTTCCAGATGAAATTGAAGTAAGTAAATATCAACTATTAGAACTCGATATGTAGCAATCTTTAACCTTGTGTATTAACCATTGGACATTTGTTGCTCTAAAAATGACTTAATCTTGTGTTAACAAACTTATAACAGTACTGGCCCAAAGCAGCTTTGTTTAATACACTGTACCTAAGTATCTTAACTCTTTCATTGTTTTTTTTCTATTTCTTAACATAAAAATTTTAAAGTTCACAATTTTTTAATGCATGAATTTTTTCCACATCTATATCTATGTTGCTTTCATTACATTATTGTTAATAGATGTACTCTTTGACTTTTTCAAGTCTATGTCACATTTAGTAATTATCAAGAGGTTTTGAACAGAACACTTTAATTTGTTTCAGGAAGATATGTTGTTCTTGTTTCTTGATTTTTTGTCATGTTTTGTATTTTTCCTTGCAGTTTGAATTTGCAACTATTCCTTTTTATCAATCTATCCCCTATAAGCGAAATTGTTCTTCATCTGTGTCATTCTAGGATTGAACTCACAACTCCATTTAACAGTAGAACTCAACATCCTTATTTATAGTACTTTCTTGATTACCTAGACACCTTGAGATATGGGTTGAAAAAATGTTTTCATAATTCAAAATTCTAAATAATTGAATATCTCAGTTATCAAAAAAGAATGAAGACAAAGGTCATTTTCTGAAAGAAATTTTACATTTATGTCATTAAATAACATTTTCAAATGCTTTGTTCAAAAGGTTTTGTTCAGTTTATTATTTATTAACTTTTAGCACTCTACATGATTAATATTACTTCACTTTCCACTGCATTCTTTTTCAAGGCCTCTCAATTGCAATATCCTTATTGCTAAGTTCACTCAAGATTTTTTCTCTTGCCATAGCAGGATATGACAACACAACGATGAAATTCAAGCACACTATTGTTCAGGGATCAGAGTCACCTTTAGTGGCAGGATAAACCATTTGTACAGCAAATGAAGTCACATACAGAGTTATAAAGGTTAAAAACTGCATCAATTTTTTGTCTGTTTCTGGCTGGGCTCACAGTTTTCTGCTGCTATCTCCTGAAGCTGGATTAACATAAATGTATTTTTAAGAGTAGTTTCTGGTTGAACATGCAACCAATGTTAACATTTTATCAGCATTTTTATCAAATGTTAAGTTTGGTTTCCTAAATTCTCAAAACGTTTCTATGAGATGAAATATTAGAATGGATTTTATTTTGAGAAATTGAAAAATGTTCAGATGATTTCAATTTTTCTCTTTATTTCATGTCCAGATAATTGAAGTTTGGAAAATTGAGGTACAAATAATCGAGGACATATTCTACCAAGATATTATTCTATAGGATAAAAATTTCTGAATCATGAATTACTTCAATGCTCTATGAAATTGTCATTCAGATCTACACTTCTTTGATTGGAGAGATGATGAATGGTGCTAAATATTTACTGAATATAATTGGCATGTGCCTGAGGAAGGTAGGACCTGATGGCTAAAGCAATGACTGAAACAATAAATATAAGGATATTTATCAAATTGATAGAGTTTTACAGTTGTTCAAAAATGTGAAAATAAAGACAATTGAAATATTATGTAGTGATGCAGAAGGCAATTACCTCTCTTTTTATAGGATAAATTTACTGATGTTTTAAGGGGTCTCGATGATCACGTGATAGCTCATTTGTGAGAATGCTTAGCATCTGAAGGAGACAGATGTGATAGCCAGTTGAGGTTTAGTAGACCACAGTGGATAGCACAATCCCTGTGTGTTCTAAATAAAAACCTAAGATATATCAGCAGGGCTGTACCATCACACCCTCTTAGAGATGTTACAAGTAAAACCTGTTTAATCTTTCCCTCCACATCCTGCTTTCCTTTTTTTATGTTTTAATTTCTCTGTGTGGGATAATTTGTAACATATATACATACATATATACATACATATATACATACATATATACATACATATATACATACATATATACATAAAAACACACACACACACATATATTTCATCTTAGTGTAACTTATATTTGTGTGTATTACAGTGTTTTGTATGAAATGTTTTCATGTTTAACTCATTTTTGGAATACATTTCTTTGGGTAAATCTGGCCCTAGCACAGGAATTAACCTTTTGCTGGAAAGGAAGTAAATGTTTCTCCTCATTTTAAATGGGAGATGGTGCCCAGTCCCATGTTTTCCAACCCTGCAGCAGCACTTTCCTCATTGCAATAAGAGGTAGGGTTGATGTAATATCAATGACAGTGTGACAGTAGTCATGGTGACTGGCCAAAAACTTTTGTCCTTGCCTATATGCATATGTATGTGTATGACAGTCCCCACATAAAAATGACTCTGTGTCACAAACTGCCTTCGTGTCAAATCCTGCCTAATTATATCTGGCCCTTCCTTTTGTCATATTAAGTTGCTAGTATATCATGTATATACTAAAGCCTATAGTAGACTTTGAAAAATGAAGAAGACCATTCCCCCTCTCTAAGCACTCCACTAATTAAATTTTAACCAGACAATGTACTACTGAGAGGATCTAGACTTTCAGCAGTAAGAAAGATGTAGTGAAAATTAGGCAGACAATATAACTAATTTTTATTGTAGCAGTTGAGATAAAGTCTTTTAATTATCATCCTTGTGATTTGTTATTTCAAACTCAGGATATATATTTCTTTTTTTTCCTTTTTTGTTTTAAATTTAACATGTTATCTGTTGGGAACAGTGGGTTACCTGTGGGGAGTAAAGCTATGGAACAAAAATCATGAAAAGTTTTATGAGTGAAAATGAGAGTAAATTCATTGATAACAGAAAAAGCAAAATATATTTTATCATTTTTATTATCATATTAGAACAACAAATCTGAATTAAAAATATTCAACTAACACTGCCTAACTTGAAAAATCAAACACCTAGCTTGCTCACTGAGTATATCTTACTGCCATCAGTGACTATTTCTATTAACAAAAATAATACTATCACATCTCCTCCCAACTGATAGCTGAAAAAAAAAAAAAGAAAAAAAAGCTTGAAAGAGAAAATTAAAAAAAATGGGTAAAAAAAGTTCCGTAAATAATTTATACAGAGGTTTAGTTATATATTTTTTTTGAGTTTTTAAATAGTATTGAGAAATCATAGATGAAGGATTTTAACACATGAAGTACACATGGGCTGAGAAGATATCTCTGCGTTGTCATTTAGTTTAAAAAATTAAAAAAGGAGAAAATTGGGTTGACAGGCAAATTATTAATTCATTATAATTTTTAATTTTGCAGGAGAATAAATAAAAAAAATCCTGCCATGTAAGGATACTCTGCAAGGTTTTTTAAAAAGTTTTTTGCTTTATTTTTTTAGAGTAAAAAGGCCATCTGCATTTAATTCTTCTTTTACTTCTTCCTCTTCTTTTTTATTTTGTTCATCCTTCTCTCTCTTTCATTCATTTTTTTCTTTATTCAATCTGTTGGTACTTTTAAAAATTTTGTTCAGATTTTTCTGATCACCGTTTTTCCTTTTGGGTGTTTTTTTAAAAGTTCTGCTTAATTTTTTTTAAAGGAAATTTTTTTTTTATTTGTTAATATTCACTTATTATTAATGTTGACACAAACCGTTAATTTGTTGTTGGTGGTGGTATTTTTTAAAATTTATTTAATAAGGAAGAACAAAAGAAGCTTATAAACACATGGTAAAAATCATACTTTTCATTTTATCATTTTTTTTCAACTGTTACACTGTTTGAAAAACTGGGTTCTCAATTCAGTGTCGGGGGACAGGGAAGTCAGATTGGGTTTGGGTGTTGGTCAAGGTGAAGGGAGAAAGGGAAATAAGTCATAGCAACGTTAGAAAAAATTTTGAATTTTTTTGTTTTGCATCCGTAACTAAAGGAATTGTGCTGAGAAATAATTCTTTTAGCTGCCTTGTTTTAAAAAATATTATGCATAATTTGTGAAATAATTACAAAATATTGTATTGGGGCTATTCGCATAATTAAAATGGTCAGACTGAAATGATTTTGAATTGTAACTGCTGATGTTGCATATGACACTTGTTATGTTATAAAAAAGTTTGGCCCCACCCCACCCAGCCCATGTCTTTTCTTTTTCATTCATTCCCAGTTAAATTTTTAAAAAATCCTCTTCTAAAAATGATGAAAGCCCTGGCATATACATTATATATACACATGTACATACATATACATATATATAATCATAATATATATATATAATCATAATATATATATATATATATAATCATAATATATATATATATATATATATATATATATATATATATATATATATATAATGTTGTTGAACAAATGTTGGTGTATTTTGAGTAAGTGCTCATTTGTGTATATGAAGGTATATATACATACATATATATATATATATATATATATATATATATATATATATATATATATATATGTATGCATATATACTAAAACATACAAAAACGTGTATTTACATACATACATACATAATATAAGCATGCACCAGCATGCTTAAATACATATCTAATATTAGGTGCATAAGTGTGTGCATATATATATATATATATATATATATATATATATATATATATATATATATTAGAAATAAAGAGTGACATGGTGCATGCTTGTGTAAAGATTTGTGTTTGTTTGTATCACTAAAACAGGCATTGTAAATTGTAGGTGTTTTGCCTAAAAAGCTTTTTCTTGTGAGGAATTAAAAATAAAGTCAAAAGTTTGATTAAAGTAACATGATGCCATTTTGCAGAATTATGTGAATAGCCCAAACACCTTTATTGCAAAAAGGTGTTCCCTTCTTTCTGGATGTGGTTATGGCAGAGACCCTTGTTTTCACGTCACATCACTTGCTACTTGGCCACTGGGTAACAATTACAATAACTTCTTTTTTATCACCTTTTCAGGATATCTCCATCGATCCTCCCATCATAGCTTGGATACACTATGTGAGTTGGGACCAACCATGCTTCCTTCCTTCCTTACTTTTTTGTGCTTTTCCTTCGATTTAAAAAAAAGAAAAAAAAAGCAAAGATTGCTAATGCTACTTTTTGTATACAAGAATGAGACTAAACATTGTCTAAAGGGTAAAATTTCTTCTATTTTGCAGGAGAAAGAGTTTCAACATTTTTAGCATCATTTGTAAGTTTTTAAATTTATGTTTTAATGATTGTTTTAAAAAATTGTTATATTTTTTTGTCAACTGCACACAGCAATTCAAGAACCTTTTTTATTTTATTTTGTTCAAAACCAATATTAAATATTAATTATTACAATATCTTTTATTTAAATGAATTATGAGCAATTTAAAAGAGATAATATGAACTTGTGTTCGATCATAGAAATACATGTTAAGAGAAGGTCTAGTCTGCTTATAAGGTAAATAATGGCAAAGTAAAAATTGTGGTAGGTGGGTGGTGGAGACAATGAATGAAATTTTGCAATGTAAACATTGAAGTATCTAGAATCTTCAAATTTAAATTATGAAAATGAATAAAAGTCAAATTTTCCCAGGCAGTCCTGGTCCAAATTTTACCTCATTATAATGAAAAAGAATACTAAAAGAGAAGGACTAATTGGAAACAAAGGTACTAATCAGTACCATCTAAAGAATTTTACTATGACTTAATCATATTTATTTGCAATATTTAAAAAAAAATAGTTTTTTTTATATGAGAACAGGAAAAGCGATTTAAAATTATGAAAAAAAATGTTTTTTGGAAATATATGTCTAAATATTTGAATAAAAAAATGAAGGGTGGCATTTCTCTTAAGCTTAGTTTCTTTCACTATTGAGCAGAATTGCAAGAAGCTACTGTTAGTTAAAGATTTCTTTATTAATAACAGAATTTAAAAGACAAGGAAGATTCTCCATCATAAATTACCAAAGATCATAGGAGCAAGTGCTAGTTTTAGTTAAAGTTACAACTATCCATGATGCAAAATTTTGAAGTAGCAATTAGCAATTTTATCTAACACAAATATTTTTTTTATCTTTGGTTGCATTTTGAAGATTTTATATATATATATATATATATATATATATATATATATATATATATATATATATATATATATAAACTCCTGTCACCAGAATTATTGTTTATTGTTTACTGGAATATGACAACCATCAAAATATAAAAGAATGCAGAAAAGAAAAAATTCTCCTTTAAAAGATATCGAGGAAGATTTTGAAGATTTTAAGTGAAAGAATCCTAAATTAGATTCTTTATTCAAAATCTTTTTGAACACTGAACAATGACAATTGTTAAAGAAAAACCTAAATCAGGCTTTTACTGCAAATTCCTCTTTGATCCTCATAGAAATCCTCATAGGATTAAAAAGAATAACAATTTTATTCATCTGTTTGAATCTTTATATCATTATGTTTTTCTCTTTTAATTTTATCATTATTGTACTTAATTTATATATGCTTGTAAAATGGTACTATTTGATATTTCAATTCTTTTTGTTGTAGATTTTAAGAGAAGAAGCCTTTAATAGGTGGAAAAGAAAGAAAGAAAGAAAAATATTATTCATGAGGAAGTGAGTTAATTTGGTAGAGAAAAGCTATTTCTACAATTAATTTTATTTCAATTATAATATGAATATCAGGGACACTTCCAAAGCGCGCAAAATATAAAAAGAAGAAATTCTGGCATTTGTCTTTGAGAAATGTTTTCTTCTTTTTCATTTTATTTATTTGTTTCATTTTTAAATAACAAGGCCTGGGTAACAGAGCCATTTCAGTTGGAACTACCTTTGCCATCCATTAAGTTCAAGAAACTATTTTTTTTATTTTATAGTATAGTGAAAACTTGCAACTCATTATTCTTGTTGCTTTTCCTTTTTTTATTGAAATTCTTTTCTCGTTTTTACTTCCATTTTTTTGGTTACCCGAGGAGCAAGCACCAAGAACAGCAGTAAGTGGGTTTTTTTCTGCTGCCTTCTAGTTTTGACACTGATGGCAGTACACAGATATAGACAGTTGTCAGATCCAAGCAAAAATAACTGAAAACTTTGTTGAGCAAATTTGTAGAATTGCACAACGAAAGAACGCCGGGGGGGTTGGCAAGAGAGCAGCTGCAATGTACAAGCCAACGATTCTCGGCCGCCTGCCGATATTAGGAAATCTTCCTCGAAAAGGTCCACGAGGTATTAGTTACATCACAGCTTTAGTCTTTAAATATTATCATAGTAATTCTTCTTCTTCTTCTTATTATTATTATCATTATGATTAGTAATAGGAGTACAATTATTATTATTATTATTATTATTATTATTTATGGCAGCCATGACAGCTGATGATGATGATGGCGATGGAGAAAGTGCCATTTTTTAAAAATTAGATAGCAGTCAGTTGATAGGCTTACAAATAGATCAAATCTGAAGATTTCAAAAAAGAATTGAACATTACATTAAAAAAGAACACTTTTACACAATCTTACAATAGATTAATGTTTTTTTGTTTTTCTTTATGCATATTTTTGGCTACAGTTATGATTTCATTTTTATTTATTTTTTGTTTTTAGTTATTTTGTGATTTTTTTAAAGTTTTTTTTTTTTTGTTTGATTTCAATTCATGGTCACAACCCAAATATAGAAAAAGATTAGATGCTGGTGGCTGACTTACAAATTTGATCAGGACTATAAAAAATGAAGCATGCCCCGTGGCCTAGGAAGTCCATCTTTAGGCATTTTAGAATGAATAAAGTCTCTAACAGACTTAGCAGCAAGCCAAGAATTAGGCTGAGCAAAATATACAACATGCTCAGATTTTTTTTCAGAGTTTATTTTTTTGTAATTTTTTAAAATTATTTTTTTAGAATATTTTAAATTTTTTAATAAAAAATTTTCTGTTGCCAGAGAACATGAATGAGTATTTTTTTCAAATTTTATTATTTTTTCTTTTTTTTTTTAAATATATTTTTAATTCTTTTAATAGCCTGGAAGCGGATATTTTTTGACTAATTTTTTTCTTGTATTTAAAATTTTTTTTTTTTCACTTGGGCCCAAGTCTATCTAACAATAAATAAATGAATGAATAAATAAATAAATAAATAAATAAATAAAAATAAATGAAGTAAAGTAAAATAAAAAACAAATCAAAGAAAAAAAAAAAATGATATAACTTATTCTGGCATTGTGTTTTTCATAGACATGACTGAATTGCCATCTTGCATTCCTAAATTATATGACTTCTATTAAGTGGTGGCCGTGAGATTTCTTTTGTAATTGCTTTCTATTCTGTAAATTCTGGAACAAGATATCTTGATCTGATTGATTTTAACAGCTTTTTGTTTAATCTTATTAAATTAGCTTTTACTCATTCAAAATATTTTTTTTATTTAATTTTCTTGGTTTTAAGTATCAAGATTTGAACAAACAAACCAACAAACAAAACACACAATCATTTTCGTTGTTAAGAGAAGTATTTCTTTGGGCATTTATGTAATTCTTATTACTGCCAGCCTTCAATGAAAAAAGTGAATTAGAAAAACTAATATACACACATGAAATATAAGAGATAAAGTAATAAAATGCATATTATATTGTGGATAAAAACATTGCAGGTTTGTGTACATTGTATACACCACACACACACACGCACACACACACACACATACATACATATATATATATATATATATATATATATATATATATATATATATATATATTCATAACAATAAGATATTTTAACATACTGGAAACAATGGGAAATAGGCATTTGGGTAAAATTTAGTCAAGTGGCTTCAAATAGCAAAAACTGTAGCTCCATATTTGCATAATTCATTGTTTGAATTTTAATGAACAGAGTATTAACTTGTAAAAAAGATACAGATAAAAAAATGTTTTTTTTAAGAATAGGACAGTTAGATGCTACAAACACAGAGATGAATTTTATGCTTGGAAGATAAGCCTCGTTTTGGAATTGGAAGAAATTGGGAAAAAACAAACTCTAAAATCAACATTTGAGCCTTGGTAAATTTTGATTTATTATAATCAAAGAATAATTAGAAAAACTACAGAATATATTATAAAAGTTTATACTGAGGCATCTACTGAGAAACAAAGAAAATCATATAATAACTTGAAAACCATTGTTCTTTTGAAAGTCACTTTAGAAATAAGATTAGATTATCGAAACCTCATATTGAGTTGTTTTAATTGTTGATGAATATTAGAGAGGCTTTAGTGGTCAAGAGATATAATCTAATTTATGACAAATGAAATTAACATTTATCTATTTATAAAATTAATGGTTAACTTTAATTTTTTTCTGAATAAATGCTGTTTGTAGATCTATGTAACATTTCAGATGCATCGTTGTTTTATTTTATTCACAAAAAAAAAGTCCAAATTAATGTTTGGTAAGAAAAGAGATTTATTAGATTTTAGTAGTACACAAAGGTTCATAACATTATTTGATATTCGACTTTAGAATTGCAAATTATACAAGTACACAAACAGACTGCAGTGGTTACGAAGTTAGAAAGACTTGTTCAAGGTCAAAACATTTTTCTTTAACTTGAAACTGCGCCAGTTAAAAAACTGACATCTTCATCAGATGAGACTTTGTATGTGCAGAGCAGTCAGTAATTGAAAAGGAGTATTTTTTTCATAGTAGTTTTTGGTAGCAAATATCGGAAATATGAGATTCACAGTTGGGGATTTGTTCAAACAGAAATATTTTCTTTTTTTTTTGTTATTTTAATTTAGGAACAATAGTTACAATGTAGAACATTTGAAAAAGATGATAAAAAAAGAGAAAAGAGAAAAAGACATACATTAATTCACATCAACTATAAATCCATTACCAAAACTGATGAAAAATGCAATAATAAAAGCAACCATATATATATATATATATATATATATATATATATATATATTAAATCTTAGACATTAAGTAATAAATTGTAATTAGTTTTATTTTTAATGGATTGGGAACATGAAAACATGATTAATTTGATATATGTATATGTTCTAAGTACATCCAAGCCTTGGTGAAGTGGTTGTGGTGGGGGTAAGGATATGACCGGATTTCACATTAGTATTCTTAATATAAATGATTAAATTGCTGATTGCTATTATATAAACAGCCTCCTTCTTTTTTGATGCTCTTCACATAAAAATGTTTGTTTCAATAAATAAAAAAACAAACAAATAGTAACAATATAAACAAAACAGTAAGCACGTAAATATAATTCTTTCATGACAACTTAATTTTTTTCAATGTACATTTGTATATTAAGTATAT
>OZ038487.1:81903490-81915990 GCA_964036315.1 Acanthosepion esculentum
GTGAACAATAAATAAAAATTTTAAATTCAACCTTTTCTTTTTTTTTCTTTATCCAACGCCTTCATTTTTATCACATAATAAAGACTTTGTTAAGTAGGCAGACTGACTGACTGTGCAGACATCACCCACAACTGCAGCACAGACAATATCACGTAAAACACTTTAAAATATAATAAATGAGATTAATAAAAACTCCCCCTTCCCCAAAAAACAAAGCATATAAGCAGGAAACAATTTAGAAACTAAAATAAAATACTAAATGTACTATTAAGTTACAAATGAAGCATTAAGATGTCTTACAACCAGGGAGGAGAATTGCCTCAAAATAAACAAACATACTGCTTGAAGGGAAAAAAAAAAGGGACTAACATATTCTCACAAATGAAATAAATAGATAAATTAATTAATGAAAAATAAATGTGTAATTTATATCCATAATTTAAATCTAATTCCAGTGTTTGTTTTTGCCTAATATATAATTATAATAATCATTTTAGCATTCGCTAAAACAATTACTATAACAAGAATTTGCAAAAAATTATCAGAAAAAAAGAAAAAAAAAGAAGGGAAAATATGTAAAGATGACTGACTAATAGTAAAACTAAAACGTAATATTTAAATTTCAAAGAATGTACCAATTTAAGGACAAGTTCACATGAGTAACATATCAAGAAAAATGTTGGTATACTTTTAGGTGTGACATAGTTGGTAATGGTATCTTCTTTAATTTTATACCCAAAAGCAGGAGTAAATCTTACAACAATATGCAAGTATTCTATAATGGGTTAAGAAGAGATATACCAATAACAAAGTTGATCTGAATGTATGTCTGCACCTTGATGATCTGTTATATCAGATAGAACCAACAATTTAGTTTAACAATTAGTAATCTTGAATTGATATGTTTTAATCCTTTGTGAACAGGTACAACACTTGCAGGAATTAATAGACTTCCCTGAATAAAGTAATCTTCAAATCACTGACCAAAGGTTCTTCGTTTATTGAAGGCAACTCAACACTGTTTTTTTTAAATATTTTTAGTCATTTTTTTTTTTTTTCAGTTTTTCGTTTTTCTTTTTTTTTTTTTGCTTTTTTTCTTAGATATGCGACCCCTGAAGTTAAATTATAAGATATGTTCTCAGACATGGTTGGACGGAAGAGAGGAGGAGACATTTTTGCCAACATGTAAACAGAAGAAAGGTTTAAAAAATGAAATGGCTGGAGGTATTTAAAAAAAAAACAAAAACAGATTAATAATTATAAATAAAAGAAAAATTGTTTTGAAAAAGAAAGTAATAACTATGATATCAATATTGTTAATAATAATGGTAATAAGAGTATTAACAGAATAATAATAATAATAATAATAGTATTATTAATGATGATGATGATGGTGATGATGGTGATGATGATGATGATGATGACAATGGTATTAATAATAATAATAATAATGATGATGGTGGTGGTGGTAATAATAATAATAATAATAATAATAATAATAATAATAATTTACCATTGAGACAAATTCTAATATGAAATGATTTGCACAACCAGTTGAAAAATTATTGACACTTGTACAATAAGAGATAAATATCTGGAAACTAAATTTCTACATCTAGTCGCTGATTAGCGAACCCCTGCCTTGTTTTTTTTCTGTTTCTCTTTATTTTTTATTAAATTTTTAATTTAATTTCCTTGTATTTTTACAATTTAAAAAAAATTGTTCCTCTTTTTTAAGTTTGTTTAATAACTGTAAGTAGCTGTTAAAAAAAAAAAAATCAAGTGGGGTGGGTGGGAGTATTGGGCTGAATTGTTTAAAATTAAGTTTTTTTAAAATTTCTTTTTACATCAGTCAGTCCATCCATTAATGCACCCATCTGACAGCACTCTGTGGTAATAAAAGCTACGTTATGACCAGTGGTAATGTATGACCAATTTCAAATGTCACACTAGCTAGTCACATTGCTGATGTGACTTAAATGAAATTGGTGATACCTTGCACCTGGACAGCATCAAATTATCATTATTATCATTATTACTGCTATTATCAATAATCACTGTAATTATTAATGATTACTACCACTATTGCAACTATTACTACTACTACTAATACTACTACTATTATTATTATTATTATTATTATTATTGTTGCTGTTGTTGTTATTATCATTATTATTATTATTTTTGCTGTTATTGTTACAGTTATAGATTATTATTATGATGATGATCATTATTATCAGTATTAATGCTATTTAATTAGTTGGTCATCACATGACTAGTTTAAAAATTCTGCTGACAGGTTGGCTGGGGCGAAGATGGCACTCCACTGATACAATATGATTACAAGAATTTTGGCTAATAAATCCAATTCCTCAGTAGGCAGCAGCCTGCACCGGAGATTGTCCAGCTGTTGGCACTTCCTCCTTACGATTCTAAAGAAAAAATAAATAAAAGAAAAAAGAGGGGAAAGAATTAGTATTTTACAAGATAAAGTTATAGGCAATATATAAGGAAAAAAGACAAATCATGAGTATATAAATAAATATACACTTGAACAAGTTTTATTAAATTCAACCTACAAGTTCTGTCTGTTTAATTATTTGTTGTATTTTTCCATTTGTGAATAAATTGTTGCATATCTGGATAAAAATTGTGGATGAACTGTCTAAAATTCATGTTTCTTTTCTTTTGAGAACTTTCAGCCATTTTGGTCATTATCAAGAACTAAATGTTGTCAGTATCAGAGACAAAAGTTTCATCAGCATCATCCTGGTATAATTTTTGATGGTATAGATGGTATAATTTTGGATTGTATAGACAATATTTAGTTATTGAGAATGAGCAAAATAGTTGAAAGCACTCAAAACAAAAAAAAAAAAAAATGCATGAACAGTTTTATTCAACTTTAGACAGTTGTGTAATAATTAATTTGAAAATTAGAAAAAAAATGAAATATAGAATCCTTGTTGATTGAATTTAATAAAACTTATTTCACTGAATTTTTGCTGCCTATATATATATATATATATATATATATATATATATATATATATATATATATATATATATATATATATATATATATATATATATATATATATATATATATATATATACACACACACACACACACACAGTGGAGTAATGGATAGCGGCTTGGATTGAGGAATCGGAGAGCTGAGTTCAAATTCTAGTTGAATCCATTACATTCACTTACATGCTATCACCCTTGGGAAAAGTATGAATCCTCTTTTTCTCCCTTCAGTCATGGGTAAATAGCAGGGCAGATTGGGTTCTTTATCCTTGGATGGCAACTGGTCTAGGAGAAGGACAACTCTGAATTCAAAACCTGCGGAGACCTTGTGGCACATAGTGCACCAGGTTTCTGTAATCTGTAAAAGTGTGGTTGGTTCTGCACAAAACCTTCACCACTATAATCAAATCATATGTGCGTAGGAACTGAGTTGCTTGACCCTCATATGTTGATAAATGATGGGAGAGTCCAGCATATATATATATATATATATATATATATATATATATATATATATATATGAATGATTAAATAAGGAACACTTTATCCACTGAACTTGAAAAACATCCTCAACTCTAAAATTATAACCATTAGCTCCAAGACAATCAAAGATTTGCTCAGCAAAATATATCGAATTAACAATGCATCAGAAACTCGGATATATAAGATAGATTGCCTGCAATGTTAAAAAATATATAAGTGTGACATCTAAAAATCTAAAGACCTACATTTAAGAGACCTCTGCTGGGATAACTCATTAAATTCCTTTGTGCCCTCATTCATAAAATAAATAAATATATAGCCAAACATGTAAAAATTATAAGGATTTTCCTACTTGTTCCTTATTTAATCATTCTGTTAGATTTAATTCACATTTTCTATTCATATATATGTATGTATGCATATATATATATATATATATATATATATATATATATATATATATATATATATATATATATATATACATACATACATACATATATATAAAATTGGGATAAATGCAGATCAAATATAGATTGGAATTTGACAAAATTATAGGATAAAGAACAAATAGGAAAAATTTCTAAATCTAACATGTTTTGCTTTTATTAAAGCTTCATCAGAAGATGAGATATGGAAAAAAATTCTGGTATTTCTATTTTTGTGTTGCTTGATTTTAATGGTTAAGCAGACTTTATGTGCATTTGATTAGTCAAGCAGTATTCTTTTGTATAATTTATCTGCATAAGTGTATCATAATTTTAGTTTGTCTATATGGAATTGGGATGATAATATATATATATATATATATATATTATATATATATAATTGATGGAAAAAAAAAACTCTTACTATAAAGGTAATTTACATTAACCAGAAAAAAGCCTTGGACAGAAGCGTCTATCTTTTTAAATTTGGATTTTTAATTTAACTATAACAATAGAGATATTTCGATTTCATTTTTGCCTTGAAAAAGTCAGAAGATGAAACGTGTCGGCAAAATCTAAGATTTTTCCAATTGTCATTTTACACCAATCTGTCTAGTCCACAGAATTGATCTGGGAATTTAACTATATATGTATGTAGGTATGTATGTGTGGGCATGTCTAGTAAGCATTATTTATGTTTGGTTTGGAGGTTGTCAAATCAATATAGACAACCACCAAACATAAATAATGCCTACTGCACATGCACACACACAGCTCTGAACTAGAATTATGATATGCTTACATACAAAAATTATACACATGAATACTGCTTGACTAGTCAAATGCATGTGAAGTCTGCTTAATCAATGAAAATCAAACAACATAAAAATAATAATACCAAAAAATAAATTCATTCCATATCTCAATAACTGATGAAGCTTTAATAAAAGTGAAACATGTTAGATTTATAAATTTCCTATTTGCTCTTTATCATATCATACCATATATATATATATATATATATATATATATATTTATGTATATGCATGTCTGTGTGTGCATGTGTGTGTGTGCATGTGTGTGTATATATATATATCAGGTATATTTAGGTATATTTAGGCAGCAAGTATTTATTTAATGTTCAAATTTGTTTGTTGGTTGAATTTAACAAAACTAGTTTGTGTATATATATATGTATATATATATATATATATATATATATATATATATATATATATATATATATATATGACCAATATAATACCACAAATGATTTTGAATTGCTAAAATAAGTTTCAGACCAAAACACTGATTATCTTGTTATTAAAAAGCAGAAGATGTCAGTCTTATAGGTTATATAAATTAAATTTAGCCACACACCAGTTATACTATTGATTCATCAAGAGTAGATGGTATAAAAAATAAATATTTTCACGTCTGCATTTGGAGATTACCTGAGATCTTCTATCTGCTCTGCATAGGGAACACAATAATATTTAATTTCTCCTCCAAGCACAAATCTAGAAATTCAGGCAAGAGAAGCAAGTAACTTTTATCTTAATTGTTTTTATTGCTTGATGATTACTGTTCTGGCATGAAACCTTTAGTCACAATTTTAATTCATTTATGTGTTATTATTGATTTTACCTATTGTGCCATCCATAATTTAAATCTCATTCCAGTGCTTAATATTGCATAATATATAAGCATAATAGTCATTAGGATTTACTGAAACAATCAGAATAACAAGAATTAGCAAAAAGTAATCAGAATGAAATGAAAAAATAAATAAAGAAATATAGAGCACTGCTTTTGCAAAGGCTACAGGTCAGTTGACTGCGTTTCATATATGGTGGTCCAAAGGAAATGCTCCTTAATGAAATAATTTGCTTAAAATATTTACGAAATTTAAAGAAGCAAAATAATTTCCATAAATATTAGTATGAGTATTAGGTTTAGCTTACCTCTTATTTTTTTAGCCTTATTCTGATATGCAGTGAAGTTATTTTAGTTAATTTAAACTATACTGTGACAATATGCAAAGAATTTACACTTTTAAAATATTCTTTTTTTTAAACAGAATGATCAAAATATTATAAATTATAATGAATTATTTTAACTTATGTATTAAAAAGTATTTATTAAGTATAGTCACAACAAAGAACATCTGAAAAGTAGACATCCATAATATTTGGATCTTTCAATTTGGAACAAAAAATAAAAAAAAGCATTCGTACATTTGGATTAATTACCAAAAATGTCATCTTTACAACATTACGCTAAGACCATTTTAGGACAGTTATCATCTATCATATTTTTTAATGAAAATTCCAAATTTTTCACTTTATTTTTACAATAACTTGATTAAAAAAATTCCAATCATTATGAAAAGCATCAAAATGAAAACAAATCTTACCTCTAAAATAACACATAGCTAATGAAGAAGATTTTGAGAGTATGTAAAAGTTAAATAGAATTCATACAAAATTCATAATACTTAAATTAATAAAAATTAGAACCATGTTGAAATTTAAGAAATTTAATATAATGATATTTGTATATATATATATATATATATATATATATATATATATATATATATATATATGAAGAAATATACTCTTAAGGTCTGCCATATTTATGGGATAAAATGCTCAATATCAGAGATAGAGCATGTGTAAATATAAAAGTGAACATTGAAGACAACACTTAGAGGCGACAGTCTGTATCATGCTAGATGCAATCGTCAGGCCACAAGTGTTGTTTTTTTTCTCGGCTATTTATATATATGGGTCAGTGGTGCATTGTGAGTAGTCTATTTTGACAGTTATTTGGCCGGAAGTCGTTTATTTATTTGGGTTAAATAATTTTTATTTATTTTTATTTTTTATTTTTTAATTTTTTATTTCTTATTTTATATATCTATTTATTTATTTTAATTTTAATCAGTGTTTTATTAACGTAGTAAAATTTTGTTTATATCGCTTATTTAATAGTTTTGTTTTGGGAAGATAATTAAAGCTATTCTAATTATTATTTTGGTGGGAGCAGTTTTTAATTTGTTTATTACTTCATTTATTTATTTGGATTGATTATCTTTATATGTTTTTTAATGGTTAATTTATCGGGATTGGTTTGTTAGTTTGTTTATTTATTTGGATTAATTTAGATTAATTTATTTTGCTTGTTTTTTATTATTTATTTATTATACTGTATATTTTTATTTACTCTTTTTGGTTTTCGATTTTTAAGTAACGTAGTATTTATTTTGTTATATAACAGTTATAGCTATGTTTTTCGTCCAATTTTTGGTTTGATTTTTATAGTCTAACTAATATTTTAGTCATAATGGTTTGTTAATTTGTTTATTATTTACTTTATTTATTTGGGTTCATTGATTTTGTTTATAATTTTTTATTCATTTATTCTATTTTGTCTATTCTAACGGGTGTGATTTGATAATTTGTTTGGGTTAATTTATTTTACTTATTTTATTGTCATTTTGTTTATTTATTTATTTTATTTTATTTTATTTTATTTTTTTCAGTTTTCAATTTTTAAGTAACATAGTAAAAATTTGTTTTCATGTCTGCATTTTGAGATGAGCTCGGATCGTTTATTTAATAATTTATTTTGGTCTGGGAAGGTAATGATAGCTATTTTTACCTCCAAGAAAAGTTTGTAAGTTTTGGATTGATTGTTGTAGGCTGATGATCTTTTCCTTATTTTCCAATATATTTTTGGTGTGATGTGCGTTTTGTTTTTAATTTCCCAGATATACTTAGAAAGCATTGTGCTGTTCACATATTTACTATTTGTGAAAGATGTTTTGTGTTCATAATTTCTTTGTTTCCAGGGTCCTTCAGTTACTCCTATGTATACTTTTTCTTCTTTATTTGGTGATTTTATCATGGCTTGGTATATTACATTGTTTTGTAAGCAATTACCATTTAAGGGACATTCGTTCTTTATTCTGCAGTTACATATGGGTTTAATTTGTTCATGTGGTTTGTTGATAGTTTTCCTATTGTGCTTTTTTATTATTTGTGCCATGTTCTCAGTGCAACTGTAGCTGATTTTTACTGTGTTTTTGTTGAATATTTTGTGTAGGATGCTTGATTCTGGGAAGTGTTTGTGTTTGAAGAATATTTTCCTACATTTGTTTCTACATTTTTGCTGTACGGTGGATTGAACCATATGATATTTCTTTTCCTGTTGGCCTTTTTTGTGTTCTGTGGTGAGTATATGAGTATTGCTGGGAATCAACTATCTCTTAGGGCTGTTTATTCATCTTTCTTAGCTTTGTTAGATAGGGATTCATTGGAGGAATTGTTGGAAAGCCTGCAGTTAATCTATTTTGGTATCTGTTTGATTATAGAAGGCGAGTGGTTGGAAGATGTGTGCATATAGAGTGGTTTATCATTGGGTTTTCTGTATGGTTTATATGTGCCTTTTCTTAGGTTGAAGATAACATCTAGAAAATCTACTTCGTTTAGGTTAGTTTTTATATTTATGTTGAATCTGTTATTTTTCAAAAATGAAAGATTTTCAAAAATAACGGTTTTGACATAGATATAAAAACTAACCTAAACAAAGTAGATAATAAATAATGTTTTAAAATCAATCATCATTTTCTTACCAAAAATGTGTGACATACAGCAAGGCAATGGTAATTTGGTTAGTATATATATATATATATATATATATATATATATATATACACACACACAATAAAGTTTTGACATAAGATTTATAAATCTATTTGGTTTATGTCATAATTAAGTAATAAACATAAATTTGGTTCAGTTTTTAAAATGTTTGCCTAATTTCATTAAAATAGTTCATTCTCAGACACCTTTGAAATATGAATCAGATTTAAATTCTGTTATGTATAACTTGATAATATTATAAAATATAGATGACATACACACACAGATGTATATAGTTTATAATAATATAAGTGTCCATCAATGCTTAGATATTTACTAAAACTAATGTTTTAGTTTATTTGGAGTGATGACCTATAATATGCTATTTTATTTATTATTTTGAATTCATTATATTATTCATTTATATATTTCATTTATTTTTTTAATATTTTCCTCGGTTCTAAGTGTTGGTATATGAAATAAAAGTTGATTTGATTTATGTCATAGGATTTTATTTATTTTTTTTGCATGAATTTTCTTACCGAAAACATAAAGACAGTAATATTTAAAATGGATTTTTTAAAATCCTATTGCTAAAAATTGCACAAAAAATAACATTTATAGTAATAATAATTATATATATATATATATATATATATATATATATATATATATAATTTTGGAAAGATTAATATTTCATGTTTTGCATAAAGAATATTAAGAAGGTTGGAAAAATAATTCAGTGATTTCATGTTCATCTTTAGTTAAAGTAATAAAATATTATTATAACCTTTATGCAACAGTTTAACTGTATGAACATATTTTCTGATAACCATTCATACCACATAACTCATCTAAATAAAAGCCTTAAAAGTCTGTAATGAGAATAAAAACACAAATAATAAATGTTAGAGATTAAATTCAGTTCCAGTAATTTTCAGTTTAAACATTCCCAGTAGACATCTCATACAAACAGCAGATTTATTCATTTTAATGATTAGAGTTTTAGGTTTTTAGGTGAAATTTCTAGTGGAAGGAAATTAACAATTTTATAAATTGAAAATGTCATGTATTTGAGACAATATTATAATACAAAACATAAAACAAAAAATAATTTTTGAAATGTCAAATTCAATCAGAAATGGTTTCCAAGATCATGTCTTTCAAGCAGAACAATTTTTAAATATTTTAATATTTAAAAATGTTTTTCTTTTAATATTTTTATTAAAAATATGTTAAAGATCATAAAACAAAAAAATATTTCAAAATGTAAAATTTAATGAAAAACAGGTTCCTAGAATTTGTTTTTAATCCAAAACATTATTTTAAAAAAATATTTTAAAATATTTTTGTCTTAATGCATTTATTAAAAATATTTAATAAATATTTTAAAGACCATATAAGAAAGAATTATTTTAAAGATAAATATCTAAAATATTTTAAAATATTTAAAATATTATAAAATAATTTTAAAAATATGAAATTCAATAAGAGTTTTGTAGACCCTTTCATGTAGAACATTCTCTTTCATAAATATTTTAATATTTAAAAATATTTTTATATTAATATTTTTAATAAAAATATTTTTATTTTAGTATTTTTCAAAGGAGACAATGTTTTATACTGCTTTCTTGTACATCCCCCCCCAAAATATAGATAAATATTAGGTCATCCCGTAAGTTCTGTCCGAATTTTAACTTTTTGTTAGAATGAACAAAATTTAAAGAGTATTTTATAATGGAGCTGAACATTATTTTTATGTTTAGATGCATTTAAACTGATCAAATTTTATTTTAGAGAACAATAAAATTAAATTTTGCTTAATTAAAACCCTGCTAACATGGAAGTACCCAAGAATCATTTGAGGCACATAATGCTTTATGAGTTCAAGAAAGGAAACTCAGCAGTCGAAGCAGCTAGAAACATTCACTCAGTTTATGGAGAGGAATGTGTGGATGAAAGAACTTGCAGAAGATGGTTTGCAAAATTCAGAGGTGGAGATTTCACCCTTGAAGATGAAGATCGAACCGAACATCCAGTTGAGTTTGATGAAAAGTTTCTTGAAGCAGCCCTTGAAGAAAATCCTGCTTTATCAGTTGAGGAATTGGCAGTGGTTCTCAGTTCAAACCATACAACTGTTCATCATCATCTTCAACAACTTGGAAAAGTTCCTAAACTTGGAAAATGGGTGCCTCATGAATTGTCTGAAAACAACCTCAAATCCTGAGTTGACATCTGCTCTTCTCTCCATTCTCGTCAACTTCTTTCACCTTTTTTGGATAGACTTGTGACTGGCAACGAAAAATGGATCTTTTATCGAAATGTTAAGCATTGTAGACAGTGGCTTGGTAAAGGAGAAGGACCCCAGCCACAGCCGAGAAGGGAACTTCATGGGCAAAAGGTTCTTCTTTCAATCTGGTGGGATTGCCAAGGCATAATCCACTTTGAATTCTTACCACCTAATGCAAGAATTAATGCTCAAATATACTGTCAGCAATTAGAGTGTTTGAACCAAGCTTTGAGGAAAAAAAGACCTGCTCTAGTGAATCGAAAACGTGTGATGTTTCATCAGGACAATGCGTGACCACACACAGCAAGAATCACGTCACAAAAGATCGAAGAACTTGGTTGGGAGAAAATTCCTCATCCACCTTATTCTCCCGACCTTGCTCCTTCAGACTACCATTTGTTTCGTAGCTTACAGAATCATTTGGAAGAAACAGCTTTTGTAACACAGAAAGAGGTTAAAACTGACATTTGTGAGTTCTTCGAATCAAAGCCAAAAGAATTTTAGAGTAATGGAATTAGTAAGCTTGTTAATAGATGGAAGGAAGTTATAGATAATCAGGGAAAATACATTGTTGATTGAATCTGTAATTAAATGTAACATTTGGTCATTTGTTTTCTTTATTCAAAATTTGGACAGAACTTATGGGACGACCTGATATATACATCTATGATATGATATTTGTATTTTCACAAGTTTTTATTATAATTATAGTCTTTTAAAATTGTTGAGAATTCATGTAGAAAATAAAGAAAAATACCACTTTGAAAACTGCATAAAGTTACTTTATTTCATGGTACATAAAGTCAAATATTAGAATTTCCTAAATTTGTATTAAAAGAACATATTTCTAACTGGTCCAAATAGATAATATGGATAAACATTTGTAATTTTTTTCTTAATATTCCTTGCTAAAATGGTGACTGTACAAGTCTAATTCAAGCTTAGATTCTTAAAAGTTGAATTTGATTTTTTTGATCTTTAATATTTTATTATTAATATTCCTTTTTGTGAATTCATGTGGAATTCATTTTCTAATTTTTTTCCCATGTTGTAAATTTCATTGCATAATTTAACTACGAATACAGGCAATAAGTTCTTAGTAAGATACTGTTAATAATTTCCTAATACTTTTTAAAAAATAGTGCCAGGAACATTTGAATCTACCTAATATATTATTAATATTACAGTCTTTTTTCACTTTTTTATCATTTCAATCTATATAAATTTAGGTTGGTTTTATGATTTCCAAGAATGAGCAGACTCATCCACTTGTTAATAAATAGGTTGATGATTGAAACTGAAGATACAAAACAATATTCACTGCTTTGTAATTAGGGTGCCGTTACTCTTCCTTTCAATAAAATAATACAAAGAGATATAATTTTTAAAATTAAGGTTGGGGGGGGGAGAGAGAGAGAGAGAGAGAGAGAGATAGAGAGAGAGAGAGAGAGAGAGATAGAGAGAGAGAGAGAGAGAGAGAGATAGAGAGAGAGAGAGAGAGAGAGAGAGATAGAGAGTAGTTAATGAGCGGGAGAGAAGAAAAATTCGTCTAAGGGAAGAAACTCTTGTAAACAGCGTTTGTAAGAGTAGCGTCCCTTTCAAGATCTTTTTTAAAG
>OZ038487.1:81920990-82123490 GCA_964036315.1 Acanthosepion esculentum
TTTGAAACAAATATGACATACTTACAGCATAAAATGTTGTATACAAACATTTTTTAACTATGGGGTCTTGTTTTTCTGATGTGTTAATCAATTTATTTACATTTGATTGACTGCTGAACGTGTTCATAGTTAATTATGTTGAAGCAGATGATAAAGTTTTTTTCACCATAAGGGAGGAACAACCCTTGAAACATGTGACCTTTAAATGTCAGATTTATTGGTTCGTACATTCATACTTAAAATATTCTGCATGTAATCACACATACAAAAACAAATCATCAGAGTCATCAGATTGTAATAAGCTTTACAATATATGATTAGTAAATATAGTTTTACTTAATAAAAATATTTATAAAAATTATCTCATTGAAAATGAATTTTAAATGATTTAAAACTTTATAAATTATTCAATTTAAAATTGTAAACAGATGAAAGCAAATCTTGTAAAAATCCATTTTTGTCAAAAAAATTCTTCTTTAGGCAATATTGTCTTTAATATATATTATTCATAAAAGTAATTAAAAGCTTCTCTAATTAAATAATTTCTTAGTTTTATTGCATTTTTTATTTTTCAATTCAGAATAGATTGATTTTTCAAAATAAATTCAGTAATTTAAATTCTTCAAAGAATTCTGCTTTTAACTAATATAATCACTAAAAATTATCTCGTTGAATTTCTCAAGTTTTCATAAAATTAATAAGGGGCTGAAACACATATAAAAAAAGTATTTTTAGCAAGATTTTCTCATAAAAAATTTCAAAAAATTTCATTAATTTGTGAAGAATTCCAGAAAATTTCATTGAAATCTGACAATTATTTGTTTTTTTGCAAGAATTTCCAAATTAATTTGTTTGTTATCACAAAAAGAGGCCAAAATTTGCTGTGTTAAAAGTTAGTACAACCACTGACGCAAGAAAAAAGTCTTTTCATCAAAATTTCAAATGATCTAAAAAGGAGTAAAGAATTTAATTAAATAATTAAAAATACTTTGATCCTTCCTCTTAATAACATAATGATTTTGATGACAAAACTATGTTTTCATTAAGTTTGGAGCATGTTTCATCAAGGTATGCTGTTCTTTTAGCATTTTTATGGAGGTACATATATATATATATATATATATATATATATATATATATATATATAATATAATATGTATAATATATATATATGTATATATGTATATTTTGTATATATGTATATATATACAGTTTTATATATATATACATATATATATATATAGGCAGCATATCTTCATTCAATCATGTTTGGTTGAATACTCTGGACACATTATGTATAGCATTAATGTTTTAAAATGTCTATAACAGTAATGCTTTAAAATGCTTAAATTTTAATTTTTTAAAAAATCACAATTATATAAATTAAATTTGCTTCCCTTAGATAAAACATAATAGTTTTAGCAGTTAATTTTTAAATTAATAATAATGGAGCCCGTTCATGTGTGTTTATAATTATAGCAGAGTGTATTTTATAGGCATTTAAAAAAAATTCCCAATTATCAATTACATTAATTTACATCAAGAAGTCAGTTTGAGAGGATTAAAATAAAATAGACATATGTCCAGATTATTCAACCAAACATGCTTGAATATATATATATATATATATATATATATATATATATATATATATATATATATATATTATATATATATATATTATATATATATATATTATATATATATATATTATATATATATATATTATATATATATTATATATATATATATATATATATATATATATATATATTATATATATATATATTATATATATATATATATATATATTATATATATATATTATATATATATATATATATATATATATTATATATATATATATATATATATATATATATATATATATATATATATGCATTAATTCAAAATATTGTGCTCCTACATGTCAACTAAAAATAATACATATAAAAATATTTTTGCTCTCTCTCTCTATGTGTATATTTTATGAAAAAAACTTGTTTTGTTCAAGATCCTTTTTTTATATTCATATAATTATTTAATTAAATTACTTGAGGTTATAGGAACACAAACAGTATCTTTTATGAGGAACATACTAAATGCATTAGTTGCTTACTGTAATGAGTCTGACCATAATTTTGATTTAAACAATGCTACTGTAATTAAAAGAGAAAGTATATAGAAAAATGCTTTAATTGCTAGATCATTCACTGTAAATTAAAATCCAGATTCTAAAGAACATTTCACTTTTCTTAGCAGATCTTCTATTATCACAATGAGAAATTTAATAACAAAAATGATGGAAACATGAGCAAAAAGAAAAGGAAAGTAAATGAAATCAGTTAGTCTATATACCCAAAATATACATTTAAAAAAATTTCATATAAATTTAAAATTGTCAGCATCACCTTAGTTTGCTAAAGACTTAAAGGATGAAACCTGTCACATGAAAGCCTCTTCCATCTAAAATTGTTCTGGATATATAAAATTTTATATATCATTTTCCCATATATATATATATATAGGCTTATCCAGGGCCAGTGCAAGGGGAGTCCCACCGTGCACCAAAACCCCCACCCCGAGTCTATGATACAAGGCCTCCACTCTAATACATCTGATAAGGTAGTATTCATATAAAATACAAATTTTATTTTAACCCTATAAGTTACAATAAGATTTGTACAGTAATGGATCATATGCAATATAGGTGAATGATTCAACTAGAAAAATTGAAAATAAATACAATATAACTAAATAAAAATTAGAGGAATATCATTAAAATCATTACATCTTAAATAAATCAATAATGTTTTGTGGCAATTTTTAACATCAACTTGATATTTTTCTTGCTAAAACGTTGAATAATTTTAACACATTCTCAACCTTATGTATAAAAAATAGTAAATTTCATATAGTGTTTTTATTTTAGCATGAGCAAAACAAATTCAAGGATTTGGAAAAAAAAAAGAACTAAGAATGACATCAAAACCAGCAAAAAGTTTTCATCCTTTAATAGTCAGTTGTGATTAGTTTAATTTATAATGTATATAAATGTAGGTAGAAAAATGCAAATGTTTATAAGATAGTGAGGGTCATAAATCAGGCTTGCCCCCAAGTTGGGGGGGTTTGTGGATATTATGCACTGACCCTAGGGTTATCATAATCTCCAAACATCAAACTGTAACAGTTACACTTATCTATCTGTCTATCTAGGGTTATAACCTTTTTGTAACTCTATATTCCTGTGTCATAACTCGATGAACTTTTTTTCAAAAGTAATAGAAAAGCTATTAATTTGTTTTACTTCTTGAAAAAGGTCACCTCATAAAATGAAAATTCAATTTTACCATATATGCAATAAGGGTAAAAAATCATAATTCAGAAGCTTTATTTTTCAATTTGCTAATGATGTAATTTGATAGTATTTTTTAATGCATTTAACAGTTTATAGCTATAACATAACATACAAATTTACAAATAAACAAAAAATTCTAAAAGGTTCCATAAAGTTCTAGATAGCTCTGGGAATTTCTAGAAGGTTCCAGAATGTTCCAAAAAATCATAGTACTCTTATACTTATATATGATTTCAGCAATTTCAAGTTGGGGGTAACATTTTAAAAAAATAAACTGAATTAAACACTTTTTCATTATTTTATTAACAAAAGTTCATTGAATTATGATACAGAAAATTAATTATTTTACATAAAGTCAAAAACTCATAACCCTAAATGTGTGTGTGTGTGTGTGTGTGTGTGTGTGTGTGAGTGAGTGAGTGAGTGAGTGAGAGAGAAAAGATATCCACATATATGCCTTATAATATGCAAAAAATGATGACAACAAATTTTTTATGCTTTTTATTTAGTTAACATGTGGAAGCATAGTAAATTTTTGTGAAATTAGAAAAGTTTTGGTAATCCTGTAGCTATCTTCAGTACTTGTTAATGAGTAGATTTTTTTAAATTGCATATATATATATATATATATATATATATATATATATATAAAATTATTTTATATATTTAATTTTTCTTGTGCTCATAAAAGTGTTTTCTTTCCTGGACACAAAGTGTGTAAAAACTGTTCAAAAGTTCTGCATGTCTGAGCACTTTTGGATATACTTTAACTATTATCAGGGATGATTTTATTTTTACTTTTAACTAAATATATGGGTTGTGTTATGTATGTATCTAGAGTTATATGGATGTTTTTATTTTACAAACATGGTCAGCACATTGTGGCCATGTTCATAGTTAATGTTATTGAGTGTTGTTTTTTCTTTTTTATTATTAGGGCTTCCATTATTTTTAATCTTTTTTTACATGTGGATGAGGTTATTATGCTTGTATTTTCTTCTAGTATATATAATTAGGTTCACAGATTAATGGTAAAAAAACATGTATGCATTTATTTTCAACGGCAAATATTTTTAAAGCATTATATTTGTTATCATGTACTTTATTCATTGGCAAATATCAATCAAATATATCAGACATTATACAGTGAAAATTTCAGATCAAAATTCAACTGTGTTAATCTACAGACTTATTGATTCAGCTTTGTATTTACATGCATATGGATAATAAATATGCATACATAATAGTAATCAAATGTTTATATAAAAATATATATTCATATGCACATATATAAAAGCTAGAATTCACTCAAACAAGTTTTTGAATAACACTGACTATCTATCTATTTAACTTTTTATATAGTTTTTCCAGCTTCTGACTGATGTGTTTTATGTCAATATTAAAAATATCAAGCTGTCTAAAGTTAATTTTTTCATATATAAGTACTTTCAACTGTCACTACATTCATTATCTATATTGAAAGTAGTTGGTAAAATAAAAGAAATGAAAAATCTGTGGTATGTGCCTTAATGAATTTAATATCAATATTAAGAAGTTGATCTGAGAATTTGAGAATAAAATAAATAGGCATACTATCATACTATGTCCAGATTATTCAAGCAAAAATACTTGAATGAAGATATGCTGCCTAAATATATATATACAAAGATGCACATACACACACACACAATATATATATATATATATTACTCCATTTATCAGTTACAAGAAATGTCAGATTAAAAATAAAATCCATTAATTCTTAATATATATATATATATTCCTTATGTATATATATACATATATATATATATATATATATATATATACACACACATAAGGAATATATATATATATATATATATATATATATATATATATATATACATAAGGAATATACATATATATATATATATACATAAGGAATATATATATATATATATATATATATGAATAGAAACATAAATAAGGAATGAAAGGTGGAAAATGTTGGATTCTCATATGTTCAAAATGAGTGGAGAGTCCATCATATATATGGTGAATGTATATCTCTATATAAACATGTATATATTATTATGTATGCATGTATATTTATTTTACATAGTATGAGGTTCAATCAGTGCGTCTGTAGCCTGATGCAGTTAGTATTATGTGAGTGCATATATATATATATATATATATATATATATTATAATAATATTTTTAGTTTTTAAAAATATGATTCCTTCGCTACATAAGAGTTCTCATGTTTCAAAAGCGAGAGCTGAGACCCCTAACATAATTTTTGAAGTTATGTAGAGTTAAGGTGTCTGGACCCGCTTCCTTGTCAAGCGAGAATTTGGGAATAAGCTATCTTTTGGTTAGTAAGTGTTTATAAGTGCGGTATCATTGGAACATTAGTTGCTATGGAAATGGCTAGTTTCGGCCGTTGAAGTTAGGTGGTTTAAAGAGCTAAGAATTAAGAATTAATTTTTATCTACAGACCAGTCCCCTTCCAAAAATGCGTATCAAGTTACAATGGGGATTCTATGTCAAGAGTGGTCTTAGCTTAGGCCGGTCAGACGGCGTCTTTTTTATGGCGTTGCCTCGAGTCGTTGAGTGACTAGAAGGTTATGTTTCATTATTATCTATTTGATCTGTTTATTTATTTGTTTATTTACATGGCTTTTTTTATCAAAGGGTTTTTCTCAATAATTATTGGGCTGAGTTTTTAAGGCTTTTAAACTAGGGACTTAATTTGTTTAAATCTATTTATTAATTATTTAATGCGAAAATCATTTGATGATGACAGAAAACTGTTAACTCATGTCTATGGTTTAGTAACTTTTCACTATTTAGAAATCTAATGATGTGCAGTTACATATATATATATATATATATATATATATATATATATATATATATATATATATATAATTAAATACAAATGTATATACATGCATATGTATATACTTATATATATGATGTGTAGTTATTAAACCAAAAGTTATAATTAATTCAGAAGAACAAGTGTGAAATGCTTTATTATCAAGAAAACCATGTTTGTGATGTTGGATAATATTTCATGAACTGTTTACATAATTAAAAACTTTTGTTTAGAAAATAGATTTCTGAAGGTACCCTGATTATTATGTCAATCATAGATAATTAATCTGGATTAAAGCTTATAATAATTCATAAAAACAGGAAGCATGTAATTATTTGTCATTTTCATTTAATAATTTAAGATATATTCTATAATATAATATACAATTTATTTAAAATAATCTATTTTTGTCATATCAGTTTTTATTAAAATGATACAATATTTACTTTGTTTTTTTCATTAAAAAATCAATTAATATTGTTCTTAATAAAATATGAACATTCAAGTTTTGAATTTTGATTGTTTTTGAAATGACATAATATCAAATATAATAGTTCAGAATGTTTATTCATATGTATAGAACACAATATACTTCATGGAGCACTTTTATGTTTCCTTCATTTTTCCTCTTTCTCCTTCATGCTAAAAAAACTAAAATGACATTAACTTTTCTGTTTCTGCAAAGTTGAATCAATTTGTTATATTTAGTTTAGCTAGGAATTAAACTTAAAATAATTTCTGACCTTAAATACTTTCATTTTTTAATTTATTCTTTAATACATAAAGGATGAAAATAATACTTGAAGGTGAAAATTTCTTTTGTTTTTCTTGTTTAAACAACATAGTTAATATTTTAATCTTTAATTTCATCATTCTCAGAATATAATATTCCAAGGATAATGCAAAAAATCTTAAAATATTCATAAAATCAACTGCATTTTTCTTTTTGATCAAATTTTCTGATTGATAGACAATGATATAGTTAATAGTGTTTACTGGGATAAATTAGTTTTAAAATTTCAAGCTCATTTGCATAAATATAAAAGTTAAAGCACACTTTAAAACCAAAAAGTGGTATTATACCCTATTTTGTAATTAATGCTTACACCACTGATAACACTTGGCTTCCTTATTTTAATACATTTATATATTAATAGATGTTGCATTCATATTCATAAAATTTCAGGCAAATTGTGATATATAATATAATGTAAGTTTTTGAAGTAACCAATTTAACTAAAAGTCAAAAAAATATTCAGTTCTGTTCTGATTCTCAAGAAGCAGACATAGAAAGAGACATACTAAAATTTCAACATACATCATTTTCATATTAAGTTTTTTAACTTTTATCTTTTTTTCTTAAATACCAAATGAAGCAAACCATTGCTAATATATTCTTTTCGACAGCTAATAAACAAATGCATAGTTCCATTTTTACTAAAATTTTGTTACTGATTCACTATTAGGTATACATTAAAATATACATTTTCATGAAAATAATATATTTCTTCAGATTTCAGTGAAATAAAAATAAAATATTCACATAACCTTGGCATCTTGTCAATTGTGATAAAGGCTAACATGACAAACCAAATTACAGTGCATCCTCCAAAAGGTGTAATTGAGCGTGTTGTGGAAAATGGATAAAGGAACTGAAAAGGGTTTTAAAGTGTGAAATGTATGTGACAATTGGCTACTGATGGGGTAGTGATGGTGAAAGTGTAAAGGCTGGCATGCAATTAGTGTCATTTTAATCAACAATTCAATGCTGTCATTCAGTGTTATGTGTCCCATTGTTTTAAAAGAAAAGTGAAAAAACTCTACATTTCTAGTGTTATACAAAATAAAATCATCAACACAAGTAAATCACAATGTGAAGTAGAGATTATCTGAAGAAGAACAGACATGATTTTGATCAAAAACTCATAAAATGCTGCATATATGTTGTGCTTTGCACATGGTTGGTTTAATGACATGATAAATAATTGTTGATAGATACTAACTAATACAACATCATCATGAAACTAATATCACTTGATTATTACATTAAGTAATAGGAATGCAAACGTAATTGTGAACTGTAGTTTAGAAACAATTACTCCACCCATTTATAGGATAATTACATTAAAAGTAAATAAATTATTTATATAGAAACTAATCTATGTATTTACAAATTAATTTTAATCAATTTTAATATGTTCATTACAAACATAATCATTCAGTGTTTTATCATTTTTATATAATGATGAGTGGATAAACAATAAGAAAATGTTATCTAATTTTTTAAATCAGTGAAAATAATTAAGGTAATAATATTTCATCAAGAAGAGGTTCCAAATAAATGAAATTATATTAACATTTATTCAGATGAAATTCCCCCAAAATAAACTTTATTCTTTATTGTGATATAGATAATGTGATCTGAAAGTTTTGAAATATTATGATTGCTGGCTGTTGCCATCATCAATTATATTGTAACTGTTTAATAGCAGTTCTTTTGATATATATATATATATATATATATATATATATATATATATCCCAACAGAAAGAACTTTAGTCATAATATTTAAAACAATATTGACATACATATTCAAACAAAATTTCTGTCACACAAAACATTGAAGTTTTTTCATCACATTTATACTGAAAATTAAATATCATAACTTTCAATATCTTTTGCACTTTACCTTTTTTCCTTGTGTTTAATAATATACACTGTGCTTTACTTTTAGCTTTCAGTGAATCCTTTTCATTTGTACAAACTATGTTTTTATAATTTTTACCAAGTTAGCACAAAATTGTGTACAATTAAAATAATAAGGTTATATGAATCATCAGGTTGGTTTAAAAGGATATTCTGAAAATAGATATTTTTAAAAATAATTTCAATGACCAAATATGGATTAAATTGCAGTCTTGTTTTAAGAGACAAGAGCTGCACCTGTACATCAAAATAACATTAATATAAATGAATATTGCTTATGATAATAAGTATAGATAAGAAAGAGTGGATGGACTGAATGATCTATTTGAAACCAAAATAGAAATATATATTCATCCATTTGTCAGTTTTTTGTTCCTTTATAATCCTTTCATAAATTTAAATAAAACAAAATTCATGACCCAAAATTTTAAATTTTTTGCACTTTCTTAAAATGGAGGATTTTTCTGTTCAACACTGATGTTTTTGTCTGGATGTTTGTAAGTTGATTTTGATCTCTTGGTCAATGTTATTGTGTGAACCAAGATAGTTTCAATATTTTGATTCAGTCAAAATTGCACCATTTTTTAGTTTTAGACAATTTAGTTGAAGTGAAAGTAGCCATTCTCACTTGGTAATTTTGCAAGCTTTCTCAGTCACAGCAATCGCTATATACAGCAAGCAGCCAAAAAAAGGAAATGCTCTCAAGCTTCAAATTTCTGAAGGAGAAAGTCTTATTGGGTTTTTGTCTTACATACCTCCAGACTGGTAGTAGTAATAACTGGTTTCATCCACCAAACACTTGGCATTAACTGGGTGCAGCAACATATGCAAAGAAATAGATTATGATTATCTTTCTTCATTAGAATAGATGTACAGTTGGAAACATTACTTTAAGATGTCTGATTCTGATGCAAAATCAATTTGAATTTTTTTTTCCTTTTTATGAATTTAAAAGTTAATTTAGTATTTCATATTTAATATTTTAGTCATCAGAATTATTACAGAGGCTTACATTGCAAAAATAAAATGTATGTTTTATTGAGAAAGTCAAATAAAAAAAAACTGGAGAATTTTAACATGTTAAAATAACATGAAAACTACAATTATGTCAGTATTATGTATTTAAATAATAAATATATTCAGTTGAGTGTATTATACAACCTGTGTTAACTGTTGGATGTACAAATTTATAGAATCTTTTGTATTTATTTGATAATGAAAAATGGTTTTATATTCTTGATCTGTGTAGATTTTTCTCTAGATTTGCTTTTGTTGTGGATATTTTGACATAAATCTTATATTTAATTATATTAATAAAAGTTAATGAATTATGTTCATATGCAATATGAAATTTGCATAAGGCAATATACTTGTTCAATATAACTGGTCTATAATGGTATAATTTAATATATACTCTTAAATAAATATGTGTAAAATATTTACAGTCACTTTTTTAAAACTTTTGAATAAGTTGTTCACAATAATGGTGAAGTTGGCCAAGTAATCCTTCAAGATACTTTTGATGCTATCCTGATTTATAAAATTTAGCAGAAAGAAAATAATTACAAATGACTGATTTTTTATTTTGTAATTCAGTGATATTCTGAAGAAGGTAGAATTAATTTTTAAACATCATTATTAAAGTCATAAGGACATTGATTTATTCTCTAAACACATAAAGTTTAAAAATTAATCATTATATGAATTCAAATACTGTTTTGTCCAGTCAACAAATTGGGATCTAGGTTTCCCTTGCTATGATTTGAATCATGTTTTATTTTTTAATCAGCCACTATATAAACAAAACTCCAGTCATGATATTTGAGTAATCTTATTTTAAACCACTGTGGAAAATTAATCCCCTGGCTTCAATACAAAATTTGTGTGTGAATTAACTTACATTTTGTTACAGTTTAATGATAATCTCTCTTTTCAGTTCAGATCAATGAAAACCATTTTTTAATCCCTGAAGGTCTTGCCTTCCTTGTTGATTTGAAAGCAGTTGGTCCTAAACTACATGCTATTACATATTAGAATAATCTGCAGAAGCTACACATGATAATCATGGATAACACCATCATAAACAGAATATAGATTTCTAGTAATGCAGACTGATAACCCTAATTACGAAGTAGTAAATTTGATTTTTTATATGCTATTTTTAAAACCTGTCCTTGCAATTGTGTTAGAGTTTAATAAACTAATTCTACTTAATGAGGAAACTTAGCATTAATTTAAAATAATTTATGCCAGACAGTAAATTACTAAAGAAGATATAAAGTTTGGCATTTAACTGAGTATAATAAGTAATAATAATTAATATTTAAAATATTATCATTCTAAATTTTAATTTATTGCTAGTTTAAAGAAATATAAAGGCTATATTATATTTGATAACAATTTGTTTTTGGGTGCAGGATAACATTTTTCAACTTTTTTGTGTTTGGAGCTGTATAATACTAATTTTGAAACAAGTAGAATTTCACTTATCTATTTGGTATCTCGCATTGACTAAGTTTAACATTACTTAAATTTAGTGATTTTATAATAGTGATATAGCCATAAATAGTAAAAGTAATCAATTAAAATTTGTTTTAGTAAACAATAAACATTTTTAAAAGAATATTGAGAACAAGGTGATGCAAAATACTTGCAATCAATTTGCAAAGATATTAGCTTCCTCCTTTATGATTACAATTCTACATTATGTCTTTATTTAATCATTTACTCTAGTTCTTTGAAGTAATAACTAGATATTATTAAAGATGGTTAAAGCCTTAAAATATTATATTTAGCTAAAGTCATTTATTTTGACAAATAATTTAACAATAAACCCCAATTATTTTACAAAAACTCATTTGCCAAATATATATCAAAATCATTGCAACATAGCAATATTGAATTTTCATTTTGCAGAAGGTAATTTTAAAATAATATTTAAAAAATTTGAGGATTTTAAATTCTATATTTCAGCCATTTTATTCAATTTCAAGTACTAATGTTTATTTCTTTGAGATAATAAAAATAAATAAAAATGTAGATACCCTGATGATAACTTTACACATTCTATTTTAAATAAAAGTATTTCTAGGGTATAGATATTGTTTGGCATCATTGTTCCTTAAAAATATCTGGGTCCAACAAAAAGTCATCAGATAAACTTTTATAAAAATAAAATAAATTTATCATATCCACTACTTCTGATAGCCTACAGAAAACATTTCATGGTAGTATGGCCATCACTCCAGTATTATAACTAATAATAGATATGTTTATAAGATGATTGGGTGAGATGAATTTTTCAAATGTTCAATGATTTTATTGATATAGAGCAAAGAAGAATGAGTATTATTATTTTAATATTATCTTTAGATTAATCTATTAAAGATTTTCATGGTATATCTAAATAAAACTTCTGTTTGGGGAACTTGAAAATTGTGAGAGTTAACATATGTACTTACTACTGATTTATATATATATATATATATATATATATATATAAAGACATCTGATATATTAGAATTCTTTATTATATATTAGAATTCTTTATTATAAAGAATTTTCTTAAATTTTTAGTGTTTACTTATTTTTCAATTTAAAAATGAAAATAAATTAAAACATGATAGAAAAATATCTTATTTGATGTGTCTATTTACTTATTATACTTGACTTTTTTATATAATATCTTAAAACTATTTAAAATATAATTTTTAAGGTACATTTGTAACTCCTAATATTTCAAACTTTGTTTAAGATAAGACAATCTCAATCAGTGCTCAAAAGTTGATTTTGGGGATATATCTACTGCTTTTGATCAAAATTCCTTACCATCCAATATTAAAAGTCAACAACAAGTTTTAAACAACACACACAACAAAAGTCTACTATTAGCATTCAAAGAAAATTATATGCATGAAATAAATGAATATATATATATATATATATATATATATATAATATAGAAACAAAGTAGGCAATTAGATCTTCAGGCCTGGATATGATGTAAACATTCAAGTACATCAGCTCACCAATCAGTACTTACATGTGTAATGGGCTGATATCTCTATACATTCAGAAGGAGCAGAAGTGAGTTCTCAAGGGCCTTGGCCCTGAAATAAGAAGTCAATTGAGGGCCGTTTAGAGCAAACTTTAATTTTCAATCATTGACACTGCCAGATTACTTCACAATGTATCAATGCATCTGTTGACATTTTTCGTAATTTCAAAAAAACCTTAATAGTACAAAAGTATCTTCATTTTCTATAACAATTTGTGGAAGAGGAGGCTTAGAATGGAAAATAACATTAAAAGAATCAAAAGGTAATATACAATTTGCTTAATTTGGTGGCTTATTTTTCAAATATCATTCAGAAAATTTTTTCACTGTAATGCTATCAATCTGGTATTAATTTCAAAAGTCAGACATTTACAATTTATGTGCTTTTTCTAATTCTTTTTTTCAAATTGGTGGTCTGAAAGATATGAATAATTCCATGTCTATTACACGAATAATTTAAAATTTTTAATGCTACTTTATCATTGCAATTGGAAAGTTATAAAACATTTGTTCTCAACCTGGATCTTATTCAAAATTGCAGAAACATTTAGTAATAAAAAATTATAACTAGCATATAACATTAAGTAAAATAATGTCCAGATTAATCAAATATGAAAGGAAAATTCTCAATTTAGAATATTACCATCATATTATAGCTTCTTACTACAGCCAGAGAATGTTATAAATTACAAAATAATTTGGGTATAATAAATTTTCCAAAACAAGAAATTTGGAGAATTTTTACATTATAAATTAAATAAAGGTAATGATTTCATCAAAGGAGCCCACTATTTAATTTTTATTAAGTAATTTTTTGTTTCTTTCTTTCTCACATTTTCTCTCTCACTTTTGCTCTTTTTCTCAGTCTTTCAGTTTATTATTTTTTTATTAAGAAATTTCTTTTTATACAATTAGCTTTATTTGGAAATAATAAACATTCAGTAAAGGTTGATGTGAATTATTTTTGTTCAACTGAGTTTAATTTTTTTTATTAAAGGATTTTGAATAAATAACCCAGGGTTATATGTTAATAATATTTGTAAGGATGTAATTAAAGAATATTTTATTTCCTTGCCTCTTCACTGAATCAGACAGATACTTTCTCACTATCAAGGTCATGTTGTAACACTAAGAATGCTAACTAATACATCTAACACTTGTCAAGTAATTTCTCTCAAACAGTTAACTTCAGGCAGTTCTTGTAAGTCAACTCCCTGCATTTCATGTGTATCACAATTCAGTGCTAAGTTAACACTGAAGAAGTGCATATAGAAATAAAAAAAGAGAAGAAAATGGATTAGAAAAATGATCATAGCAAGTTGTCCAGCTATATGCCTTTTGCTATGTTCCTCTTTGTGAGCTAAGCTGAAATTTTTCTCTGCAATGATATTGTGGAAGGGAGTGGGAATAAAGCTAGGGAGTCTAGTGGGGGAGGGTCTTGAAGCTTTGTGTCTTTCCCTTACGTGTCTAAGTTAATCTTTAGATAAAGCTTACCACTTCTCCCATTTTGTTTTTTGCATATTCAATACGGATTCCTCCCCTATCTGATGACAAGAGGACAAAGCCATGCAGTCTGTTCATGGCCTCAGTTGCTTGCCTGACATCCTACAAAAATAAATGCAAACATCACTTAAGAAAGAAAAATAAAGAAAAATGTGCAAGTGCTCAAAAATGTAAATGCTTCAAGGTACCATTACTGCTACTGTTTGGTCTGCCTGAACTTACAAGAATAACTTTATTTCTATTTAACTGTAATTATTTCATAATCAGTGTTTTTCAATTTCTTTAATTTATATACATATTAAATAGGCATTAATATTCTTACCTACTCTTAAATGTATTCCTTTTTAGACTAAAGTTAATTTCAAATATTGACAACTATTTAAAAATAGTTATTGAACTTATTTTGACATTTCTAAGTTCTGTTAGGTGGGAGTGTATAGGTGAATCTTGAAATCTGGTTTAAAACTTAAATTATGAACAAAAGTTTTTTAAGAGATATTTAATAAATGTGAAATAATTAAAGCAAAATTGTAATTATAGTCAAAATTTAACAAGGTAATTGTCTTAGATTTGCCATCGCTTTTCAAGATCATATATATTAAAATGATTATATTAAATTTAATCAGGATGAATGTATAATCTCAGTAAATATTAAAGTCAAAATTATACTATTTAAGTTAAATAAGCAGAAACTTTAAGTTTTGTAAATATTTAATTTATTAAATATTTTCTAATATAATTAAATTTAATGCATTAAAATGAAAAATACTTATGAATTGACAATTCTCAGAAATATATTTTCTTCTTTTCTGATGTATTATTCTTCAGAAAAATACCTTTTGTGATTGAAATTCTTTTGAGAAAAAACATATGATTGTTGATTTCAGAAAAATCTTGTTGGACTTTTGAGTGGTATTAATATAAATATAAATTTTTATATAATTAATATAAATTATAAATGAAGTAGTGTTCTAATTAGCTAAAAAGAAAAAGATATTTTTGTTGTTTCCTTTGATGACTAAGATTCAGAATAATCAAGTATGAAATACATGGTATTTACTTCACATTATTTGCTTTATTTTAACAAGCTGCAATGGAGTTTGTGCTTGCTTCAAACACAGGGGAAAAACACATGCATGCACATATATATATACATGCATAAAACAGACAATAATTTTATGAAAAATGTGTCTACAGTTAATTTGATTCTTAATCCTATGTAATCTTTTAAATAATTTGCTTAATATTGTATGTATATTTAGTTTAATCTAGTTTAATATTTACAATTCAGATTAACTTATTTTAGTTTTTCAGGTGAAAATATAAAGTAATCTGAACAAAATTTGCATTATTAGCAAGAATAGAAATAAGATTATTCTGGTTTTAAATGCAAATATCAGGCAGGCATGAGAAAGGTACTGACACCTTAATAGCACTACAGATAATACTGTTAGTAATTAGAAAGGGAATGTCACAGTTGCAATAACTAAATAGCTTTAAGAAGAAGTGAGGTTACACTAAATGCTCACACAAATACCTGCATAAAAACAATAAGCAAAATAATAGAGAGTGATGAGAAGAAAAAGTTTAGTCCAAAGCAATAAAAATTTCACTCTAAAAGATGGTTTCTTGGAAGTTCAAATTGAGCAAAACATCATAAACTTCTTAGAAAGCATTTTAGTATTTACCTTTTCTGAAACAACAAATATTTTAGCTAAACATTCATAGCTCTCAACTTATTTCATAGGCTCAGAATTCATATAGATGTATATAGATGTATATATACATATATATACATATACATATAGAAACACAGAAGCAGCAATACATGTCATTGTTTTTCTATACTGTTCATAATTCAGACTTAAAATTGAACAATAACTGAAAAAACACATGCCTAAAATTTGATAACATTTTCTTTGAATATATGAAAATATGCATATTGCTCAAGTTGAATTCTCCTTCATAGAATTTGGAGAATTGTAACCACTAAAGAAAACAGAAATGGCTTAAGAATTCTGTTGTATCCTGAATGAGCTGAGAGTTTCTGATCCAAGTTTAAAACCAAACACATGGTTGAAGATAACATTTTCTACCAGAGAAAATATAAAATAACAATTGTTTCAATACGATATAACACATTTGAAAAATCTTTAGTCAAAATAAATAATAAATTTTCATAAAATACATCATTCATTTTTTTTATATTTGTAAACTATTCCATTTTTATTATACTTTAAAGAAAAAACTCATTTGATTGAGTTTTACTTGCCTTATTTTGTCATTTTTATTGCCATTTATTGTAGCAAAGGAACATGCAGATTATTCATGCAAATGAAATTGTAATTTTTATAGATTCATGTTTCACATTTTTCTCATGTCAGCTTGTATGGTTATTAAATTTAGCTAAATGATCAGTTCCTTTTAAAATGTTCATTTGGCATGGAAAAGAATTTAATATTAATTAAGCTATTTAATCTTTGGTCAGTGATATGCATGATTCTCAGAATTTATACTGCAGAAATCATAAATATATGCTCTTCCTAAGTATAATTTAAATATTTTACTATTTGTGTTCAGTACTATTTAAAATTTTTGTTAAAAGTTAATAGTATTTTTAACATGGGTATTTTTTAACCTCATAATGGGCAGACATCATTATATAGCAATGGTGATTTTTGTTTGGTGATTTTGTGTGATTTAAAATATAAATATTTTTGTACTCTTGTTTTGTGTTGAATTATTTCTTAAAGCCATGGTTTTGTGTTTATGTAACCATTGTTCCTAAATGCAAAGTTGTTTTGATTTTACCATTATGGTAAGAAATTTATCGAAGTTTTTAATGCTCAATTTTGGACTTATTTGAAGGTTCTAAGACTATTTAATTAGTATTGCAAGGTGCAGTGAGGTGGCTGGTAGCTATGAAAGTGCTGTAGAGGCATATCAAAAACCAAGTCAGAAAAAATAAAAATAAAAACTGAAAAAATAATAAAGAAGACAAGAACTTTTTCTACACATGCTGCTGCTGCTATTTTGAGGCATAATTTGGCTCTTGTCACCATGTTGTGAGGGGTGGAAGTCTTTGTACTGGGAGGAATGGCTGGGGGCACATAAAATGGAAAGATCAAATGTGATCTGTAACAATCAACACAATATATTCAGCCAGATGATTACTTTATTTCAGTAATCATATTTTTTCAAGGGATGAAAATATAGAGTTCAAGAGAAACCTTAGCTTTTACATGTTTAATCTCCCAATTTTTTTATTGTCAGTTCAATAATACCAGTGAATTTTAGCCATTTTAAATGGTTGCTGGTCATTCAACTTCCATGACAGGCTGATAGCTTCAAGTTGAGGATCTCACATCTTGTAAGCTGACTTGTTATCCATCCTCACAAGAAATTCATATACTCTCAAATAAGAAGAAATATCAATTATGAAATATGAGAAGAATTTAATGTTTTCATTAAAAACATTAACAGAACACCTACGTGATATTTATGAGTGTTCTGACAATGAAATATAAATCTACACTTGGTTAGTGAAATAATATTTCTTATATATTATATTAGGAATTTTCATTAAAAAGCAAATAAACAATATCCAATCAATTCATTTTAGTAAAAAAGTAAGAAAATAAAAAAATATGAGTAACCTCAATTGTTTTTCATTAGGTAACCCAGTTTTACCCCTAAATTTCAGAGTATATAGAGGACACTTGTCAATAATAAACCCTGCCATTAAAAATTGAGCGAATAAAGATTCATATAAGCTGAAAGGAATTAAAGCATATCAGAATACAAAAAATATTCAAGAAGGCAATCATTGATTGAAAATTTATTTGAAGTCAATAAACATGACATGAAAATGAACTTAGAAACACCAACACTAACCAGAGACGAGACAATAAGACAAAAAGCTGCCAAATAAAACAAAGTACTGCAAGCAGAAGAGAGGAAAGGAGAGAGAAAGAGAGAGAAAGAGAGAGAGAGAGAGTAAGAGAAAGGAAATAGGGAAAGAGAAATGAAACAAGTAAAAAAATAAAAAAAGGAAGAATGAGATAATGAGAGAAAAAATGAGAGAGAAAGCATAAAGAATAAAAATTGAGAAATTTCAGAGCATTGAAATGAAATATCACATGCGCATAGAAATTAATCATTAACTAAGAATCAGGTCTTTCTAAAAATGCCAGATTCCAAGAATAACAACTTGTATTGATGCTGTTGTTGTTGTTGTTGATGATGATGATGATGGTGGTGGTGGTGGTAATGATGATGATGATGATGATGATGATGATGATTTAATATGTTTGTTATCCTACCAGTTTTGTCAAAATGAAACTATATATCTGGAAAACTCTGAAATGGATCACTGCTTCTGTTAAATTTTTAGATCTTTGTTTATTTTTAAGCCAATTCCATCTATTGAAAATATAACGGAAATATACATACACTCAATGACAAAAATACAACAGATTCACAAGATTACTACATTATTATTGTACAGCTGGAATTTTTACTTTAAAACACCAATGATATTCTCTGCAAATTACCAACCCAATTTATGGGTTAGTGCAATCAAACAGTATACAAATTCATTATTCATTGAGATCAGTGTGCTTATAGATTCATAGTTTCATGAAGGTGATCATTACTTTGCAAAATTAATTCAGTTTTGAACAATTTTCATCTTTTCATATAATTAGAACTTCAGTCTTGATGTTCACATAATTGTTTTTTTAATCACAAATTTAATATATATGTTGCTGATAAGACTTTAAAATATATAAATAAAATTTTTGATAATTATACTTTAAAAATAAAAAGTTTAGGATAATTATTTTTGATATCAGTCAAAGGCAATGTAAATAATATGCCAAAGAAATATGGCATGATGGTTTCTCCATTTTTTAATTTTAATTTTTATTGTAATATGTTTATATATTTTTAAAAAATTAATACATTTAAAAAAAAATTTAGTTTGGTAGATAGATAAAAATAAACATCAGTCTATATGAAATAAATAGTAATAAGTTCAGAGTTTTGTACTTAAGTAAAGAGAACTGATGTTTGAGAAATATATTAAAGTGATATCTAAAGTAAATGATATTCTAGTAAAACTTATTATAAAACACTTCCAACTATAAGATGAAAAAAGAATTACACTTATGGCTGTTTTAGGCTTAGATTTGTTTAATAGCAGAAAATATATGAATATTATATAGAATTGGTTTGGTTACTTTCACCGTAACATAAATAAAAACATTTACAACAATATAGCTGGACAAAAGAAGAAAAGCTTGCAGAAAAATAACAATTCCTACCTGAAATTCAACAAAAGCTACTGGGGAACCTCCTTTATTATGCATCCGTAGTCGACAGAACCCTGGAAAGCTGAAATAAAAATCAAAAAAATATTTCACTGGAGTTGTAAAATTATTAAACTATTCAATTTACATATAATTTGTAAATATAATTTGTAAATATAATAATTTGTAAAATCTATATATTTATAACAAAATGAATAATTATAGTAAAATTTCTAAACTTTCTAAATTTTCAATGGTAAATGATTACTTAGTAGTTCAAGAAACAAAAAACCTGATTTCATTTAATATTGAATCAATATCTTCATTAAATATTGGTGTGTTTCAGTTCATGAAATTCCTTAAAAAATTAATGTTGCTAATTTATTAATATCTCACATTTTCATCTAATCCGATATTATTTAAATATGCCAGATGAAATTTTGTAATATATATTACAATAAAATATTAAACCAAATAAAAACTGTAACAAAAATTTCCTTTCATAAGTAAATAGTTTAAATCTTTCCAATTTTGAATACAATATATCTTGCATTTAAAATCAATTTGTCCATAATAATTCACTCATTTTTATGTAATTTAACAAAAATATTTGTATGTAATTTTAATGCAAAGAGGATAAAACTAGAAAATTGAATTAAAAAAAGGCAAAACAATATAAATTTATTACTATATGTTTTTCTTTTCTCATCAAATAATTATTGTTGATAACTTGTTATAACCATTAAGAAGATATTAAATTAAATATATACATATATAACCACTTTTCTTCTGTCCTAATTGTTATAATTTGATTCGTAATTCAAGTTAGTGCAAATTTTTTATTATTGAATAGAATCCAATAATTTTCATATTAATGTATCTTAATGTATCAGTTTTTTATACTGTGTTTTATTTATAATTCCTTAGTTGTGGTTTATCTACACCCAACCATAAACTGGAAAAATCCTAAAAATTTGTAAGAGTATATTACTTAAACATTATTTTTATTGGATACCTCTATTTGAGTAGACACTCTATTTATTAAACAGTATATTTATTTATTTTTGTCTACCGGCCTGAATATTTGAGAAATCTTTTTTTGATTCACTCCCACTAAAATTAAAGAAAATGTATAAAAAGAGTAGTTTTAGATAAAGAACAATTTGCTACTGAAGATATTCTGATATTCTTTTATGCTTGTTGATACATATAGGAGTGACATCACAGCTTTACAGTGTCTATTTCTAAGAACATTATGCAGAAGCTAAAGCAAAAATTATCTTACCTACTGAACAAATCTTTTAATTCTTGTTCAGATGAAAATTGTCCTAAGTTGGCCACAAACAATGTTGAGCAGGGGGCATTTGGTTGAGTAGCTGAACTGTTATTGGTGCCCACGGGACTAGTCAGGATTGGTGTGGCAGCAATTTGTGGGTGAGGCACAGTTGCCTGAACTGTTGCAGGGTGGGCTATCATTGATGCAGGGTGTATCTGAAAAAAAGAAAAGAAAAAAGAATGACACTCAGAGTATGGAAATGTTCATTAGCAAATGAGCAATTGCTATTTCCATAAATTTAAAGCTACTATTATTAGTTATGAAATATTTGCTAGTGTGCAGTACAAGGATTCGTTAAAAGGTTTATAAGAGTCAAAACTGATAGGTAATTTTCGTAAGTGTTTCTGGTCTAATAAAGAACTCCATTTATCTAATACATAATATTCAATCATTTTAATAACATTTTGGAGAAAGTATTTCTGCTTACTGAAATCTTTTTCCATTGAAAATAAAGAGAAAATAGCTGTTAAAAAGACCTAAAACTATGGTACTATATATACAAATTTATGCTAATAGTGAATATAAAAATATCATTTTTAAACACTAAAAAGGGAAACTGAATAAATGCATTATGCAAGTACTTAAAGGAAAATGAAGATATTTACAATCAGCAAAAGATAATATAACACAGCAAAATGAAAATAAATTAGTTAAATGATAAGAAAATATTTAACATTTTACAAATTTGTTAGTGTTAGTAGTTACTCAGAACTAAATTAAATACATCAGAAAAAGAATATTAGCCAAATAAAAAAGTTACAGAGCTAAGTTATTGCCAAAATATTTTGGAAGTGAATTTTTAAAAACTCAAATTTAAATTGTTTTCAGTGTTAGTACTTGAAAACAAAAAACTCAGGGATATGAGCAGAAATACAGTGTATGCATATGCATGCATGTGTGTGTCTGTGTGTGTGTGTCTGTGAGCAGATGTGTGTATATGTGTATGTGTGTGTGTGTGCTTACATGAGAGGTGCTGGAAAAGTTTTGACCTGACCGACTTCCCAAAATCTGACCAAAAACTAATCATGAGGTTTTAATTTGAAAGGACTTCTTGATCTGATCAAGAACTTTTTTTAGCATCCTCTCATTAGTATATATTTGAAAAATATATATATAAAACGAAATTATAAGTAAATATAATTTTCAGCTTTGAATGCTAATTAAATGATATAAATATAGGCTTACCATATGTCCTGGTTTGGCAGGGACTGCCTTAGTTTGATGGGTCTGTCTCAGTATCTCACTAGATATATAAGCTATAACTGTTTGTTTTGAAGGTTAAGGGTGTTGGTTTACAAAAATACTTTATTACAAAAGAACATAGACCTAAAATAAAAAATTAAAATCTGTCAAGCTTTGAGGTTTAAAAATTATGGTAAGCCTATATAAATATATTTATATATTAAAATTCTTTTTTCAAATTGCCCAAGAAAGCTTATAGATAAATGCAAATATTAATCACATTAAAGTGGATATTCTACTTCATAAGCATTTTATATGTCAATATTAATTCAAAATAGAATAAAAATATATTCCTTTAACATGAACCTGTTAAATTCTATAGGAGCATTCTGTTATTTTCTTTGGAAATGGCTTTTATACAACTGAAATTTATCATGTTTAAAATGAAAAAGATTTCATAAACATAATTCTCTTCTAATGACAACAAATAATATTCAGTGATGTCAATTTGAGCCCATACTGATAGCTGAGAGGCTGATATATATAACATCATTCCTTTTGTTAATATACAGTACAAAACAACAATAAAGATGAAGAAATTGCAAATGAGTTATTTCTCAAAACATGAAATCTTTGCATGAAATTATTAGAACAAATTTCAAATTGTTTTTTGGCTCATTATTATGTAAGCATACACATTTTGCCTTTAGATTATCTACTAGCATGATGAGTGACTGCATATTTAAGTATATCTTCATACACACATTGCTATAAGCTATTCACATATTCATGAAAATATATATTTGAAAATATACAGAAAGTTTTAATATAAAGTAATTGATATAGTATTTCATTAATCTTAAAAATCAAATACTTTATGAACTAATAAAAATATTGTTGAATAACAGGTTAATAGATATTTAATACAACAAGCTCATGACAAAGGTTTGCAATATTTCTCTTATATAATGAAAAATAAAATGTATACTTATATACATACATACATACATACATACATATATATATATATATATATATATATATATATATAAATAATACATAAAAGGTTAATGGTCAAAGTTGAATCGGACCTGGAAACAGTAGTATTAAAAAGTGATCACTACATGTGTGAAAAAATAAAATAAAAGTAAAAATAACATGTAGAGCTTCTAACTTTAAAAATCAGGAGGTCAGTTGAATCTGATAACTTGGTTTCAAATTTACAGTATCCTCAGGCGATTTTTATCAAATGACCTCTTAATGCATTTCTATTGTTTTTTTAAAAAAACTAAAGAATGATACATTATTATTTTCAAAAATAAATAAACAAATGCATGGCATTATGTGTAACAGAAAGGGAGGAGGAGGATGTGAAGAAGAAGAAGGAAGAGGAGGAGGAGAAGGGCAAGAAGAAGAAGACGAAGAAGCAGTGGTGCATTTGTTTATTTATTTTTGAAAATAATAATGTAGCAATCTTAAAAACGTGTTAAGAAGACATAGATAAAAATTGCCTGAAGATACTGTAAGAGTTTGAAACCAAGGATTCAACTGACCACATGATTTTTTCAAGTATATATATATATATATATATATATATATATATATATATATATACACTTTTGATTTTTAAAAAAATATAGCATACTTTAAAACTATATGTTTATTATATATATATATATATATATATATATATATATAATATAAATCTATTTAAACTTGGTGGGTGAAATATATATATATATATATATATATATATATATATAATAAAAATAATATATATGTGTGTGTGTGCATGTGTGTGTATATATATATATATATATATATATATATATATATATATATATATATATATATGTGTATGTAAATATATATATATAAATATAAATATATATATGTGTATATATATATGTGTGTGCACACACACACACACACACACACACACACATATATATATATATATATAGGGTGGGCCAAAAGTAGGTAGACACTTTACACATTTTATTATATTTAAATTTTTTACATTTATTTATTACAATTACATTTGTTTATTTTTCAAAAGTGCTTGAGATGTCCCCCTTCAACTTTGCAACATTTCTTGAACCTCTCCAGAATACTGTGACACACAGTATGGATCTGTATCAGTGTCAATAAATACTTTTTCTTTTAATTCATCTACTGTATGAGGATTTTTCTCATAAACCTTATTTTTATTTTTACTATGGCCAACAAAAGGTGTCCATTTGTGTTAAGTTGAGTGTATGTGGTGGCCATTCAATATTGGCATGTCATCTGATCCAACGTTGTGGGAAGGTTTGGTCAAGGTAATCCCCTATTGCCAAAGCATAATGAGAAGTTGCCTCACCTTGTTGAAAAACAGTTTGTCAATGTTAACCCTGGTTCTGATTTGTGGCACTACCTCATTGTGAAGCATGTTTAAGCAACGGTTACACACAGTATGGATCTGTATCAGTGTCAATAAATACTTTTTCTTTTAATTCATCTACTGTATGAGGATTTTTCTCATAAACCTTATTTTTATTTTTACTATGGCCAACAAAAGGTGTCCATTTGTGTTAAGTTGAGTGTATGTGGTGGCCATTCAATATTGGCATGTCATCTGATCCAACGTTGTGGGAAGGTTTGGTCAAGGTAATCCCCTATTGCCAAAGCATAATGAGAAGTTGCCTCACCTTGTTGAAAAACAGTTTGTCAATGTTAACCCTGGTTCTGAATTGTGGCACTACCTCATTGTGAAGCATGTTTAAGCAACGGTTACTATAAAAAGTCATGTTAGTATATAAATAATTAAACAACTGTATACCTACTTTTAGTTCACCCTGTATATATATATATATATATATATATATATATATATATATATATATATATTAAAGAATACAGTCTCCTTGTTTAAAGAAAATTATGAGCTGAAAAACATTTATTCAAAGTAACAGATATATAATAGAAATTATCAGATGCCTGATTTAAGACTTATTCACTTTTTAGATAAATAGATAAAATTAAAAAAAATAATTTATCATACAGATAATCTTACAATGATATCTTGAAATTTGTTGATGTTCTCATATATTTTTTTTGTAAAAAACAGAATAGGAATTAAAAATCATCACTATTGCACCAATTTTGGAAACTTAAAGTAATCATATGCGTATCAATATAAAAACAATATTTTTACAACAACTCTTTCTCAGTTACTTATTTAATCATTAAATATAATCTATTAAACACTGATTTTCATAGTTTGGTACCACACATACAATAAACATTATTAATTTTTTTGAATACATTACAAGAGTAAGGGAGGCTGTTATATATTTTTCAACCTGAGAACATAATTTATAATCTCAAAGGACCTACCACATTAAATGATAGAAAGTTTGATAAGAAAGTACACTTGTCACCTCCCATGATATTAATGTCAAACAAAATGTAAATAAGTTAAATTAACTAGTGAAAGGCAAAATGATATAAAGTATCATCAAAATATGTCATATATTACCACATTTCTAAGGCATGGATGGCATATAAAAAATTATATAATCAATAAATTTTAGTGCAAATTATTCTAAGGTTTACTTTATCTGCATGATATTGATATGGTAGCATATACATGCATAAATTATTGATCCAGAATAATAAGAAAATTTACAAATTTACTTGTTTTCATTTATTATATTTGATATTTATGAAGACTAAAGGACATAAAAGGGGTTCAGTTTAACAGAAATGGTTACAGTACATAGATTTTGCTTGTCTGTAAGACAATATAAACTTTCCTTAAGGAAAGCATACCAGATGAACAAAGACTGAAAATTTAATAATTCATTGATTGAGCTGAAATTATGAATTAAATGATTCAGCTTCCATGAGATTTGGATTAATTCCCATTAAGAAATATCTATTAGGTAATGTTAAAAATTAAATGTTAGTAAAATTGTGAAACAGTAAGCCAAGACAAGATCTGTTAGCAAAAATATTTTAATTGTGATTCCAGAATTTTATTTTGAAGAAATAAACTTGCATAAATTTTTATATTCACACACAATAAAAGTTTTTTTTTGTGCATTAGGTCTTTAAAGCCTTGGGAATGTGGCAAAAATTGAATATGTTCAGCCAATAAAATGGAAGTGAAAAATGTGAAAATCAAATAGAAAATGAAATATCTGTCTTTGAACTAATTATCTATCTTTTATTTTTCATAAATCAATAGTTTTCAAATGATGAAAACTCATCATTGGGAAATGCATAATTTTTTTTTATTAAGTGAAACTAAGGGAAAAATTCAGTGATACTCCCAAAAGTTTTCAAATTTCATGGGAGGTAACTATGATGTTCCCATCAAACTTCTGAAGTGAAAGCTTGAATTTTCCTACCTGACTGGGAACCATAGTTCCAAAGTATTTCGGATAAGCAGAATCCGAAATGGAAGTATTTATCCGATGCGTATTTTCTGGAACCAAGATTTTCTGATAATTGGGATTTACCTGTAGCAAATATGACAATGCAAGAGAACTGAGAGGTTTTTAATACAGATTTTCATCATATATTTAGTTATGAACATGACTTAATTATTTTTGTTTTAGTTCAAAATATTTATGTGGACTTTAAACCTAAAACAATACCCAACAAAAAAGAAAAGAAATAAAAGAGAAAAATGCAGACAAAATTATTTGTGAAGAAAAATTATTTATGAGTTTTTCTTAATTCATGACAAAATAGGAAGTAAATATATTGTGCATAAAATGTTTATGAACTTTACTTAAGACTGTTGGTTAAAATTTGGTTAGTCACTGCACATATTAATAGAGTTTAGGAAAAATTGTGAAAACATTCATGTTAAAAATGTTAAGAAAATGTGCATGTACCTTTTAATAAGAATTTTGATTTCAATTTGTAAAAATTTTAAATTTTATTTTATAGCAAAATATGCTACAATTATAGAGTTTTTTAAGAAAATCTATTTTTAGTTGAAATAGGAAAACAATGAAATAAATTATTTATAAAATGATTCATGAGTATATTTTCTGACTTTCATTAGCTTATGATTTAGTGTATATATTAATTTGATATATTAATTCTCTTGCATTAATTAGGTATACTTTTATAATTTAGATTATTGCAATTTAGGCTTACAAAATTCTGAGTTTGATTAGAATCTTAGAAGATTTATATATTTATAATAGAATTATTAAAACATAAGAGAGGGAATAATTTGTTTTAATATGTATATATTTTAATATATCTATATACATTGATAAATAATAGAAAAGTATAAGATACATAATTTAAATTACTAGTAATAAACATCTCATATATGATAAATATATTTATAATTATTATTAAACCATGAGGATCTGAAAGAAATTATTAAATAATGGATTAAGGGATATATTTTTAATTTATACTTTAAACTAATTCATAAACTTTCCCATCTCCAAAATAAGAACAAAGACATAATTTACCATTGTTATAAATTAAATTGAAAAAAAAATCTTAAGCAAATAAAATGAAAAAAAAACAAATAAAGATTTTAAAACTTAAGGATGCTACATACACATTTAACAACATTTTTTCAGAACAGAATTATGCATTATTTTCTAAATTAATAACACAAAGCATGTACATATAGTTTTATAAACCATTAGTGTGTAAATATCATGTAAACTATTCTGTATATTTGCATTATTCTGTTCTGAGAGAAAGTTTAAAATTACAATATTAAATTATAATGTAGAAACACTTTGTTACAAAATATCTGTTCACTTAACTGTGATTTTTTGATATTCAATTGCTTACTGACATATGCGAGTACATTAAACAATGTCTTCCATTAGAATTATAGATTTTTATATGGCTGCATGTAAAAGATCATGTTTTAGATTTTCATCCATTAAAGTAATGGTATTTAATTTTTTAATGGAAAGAAATTGAAGAGATATATGGAATCAGTGAAAGAAATTGTCAGGTAATTCAATAATATTAAAGTATTCAATCCCAATGTGTGTGCATATATATATATATATATATATATATATATATATATATATATATATATGCACACCATTATATACCAATCATAAAACAAGTGTATGTGTTGGCTCCAACAATATTCTCTAGCAATGTGTACACAGCAATGTGTACATAGCCATGTGTAAAAACAATTATCTGTTCAACCTAAAGTGCCTTCTAGCTCTTATGAGAAGATAGTCATAGAACTTATGTTCACAAATGACATGGCTATGCTCATTTACTCAGAAGTGGTCTTCCAATAAATAATGTCCTGCTATGCAAAGGTCTCAAAAACTCTTTGGTATTGATGTCAGTCTTAAAAAGATAGTAATTTTTTATCTTCTTTTATGTGCCATATCCCTTCAGGATATAGGTGATCATGGCCCTCCACTTCCTCCTGAAACCAAAAGTATCACTTCTTTTAATCTCCATCAGCCCAACAAAGCTGGAAGTGATCTAAGACTTGACATATCAATGCAGCATCACATTCTCTGATGCTAGATTGGAAAGAGAAATAGTCAACTAGCTGGCCAAGTTTAATCAAACCTTGAATAGTCAATATTTTGGATTACCAGAAATCTCACGAAAGCTACAAAAACTACAGCACTAACCCTCCTTTTGTATAGTGCTTACTTGTGTGGGTTCTAAACTCATCTATGGCAACAAATTTTGAAGTTGAGCTTCAAAAGACCCAACTGTGGTGAGCTTGTCACTTGAGATTAAGGACAATATCTTTAAAAGATCTGCATATTTAGTGAAATATCTCTGGCTGACAAAGAAGTGGGATCCCACTCAAGTGTTACAAGGAATTTTAAAAAGATGTTCATCAATAATTATCATTGCAAAACATAGGTAAGTGACAAAGAAACATGGTGTGTACAAGATCTGTCAGGCAACTTCCTTTGTTGAATCAAGCTGCAGAAAAACAGCAAAAGAAAAGAGGAAAGAGGCACCTCTGTAAGGTTAGAGATTCATTTGGTTGACAATCTGTCTTTTGCAAGTTATGTGGAAGTACATGCCTCTCTTGTATAGGCCTCACAAACCACCTATGGGCTTGTAAATGATGCAGAATAACCTTTCAAATCTGAGCCATGGTTTATATATACATATATATATTTTAAACATTAATTTTTTGGAAGCTTCTAAAACATGTAGTATATATAATGTTTATATATGTACATTATATATGTTCTAAAAGTTGTCATAGCCAGGGGTAGTAATAGGAACAAGTGCCCACTATCTATAAAATGCTCCCATAGCATGCATCTCAAATAGCCTCAGACAACTAAGTCCAGCTCCAAGCTGGATGAGGGGCAAAGATGGACCAATGGTGCCTCATAACCAGCTGATTTGGGTAGATGGGAACCATCAGCCCAGAAAGTAGTCCATCTAGGTGAAGGAAAACCCTAATTTTAAACCTCCACTACCTTGTGGTCATATCCAAACATAGAAAAGGCTATGGAAGTAAATTCAGTGGATCCCCAAAGGCAGTTGGCTGTCAACTCTGACAACCTCATGAGAACACCTGCAGCCAAGCCAGTCTCAAATATAATGCCCAGTATTCGTTTTTGTTGGTATGGGTGAGAGGAGGACCATGTGGTCTGGGCATGCATGGCCTGCACATACCAATAAGGAAAACCATGACCATTTCAGTCTCACCACCAAGGGACTGAATTTTGACCAAACAGGGTGCTACCTTTATCTTACAAAATAAACAGATGCCTACTATATATATATATATAGTAATCAATCAGTGATTACTGAATATTTGAGTCTTATTTGTTCTGAACCACAGGAATTAGTTTCCATTATTATGATCAATTTTTTTATTATCAATTTTAAAATGTTGCCAGATTTATTTGCAGAGTTATTATTGGTATGAAAAAATATTGGTTAATATGGGAGAATAATAAAATAATTGCTTTTATTTTTGTTGACAATATTATAGATAGAGTATAGTTTTCAATCTCATCATAAACTTAATCTGGACAATAATAGAATATGATCATTTTATGAAAACTAAAACTGTCAAGAAATGTATAACTTCAACTATCAGAAGGATATTGAATTGATGAATATTTCAGCTAACTTTGTTTTGAGATGCATGCATCTCAAACAACATTTCTAAGATTATTATTCAGGCATATTTAACATTTTGAATGATTTCATCATATAATTTATGTAAAAAAAGACTCAAGAAGCTGAGGTTTACTATTCACAAGTTTTGAACTAAATAGGTTATATAATGTATATATATATATATATATATATATATATATATATATATACAGCACAAGTGGGAGGATGAAATGTTCTCAGTCTGGTCCATTTTCCAAAAGTTTGATCAAATGATTACTTAACATAAGATTTTGGGGTGGGAAGAGCTTCTTGGTCAGCCTGATATCTGTCAATATATGTTCATAACCTGACATTGGATAGTAATTGAATATTCATAGGATATTGAAGTAAAGATGTATAAATATGTTTTTTGTGTCATTATGCTTCATGAGTTGAAACTTCACCATTGAATAGATGAAATAATATCAACAGTACTTGGGAGTCAGCTTTATAATGGTTGGTTTCCAAAAAATGATTTTGGTGATCTGAATCTCCAAGTTACATTTGGATATGGTTGCAAGTTATACATCAACAATGAAAAGCAAAGAAAGTAGTCATGCAGACTCATCTGGAAAAAACACTCAGATATTGGGTGCAAAATTGTGGGCAGTCCATGCAACAGTCAGAAAACATCTGTTGCAAATTGGTAAAGTCATGAAAATACAGAAGTGGTTACTGCAGAATTTGACTCATGAACAGCAGCTTGCTCAGTTTTGCACTTGCTTTAATTTGCTTCTGTCTACATTTCTGAGATGCAATTGTATTGTAACTATTTACCTAATATCTGAGTAACCATTTTTTACAAAATGTTTACTGAGACATTAGTGGATAAAAGCACTGGTTGAGTGATCCAAAAAATGACTTGACCCAAAAGAGTTGTCAGCTCAATAACTAGCCACGGCAGAGAGAACAAAAACTTGGAAAGTTGAGTTACTAAAGGGAATTAATTAAAACTGAGATTTCCAAGAAAGGCATGGCATGTGGAATTAGAAAAAATCTACCCCTGTGGACTAAATAAAGAATTTAGTTTGAAGTTCCAATGTATATCACCTGAAGAAGGCTGGAGCATACAACAGTTGAAACATTGTGAATATCACAACAGTCCAAACTATATAAATAGTGTAAATAGTTTCAGTTTGCTTGTTTGTTTAAAAAAATGATCCTTTTTTTGCAAGTGTTACTGCTGATGAAAAATGTTTTCTGTATAAGAATTGGAAATGTAGCTTACTTTCAGTCAGCAAAATCACCTTCATTTCAACCTTACCAAAACCAATTCTTCATCCCATTAATGATCCTTCTGATCATTTGTTGGTGCTGGAGTTATTCATTACGCTCTCTTGCAAACTAGTCAATCATAGTAGAGCCCTAGTGTTATGATTGGGAAATGCTGCATTAAAAGTTGTAAGCATTTTGGCTTGTAGTGATAAATAGGAAGATTTATCCTGTTGCAGGATAATGTAAGACATCATACTCCACAAACTGTCTGACAAAGATTGATGCAGTTAGATACTGAAGTTCTACCCCACTATTCATATTCACCAAACCTAACCCCTACAGATTACCACTTTTTCTTGGCCTAAGATGTGACAGCAAGTGTATGTGGATCAGGTTGAAAATAATTTCCAGCAGTTTGTTGACTTCTCTGATCTCAGTTATTTATAATGGAATTAATTTGTTGCTGAATCATTGTTAACATTGTCTTAATTCTAATGTTATTTGATTAGTAAAGTTTTGTTTAGGCCAAATTTTATTAAATTATTAAATTTATATTTATATTTTATACCAACCTGGTATGTATTTGTGTGTGTGTATGTTTGAATATATAAATTCTGTTTATTCTTTATACTTTTTTGTTTTATAAATTCTGGGTAAGCCAAATGTGATTCAGATACTATTAATTCACTTCATGCTTTCATTGCTTTTACACAAAGAGTTAGCATTGAATGAAATAAAGAGCCAAGTTTTATTTTCCTTTACTCATAGGCCAAATATTTCTTAAGGATTATTTTTGTCAATGGAAGGTGTCCTAAATTTACCCTGAAATCCAAGTAAAAAAAAAATTAATCTAAACAATTAGATCCTATATTTTGAGAATATTTTGATTTTGTCTTTATATATATATATATATATATATATATATATATGTGTGTGTGTGTGTGTGTGTGTGTGCGTGTGTGAGAGTGAGTTTTTATTTATTTTATTTTTTAAACTTGTCTTGTTTGTTTTTGGAAAGAATTAGATTATTAATAAATTTAACTTTTTTAGAATTTTTAATCACTTTATATTTGTTAATAATTTTTTACAAATTAATAGTTAAGCTTCTACAAAATTAATTTTCTTATATTATAAAATAATATAAATTATTAATATTATGCATAAATTAATTTCACTATGAAATTATAAAAAGTTCTCAATAATTTTGATGTAAAAGTTAGGAATTAATTCAGTTCTTAAATCAAATGATAAAAATGACAAGCTATAAATGTAATGTCATCTTTAACTTTTCATGTCTATATTGCTATGCACGTATATGTTTATTATTTTGTGTGTGTGTGTGTGTGTGTGTGTGTGTGTGTGTGTGTTAAGGATTCATGCAAGTACAAATATCACAATTATTAGTAAGAAAAGGTCATTCATATTCAGTATTGTTAAATTATAGTTATGAAATCAAATCAGGTGAGGAACCTATTTTATAGCTACATGTACCAGTGGACATTTTAATTGTCACGAATTCTAAATTTCAATAAATTCAAAATGACAAATTAACTGATTGAAAAAGAGTCAAGACATTTTCAAGAGATTGCAAATAAATAACAATAAATACAAAAAGAAAGAAAAGACAAATTTTAAGTATACTGTCATGAAACTGTATGTATCTCTAGAATTCAATGCAGATGATGTAATTTGAATTTCTTACTTGATAATCTCATCAAAATTAAAATGAAATATCAAACTGATATTTAGAGCTTTGATTTTAAATCAAATTTTACTTTTAAGGTTTTAAAATTATATCAAAAAAGAAAATTTATAAATATAAATTATAAATTATGATAGACAAATATTTATTTTATAATGAAGGTGTTGAGCAGTAAATTATGAACCTATGAAATAACATAAAGTAAATTATAAAATGTATCAAGTAAAATGACTGACTATATATTTTACTTATGTGTGTTATTACTCAGAAAAATTATATGAAATTAATCTATTAGTATTTAAAAACTATTCTTTGAAATGAACTGAAATTTATAGTAATTGTTTATCATAGTGTTTAATATAGATCATACTGAAATTAATTATGTGTAATTGATAAAGCATAATTTCATGCTCCTTTTAAGAAAAAGTTCAAAGATCAAAAAATCTTTATTTTTCTAACCAAAACATGAATAGCTCTAATTTTAATTGTTTATGCTAGACTTTGTGAATTAGTATATATAAACAGCTAGTATGGACTTAATATTTAAAAACTTTAGTTTGATGAAGTAAATTAAATTAGCTGTTTTATAGCACTGATTAGACAGATAATTCTAGTGTATACATCATTTTACAAGATGCTATTTGAAATGAAATTTTTATTTTTCTTGGTTTCTACAATAAATGTTAAAATAATTAACATTAATTAAACATAAATTAATGATAACTAATTATTCTATATGAATAATGCAATAATTTATATTACACAAAACTGATAAATATCATGTTTTTTGATGAAGCAAAGGAAGTGTCTATTTTTGTATATATACCATTTTGAACTATGCTTAATATATACCATCTTAAAGCTTATAACTATATTAAAAAAAAATCAAAAAATGATTTAGAAGCATTGAAAATCATAATTTACATAACAGGTAAGATAAGTTATTGATATACTTAAAGAAGAAAAACTTTAGAATTATTGTCTTGACCCATGAAAATATATAAATAAAAATTCTTGGTTAGCAAATATGATTTTTTATCAAATTGGTGTTTTGCACTGGTACAGTAGCAAAGGACAAAAGAAGTAGCAAACTAACCCGTACCGGTACCTGTGCAAGAGCTGGGTGCTGGATGAGTGCAGCATGATGGATGGCTGTGGCGGTGGCTGGGGCCAGTTCAGGGTACGCAGTTAATGGGTGGGGAGTCCATGCTTCAGGGCTACCAGGAAAAAAGGCAGCACCTAATTCTTCTGCAAGTGAACATAGAAAAATACTTTAAAATATGAAATTTTAACAAATCAGTTTAATGGTTATATTTAGTCTACATACAGAAATTACATGTTAACATAAAATTTAAAACTATTATTAAACATATTCAATTAATGAATGATAACAATTTTAGAAAGAAGTTTTTATGGAATTTAACAAGAGTTCATAATTAATTAATCATTAATGAATTAATAATAAAAGTTTCATCTAAAAGAAGTTGAGTGATACTTAAACCTTCAATAAATTTCAAAAACATCACATGTAAAAACTGAATTAATTAATGCAAACAAATTTATATTTTCCCATAAATTTTCATCAGATTTTTATAGTTAAATAAAATATTTAATACATCATATATAGAGGGATTAAATACTTTATTTAACTATAAGTTGCAGGTTTAAATTGCAGGTTTAAATATTACTCAACTTCTTTTAGATGGAACTCTTATTATAATTACCTGGAAACTATATAACAATTCAAAGTTATTGATAAAAAAACTACATTCAAAGTTCATTAAAAATAACACCATTTTCATTAACTGAATTATGATTCAGTTTTAATTAAGAGTGAACTAGTAAAAATAATAAAATTATTGAATCTCATTTAAGAGACAGCTTTAAGAAACTGGGATTTTTCCTTTTAGATTAAATTTTCAAAATATGTGTTAATAACCTTTCTTATAAAATATTGTGTCTGTATTTCTTTCATTCTTCTGCCTTTTTTATTTCTTTCTACTTGTGTCTTATGTTCATCCTGAATGTAGAAATGATTCATATCTGTGGATTTATATTTAATTAAGGATTTTTTTAATCCAACATTTTGATGAAATGCTTTGATGGAAGATTGTATCTTAAAGATTGTTTAATTGATAGATTGATGATTGATTTTTTCTTCTAAAAATAAACAGAAACAGTTCAAATTATCTTAAAATCGTGTTTTTTCAGTGTAAATCACTGTACTGTAATATCTAATTAATATAAAAATAAACTTGATTACTTTGATTTTCATAACTGATGGTTAGATATGTCAATAAAAATCACCAAGTTTTTAAATATGACAATGTTATTGCTTATTTTTAACATGATACCCTATCCAAAATACAATAATAATGTGTACACTTCTACAGATATAACATTCTTTGTAAATCTCAATTATATTGTACATCAACATTAGAGTTATAAAATTGGAGAAATATCAATACAAAAATTAATTCAGCAGATAATTTTTAATACCGCTTCTTTCATGAACATATCATAAAGCATGTAAATCTTTAATAAAAATGTGCTTTATAAAAATATTCTTTTGACTAAATTACTTACGTCCTGTTAGGGGATGAATTATTGTCTGGTGTGTTGCTGCTGGTTGTGGTGACTGTTGCTTTGGTTTTGTGACTTTTGTATTACTTTTAGCAAATTCTAGCCGAAGAGTCTGTGGCAGGTCAGGATCAAACTTCACTCCCTGAAAAGAGAAAAGGGGAAATGATCAATTTAGTATATCTGAACAACACTATAAATCCTCCTTGTCAAACTATAGAAAAATCTGATAACAAATTTGAAAACAAATGTATATTTTACAATTTAATACAACAAATAAACATTGCACTTAAAATAAACATATGTTTTTATTTTCATAGTGAACATTATTTTCTGATTAACCTACTTATTAATTGATAAAAAATAAAATTATAAAAGATTCGATTTTAAATTATCATAACTAAGCTTTACATTTTATTTAAAAAAATCATAATTTTCTGCCCAAAACTTTATCTTATGTAATAAGTAAGATGGAAAGTAGTCATGTATTTAATTTAGGATTAATTAAACTTAGAAGAATATTAGATAAATTAAGAAGGGATATCAACATATATTAAAAAAATGGAAACAATAATTTAACCATTTTAAAATAATAATTGTTTATCAATAATTTTGAATTATAAATTCATTACTGCAGCCTTTGTAATAGAAGCAAAAATCATTAAGCAAAAGATTTTAATTTATTTATTAAGATAATATTAATTAAAATATTTCACAACTTAAAATATTAAAGATCTTAATTTATGTCTGAATATAAAATGTGAGCAGGAAGCTTTTAGTAAATACTTAGAAGATGATGATGATAGCGATAGTGGTGGTAGTATTAGTAGTTGTATCAATAATAATATTGATAAAGGAAATACATAACTGTAATTATGTATAGCTTGAAGTTAAATTTTATCATGGGTGTTTTTAAAAACATATTTTTATCTTTTGTATAACACAGATGCATAAAAATTGGCTAAAAGAAAGTAAAAGATAAAATACAAAATACATTTTGAAAAATGTTTTTGTAAAAGTTGTAGGAGGTGATAAATTCAGTAATATAATATATAATTACAATCCTTTTTCATCATTTCTAAAATCAAATTGACAAATATAATTGAATTTAAAATTTAAAGAAAAATCATGAAAATTTAAATGATGTCAAATATGCAATAAGTTATTTAAGATAGTCATGATTATATTTTCAAAAGTTTTATCATAATACTATTAGCTAACAAAAACTCAACATGAATTATCACAAAAACAAAATGAAGATTAAATTCTGGTTTGAAAATTGAGATGATCTAAAGTTGAACCTGATAAAGCAAGAATCATTAATATAAGAAATATTTCAGAGAATTACAACAAAAGCAATTTGATAAAGAAATTATTTTGCATTTCTGACCTGCAAATGTTACATTGCAAAATAATTTTAAAAAGCATATACATATATATATATATATATATATATATATATATATATATATATATATATATATAAACATTTAAAAAAATTATATTTTAACATGTTTTTAACCACCATCATCAGGAAAAGGATTGTATTTCACAAGAACAACATTTACATTACTGAGACAAAACGGGATTCTTATTAAGTGGCTGAATGTTTCATTTTTACTTTAATTTACTTCATTATGGAAATAAATTTTAACTAATTTCCACTCAGTTTTAATTTTGTGTTTTTAATTAATTTTCAGGGTTTACACATTCTACATTGTTTTAGTACTAATTTAGTGAGAACTGAAATAGTACAGTCAAAATTGTGATCTAGAAAGAAAATGTGGAAAACACTGTTTTAATTAAAAAATGAATATAATTTACTCAAAGATGCATTAAAGATGCCATGATCTATTAGTCCTGTACAATTAATATTTGACTGGGTTATTTCAGTTTATCTTCTATTCTTAATAAATTAATACTTAAACAATGTGGGATATGTAAACCTTGAAAAATATGGATAAATAAAAAATAAATAAATAATTTGTGATTAGCTAAAATCTAACTACTCTAATGATACAGTTAAAGTAAAAACCAAGTATTCAGATGCTTAAGATGAATCATGTTTTGTCTTTCTAATGTAAATTTTGTTCTTGTGAAATAAAATTCTTCTGATGCTGCTGGTTCATGAGCAAAACATGCCAAAGTATAAGTTTCCAAAATTGTCATATATTTTCCATTCTGCTGGATTATCATCAAACTATATATATATATATATATATATATATATATATATATATATATATATATATATATATATATATATATATATATATGTGTGTGTGTGTGTGTATTGTAAAAATGCACGAAAACTTGAATAAATTTCTTTTATGTGATTTTGCAAATCTTGTACACCAAACCCCTATTTTGGAGTTATATATTATAAAATATATATAAGTGTAACTAATCTAAATTCAACTGAAGAATAAATCTGGAAATTACCAAAAGGATTATATATTACATTAAATGAAGAATTACAACTATTTTCCTACATTTGATCAGTAAAAATATTATCTAATTTAAAAAGGATCATATTTACCATATGATTCTAACTAAATCAAATTAGAATTTAATGAATTACTAAGTATACATGAGGTTAACAAATAGGTGAAATAAAGGATTGAATTGCTAATGTCCTGTGAATTTGCTGACTGTCAAGCCCAGTCTTCTCTCGCCAGTGTTATTTGTAGATACAATCAATTAAATAATTTTATATATTAACATATATTGTTATGAAAACTCTGTGAGATTAATGAAATGTGACTTTTGGAAATAGTTATTCTTTTATTATACAAGATATAGGTTTTTATCAAAATATCATATTACAGTATCATAATCATAGTATTAATGTAAAGTAATCATAAATAAAGAATGGTTTGAATTTGTAATATAATTATAGTTAAAACAGTGAACTTTGATGTATTGGTGTTTTAAATGTAAAGCTAATTTAACATTTTAATAGATTTGAATTACAGAAAATTTAAATCTGAAAAGGGGAACAACTCTAGTATTTGGCAACCTTTAGTTTTTCTGTGATTATTTTATACATATATGAACAGGAATTTGGTGTACTGACAAGTTAATTGCAGTTTTTAAAATAAATAAAATAAAACGAATAAAAATATAAAAAAAGATATATAAGTAAACAAATGGAAATATCTACAAGCCAGAAGAGAACAAAACAAAATGCTCTACCTTGAAATAAGGAAAAACATTAACAAAAAGCACCTGTGTTAGAAACAATATACTTTAATTTTTCATTGTATACACTTTAATCTCTATATCACTGAAATAATTTGATACTTTCTTTTGTAAAATATTTAATAAAGTATCCAATATAATAAATGACATTTTGATTAGCTTTATAAGTCTGCTTATGACTGAAATGAATTTGATATTACTCCTCAATTTCAGTCGTTCATAACAATAACAAAGACAAAAGTATTTTTTCATTACATTTCATTTTTCAATCATTTAATACATTTGATTATAACAAGCACATTAATTTATAAATGACTTATTCTGTATATATAATTTGCTTGTTATATATGTTTAGTAACTTTAATCAGTTTAAAATATAATAAATGGCCATAAAATTTTAAGTAAACCAAAACTAAGCAGTTTTTAACTGATATTTTATTATTTTAAATCAGGAAAATATCTTCAATATTATTTTTTTCATAAACATCAATGTATAATTTAACTAAAAGCTCAAATACATATGTGAAGTTTTAAAAATTAATGGTCGCAAAATTAAATCTAGCTCTTATATTTCTTTGAAGAAGCATTGTGAAGTGACACAAAATACTGCTACATGTGATTGTGTTAAAGCTGCAATATATCACATTGTTATTTTAACCTCTTTTGGTTTAATTAATGCATACAACTTGTGAAAAATTGGTGCCCTCTGCAGTAAACAGACATCTTTCTTATCACAACATAGGTGCTTTTTGTGTAATTGGCATATATACTTGTTATGATTAAGGAGTTAATATATGTTTATGAACACAAATGCAATTTTAGAATTTCCCTACTGACACTGAAAGACTGCAATGTGAATCATAATTTATTGCAATAAAGTGAAACATTTCAATTAAACAATTTTTACATGAATCATTAACCAAAATCAACAATATTGGTCAGGCATTCGTATTAAGGGCTTAATTCTGATATTTGTCAAATGTAAGCCAATGAACTTCACTTTTTTTTTACCTCATTTCTCAAATTATTTTACCAGTAATAGCCTGTCTGGTTCATTTAACTTGGAGCCCAAACTGTGATTGTGGCTCAAGTTCAGTCCTTTGTTTACTAGTATGTTATTTTTAACTGTTCCGCACTGACTACTCTAAAAGGTATATGAATTGTGCCTGCTTTTAGGTTAGGAAAACTTTGTCAAAAATCTCCTTTATCCAGGCATGTAATATGTTCACTGAACATATGAAACAATATAGATGGGGAAATCCTTTGTTTCGTTTTTTATTTTTCACCCAGATCTTTCCCAAAAAACTATGTCAAGTCAACAGTCTATGTAAAATGACTTTTAGGAATGGTAAAATTGTAGAAAATTAATCACATTTGAATCTTATTCTCAAGTTGCACTTATATATATATATATATATCATATATGGGCATGGATATTATTTATACATAAATCTTTTTTAATATCACATTTTAATATTTTACTTTGATGCATTCCTAATGAAGATAAATTCCAATATATATCCTTGTATACTTAATTGAATACTCAAATTTGCATTTAATTTTTACTTTCATAAATATTCATGAACTGTTCATTACTTAAAGTATCTGATAAGTAACTGAAGAAATTTCTATGCCATAGTGTATTGAAATCATATTAGTAATTGTGACTTAATAAGAGGAGAAGGTAACTTTGATACTAGATATTAAGAAAGGAAAACCATAACTTTTCTAAAAATGGATAGGTTAATAAAAGTGGTTGTTATGCTAGCTGATTTCAAATGAATGTGATTGCGTTAATAAGTGCCCAGTGACAAAATTCAATGCCAGCAGTCTTGTAAGATTTTTCTTTCTTTCATTGTTTTTTTTAAGTAAAGAAGGGTGAATGATGTCAGTGAGATTTAGCTGTTGACTGATGCTAGGTGACGAGGATAGAGAACTACTAACTGACAGTGTTTCGTGAGTAGTGGTGATGGGTGCAGGAGCCAATCGACTCAGCAGTGTGAGAACATGTGAGTGACTGACTGACTGACTGACTGATTGCAGATGCTGCCAGACACCAACTTAAGGTGTATGTCCCAACTACAAACAATTAGTAAAGGTCTGCTGTTATATAGGTGCTGCACAGCTGCTGTTGCTGAGTCCAGAGTGAAAATCTGGTGAACCAGGGCAAGCTTACTGGGGCCAGGATCAAGTCTATGTGCCCCCCCTGTTGCAGGTGCTGCCTGTATGTGCCTATATACTAACTAGAGGTTGTAGTAGGTATTGCTACTGAGCCTGCAGCCACTGGGAGTTCAGTGAAAAACAGGCAGAACAGAATCATGGAGCAATAGGACATGGTACAGTAGTAGTAACAGTAATAAGTAGGAGTAGTAGCCATCTTGTTCACTCCAACCTCAAGTAATATGTCCGGAGATAAGTTTCCTGTCTGGAAGGGGAAGATCACCACTTCTTATTTCAGTGTTGAGCAGCTTTGGCACACACATTACTGGCATTAACTTAACAGGGCAATAAATTAAGCCAATAATTTTCAAATGCAGACCAGAGGTTCTCATCAGGTATACTGAAAAACAACAAAAGAAAATGAGCATAAAGAGCATTTATCATAACATAGAAACAGTTTGGATGGATGCATACTTACTCATTGTTTTTAAAGTTTAGATATTGTCTTTGGAAGTATTTTTTATTGAAAATGCTTTTAGGAAATTATTTAATTACAATCTTAGCAGTAAAAACAAAAGTTTTCATTAAAAATATTAAAATTTTTAATGCCCATCATAGAAAATTTTTATAATAAGTACCAGTTGTAAAATATTTCTCCTGTTTTTACCAGTTAGTCACAATCTTTTTAATTTGTGAGTCTAGAATAAAAATCATGGGGGATCACTTTGTTTTATATATCAGCATAAATATATGAGCTTACCCCAATTTCTAAGATAATTTTTCCATTTGTATTATAGGCTTAGTTTTCTTGTATAATAAAATGTTTTCATCACCCAATCCTCTTTAAACTTTTGGGTACGCGCACACACACACACACACACACACACACACACACACACACACACACACACATGAATAAAAGATACTGATTCCACATATCACCAGGACAAACTCCTCAAACTAGGAGAATCCCAGACAAACTTGGACAATCCAGGCCAAACTGGGAAACACTGTAAGCCTATAAATACAGATTTAACTTAGAACTTTAGAAGGTCCTATTTTCCTTTCAAGGGTCATGATTGGTTGTTCAGATTTCATGGATTTACTTTAAGCTTAGAGTTATGTGATTACATATTAATAGTTATTTTCAACTCTTAAGAAATGTTTAGAATAACTATTTGCTACCATTATTTTATTGTAGAAAATTTAACAATGGTTGTTTCTTTTTATATAAATAAACTATTGTAACAATTAAAAGATATTACATATTTTTAATTATCAGTTCAATTTGTTATTCAAGTTGATAACTACATATAGAAAGCATTACTTAACATCTTAACAAAATTTACCTCTGCAAAGATGAAAACTGAAAGTTTAGAAAATACTATTTTGGCTGTATCAGAATCCATGACATCAGAATTACACAGTGTAACAAGGATTTCAATTATAATCACTGTTGCTAATGCCTGCTCAGGTACATTTGTGTTTCTTCAACACTTACAGAACCAAGCTGTGGTTCATACCTTAGTTACAGTTTTTGGGAGAGCACATAATCTGGTGAGATTACAGGTGAAAACAAGGCCAGTATGCTTAAACTCTCTGTCACAATGATTTTTGACTTCATGCTAGCACAACCATTGATGGGTTCCAAAGAGTTTCATCTACTCAATTTTACTCAAGGCTTGGGTCAACCTGTGGTATGGTTTTCAGGCACTTCCCAATGGTACTGCTTTCAGGGATTGTCTCCCCAGGTTAATATTACCAAAAAGTTACCTCTGACAAATCAACTATAGTGAGATTTGAACATAACACTCATGGTTAGAATGCTAATGTTCTAACCAGTTGATCATGATACTTTTGTTGTCAATTCTCAAGAAAAAAAGAAAATGCATAAAAATCCAGTTTCATATGTTTGTGTTTTATTAAAATTCTAACAGTAGCTTTTTAAAACAATAAAAATTGCTTAGGGAATTTACAGTAATATTAGTGTCAAGAGAAAAATTGTCCTTTTGACACACTGTTTTGTGGGTATGAATGTTAAACTTTGCCAAATTTTCTGTATTACTTTTCTCATATATTTGCCTAAAATTGATGTATAATATCAGACTGTTTAGAAGCAAATCCCAGCAAAGATAAAAGTGTAATAATCATAATACTTAGAATATGTTAAATTGATAGATATTTTTTAGTCAGATATTTTTATTGAGCACTTGATGTTAATCTCAATTTAGTATTATAGTATATAATTGTCACATTACCATTTGAAAGAAGACAGAACAGATCGCATGAATAGTAGGGATAAATTAATAGCTTAAGTGCAGTTATTAACAGTAAAGTAAAGTAACTATGAGCAATACAGACATACTGGTCTTTTATAAAAATAATGAACTTTTTAGTAGGATTTTTATTGTGTCAACATTTAAAACATCAACACAAAGTGCCAAAAAATATTTTACCCATATTGCTACAACTTCAGCTTTAGATAAAATTCTTCGCTCTAAATACAGACAGAATGAATGATAATAGCTTCAAGACATATAATCAATAGCAACCTGAAAGTTAAGTGCATAGACAGATCCCTGTGAATATCACAAAAACAGATAGATGTTCCAGTGGATTTTGGATAATACCAAGTCTTTTTTGCTCTCATGATGAAATTTACTTAGAGAAACCACAAAAAATCTCATTTGCTTTGCTTCAGACTTGGCATTACATCTAATTCAATAACCACTGGGGTGGCTGCAACCAACTATGAAAGAAAAATTGTTTGAATTATCCAAGAAATGACAAAATGATTTGATTACTCAAAATGATAGTAAATAGATTTATTATAAGTTGTTTATTTGTATGTTTTCAAGCCATTAATTGTTGTATGATGTCATAATTTTGTTTGGTCATGTCATTGCCATGAATATCCATTTCAGAAGAACATATGATCTCATAATGTGCTTTTTTTAGTCAGCCCCATAACATTTGGCTTGTTGAAATTAATAAGTGGTATATATTTGATATAAGAGATTGAATTGTATTACCAAATCTGAAATGTTTGATGGATTTAATTATTTTGCAAGATTTATCCTACAATTATAACAATTTTACTATAGTTAAGATAGTAGCGATGACTTTCAAGCATGATTTTACTTTATGGAAAAAATTAAATTTTAGCCCTTAGTAATAACAGCTCAAGCTCAGATCATAAATCATGTGTCATTATCATATAATAGCTCATTTTTGTATCATATGAAAAATAAAGGATCTAGATTAGTCAAAGGAAAAGAACTGTTTAAAAGATATACATGAATACACTTGTATGTATGTATTAATGTAAGTTTGTATGTATAAAAATATTGAAAAGAAAGAATACATTAGTAGTTTCAAAAATTATAATAATGTTAATATTAACACTTGAAATTTAACTTTTTAATACCCAGCTATCTTTGAAATATACCTCTGTTTGACAGGCATACATAAAATAAATAAAAAATATATGGATAAAAGCAAACATGATCAATCAAGAGAACAATAAATGGAACTACTGACATTATTATTTTCCATTTAAAATGTATATGACTTTATAAATTAAAGAAGTGAGTTGAATATTTTTGAGAAATGGAGCTGCAAAGTGAGATTTGTAATTATATGAGAAAATACTAAATAGAATAAAATGATTACACTAAAAAACAAACAAACCCAAAAGCTAAAAGCTGGATTACTATGAATTTTATCTCATGTGTGTAAGTTCTAAAGGTGTGTTTTTCAAATTTAATAAATAAAAAATAATTAATTTCATTTGAAATCTACAGGGAGGGTATTTTAGACACTAATATATTTTGTAATCAGCAATTAAAATGAATAAAATGGAAATGTAAATGTCTCAAGAATATTTTTAGCAATATTTTCTGGTTTAAACATGAAATTTTAAATGAATTATTAAATAAAATCCTTGAATTTTATTTTATATTTGTTATGGAAGCCATATTAAATGGAAACAAGAGATCTTCATTAATAATTCACATTAGCTTTTGATTTTAAGTTATTTTTCCTAAAGATATAATTTATTTTGTATGGATCTTGAATATGATTGCTATTTTTTGGTTGAAATAATACCAACAAACAATATCAAACTTATGTCATAAAATATATTCATAATCAGCTGGTAAAAAGTGAAATTCCAAATATATAAAAGTAAAAATTCCAAGTATATAAAAGTAAAACAACTGCAAACAAAATACAAGTTCAGTGCAAGAAAGTAAAATCTGTATTTGAATCTGAAAATGAGATTTAAGATAAAATTATTCTGATATTGAATACAAGAATCTTACCTGTAAATCTTGTTTTGCTGCTTCTGCTTCAACCCTTGAATTGAATGTGACAAATCCTACAGGCTGAAAGGTAAGAAATAGGTTTTTAAGTTTAAAATCTATATAAGAAATTTCAAGTATTGCTGTTAATTATCAAGTTCCAGATTATCAGTTCAAATTCACTTGTTATAAATCCATTAGTCCCCTTTGAGAGAAAAAAAGAAAGATGACTGAATAAATGCCTTCAGGTGATAGATATTGAAACATTGGCTGATAAGAATTTGAATTTTGCATATGAAATCAAATTCAGTAATAATTAGTTTTAAAACAAAAAGAAAATGATGAATAATACATTCAATTAAATCTAGAATTAAATGACAAGAAACTGGAAACACAGGACTATGATAAAGTGCACTATTTGTAGATAATTTATTTCATAAAAGAGTGCATTTTAATAACTATATCAATATAAACTGTACTTAATAAATTTCAAAGAATTTGATTTTGAAATATTTCCATTTTCTTGACATCTAAAAATGTGGGTTATAAAAAACAAAATGTGTAAATGCAAAATATTAGTTATTCAGTACAGGTTATTCCTCAATTGGAAAACCTATTCCCAATTTATCATCATCTATAATATGTTGTCTTTATTCTGTCAATGATAAATAGGCAAGTGTGCATAATCAAATGGAAAACAACTATTTAAAAGATAATGAGAAAAACAAAAAAAAAAAATGTGAAATATGTTATACTTCTTTATTCCATTTTCCTTTAAAATTTCTTCTGATCTTATAGAAAATGTATGAAACATTATTGGAAAGCAAATCTAATCCATTTAAACAGTTTGAATAAAAGCAATAATATTAATTTATTTCTTCTGCATGTTGTGATAATAAAAACCCATTTAAAATACTTAAGTTATTTCTACTACAACAATTTCAAAAATATTTCTAAATATTTTATCTTGTATAACTTATAGTTCTTCTATTTTGATAGAAAGAAAATAGAATAATACAAATTGCATAATACAACTTATTATTTGTAGTTGTGGAAAACACTACAAATGTGTAGAGTAGTAATATTGTTGAGATGTTATAAACATCCCAAACAGGCTACTTCTCTCACTTTCTACTTTTTATTCTGTACATTTTTGCATTAAAATGCAATTTTTAAAATTTTTTCTGTTTTCTCCCAATTTTTGATTAGTCTGTTTTTTCTCCTGCCATTTTGTCAAGACTGTATTTTTTTATCTTTTTTCATTTTTTTGCCAAATGGTGAAAATTTTATGATCACCTCGGATTATCTCTATTTTCATATCCTATGATAAATATAAATAGATATAAATTTTCTTTTGATATTTTAGTAATATTTCCTTCATTTAATAGAAAAATTAAATATGTAAAGAATGTAGTTTATTTATAAGTAAAAACTTATAAGACTAACTTATTTCAAAATAGTTGTTGCTCAAAATGATAAAGCACATGTACCATTTAGATTTGGGAAAACACAATCTCCAAATATTAAAAATCAAAAGTTATAATAATTAAAAATAGAATTGAATATTTTTATTACTATTCTGTAAAATCATATTTTCTTTATGATAAGCTCTTTAAATGAAATGTTAAACATGCAAGTTACAATAGTTTGTGTCGCAATGATTCTAATGTATTGTCTAAACAGAAATGTAAAACTTACCTATTTATTTGGCTTGAAAGGATATTCTTTTCATTGAGAAACACATAATTTGTGCTTTAAAATATATTATTCTCATGTTATATTACCTAAAACAGTTTTATCTTAATATTAAATTATTTGCATTTCTTAATTGTAAAATATATAATTCATTAAATGCAAAATGTTTTTGAAGAAATAATAAAATAGTATAAGTGGTTTTAGATGAAGAATACATTCTTGCTTTGAAAGTTTATTTGTAGAGATCCTGTTCTTTTTTAAAAGATTTTAAGGAAATATAATAAAATGACTATAGAATAAACTGTGGAAATGCTGTGAAAGAATTTTAAAAATATAATTTGAATAAAAAAATATACAAATATCTTTATTACAAATTGATATTAATAGTGAGTTGTTATACTATCTTAAAAGAAAAAAACATCTAATTCAGTTGTGATTAGTTTTTTTGAAATCAGTTAATAATACAAAAACCTTCAAAATGGATGTTAAATCTTGTCACACTCTTAAAGTGTTCATGACTTCAATAAAACCAAATTTGCTATGGCAATGAGTGCTGTAATCAAATATTTCAATTGAAAATAATGAAACAAAATATCATTAGTAAAAGACAAAATCAAATTCACTTTAAAGGAAAATTCAATGTAAATTAGAATTTGATAATCTTAGTAGCTTGTAGTTGTATATTTGTAGAGACAATATATATATATATATATATATATATATATATATATATATATATATATATATAGAGCTCTTTAAGGAAAATGAAAATACAACTAAGGGATAGCCAAGATAGTCAAATGAGGGATGGCATAACATAGAAAATGATTGTAGAAAGTATCATAAATGTTAAGTTTATAAAAATGGATGAATTTATCATATGAATTAATGAAAGCAGACATAAATGAATATGAAGTGGTGTTGAAAAGTTCTTGGCACAACCAAAGATCTGATGAAATGGGCAAAAATCAAATTTTTAAAAATCCCTTCTTGCTTAGACTGACAACTTTTCAGCACAACTTTTTATTGATTAGAACACACACACATATATATATATATAGTTACTGTATATGTACAAATGACTATATATATATATATATCGGGTGTATAATGAATACTTTTATAAACTTTGAATCCAGGTATCAGCACATGGCAAGTAGCCCTAGCTTGTTGTACATCTTATAGTACCACATGGAAGGTACTTCAAGGGCAGCTCTTGTATCTTTTGCCCTTTGATTACTCATCATGGGAGAACTTTTGCTGATGGTTTATTGCACAAACTGCTGATCCGTTGTTTGTCTCTTCAGTCTTGTTTATGGATGAGGCAAATTTACACAACCAACATTTGTGGGCAGATCAGAATCCCCATGGTATAATACAGGTTAGATACCAGCATCAGTTTACAATTAATGTGTGGGCTGGAATTGTAGATGACTGTCTGGTAGGTCCATATGTTCACACAGCATGTCTTACATGATCTCTCTACAGGAATTTTATTTTGAAAACACTTCCAGACCTGCTAGAGGATGTATTCCTGCTAATATGAAGACACATGTGGTTCATCATAATGGGGATCCAGTACATTTTAGTCACATTGTTCATAATGCATTGTCTGACATCTACCATGAAAGATGGTTAGGGAGAGGAGGAATGGTTACATGTCCAGCATGTTCCCCCAACCTCAATCCTTTGTATTTATATCTGTTGGGCTCCTAAAACAATTGGTTTAGTCAGTAAACATTAATTATGCAGAGACGCTACATCAACATGTCATGGGGTCCTGCAAAACCATTTGACATCATGTGGGAGTATTTTAAAGGGTCTGCCAGTCAATGATCTGGCGTGTTCATGCATGTGTAGAAGCAAGCAGAGGACATGTTTATATGAACATTTTACCTTGATTTGGTGTCAGGAGCCCACACTCAAAGATTGTAAAAGTATTTTTGATACACTCTGTATATATATACATACATACATACATAAATATATTTTTTCTAATTATATATATATATATATATATATATATATATATATATATAGACATACATACACATATATATATATATATATATATATATATATATACACATACATATATATACATACATATATATATATATATATATATATACATATACATACATACATACATATATATATATATATATACATACATATACATACATACATATATATACATATACATACATATATATAAATATATTTATTTTGTAAAGTAATTCCCTTTCATGATCTGTGTCCATAATTCAATAGAGAATATTAATCACACTGAGTGATTATTATACACTGAGAATTTTAGATCAGAACTCAGCTAATAATCACATATCTATCTGTAGATTTAGTAATGCGCACATGTATATATTAGAGAAGGTGCTGAAAAGTTTTCAGTCTATGCAAGAACGAATTTAAAAAAAAATGATGTTTCATCATTTGGTTAGATTTTGTGAAGTGGATTGGACTGAGAACTTTTCAGCATCCCACATATAAAACACAAGATTAGTTAACTACTTATTTCTGTATCCTATGGAGATTTTTTCTTTGTTCTATATATCAAACCAATCCAAATCTTTTAATTTAATGATCCATGATTTTGTAATCATAGAGTTCTTTCACAGAATAAGTAATATTACTGCCTTTGTTAATCAATAAATGATGTATATCTCTGTTACATATGGAGTGAATAATTCATTTATGAATTTTAAATATTCTTTTAAATTTAAGTTCTTAAAATTAGTAACAGAATGTGATAGCAAAAGCGTTAACCATAATTGATTTGCATATGCAAATAAATTGTAACACTTATCTTTTTGGAATATTAAATATCCTGCCAAGATACTATGTGCATTTTTTGATTGTTTCACCAGATATATTTATTCATATTTATAAGAAAATAGCAAGATTCAAATTTCAGTAAAATACAACTTGATTATTTATCAACATTATAGATTATCTGCAAATAATATAATTTAGAAGTTTCATAAAGACTTTAAAGAACTAGAACACTATTGCTTAATTTGAAATTTGTTAAGTTTTCTTTGGTAACTGAGAATTGAAGAGAAAATCAATATACATGTTTATTTTGGTATTTTCATATATCAAGATATACAGTCTTACATAAATAGACAATAAAATGTCAGACATAAATATAATTTTTAAAGAATACAGGAATTGAGAGAAAATTTTGTGTAGCGGAAATAATGTGATAATCAACTTTTCATAACAAACGTTTGTATATTTAGTAAAAGCAGCATTAAGGCTTGAAAACTATTAAGACAAATGTTTACTAAAATATATTTGTTTGGTTTGATATATATTCAGTATGAGAGTTTTCAGTTGATAGAATCAAATACATTATCATTTTATGATTAGTTCTTTTTAATTAAAAATACCAATGCATTCATTTTGTTAACATTTTAGATTGTTGTCAAACACAGCAACACTTTTTCAGTTTTTGAGGTGAAATCTTTTTTGGTAAATCCTGTTTTTCAAACATTCCTCACTGGTATAGAGGAAAAATTAAAAAAAATAATTAAATATAATAATGTTTGAGCAAGATTATGAAAAATTTAGAATTTGAAATTCAGTTCATTAGGATAAATAAAATTGAGTGACTAATCTGATGAAATCAACGTGTTGCTTGATGGTGAAGTTGTGATTTTTGAAAGATGAAAATATCTCTCACAAGGAGATTCAGTGTAATCCCTTTGCTGCACTAAATGTAATTTCATGCTTGAGTTGTCTGTGTTTTAAAGTAAACTGGAAGAGCAGCCATGCAAGGTATATCGTGAAAGATAGTATAAATTCTCTTTCTTCCTTCACTTTTTTATGTCATAACCAGTACTATTCCATAACAATCTGTTCATTGCTCAATAGTGCTGGCTCTGGATAAGATAATAACCTATGACCATGCTTAGAACATGCAAGTGAATCCTGAAAATCAAAACAAAAAATAAAAGAAAAATGTGCAAGAACTGTACTTACTGATGTGTTTTTGCCATTTTTGTTGGTGACTTTTAAGAGTGACCCTTCATAACCCTGGAAAATAAGAAAGCTAGTGTCATCACCCTGGTGAATGTGCAAAAACCAACAAACACACATGCAGATGGATACACACAGCAATCCGTGACAAAGGAACAACTAGGGCAATTGAACAAATGTGGCTGTGCAAGTGGTGCAAGTTTCACTCAAATCTCAGGCATGTATCATTTGCCAGTGCTTACTTACACAGTTTTTGCCTGGTTTTCCCATCACTTTTAACAAAGCATTTTGATAGCCCTGTAAAACACGCCAAAAACAGTGTCAATATCCCATCAATAAATGCCTAGCATAGGCATTAGGCTGCAGATTGACTAGATAGAGGACAAATAATTTTTGAAGATTTTGAAATACTGATTTAAAAAAAATGTTTGTTGCTTTTGCCTAATTAGTCATAATTTAATGTTGTCTTCCAGATTAATAAGCCCTCTCCCCTGAGTTATGTCTGAATTTAATAAAAATAAAACTAGATTTGTGTTTTGTATTGAACTTTGATCAACATAGGCACTATATTCTAATTTAATACTATGCTTTCATTTTGATTTCAAAAGTGTTCTAGTATGGAAAAGAAATAAAAGCAGAAATTAAGCAGCAACATTTTTAAAAGTTTGGTTCAGTATTTATATTGCTATATATGTTTACCTATTTGGCCAAGATTAACCTCAGGAGATGTTTACAGTTAATTTTAATCAAACTTTATTCTCTGGAAGGATTCTTGCTAAACTCAAAATATCTCATTTCTTTTATAACTTAAGTATCTAATGAAATGCCTTTGTAAATATTGTTTTGCTTTTATGAAACTGATATTTGTGACATTTCATTCTGGTAGAATTTTTAAATGATTTTGTTAAAGGTTTATAATAAGTTAATTTTTTAATTATTTTTTACCACTCATTTTGTGTTGTAATATTAAGATAAGAATCATAGAATTATTCAGTTGAACTCTGAGATTACATTATTTTGTAAATCAAATAAAGTGAAAATTTTGTGAGTCTTCACAAAAATATTCTGTATATTTAAAGAAATAAATTTTTAAATATTAAAAACAGTAATTACTTCAACAAACCAGTTAAATTTAAAAGCATGGTACAATCAGTAATTTTATAGGGTAAAATTTTAAAATTAACATAAACTTTAGTTTCATATGCAACTCTTATAGAGTGTGTTTTTTTTTGCTTTAGTAAGTAATAAGCCAATTTATAATTCTATCTATTGTAAAATATTTTTTATGAAATATATTTACAGATTTTTAAATATATATTTTAGTTAACATCAAAAATGTGATTTCTAAGTAGAATTTTTACATTAGAAAGAAAATACTTCTTGTGATACCTCATTGTTCTGATTGAATATAATAATGTAACATTAATAACTATTTCATAATATTATACTGAACAAGACAGGCAATTTGTAATTATCTTCTTTCTTGTACAAATGTTAAGTTTAAAAAATCATTGAATTCTTTAATTATTCATAAAAAGTTTTATATATTTATAACTTACGTCTGAATAAATTTATTTCAAAATTTAAAAGGCAAAATATATTTTCTAAATATGTGTCAGTTTTGTGTGTACCAGTTGCAATTGTGCATACTCATTGAAATAAGACTGTTGCTTTTTATAAAATATAAGCTGAGCATTACGGTAGCAATGGGATTATATGACTGAGAGGGCTGTTCTTGTAAACCAAACTTAGTGAACTAATTTACCTAAAAAGACTCCAGAAATGTCATCATTGGATATATTGGGCCACTGATATATGACAATATCACAACCTCTTCTTAATTTCAACAGTACCAAATGTAAAACCAAAGTCAATAAATGTCTACCTCACCTGATCATAATAAGTTGTAGAAAAAATTGGAACATATTGAAAAGAATCAATTTTCTTATTTGAAAAAATGGTTTGTTTGGATTGTTTTTCAGTGAATTATAAAGTAATCAAGGGGTAATGAATCACCATTAAGGTCTTTTTTAAATAATGATAGTGAAAATTGTGATTATTCCTTTTTTTACAAATTGTTAAATTTTTTTCAATTTGTTAAATGTTGCTGTATAGCTAGTTACCAGTAGCTTACCAAACCTGTAAAATATTTTTGCTCCTGTAAAAATGCTTAGTTATAGATATCATGTTTTGAGACCATTTAGATACATCACTGAATCATGTATCTTATTGACAGTTAATCTTGAAAAATGAGATAATTTAATTGCATTTAATTAGTTTTTATTTTAAGAAAGGGCTCATAAATGTTCATTTACTGTTTTATATTCATAAAGTATTTTACATCTAAAATCCTGCTATCACAGTAGCTATAATTTTTTAAAATAGTTTAAAGTATTTGTTCCTGTGATGGTAAATGGGATAAACCACTGGCCATCTAATGTTGCCAAAGATGTAAATGCAAGCCAATCTGACAATGGAAGGGAGGATGCTTGCAATAAAGAGGGTTCAAACTTACACAAAATGTTCAGGCAAGAGGGTAAAGGAGAAACAAGGAGGGTGTTAATATGAAATCAGGTCCTTAAGTAAGGTTTTGAATCACAAAGGGTTGCAGACATTGGGAATATGTTCAAAGGATAACGGTCACTTTGGGAACTGCGTGTTGAAAATAATAGCAGCCATGCAGATACAGATGGTTGGGAATAAGCAACAAAATACAAAACCAAAAAGAAAACAAGCGTGTTGAAGAATAAAAAAATGCTGTTAGAGAATAATGTACCCATCAACTCTGTTAAAATATAAACTTGTGGCATACTCTTTGCTCCCAGCTTTATGAATGAGCTTTTTCCCAGCTTTTTATTTTGCTTCTTCAAAAACATGTCAAAATATTTCATGCTTACTTCATAATAATCCAGCTCAAACAAATAAATGAAGATAAAAACAAAAAAAGGAAAGAAAAAAAGGAAAAAAGAAAGAGAGGTCATTTTGCTTGAATGGAAGGATGGAGAAATTAGATAGAAGTAGATAAAGGAAATAATAGATTAGAATCTTGGACAGGTAAAAATAAGAATTGATTATTCATAATAAATCATTTTTACTATTTTATTACAGGATTTCAAATAAAAGCATCTGTAGAAAATTGTAAACTTGTCACACCTAAAATCAAATTCTATACTTTTTGAACATGGAGCAGAATATGAGCAAAATATCTTTACATGAGTGTCTCATCCACTTGGGATTAGTGTGAGATGATTGTTGGCTTTTCAGAGAGCTTGGCTATCTTGTTCCATTGGATATGTAGAATGCTTAATAGTCCTAAAATAAAAGATTAATTATCTGCTGAATTAGCTAATCATACAGTATAATGTTCGAAGTAGTATGCCTCCAGATATAACCACAATATAATAGAATGTCTCATAAAGATTATTTCCATCAAAAAATAATGTTATAATCTGATCAAAATATATCCATTATTAGATCAATTAAGCTATTTAATTCATTTCATAATGCTTTAGTAATCAGCATAGTTAACAGCCTATAAAACTTCTTTTTTAAACTGATCAACATTTTAAATTTTTGTCCTTATGCAATATATCTTTTCGTCTGATTCTTAAACAACCAATTACAGCAAATTCTAATATTCTGACATTTATATATGTATGGACATATATTAATATCACAAGAACATACTGTGTCTCTTAACATAAATAAATGTAAATAAGGATTTTTTACATATTTTCTCATAAACTAATTCTTAATACATTCAACTCCATCCTTCAAAATAACATTTTTTAATTTGTACTTTTTCTTTGATATACTAGAATCTTGTTTCGATTTTTGAATTTTGAATTTAAAATCATTACCAAAACTTAATTGCAACTGTAATCTAAGTTTACAATCAAAATGCATTTTTTTGTATCATTAGATATTTATATGGGAAAATATACAAAAATTTGATATAAATTGAATCAAGCAATATTGAGATATTGATCATGAGACATCTAAAAATAAATGTAAATTTTGAGTCAGTTCATAAAAATTTCAAAGTAGGTGGGTACTTCAATCTCATAAAAATCATTTAATAAGCTTGAAAACAATTTCCATATTTTAACAGAATTTAGTAAACTGAAATAAAAAATAATCAGTTTGACCAATTCTGGACTGAAAATAAGAAAGATTAGAAAATTGACAGAAGCAAGATTGAAACACGCACGCACGCACGCACGCACGCACACACACACACACACACACACACACACACACACACACACACACACACACATATATATAAATATACCACCAAGAAATAATAAAAACACTGCAAACTTTTTAATTTTTTGTAGAATATTTTTAATCAACTCCAGAATTTTCTAAAATGTTTCTTAAGTTATTTTAAAGTATTTTTCTGAATGTTTGGAAAAATGATGTCCAGTTAGTATAAAAGTCAGTAGAAAAGTTAAATCTTTATTAAAAAACATTATTTATGTTTGCACAATCTGTTACAAATTTTACAAATTTAGAAAGTGTAGCTTGGGGGAATTTTCTCTCATGTATCTATAATATGGTATTTCAGCTTCTCAAGAGTGGAATATTGGTTGTTACTAGTGTACACATCTCTTGCTATCATTCACCAAACATTTTCTATAGGACTAGAAGTCTGGGATCAAGACAAGCCACTTCATTGCAGATGAAAAGTAATCACTAAAATACAATACTGTTGTCTTTGCAGAATGGCAATTTACATTGTCTGGCTGAAAAATCAACCTTTTTCTTTCTCCACATTTTATTGCTAGTTTTGGGATGAGGTTGTATTTTATCATCTCTTCATCCTTGAGTGCTGTCAAAGTTCTGTTAAGAATAACTAGACAACATATCCCACAGCCAGTAAAGCCAGCCCAGAGCATATTTCCTTCACAATCAAACCTACAAGTAACAGTTTTCAATATTTCTCATCATATATCATATAAAACAAATTGTAGCAGTCAAGACTATCAAGATTGAAGTATTTTTTCTTTCCATATCATGTATCTATGTGGCATTTACATAAAAAAAACACTTTCAGCTTACATTTCATCATTACTACTTAAGAATTACTGGCCAAAATGAATGTGAATGGAAGATTTTGTTACTAGCTGTACATAGTTTATTATTTGTGCAATTTTCTGAACACCTTTTGATGGATTTCTGTAGCATTGCTTATAATTTAAATTTCCTTGCTTTATCATAAGGGCTAGGATTACTGCAGATTACTGAAATAGACCAAGAATTTCCTAAACTTTGTAGATCAAGGTTTTGCAGCATTAACTAGAGTATGAGCCTCACTGAGTTTTGCTCCAAATAAGAATACTTTTTCTTATGACACAAGCAAGGAATCTTTTTCCATTTTTAGAGAATTTTTAGGGATCTCTTCAGTGCTAAAAATACAGAAAAGTATCAAATTTGTAAGTGGTTTTAGCTGCTGGACACCAAGAAATGACCTTTAATTATAAAATTGAACTCAATTGACTATTAATCATAAAATAAAACATTTTACTAGTATATTTGCATTTCACTTACATATACATTATAATCTTCTGAGCATGAAACATCTAACTCCACAAGTAATCAGTTATTTTTGCAGTGTACTTATAATTTTGAGACAAAGTATATATATATATATATATATATATATATATATATATATATATATATATATATATATATATATATATATATATATACATTTCACCAATATTTCAAAATTGCGGTAAAATGTATTAGCAGTCAATCAATGATAATTTTAGAATATACTTTTATACTAGAAGAAACATTAAATTTGCTCCATTGATTTTAATGCTTTTTATGTAAAAGAGAATTCACAAAATTATGTGAATGAAGACAAAAGTATCAAATTATGCAGGTAAACAAAAATATATATCATGCATCCAATAAAAAGATTAAAAGCAATTCATGCTTAAGAAAATTTTCAAAAATATTCAGAAGTATGTTTTCCACATTCAGTTTTAACCAAAGACTTTATTAATAATCTGCTAGCTTATTTTATTGCAGATATTTTATAAATAAGAATTCATTTTATAGAAATACATATTTAGACTAAGCCACTTAAATGCAGTATATGAGAACTGGTTTTCTCATCATAGAAAATTTGCTTTCACTTTCAGCATATTTTAAACATTTTTACTTAACCAAATTATATATGATGTAGTCATTAGTTTCATTTTTTTTCATGATTTACATAGATACATTATATAACAAAATTCTTCAAAAGCTATTTTTGTATTATTATTATTATTATTATTATTATTATTATAGGTTGGCTAGCTTTTCAGCAGTACTGGAGCTACGCCCAGTGACACTGGCACACCTATTATTTTGAATAGCAATTATGCTGACAGGCGTGAGCTGCAAGAGGATTAGCATGTCAGATCCTGTAGCATGAATTACCTTGGCTTCCAATCACAGATTAAGTTGTGTCGATAGTTTAATAAGCTCTCTATTGAAAATACAGGAGTCCTTGTGAAGCAATTACTATGTGAAGCCATCAAGTCTGTAATTAAGATAAGTTCACTCAAGCCTGATATTAATTTAAGATTTTTTATGAATTTTATAGAATTGGTGAAACATTGTCTGACAACAGCTCATTTATTGAGCTAACAAGTAAGGAGAAAAAAATAAAAGTGATTCTATCTATCTATTTTCATGTGTATATCATATCAAATATGCACTATGAGCAATATTTTTTATGTCTGTTTTATGAATTACATTAGCCAATTTCTGAAGAAATTAAATAGATGAATGATAGAGCAAATTTAGAAAAGAATGAAATTAGTTAATCTTAAAACTTCATTTTTTGAATATTCAAGTTTTGAAAAAATGTTTTCAATAAAATGTGATATTTTTAGATAATTATAATGTTTTTTCACACAATAAATAGTTAAATATGACTAAAATGTTATAGAATATATTTTATACTTTTATAAAAACATTGCATTTAATATTAAACAACACATTTAAAATGGTTATTTTTCTTCCTCAGAAAATCACATACTAAATAAAACACAAATTAGTTATACATAGAAATATAGCCTTTTGAAAAGAGTTAGTTTGTATGGTTAAGAACAAATTGCAAAATACCTTTGATAGAACTCATTTAAATTTTAAATGGTTTGTCAAATAATGTACTTTAATAAATGTTTTCTTGAATTACTAGTTTTATTTATTTGTCCATTTAATTATTTAAAATGTTTATTTTTTTGCCAATTTACTTATTGTTTATAATACTTAAAATAAGGTGTTTCTTGTTATTTCACTGAATATACTGTAATGAAAATTATTAACTATGATTTCCTAAAGATAGTAATGTTTAAGCTCCAAGACACCTCAGTTGAAATGTTCTCATTCTCTTTTAAAATACTATCAAGCTACTTCTTCCATAATAGAATTTGGAAAGCATATCTAAATACCCATAATTCTATAATAGGTCTGTTGTTAGAACAATAGTAAGATCAAGATCAGTAATCAAGTAATTTGTTGATCACAACTAGTTTCAACATAAACACATTATATATTAACAATAGATTTTTTGTAATAAAAATTAAAACAGAATGATAAAGAGCCTTTCATAATGCATTCATTATATATATATATATATATATATATATATATATATATATATATATATATACTAGCAGGCTTTGCTCCTTGCTCGCTATCAATTTGCAAAGTAAGATATATTCACTACTAGAAATCTTTGAAACAAAAATTTTAAATGAACATTTCATTCATAAATTGGCATGTTATAGTTAAGGAAAATTTTACAAATAGATGCCAACTTGTTGAAAGCCAAGTAAAATGCAAATTTCAAACACTTTACTGCACTATATAAGATGATATTCTTAAACAGAACTATTTTTGATATGAAAATCAAAACAATACTTGAATAAAAGAACAGTAATGAACAGTTAATATGCAATCAATATGCAAATTAGTTAAACCTGAAGAGTGATATTGAGTAGAAGTAGATAATATATAATACAAATTTCAATTTTTGTTCTTAGCCCAGGTATATGCACTTCGGCTCCCCACATTAAACCAACCTTACGTCACAACCTAACCTCATGAGGCCAGTGCATCCGATGGTTTCAAGGGGTGTGGGCAATTTTTGTTCCTAGCCCAGGTATATGCACTATGGGCTCCTCACATTAAACTGACCTTATGGCACAACCTAACCTCATGAGGCCAGTGCATCCGATGGTTTCAAGGGGTGTGGGCAATTTTTGTTCCTAGCCCAGGTATATGCACTATGGGCTCCTCACATTAAACTGACCTTATGGCACAACCTAACCTCATGAGTTGTTAAGTAAATACAAATTACTCTTGAGTAGTTTGTAATACGTTTATTTATCATCTCTCAGTTGCATTTCTGTCTTCAGGCAGAGTGTGCTCAGGTGTAGCTCCGTTAAAAGACAGAGTTGCAACAGAGGAAAATTATACTGAGAGGTGCCCAGCACAGGGGAAGAGCTGCCTGAGGATATTAATTTTATTTTATAACTTATCCCCTGTTCTGTCACTCATGAAATAAAAATAATTGTTTGTACAGAAAATAAGGATCTACATACATCAAATTGTCTTTAAATTAAGTGACAGCAGAAGAATCTTCATTGAACTTTTTAAGCATTAATTTAATACTTAAATGCAGTGATCAATTTTGAGCTCTTCTGTAGTTTATTGATGCCTATCGCATCTACTCCTCCCTAGCTATTATGATGCTGGCCAAACCACAGCTTAAAGGCCACCTGATAGGGCAGCTTTTAAGCTAGCTTAAAATTTTAGCTAGCCTAAAATTTTAAGCTAGCTGCAATTTTGGATACAAAAGGAAAATAAGAGTTACTCCCCTCAAACCATGAAAGCAATGAAAATGGCCATATAATATATTAATATATATTTTTAATCACACATAATCTGGCATCCCTGAATCTTAGCTCAACAAAAATTGTTCCCTTCGCTTAATTCTTCTAGTGCTTTTGAATGAGCTATGAATCATTGAAATTGAATCAGAGTGAGTATGGAGGAGTTGCTTGGACACACACATGCACAAACACATACACTATACTTTATATATATATATATATATATATATATATATATATATATATATATATATATAAGCATGGAATATTAGTGTTTGAGCCTTTTATATTATATTATATTATATATATATATATATATATATATATATATATATATATATATATATATATAATATACCTTACAGAAAACCTAACACTAACCCCTTGTATGTACACCCTAAGTCAAACCACCCTCCATCTATAATTAAGCATATACCCACATCAATAGAGAAAAGAATAAGCATGAACTCCGTTAATAAGGAAATATTCCAACAACACAGTAATTTTTATAACACAGCCCTAAAAAATAGCGAATACAAGAACGCTAACATAAATTATAGAAACAATAGTACTAACCAGAAGAAAATCAGGAAAAGAAAAATCATTTGGCATACCCCTCCGTTCAGCCAAATGGTTAGTATTAAGCTAGGACATAAGTTCCTAGGTTTAATTGAAAAACACTTTCCTCCTAATAGTAGACTTAGCAATATCTTTAATAAAAATACCTTAAAATTAAGTTACAGTTGCACTGAAAATCTAGAAAGAATCATAAAAAAACATAATAAAATCCTAGAAAAACACGTACGCCAAAACAGTATTAATAAAAATCCTAAACTGAAATTAGACAAAAATAACGAAAAATTATGTGATTGTAGAAACCCTGAAGACTGCCCGTTGGAAAATAAATGCCACACAAAATCTGTGGTATACCAATGCACTATCTCATCCATTGAGAGTCCTAACACTGATAGGATATACATTGGTTCAATGAAGAATGAATTTAAAATTAGATGGAGACAACACAAAAGCTCCTTCAATAATATTAGAAATAGAAATCAGACATCCCTATCCAAATATTTTTGACATTTAAAAGAAATGAATAAAACACCAAAAGTAAAATGGAAAATAATAAATAGAACAAGAACTTGTAAAACCTGGGATGACCCATGCCCTTTATGCCTACATGAAAAACTACACATTATTAAGTTTCTAAATAATGAAAATTTATTAAACCATAGACATGAGTTAATGGTTTTTGCCAACATCAACAAATTTACGCATTAAATAATTAGCATAAAAAAAATTAAATTTCATAGTCTAATAAAAGGTTTAAAATCTTAACCCAATCATAAGATAGAAAAACCCTTTATGAAGTTGTCAAAAAAACAAATTGTAGTTCAGTGTGATGCGTTTATGTACATGTACGAAACTGCCCTTTAGAAAAAAAAAAAAAAAAAAAATAAAATTCTTCAGACACTTCACCACGTATTATGGTGCCAAAAGCTATCTTTCGCCGAGACTGACCAACGATGTGGGTACATGAATGCCATCACTCGCTTTGAAATGTACACCCCAGCCCTACCTCAGCTTAACCTCTTTCCAAAGGTGACTGATATGTGGATACAAATTAACTCTTAGGCCCCTTATGAAAATGGTCACTCCAGCCGTTTCCATAGTAATAAATTTTGCAAATGAACATGCTTATAAAGATGCGAAAATTTCCAGATTGGTTATTCCTAAATTTTTGCTTGAGGATGAAACAGGGTTTGATACTTTAGTTCAATTTAATTTTAATAATTATATTGAGGTTTTGGGCTCTTGTTTTTGAAACATGAGAACTCTTATGTAGTGAAGCAATTATATTTTTTTTAAAAATAATTATAATTTAAGCTCTACTTCAGTATGGAGCACCGATTTTTAAAAATAAAAACAAAAATACTAAAGAACTCCGGATTATTTACCTAACGTGTTCTTTCCTATTTTTCTACATATCTGCACATTTATATATATATAATTTCACTTCTAGAATTTCAAAGAAGGAATAATAATGATGAATATATAGAGTGGGTAGCAAGAGCCTACCATGATCTTTGAGGAATGAGTAAAATTTGCAAACCTTTTTGAGATGAGAAAAGTGTTGACACTGTATCTAAAAATCCTCAACAAAGACAAAAATTTGAGTGCATTTATTCTTTACAAGTCACTTTTACATTAAAAGTTTGTTGAAAAATCCTACATGCAAACTGAGTTCTTGAATAATGTTTATTTGAAACACCCTGATCTTCAATGATGACCTGTATTCACAAGCACTATCTGGATACAAATTATTTCCCATTAACAAGGTTTTTATGACATTATTAATGATAACTGTTCTAATTTCACCAAATTTAATAGATTTATTACCAGTTTCTTGCAATTTCTTGCTGCAGATTCTGTTGGAATTTAAATCTGAACTATTTCTGAATAATTATAACAATGTCCTGTTAGAATATGAAATTGTGATTCAAATGGATTTTCCTTGCTGATTTCATGTGATTTTCTTTGAGAATTTGGTGGATGGAATTTCCCATTGTTTTCTTTTTCATGACAAGCTCTCTTTCCAAGATAAAGAGAAACACCCTCAATTCATTACAAATCCACCTTCAGCTTGCCAGTGGATATGGTGTTCTTTAGATGGTGAGTGATGCCAATTTTCTGTCATACTGTGTTTTGAATTTTGGCCAAATAATTCTATTTTCGTATTATCTAACCACAATATCTTTCACCACATAGTGTTTGAATTTATGATGTGTGCTTTTACAAAAATCAGTCTCAATCTTTTTATTTTTTAGCAATGGTTTCTTTTGAGCCGTCTGACCTTTCATCATGGTACTTTTGTGTAGTGCTCTGGAAATTATACTATTGTGTAATTTAATTTCTGCTAATGATCAGCAATTCTTTCAGGATTGTTGGTAGATTGGTAACAACATTTGAATTAGTTTTCATTGTGAATAATTCAGCCTGGATGCCTAAAACTGGGCTGAAACTGTGTTGTATTTCCTCTAGTTTCAAATAACTGTATTTACTATTCTGAAACGATAATCCAAAATTAGCTATTGTTTGAAAATTTTAATATACATTGTGAGTAACAAGCAAGTAAAGGTTTTCTGTAAGGGGCCAGTTTAAATTTTTAAAGATTTATTTATGTAAATTTTTTATCAAAGTCAAAAAAACAAAATTATGTGAAATCTGTTTGATTTAGCTATTTTGAATTTCTCTACTGAAGTAAAATTTATGATCTGATTAAATTTTTTATTCTTAACAATATATAAATTGTAATATCATATCAAACTGAATAGAAGAAAGTATGTGAAAGCATGCTCTCTTAAATAAAACATCATGATAAATATGTATCTTCCAACATATATCTATGGCATAGGGATAATCAACTAGTCTCTTATGACAATCTATTGATCTGGCACACATAAATTGTTATAATTTAATTAACCTTGGAACTACATTGCAAATTCTGATATTGTATATATTCATTTTATGATACAGAACAGTGCAGCTGGAAGATTTTACCTTATATGTTCCTATACTTAATTTAACACAATGGTTACAAAATTATAATTTTCTTTTAATATTTGTAACATTTAAATCTTGAAATGTTTATCCATTTAGGATGGATAATATTGATGACTACTCCATCTTATGGATCAGCTTTAACTGATGCTAAATGAATACAGCCTTAATGTTATAACCTTTCTCTAGTGACTGATCAAATATTCCTAACTGTAAATATATGAAAAGAATAAAGAATATAGTTATTTGAAAGTGTTATTGAAAACAAAAGTGAAGATTAATGATAAATAATTTGGAATTAATTAAATCTTTTTAGCTGCTTGTATCAATGTAAACAAAATGCAAGAAGTTACACAGCACTTCTTTTGATTAAACACAATAATTAGAACAGTTACTTTACTACTTATGTAATGTAAAAACAACCTTAGTTGGTAATGATATAAGTGAGATGCACTGTTGGTTATTTACCTAATTTGTCTAAAAAGTGCCCTGATTATTGTTTGTGTCATGTAGTAATAATTATAAATAAAATGATACACTAAAATAAGTAACTAAGTAATTATTTAAGTTTTCTGAATATTGGTGTCTAAAAAATGATTTTAAACTCTTTATAACTATGTCCAACTACTCAAAAACACTACACTTTATTTTTAAACATTAAAAATAAGAATTGATGATTGTGTGAAACAATAAAGATAACAGTTAAAAAGGAAAACATTGTATGAATCACATGTTTTATAAAAAAATTCAGAATACTACATTCAAGTGTTTTAAGAAAAAAGTGCCAAATTTGATCATCCAAAGCCAGTCTTACCAAGCTAATGCTTTTGAATAATCAGATTATTGCTTCCCAAATTAAACACATTTGTGCATTGTTGATAATTGTCTTGGCACCATCAGGAAAGTAATAAAAATATGTTGGAAATAGAATTATGAAAATATGTTCAGTATTTCTATCTGCTTCATATAATTCATAAATAATTGAATCAACTTGGTTAGATCAACTGAATTGCTGGTAGACTTGAAATATAACAAGTAAATAATGAAATATTGAAAATGTATTGATGAATCAATGAACTTTCTATTAGACTATAATTAGATTTTTAAACTTTTTTTCATTGTAACATATTCAATTTCAATATATTCAACTAGTGGTAACATTTTAATATACTGGGTCCCATTTTATCATTTTTCTGTGAGCTGTGGTGCAGTATATGCAATTCCTTTGGTGAATATAAGCATAAGGATTTTGATATTTATGCAATAATTATTTAAATTCATAATTTTATATAACAAAGAATAGCCTGTACAATGAAAGCTACAAAAATTATGATGAAATATTGATGACTGAATTTCTAAAAATCTTCAGCAGTAAATTCCTAAAATTTTTTGATTTGAAACAGGAAGAAACATTAAAAATTTGTAGCTGCCTAAGGATGCACAGTTAAATCCATACAAGACATGCTTGAATGGATAATTTAATTTCATAATTTTAACAACCAAAATTAATTTTTAAATATAAATGGCATTGTACTTTTACCAAATAGTAGTCAAATTTATTTTGTCAACAAGTTAAGTGAAAGTTCTAAATGAATGTTAGATTATAAACCATGTTGCACCTAATATAATCTGAACGTCTTTATTCAAAGACTGAAAAGAATACTTAGATGAATAAAATATAAGCTGAACAAATATAAGTCAAAATTTCATTGGTGTTTTATAGCCTTTCAATGTATGATAAAAAGAAATCTCATTTTGAAATTATTCTAATCATAAATTTAAGGAGTTAAGAAATATATATGGTAAGTGAATATTAATGTACTAATATTGCTTGTTGATAGTGATGTAATGCTTTCAAAAGATTTTGAAGAGAAAATGAAATGCCACAAATGCATGTATTTATTAAGATGAAAGCTTAAAATCTCTGAAAGCTAAGGTTTCAACTACTGTCTCTCAACAGTATTATGTAATAGCTGCAGAATTTATAAAAAATTCTAATGTTTTTCTTTACTAACATTTGAAATCTTTTAATGTTGCAAGGGATGTACAAATTTAAGTAATAGTTTGATATAAAGCACAAAAGCAAGTGAGAGTCCTCCCAGACCCTTTATTGAATGCTTTTTTAAGCTATGAAGAAGAGTGAACTAGGCTCAATTTAGTTTCTTATAGAATTATTCTGTAATTGTATCATCTGAGGAACTAAAAGTATTTTATATCATTGAAATAACTGTGTTAATTTTCTTATTGCAAAGAGTATTTTAGTAAAAAAGTGAAAAAGTATTATTCCTTGATTATGGCTAAATTATTCCATATTCATAGGACAAAAATAAACACAGCATCATTAAGTAACTGAGAAGTAGGTAAATAAATAAATAAAATTTCTTTTAACTTTTGAAATCAGTTCAAACTTATTTAAATAAAGTTAAGGTTTAGATTATATGAAATCATTTAAATCTGTTGATCACGATACTAGTTTATCGTATAGCTTGATTTTCCATTTTTATTTTTGTATATGATATTTTTGGGCATATTACTTTAGTTTGCTTAATCTATGCCATTATTAACAAAAGGTGCTCAATAGATTGAATCCTAAAATAATTTTTTTCATATTGTCAGATACTATAAAAGAATAAATGTTGGTTAGATCATTAACAGTCAATTTTAGTGCTTTAACAATAGTACAATTACATTATGCACAAAAAACAAACATGCATTTATCTTATGATTTATTTTATCTTAGTTCATTATTACACTGATTTTCTGTTGGAAACATCTCAAATTTTTTGTTACTGAGATTTACTGACAGATTTTTCCAACACAAAAGTCCTTATTGTTTACCTGATTTATTTTTGATAAATTAAATCCAAATTATAACTCATGTGTGGATGCAGATACTTAATAGATGAGAATTGTTGAATTCATGCCTTTTCTGAAAAGAAGGAATATAAAATAGCAATGATCAACAGCCAGAATCAAAACTGTTTTTCTTGTTTCATATTGCAACATTCTATCCATTAAGCTATTTTGCATCCTTATATTTGGACTAAGATATTCAGGGAAAGAAAATAGAAATACATTCTTATTTAACAGAATAATGCAACTAGAATGCATTATAAATTTCAGACTTTACAGTGATTGCATTTGAAAAATAGAGTTAGATACTATTTTAAAAATTTAAATGTTACATTTTAACTAGAACAGTAATATTGTTATTTGAAACAATGTAATTATTGGTTATTGCATGCATGACTGAAAACTGAGCAGATTAGATTTAAAAGACAAAAATAATTAATCTGTAAAGTTATTCATAAAAACTAGTCAGTCATTAATGTTTAGAATTAATGGTTCCTTGTGAACAATAGGAATAACATCACTTGAAAAACTTAACAATGATAATTTCATTGATAGGTTTTAAAGTGTGGCAAGGGGTAACAAAATGGATTTCCTGCTGAGAAGCAGTGAGCACATGTTGACACAAATGGATAGCGCAGACATTAGTAGTGATACAGCTTTTCTGAAGATTCAGTGTTTTTTCACATTATATTTCTCTGTTTCACTGTTGCTCGTTTGTAATAGTCACAAGGAAAACACAGAAAAAGAATCATACATAAATATGCCACGAAGATAAATGTTTTTATTATCCCATGTGAAGTTCTGGTAAATATCACTGTGCAACTAGTCATAAGAACAGAATATACATTTCAGAATTACTTAATAAAATAAACAAAAATTAAAGTGTAAAGTGATATTTGAAATTGTTCATTTGGTATATCTTGAAGCTATAATTATTTAATAATAAAGTATCTCAAAGTGAAAAAAACATTTCAGTTAATAATGCATTAAACAAAAAATGTTAAACTTCTAAACTTGAATGTCAAGTAAATGAGTTTATTTAAAGCCTCGAGATAAACTTTCATTGTCATTTTGAAGGGAATACCAGCATAAGAAATATATTAAAATTTATGACTACTGATGATGATAGTGAAATGTGCCAAATATTATATATTGTTACTAGAAAATTATCATTGCTGAAAACAGTGTCACTTAATACCAGAACTTTTTCAGGACATAGAATATAAAGAAGAGTTCAATATGAAAGGGAAAAATGAAACCATCATTGACTGTAAAATATATAGTATTGCCTATAAATAAGTATACCTCTACAAATTTTTTATAAAATGTTGATTTTCTTCAATGTAAATATACCAAGATTTTATAATTTCTAGTAGACCATTATACAATGAAAATGGATATTATTAGGCATTATTTATTACCAAACTCTACAGGATTGAAACTCTATAAACAAAACTATGAATGTAGTATTCTAAAATAAGTATACTTTTATAAAAAAAAGTTTATTTCATTCAATATAGTAATTTTTTTTTTCAAATTGAACTTGATTTATTTTCTTGTAAGGAATTTAAGTAAAACTGGACATAAATAGAACAGGAAATTTTAAAACAGTCCTTACAAAGCCATAGCTTTCAGTGTATAAGTTTTTATTTAAAAAGATAGTGCTATGTTAGGAATTTTCTCATGATTTTAGGAAACATTATTTATTTACACAAACAGAATATTGGCTACCAAAAAATAGCTACAGGACTGAAATCAGGCAACAATATATTGCCTAAATTGTGCAAAATGGAAAAAGTCAGAGGGATACAGGAGCAACCAGGATGGCCATCTAAGCTGACCCCAAGGTTTATTCATTTTATAAGGAGATTAGTGGATGAAGACACAAGAAAATAAGCTATGGATTTTGCTAACGAAGTAAACAAAAAGTGCAGGCCATGAATGTTTCAATTACAACATTCAAATTTTCCTTGAACAAAATAAGCTTTTGATGATAAACATATAGGAAACCACTACCAAATTCAAGACAAAAACAGGCATGTTTAAAGTTTGTACAGGAGAATAAAGATAAAAAAAATAAAAGTTTTGGAGGCAGCATATTGAATTCAAATGAAAAATTATTTGGGTCTGATAGTATCTGATGAATTTGGCAGCATTATGGTGTAGGGTACAGAGAAAAATGCCACATCTCAACAGCTGGTCATGGTGGTGGAAAAATCATGCTCTGAGATTGTATGAGCTCTAATGGCACTGATGAGCTGCATTTCATCAATAAAATCATAAATTCTGAAGATTACATCAAAATATTAATAGATGACATTACCTTCACTTAAATGCTTGGGAAGAACTATGTTCCAATATTATAATGATTCAAATACTTCAACTAAGAATAAAACTTGGTTTCTGAAGAAGCAATGGTAAAAGTGCACAACTGGTCTTACATAACTTCTTCTATGTGCTGTGTCCCTTCAGAATGTGGGCAATCATGTCTCTCCACAATTTCCTCTCCTTTATAGCTCTTAGTAAAGTATGCTTGTCTATCTTTCCTAATCAATCAAGCTTGTTAGGTAGGTTATGCACCGCTTTCCTCTGTTTCTCTTGCCTTCAATATATTCTGTGAGTATCAAATTTTCTAAGCCCTCTTTTTCATAATGTGCCCTAGAAATTTCAACTCTTTCTGATGTTAAGTCTAAGTGTCATTATTGTTTCCATTTTCCCTAAACCCTTGTTGTTGCTCATATGTTTAGTCCATGGTATTCTCAGCATCCTTCTGTAGTGGCCTCAAGTCTCTTCTTTATCTGTGTAGAGATGACTCAGAATTCACTGCCATATAGGAGGACTGAAATACATAACATTTAAGTGTTTATTTATTTGTTTCTACCAAAATTTTCCTGTTTTTCTTAATACTTTCCTTAGCTTTTGGAAGGCAACATTCACTATTCCAATACCCCTTTGTATTTCTGTGATGCATTTTCCTTTTAACAGATAGACACTTCCTAGATATTTAAATTTTTGTACTTGCTTGATTTTGGTCTCCAATTTGTAATTTTCTTGTTTGTTTGTTCCTTTTTCTATCAAACACACATTCTGTCTTGTTACAATTGATGTTTAGTCCTTTCTTCTCACTTTCCTTTACTACCTTCCTGTACTTTTCTTTTTATATCTTCTACCAACACTGTTATCTGCATATCTAATGTTGTTTAGATTGTGGCCACCAGTAATGAATCCTGGTAGTACTTCTAATTCTCTCAGGATTGTTTCACTGTAAACATTGAATAAGTCTGGTGAGAAGACATATACATCCCTGTCTTATGCCCCTTTCTATTTTAGCGTATTTACTGGATTCATTTTCTTTCTGTATACAGGTGGTTTGCTCCAGTATAATTTCTGTATTATTCTAATATCCTTCCTAATTAAATTAAGCTTACCTAACAGTTCAAACAGTTCATTGAGACATTTTTATCAAACACTTTTGTATAATCTATAAAACATAGGTATACATTGTATTGCTCTTTTTGATAATGTTCTGAACATAAATATTGCATTTCTTGTTCCAGTATCTTTAATGAAACGGCACTGTTCTTGTTCTATTTTGGGTCTAATTCTGCTGTACATGCTATTCACCAGAGTTCAGATAAATTTTGTTATGTGACTCATTAGGCTGATTGTCCAATAGAGTTTACATTTGTTTGCACTTGGCTTCTTAGGCAGCGCTACAAAAATTGATCTGCTTAGGTCATCCAGTATATTGCCACTGTTATATATTAAATTTGCATATTTAAATCAAACTGAGCACATATGGAAGGTACTTAAATAGCATAGTAGAAGAATGGTGACCATTCAACAAGATAGAATTGAAGGACTGCATATTGTTGGAGTAGAATATTCCAGTGATTGTGCAAATCTAGTGAGATCAATGTCATCAAGACTACAAGCAGTACTAAAAAATCAAGGCAGCTGCACTAAACATTGCTTTTAGATAACTTCTTTTGCAAGGGTGTTGTTATTTTTTGACTGCTACATATTCATATTTTTGTTACAGAGTTTCAGTGCTATAGAGTATAGTAATAAATAGTACTTAATGATATCAGTTTTGAATCTATAATGTTCCACTAGAAATAATAAAATCTTGATGAGTTCTTTTGATAATAAAATTAAGTTTTATAAAATATTTGTAAAGGTGTACTTATTTATAGGCGATACTATATATAGTTCTTTTTTTCCTGTTAACTCATTGTTATATACTGTATCTATGAACACTAATGGGTATGTCCTAATCCTCATAAATAGGTTGGACACTATTGTAAGGTGGGTAATATGCTAAGTGGTTTACCTACTTCACGCCGCTGGCGAGTATTGTATTTTGTTGATGTTATAAAGATTACCACTTCATTTCCAACCTCCGTTTTGGTTATTCTTCATTCAGTAACCTTTTCTAGGTTACAACATTTTGGCGAGGGGGGGGGGGTTGACTGACCTCAAGTAAACTTTCACCAGCACAACGTTTGACGAACAAAGATTTCGACAGAACAGAACTCATATAAACGTTCACAAATACAATATTCTACGAACGAAGAAATCGGTAAAATTCTCGTAAAACTTCACCAAAGCTACAAAGCATTTTTGGCTATAAGGATTTTCTAAGGATTACATGGATATTATTAACCAAGTTGTTCGAAATACAACATTCAGAAAAATACGGGATATTATTCCAACTACAAATTACTGGAAACGTAACGAATGTACGTGAAATTGAAAAATTGCATTTTTTCAATTTACAAAATCATGTATTGTTGAGAAGGTTTTCTCAATGTAAAGGTATTACATTGAAAGTTAATTAGTAGGAAGATTTAAAGTGTTTTTGAGAGACGGTTGTGTAAAAAAAATATACTTTTGTGAAAAGTTAGTTTACATAACAGTACAAAGTGGAGGATTTTAAAACACATTTACTAGAGATATTGAAACAACAAATCGAACAACGGAGACATTACGAACAAAGACTTGAAAATTCGAAGAATTGTTTGAAGAATTGTTTGTAGAACAACAACGGAAAATGTTAACAAGTAACAAGAACGAAGATTCAGGTGTTTTTTCACAGGACGCTATCGTAAATGCGATTCCTGAATTCAATTATATGCCAGAAGAGGTAACATTTTCGTCGTATTTCCGTATATACGAAGACCATTACAAAATGGATTGTGTAAATTGATCCGTCCATAAAAAGGTCAGACTAGTGCTAAGGAAACTAGGCGCTGTCGAACACGCAAAGTTCGTAAATTACATATTAACGAGAAAAACTAGTGACCTAACGTTTAAAGAAACGGTTACTTTGCTTTCTGAAGTGTTCAGCCCGAAGACGTCGGTGTTCCATAAAAGATGGAAATGCATGAACTTAGTAAAAAAGGAAGATGAAGATTTCACAACGTTCGCTAGAATTGTGAACGATCAGTTTGAGAAGTTCAAACTGGCAGAATTAAGCTCTGACAATTTTAAATGCCTGATATTTGTTCAAGGTTTGGTGTCGACAAAAGACGCTGAAATCAAGAGAAGGGTTTTAAATAAACTTGAAAACGAACCCAATCTGACTTTACAAAACCTAGCAGAAGATTGTCAGAGGTTTTTAAATGTTCGACAAGATGCCAAAGATATCGAAGTAAGCTGTGTGTGGCACATTAAAAAAGTGCGTCAAGAAAATAAAGAAGAAAAACATTACTCCTAACGCCTGTTATGCATGTGGAGAACTACATTTTTATAATGACTGCCATACAAAAATAAAGAATGTTTTCGTTGCAAAAGAAAAGGACATACGAAAACTGTAAGGTAAATGTAAAAAAAAAAAACGAGTGAATAATTACGTTAAAGTTATTAATGTGGGTGAATCTGCCGGTCGGAATATAAGGAAATTTGTGCAGGTAAAAATCTTTAACAAAAATATTAAATTACAATTGGATAGCGGATCCGACTTAAGCATAATAAATGTATACACATGGAAAAATAGGAAAACGTTAATGGTTACCAAGAAAATCGTTCGTAGTGTTATAGGACAGAAAATAAAATTCGAAGGGGAATCTATAACAAATGTGACGTTCAACGGGAAAATGTTGAAATTAAGACTGTTTGTAATGAAAAATACAAATAACCGTTTGGAACGGACTGGATGAAGCAGTTTAAGTTATGGAACAGTTCAATCAGTTCGTTTTGTCAAGAAGTTTTACCAACGAAGCAGAAAGTTTAAAGAAAGAATTGAAAATTAAATTCCCAGAGATATTTTCTGGTGGGTTAAGCAGGTGTAATAAAATGAAAGCTAAATTCGAGCTAAAGGAAGATGTACAATCAGTTTTCAAAAAGAAAAGGAATGCACCTTTTGCATCGTTAAAACAGATCAATGACGAGCTTGACAGACTCGAAAAGATGGGTGTTTTATCTAAAGTTGAAGCATTTTTAGTTTTAAGCTTTTCACCCCAAGCAAGGCGGGAGTGCCACTAGCACGCAAGGGGTTACAGAGAGTGGTAGCAAGAGTAAAGAGGCGTGATAGAGGAAAGGATGAAGAGAAAGACGGGGAATTAGATCAAGGCATCTGAAGATGTCGATTGACATTGCATTTGAATAATTGAAGATTACAGCTATCAGGGAAGCAAGTAAGAAGAAGGCAGTTCCACAGACGGGAAGTGCGAGACATGAAACTATTGGAGTAGAAGAGACGGCTACATTTAACCGTTTCGACAGTGAAAGGATGGGACTGAGATAATAACCTAGTAGCACGCTTAAATTCATGCAGTTTGGGAACCAGCGAAAGTAGCTCATCGGAGCAGTTACCGTAAAAGTATTTATAGAAAAGTGACTGTAGACGAGATGCCAGATCGAAACCAATCATATTACATATCCGTCTCTGGATTTTGTCGAGGATCTTGAGGCAAACCGCGGGGGCTCCAGAAGATATATGGCAGCAGTATTCCATGCAAGGGCGAATGGTTGATTTATAGATTTGAAGGATAGACTCGGGCGAGAAAAACGTTCTGGCGCGACACATAGAACCAACTTTCCTTCCGGTAGATGAGGCTATTGATTCAATGTATTTATTCCATCTCAGGTCAGTGGACCGCGTAAGACCAAGCAGGCGCAGAGAGGCGCTCTCGAGGAGTAAGGCTGAGCACCATACATTCTAATGGGAGGCCAGGGAGGTTTCTCTGTGGTGGGTAAAAGAGAGCAGTTTTGTTTTTCAGGCATTAAAGTTTACCAGCCATTTCTTGCCCAAGTCAACCACAGATTGGAGGTCCTTTTCGAGACCAACGACCAGATTAGTTTTGTCAGCGATACCAGATTTGCTATTGAGGCAGGAGTAAATAATGGTGTCGTATGCATAGATACCTACTTGAGAACTAATGACATCAGGAAGATCGTTAATGAAGCTCAGAAACAGTGCCAAACCCTATCAAACGCTTTAGAGATATCTAGAGTCACTGTGCTTGATAAACAAATTCAGTTATGGCCGTAAACACATCAACGGTAAATCGGGCAAAACGGAAACCATATTGCTTGTCATGAGGAGATCATGGGATGTAAGGTGCTTAACCACTTCGGCGTTGATTAAGACTTTGCCGAAGAGTGGTAGGAGACTGATAGGATGGTAGTTAGATGGGTCAGAAGTTCCAGAGTTCTTAAAGACAGGTACAACAGATAAGGATCTCCAACAGACTGGAAAGCAAGAGTCGTTGAGGCAGTAGTTATATAGTTTGGAGGACAGGAGCCAGTTCAGGAGCACATTTCTTCAGGACAACGGCTGGTATCCCATCCCCACGCTAGCCTTATGGGAATCTAATTTAAAGAGGATGCTCAATACCATCAATGGGGCTGTGTGTAACTTGCTTAATAGAGCCTCAGTTTAAGGGGGAAAATCGGGTGTGGGTACACCGGATGAGTTGAGCGTTGAATTGGATGAGAATTTCCAAAGCATTCAGCCTTATCAGCTGAGGAAGTCAGGGCCCCAAATTGATTGAATAAAGGAGGTATTATTGCTGTCGTTCAGTATGTTCTTACAGAGACGCCAATAATCTTTGGAACCGAATTTGCGAGATGCAATACATTGTTTCATTCTATCGGCAAATAGTGACTTTACTTCTTTGATGACACACTTGTACTCATTACGGGCTGAGACAAAGAGACGTCTGTTGCAATCTGACATGTCGCTACGGTACAGACAGAAGAAGTGATTCCTATAGGCAATAGCAGCTGAGCAAGCAGCTGAGAACCAAGGGGGTGAGCGCGATTTAAATTTATATTTTCTTGCGGGGATGAAAGCTTCGTTTCCTGCTTTTACCCAGGAGGAGACCTCGGAAACGCATTTTTGAACGGGGAGATAAAGACCACATTCCAGGGGACATCGCGAAAGAAATCATGGAACGAGTCCCAGTGTGCTCGTTGATAACAGAAAGATGTTCTGTTGGTAAGAGGTTCTTTGTTGGGGGAGGAGTTAACAAATGTTAACAGACACTACAGCATGATCAGAGTTGCCAAGCGGGCAGAGCTGCATAGCACAACAAGACTCAGGGATGGAGGTGAAACGGAGTTCGAGAATGGAAGCCTTACTCTCCTGGTTATTGGGGAAACGTGTAGGAAAGTCAACCGTTTGTGTGAGGGATTGAGTAATTGAAAACTTAAGGGTTTGTATGCCAGCAAGGTCAGTTATAGAGTTTTTAAGCCTCTTGGATGGTGGGCGTTAAAGTCACCGAACACAAATATATGTGCAAACAGATAAAGATAGATAGCTTTGTCTATATTGTCGGAAATGCTATCGAGTACACCACAGTCTTGGAAGGATGGAGAGCGATAGAGGAAGAAGAGGTTGCTTACAGCATTGAGGAGAGATAAACGGAGACACATGTATGAAAGGACTGGAGATTCCCAGGCCATGCAGGTGGGCTTGAGAGTCTTTTCTAAGCAGAGGAAGGTAACCGGGGATCGAGAAGTCAGCGAGTTAAGGTTGGTCTCGCAGAGAGCCAGTATATCAGGAGATTTCTCAATGAGGAACGATTCCACACTACAGAAATTATATAAAGAAAAAGTCTAAAGAGATACGTGTCTGTGCGGATTTCTCCCCGAGCTTAAACGATGCCCTCAAAAGTTATCATTACTTACTTTTGGGGCCGGAAGAGGTTTTTGCGCAACTTAGCGTGGGTTGGATATTTTCGAAAATCGATCTAAGTGACGCGTATCTGCAGATTGAAGTGAATGACGAATGTTCCAAATTACTTACGATAAACACACATCGAGGAATGTATAAATTCATTCGTTTGGCTTTCGGAATAAAGGTCGCCTCAGCTATTTTTCAGCAAGTAATGGATACGATGCTTAGTGGACTTGACTTTGCAGTCGCTTATCTAGACGATATTTTGCTGAAAAGTGGAAACCCAGAACACAAAAAAAATGTTCTCTAGGTTTTCAGAAGGATTCTGAGTTATGGATTCAAGCTGAAAGACGAAAAATGCGAATTTCTATGAATAAAAACAAATATTTGGGACAGATAATTGACAAAAGTGGCAAGAGACCAGGTCCAACACGAGCCAGTGCTATAAAAGACATACCTGCTCCTGTTTCCTGGGTTTGGCAAATTATTAGAACGTATTTGTGCATTGTTTGCGAGCTTCGTTAAACGAACTATTAAAAAGTGTCTCTAAATGGGTTTGGACGACGCAGTGCCAGGATGCATTTAGGAAAAAATAAAGGAATGCTAACGTTGGACTTATTTTTGACGCATTACGATCCAAAAAAAAAGAAATAATCGTAGTAAGCGACGCTAGTTCATACAGAATAGGAGCCTGCATTATGCATAAACTCAAAGACGTCTCGATTAAACCCATTGCTCAGTCATCTAGGATGTTTCTTCCAGCCGAAAAGAATTATTCCATGATAGAAAAGGAGAATTTAGGGATTGTGTTTGCCCTTACGAAATTTCATAGATTTATCCACGGAAGAAGGTTCACATTACAAATGGATCACAGATAATTGTTAACTATTTATGGGTCCAAAAAAGGCCTATGGATCCATACAGCTCATAGGTTACAATGATGGGGAACCATCTTATTGAATTATGATTTCAGGATGGAATTCTTGCCATCAAGTAAATTGAGTCACGCGGACGGATTGTCCAGACTTATCCCGAAAAATAGTGAACCTTTGGAAGACACAGTCATTGTTTCTCTACAAGCGGAAGTAGAGATAAAAAATGTTCTATGCAATACTGTGCGGGAACTACCTGTGATTTTAGAAGAAATAAAGCGTTGGATGACAATTTTATTGTGGAGATGAAGAAAAAACTAAAAGACAAGAGTAATACAGAATCCGAGGTGTATCCAATTTGCAATGACGTTCTCATGTACAGCGAAAGAGTGGTGATACCTTTATCACTACAGAAACGAATCCGGAAAGAATTCCACACAGGACACCCTGGTATATCAGAATGAAAAGCTTAATGAGAAGTTATGTGTACTGGCGTAGCATGGATATAGACATCGAATCTTTGGTGAAGTCATACAAAGGCTTTGCTTTGGCAGCTAAAGCACCACCAATAAAGTTCAACCCATAGCCAGAAACTGACCACCCATGGTCACGTCTGCATAATGACTTTGCTGGTCCATTTAATGGTTCATATTATTTGATCGTTGTAGACAGTTTTTCCAAGTAGCCAGAGATATTGTGATGTAAGAAACCAACCACGGAAGGAGTACTTGGGTTTCTATACACCCTGTTCGCAAGATTCGGGGTACCTGATTCTATTGTTTCGGATAACGGCATCCAACTTATATAAAAAGAATTCAAGGGATTTTGTAAAATGTTTGTGGTAGAGAACATAACAATTGCTCCTTACCACCCGAGAAGCAACGTATTTTGTTGATGTTATAAAGATTATCATTTCATTTCCAACCTCCATTTTGGTTATTCCTCATTCAGTAACCTTTCCTAGGTTATAACACTCATGAAATTTGAAATTAGATCATTTTCATTTTGTTTTATTCAAGTTCACTAATGCAACAGCATTTCCATAAATAATCAACAACAATAAGAAATAATTCAAGATTGATATGAACTGTTGATAAAACTTTAAACTTGAATAGAGATTTAAACAATGGAGATATTTACACTTATGTCTAGATTATTAAAGCTAATGGAATATATTTTACTAAATAACCAGCAAGAGTTGAGAGAGAACTCAGTAAAAACTTGGATTGGTTAACACATCAGTCTCAAATGCCTTGTGTAGCTTGTTTATGCAAAAGTTTAAAATGTGATAAACTTAATTTCACTCTTGCAGTTCATTGGCAACATAAGAATTTCTGAATGAATTACTGCTGGTAGTAGTGGAGCCAGGTTGTCAGAAGCTCTCAATATAGCTTGCTATGATGTCCACTAATGTTAGAAGTTAATTGGGTATTAACAATCAACAGGTTAAATGCATACAAATTTTCAATTTCCTGTCAACTAGTGGGCTTTTTATATATTTCTTCATAGCATTTCCTGTTACTCTTCATTCCCTTAAGAGATATTATAGTTCCTACTTTTATTTTTCCTCTGGGTCATTTGCTCTTTTCATCAATCCATACTTCAAATACTAAGTACCTGCATTACACCTTTTATGACATTATCTTCTCATTTACTTCATCACATGTTTTATCATTTTTTTAACACTTACATTCTTTAACATTTAAACTTTTCCAAATTTTTTCCATAAGGAAATATATATATATGTTTTTTCATCTTACCAAATGTCCCAGAAAAAATTTAAAATATTTATTTTCCCAGTCAGTATATTAATTAGTAATCTTCAATATTTGGGTCTAGAAAGAATCTGACAGAGTATCTCTTAACTATACAAGAGTAATGTTTGATGATAGTTATAGTTTTTGAGACAAATGATAAAAAGCATAACAATACAAAATTAATCCAGTTATATTTTTGATTTCTGTATGAATTATTTATGTCATCTTCATTTAAAATGATATGATGATGAAATCTCTTGTAACTTTTCAAAATAAAAATTGTCATAATTTCTTTTTATACTTTGAAAACATTTAAAGAAGGAAAAATAATCTGTTCAAGTACCTAAATAAAGTTTTTTGCATTAAAACAATTAAGTACTATTGTTTCTGTAATCTTCATTTCTGAATATAAGTAGCATTAATAATGATTTCACTCAAATGTTTTCAAGCTGTTACAGTTTGTCATTTATGAGTATTCACCATTGTTTTCATCTCAGTTCATATGCTAATCATAATCTTTTACAAGATACTGTTGTTCATTTTCACAATGTATTAAAGAAGTAACTATTGACAATGCATAAATATACATATGTACATTAGTAAATCCATGGCATAATGATAAAAGTATTTATTTTATACAACAAATATTTCTTTTTCAACATAATGTTTTTTATTATTAATAAAAAAATATAAAATATTATAAAGTGAAAATTTCAGCTCAAAATTCAGATTATAACTATTATTGATCCATCTTTGTACATATGAGTGAAAACTGGATTTATATTCTTAGCATTTTAATCTTTTGCAGCATCTAAATTCATTTGAATCAACAGTTTTGAAGAACAGTCAGCTTACTTGTTCAGGATATTATCCTTATTTTTTATATTTTACTTCTACTCGTTAGTGAATACAGTTAATTAAAATTTGTTTTTTCTTTCTACTTCAGTGTTTGAATGACAGGTTTTAGATCATTTTTTAAGAGAATTTTTACCAATCCATCTATTTGCTTACTATATTCTGATAGTAGTTAATATGATTTGCTGATAGATTGAAAGAACAATCTAATGAAAGCTAATGGAAATTTCACATATCTCAACATGTACAAGAGAATGTTTAAAACATTATTATACATGTAGCTTACATCTAAAGTATTTTAGTAAAAAAATGTCTATTCTGAAAAATTGTTACTAACTTTAAAATATTGATTAATATACCAATATATATATATACATATACCATTATACCATTATATATATATATATATATATATATATATATATATAAAAGATATCAATCAATTTTGGTATCACAATATAATAATGAAAAGTAACCTGTGGGCTGCAATGTCATTTAGTATCTATATTCTTATGTACTGTAAATCATGGGATTAATATTTGATTTGTTCATTCCATTTAGAATGAAAGTTACAAAAAAAGCTACAGATTTTATAAATTTAATTTTTCTGGCAGAGTTAAGACTCACTGTGCCAAATTTTCTCAAGATCTATCAAACTTCTTTCTAAGGAAATGCACACACAACTAATATAATTCCCTATTTTTTGGTGTTCTTGCATGCAGGGTAACAATAACAATGACAACAACAAAACTACTACTAATAGCAGCTTCATACAATACTATCACTTTTAGGTAAAATGTTATTTATCATAATTTGATTTGATTTATTATTTATAAGTTTTAGTAGAAGAGTTTTGAAAATTAACAAAAATCAGGACAATATATTAAAATGTAAACAAAATTTAACAAAAAAGTGTAAAGTAAATTTTAAATGAACAAAAAGGCTACGATGAAAAAGGAAATTATAAATCTTTGTGCTATTTGGACTGTTTATAAATTATAGCAGAATTTGATGTATGAAAACTTTTTTTGAAAAGAATTAGACTCATAATAAGTAGAATTATACCAATTAGATCATTACAAAGTAACTGTTAATTTAATAAATTGCCTTTATTAGAAAAATACAAATTTTTGACAACTTTCTTTGGTTTACTTTTTTGTCAAAATTTATCAAAAATTGATTTAAACATTGCCAAATTATTACAGGAAAGCAATTTTTGTTTAAAGTTAAAAACAAAGAAAAGGCATATCTAAACTGTTTTTATTTGTATTTATAATGATTTAAAACAAATCAGGATTAATTGCTACACTAATAATGAAATGGATGAAAATCTATATGAGCAACAGAATATTTATAAAAAAGAACAACTACTGCATTAAATAAAACTTAAGAAATCTGCTTTTTGTTCAAGAGTTTTGTTGTTATGCTGACACAAATGGTGAGCTAATATTTGTTGATTTAACATAATTTTAAAAATCAGAAAAATATAATTCCAGATATTTTCAGGGTTTGTGATTAATTTTATGAATGTTTGACCAAAATAATATCTTGTCTTCTAGACGCACACAGCAGATTGACAGTTTGACAGACCTACACTATTTTCTTCAACACAGTGTCTAAAGGCTAAGTTTATGACTCCTTAAGAATGAGAAAAATAAAACTGAATAAAAATGAAAAGCATTTCTTTCCTGTGGTAAAACAAGAAAATAGGATGCTATAAGTTTATAAAATTGATTTGTATAAAAGATTGCTGAAACTTTTATTTGATTGAGGAAATCTGCTTAAGAAAAAGAAAAAAAAATTTAAGAAAAGTTATATTTGTTTTTGCAATAAAATATTGGATAATAACAGTTTATTTACAATATGGATGTAATTACATTACCATATAAAAATACTCTTGACAAAGAATTCTATACATACTGTAAAAATCTGCCAAATTTCTTCTGCTAAACAAACTTTTACTGAATCATTCAAAGTTGTTTTTCATTTCTAATGGTTTGCATGAATTTCATTTAGTTATTATTCAAACTTAGATTGAATACTTAAATTTGTTAACTCTTAATTTATATAAGTGCAGGTCAAAAAATAATTTTTGTTTTAGAGAATATTTTCTTTTTAGATTATTTGTAGATTATTAGAAAATTTCTGTGGAATAATATTTTCTACGAACTAAGTGAAATATATAAATCTATTGATTACTATACAGATATTTTCATTTCCTTTCCACATTCATTTTTGTTTTACAAAAGTTATGAATTTGGTATCCCCCAAGACAATAACTGACAACTTTTTAATAATTCAACTGAAGTATTAGCAAAGATTCACAGCTATTTAAAATAGGTATGCTTGATGAAGAATAAGAAAAATAATTTTTATATAATAATATATGTTAATATAGATTTGTTATAAAATGATATATATTTGTTTTGGTTATTCAAACGACAGGAAGTATTTTAAGTAATAATATATAACTTTAATTTAAATGTTAGCTTAAAGTACTTTTCATTTTTGATGTAGGTTAATATAACTTGAATTTTGATAACAATTATATAACATTGTCATGCAATAATGAGTTAAACAAAATGAGCAAGAAATAGAAAATCATAATAATTCTAGTAAAGATATTTGCAAAAGTACAAATTGAAATTCTTTATGAAGAAAAAGTATGCTTTCAAAAATTTAGTGCAAGAATTTATGCTAATATATTTTAATTTCTATTTTGAGTATTTTTCATTTCAAAAAATGTCCTAGATTTTTAAATTGTTTTAAAATTTTTACACTAAAATATTTGCTTTTAGGTCAATAAATTTGTATCAGAAAGGAAAAGTTTAATGGTTTGACAGAATAATTTTTTTGATATTTAATCCAAAATCTAAAATCTTAGAAAAATGATTTTAATACATGCTAATAAAATTTCAATTATGTATGACAGATATGGTATATTAGATTGACTAACATTTTAAATTGAAGTAGTAGTAGGAGAGAACTCCACATAAGTTTTGTTTGTTTGGTGTGACTAGCATTTCATAATTAAAGAATATATTTTTTATTATATGTAGACGGATTTCTTCTTTTACAAAATGCAATCTATAAAAATGGTTTCATGAAATTTAACAATAAGAACTTTATTTAAACTACAAAATTAAAATAATGCTGTGTAAGTTGAATTAGAATTTATCAAATATTCATTAAAATTTGCTAGAAAATAATATTCTCATATTCATCAGAGATTAAGTAACCTTACCTTTGTTAAGAAATCAATAGAGAAAACTTGATGCACTTTAGTATTGTTAATTGAAGCTTTTACAACACACACACACACACACACACACCACACCCACACACACACACACACACACACATACACACACACATCTATCTATCTATCTATCTATCTATATATATATATATATATATAAAAACTGAAAAAATAAAAACAAGTAATAAGTAAGATGTATCACTTACCTTATATGCCCTGAAGAGCAGATAAAGTTCCCTTGGTTTAGCATCCATTGGTAAACCACTGACAAACAATGTCCGTACCTGTGAACAAATTGAAATTAACTTCAGAAAAGAGCAAATATAGAGTTTTATATTTAGGCTTACTATAATTTCTAGGCCTCAAACTGGGACAATTTTCATTTCTTATTATAGGCTTAGTTTTCTTATATAATAAATTGTTTTCATGATCTAACATCCCTTAATCTTCAGGGCTGACACTAAAAAAGGAAACTGATAGTTTAGATTACTGGACAGATCCCACCAATTGGGAAAGCCATGAACAAATTGGGACATATAGTAATCCTATTTCTAAATCTCTGAATATAAATATTTTACTGTGCAAAAAAGCTATTTAATAATAGCTGGAAATCTCAAAAGAGAAGTTTTGTTGTTTTTAATTATTTTCAGAAGTTAAAATTTAATAATTCTTATGTGAATTTATAGATATTAAAAAACAGGAGTAAATTAATTATAATTGTAATTTAAAAAAACAAAGAGAAGGAAATCACCAATCTATGAAAATGATAGCATATTCAAAGAAACAAACATATCCTATTGTTAAATATAAAAAAAGTAAATGTTTTCTTCAGCAGAATTCATAACTCACACAACTGAAGAATTTCAACCAATATACATTTTCATAGGTTAATACATCCCCTTGCCAATGGACGAATAGTTGCCGACAAAGCTATAGAACCTAGTCTGTCTTGCTATTAACCCATAGCTGAGGGAGAAGAGATGAATTTATACCTTTCCTAAGGGCATTTGCATCTAAGTGAATGTAACAAACTCGGCTGGAATTCAAATTCAGTTTTATGATTTCTCATTTCAAGCTGCAATCTATTACATCACATGCACATCCTATATTAAATATAACATTATTAAATATTGAATTGATATGGACTGCATAATTTTCTAAACCATTTGATATTGAATGTATAATCTTATAGCCAAGTACTAGATATTAATCATATGCAAATATCACACTATTTCACATAATTAAAGGGCAAGTTGTAAACTGGAAAATGTGATAAAGCATTAATGATATAATGCACCAGACTACCTCCTTTCAGTTACTAAAAAAGAAAACTTTAAACTTAACTCCAAGAAAGTTTGATAAAACCTTGATCACTCAAGATTTATATTAATGTGCCTAACATGGTTTAAATTCTGCATGAAATATTCATATAAATTTCCTGTTTTTATTTTTAAAAATCTAATGTATAATTTATGCATTAAATTTGCATAGAAATGCATGCGCGCATATTTAATAAGAGGTTCCTTTTAAATACAGATGAAGTAAATGACAAAGTATGTGAATTTAAATCTTAAATAAAATAAAAACAATTGATTTGTGGTGATATTTAAGAACAGTCTTAATGTTAAAAAATATAAATGTTATATTAAGCATTGATGACATTTGTTTTTGCTTGATACATGAGGATAAATGCAGAAAAATAACATTGCTTCTCAATATCATTAACTGATATTAATAAAAACAGTAATCTCTCCATATCTCAGTAACATTTTATGAAATATTGAATAAAATGAAGGAATCACACTTAGCTTTTTGAATAAAGTCAAAAGGAAAGCCTATCTTAGACAACACATTTCATCCTCTGAGGAACTTTATCAAGGCAAGAGGACAAAATGCATTGGCTAAGATAAGTTTTGTTTTTGTCTTTATTCCTATCATCCCTTTACAGATATACTCTATCTGAAATTTTTACACTTAGCTTTTTATATAATCTTTTCTCATAATATTAATATACTGAATGCTTTATATTTTTCTATATTTCATGCATATTTTGATTTAGAATAATGACTATGTTTGATTCTATCTATCTATCTATCTATCTATCTATCTATCTATCCATCCATCCATCCATCCATTATAGACATATTAGTTTGTGGTCTGTGTTTGATAATTTTAAGAGATATATTTTAACTGCATTGAATGGCTTTATAAAGACCAATTGCAGTTTGTTCCTACCATGATTAAAACAAATTTGTTTTCAAGTTATAAATTTTACCAAATATTAAATGCTGAAGTAATTTATTGTCATGAAATACTTTAATGTCACAAAAAGAAGTTGAAACAAGTCTATGATAACTTATATAAATTTCATTTTATTTAAATTCTGTTAGTTCATTTGCTCCAGATGTCAATGTATCATGTCTACATTTGTTTTAATTCACTTGAAGAAAATCAGTTTTAGCTCAAAGCCAATATAATAGTCATGCTTTTGTGAAATTTTTATTTGATATTTATAAAAAATTGTTTACACTGGAGTATATATGCATATACATGTATGTATGTATGTATGTATGTATGTATGTATGTATGTATGTATATATGCATGTATGTATGTATGTATGTATGTATGTATGTGTGTTAAATCTGAGTATCAGAAAATATATTCATATTTTTAAAAAATATCATAGCTTAATGGTCTACTTGAGGAAAATAAATAAATATTACTTTTAATAATATAAATCATTAAATAGGCCTATAAAATTTTGGTTAATTATGTTAATATTATAAGCAAATGAATATGCTATGTATATAGATCATCTTTTAAAGAAAACTAGTTAAAATCATTTAAGAACATCCGGAAAGAATCAGAGATAAGAATAATCAATTATAATCAAGTATAAAATCTACATTAAGATATATATATATATATATATATATATATATATATATATATATATATATATATTTATATATATATATATGTATGTACTTATGTATGTATGTATGTATGTATGTATGTATATATATATATGTGTATACTGGTCTTAGAAATATGTATGGAAAGGCATAGAAATCATTAGAAGTTAAGTTTTATGAAGTGGATTAACATTTAAGTATGACTAAACTAAATCATAGCCCACAGGCAATGAATAAATAATAATATGTGTTTTTGAATTAGTGTTGGTTAAGTTAGGGTTGGGTGGATATTGTACATAAGTAATGACAGTATATAATCAGCTTATATAAGCTCAATTTTATTTTGAAATTCATAATCTTTTTAGCTTTTCAGGACAAGATGTAGACAAGGTTAACAATAAATGTTTAAGTTATTTGCAAGAGAGAACACTGGAAGAGAGAGGGTATTATATAGAAAGGGAAACTTTTTATAAATTTAAAAAAATAGTCATTTTATTTACTACCATATCAACTTTATTTTTATTTCTTTTCCTTTTCATATTCAGTAAAATGTATTTAATGAAACAAGTTTTTTTCAAACTTGAGCTCTGATATCACTGTGCATACTGTATTTTCAACTCCTTGCATGTGATATATGGAAGCAAGCTTTAAAATGGATGTTTTAACAGTTAAATAAAGAGAAAAGGAAACCTACCCATACCTGCTGCTCCATGGCTGAGAGCTCTAACATATGTGCAAGAGAATAGAGTGATAACTGTGCTAGGCAAATGTAGCATTACACCACTATTTAATCTCTAATTTTCAATAATCTGCTAAGGCCTTCTTACTTTCAAAATACTCTACTTAAGGATCCCACAACTGACAGAATATGTCAGCACTAATCCTATAAGCTGCTTTCATTGATGATCAGCAAAATAATTGGTCATTATTTTGGGCTATTTTCCAATCGGTGCACTTTGTTTGTGAATATCAAAAATTATTATGATAAGGTACAAGGTAGCTTTCTTGTCAGAGTACAAGGTTATAAACGGGCTTATTTTAGCATCTGGAAAGTGATGAATGGAAAAGAAATCATGTATCAGGGTGTGAGGGAAAGGTTAGTTGATTTTGTAAATATGCATGGGGCTCTCTTCCCTTTTTTTATTAACAAGAAAACTAATTATTTTACTTAAGTGTTTTCTCTGAAAGATCAAGCAGTTTGAAATTAATTTGGACCAAATCAATAAAACAAACATTTAGATTTGCAATGTATCAACAATAGAAAGACTAGCAGTAATTTCTTTTTGCACAGATCAATGAAAGTATTCATTGTGGTAGTAATTGTCCCTTAACCTGAAGGAGTCAATGAAGTAGATAAAATAATTTACCAATAATGTTGGCTATCACCATGAAGTGAATACAGGACATTTTATATTCTGATAAGGATCACCCTTTTAAATATTTTAGTACACAATTCATATCACAGAAAGTTTTTTACAAAAACAGTTAGTGTTATTAATTATTATTTAATAATGAAGGAACACATCTTGACAAATATACAAGCAGTAGATAAAACTAAATATGTAGGAAGCTAAATGAAAAATTAATTTAGACAGACCTCAACTAAATTTCTTGTTTTTATATCTTTTTTATTGTTCAAATTATATGAATAAAAACTAATACATTTTTCTTCACAGGTCAATTAAAATATTTTGAATAAAATTTGTATAGTGTTTGACGCAATATGAATGATTTCAGTATGTCTAAATTGCACCATGCAACAAAAAAGAATGTCAGAAAAAAATAATGAATGATGGGTATATGTGTATGTCTTTATCTATATCTTCAGCTATATATATATATATATATATATATATATATATATATATATACATACACAAAGAAAGTGATAGAGATAGAGAGATAGTGAGCAGTATGCAATGATAATTATAAACAACCAAGTAAAACAATAATAATAAAAATGAAGAAACAATAATAATTTTGCAACTAAAAAGACATGTATGTGAGCTTGTGAACTAGAAATAAAAGAAAAAATAAAACAATAAGGATTTACCCAAAATGCAATTGGTAGATTTTCTTCTCCCATTGGACTGACTGGTATTTTATCTTTTTGCGCCAATTGTGTACATGTATTTTATAGCAATTCTTATGTTATACTCGTAGTTATAAGGGTGATAAAAAGTCAAAGTGACCTCTCATTATAAGTTGAATATAAACATCTGTAATTATGGTAATGAAGAAATATCCAAATGGAAAAATCAAAGGGAAGTTACTCCTTTAATGGAGCTCATACCAACTGTAGAAAGGTCCCATTTAGCTGGTAGGTTTGTGCCAACTTGCAGCATCAGTCAACTGATGAAGAACATACTTTTTTATTCAGTATCAGCAACACCACTAAAGTAGACTTAGGCAAAAGCTTAGCCTGAAGGCTTAGCTAATACACTGGATTGACTGTTGTAATTATTAATCCATTTGTGAGCTGAACCTCTATTAAAGCAGAATTGTAATTAGAACTATCTTCATTACAGTTGACAATATGTGCAGTGATTTTTAATCATCAAAGATAAAATTAGTTTTATCAAAAAATTTATTTTTATAAGTAAATGGAAGATAATTTTTTCAACTTATTTTGATTGGTAACAAATATTAATTTACAAGAGAAGTAATTTTACATTGAGCCATGATCTATTTATTCATATTATTAATATTATTAGATGATGTTTATGCTTCTGTACTCAAAGTTAATTGTCCAAGATCTAAATATTCTATAGTGAAGTAGGTAGTAGATGTTAATTGCTGTTTGTGACTGAACAAAATAGAAACCATTAGAAAGGATGCTAATTTCTCAAAGCACTTGATATCAGTCACATTCTAAGACACATGTTTTATATTAAGTAACTTTATAGTTTCAGTCCTTAAAATTACAAGGTGAATAGAAAATACTTTTTGAAAAATATAGATAGCAAGCATATATAGACATGTTAATGTTATAAAAGGGTTGTAGGCAAAAGGCTTAAGCATCACAGTAGCAAATAATCAAGAGAAATAATTCATAAAATTAGAAAAAAAAATCAATGTTTTAATTTCATTATACCTAATTTAAGTCCTGAACTGGCTAAAACATATTGAAATATAATGAATATTTATATTAAAGTGTATAAATTTGTACAAATTGTATATTTTTAATTTAATTAAATTCTTTAAAGATGCTTACCATTTTCATAATACTAAATCTACTTTATGTTCTATATATGATTACAAATATTTAGTTTCTTTATAAATTTAAGAATTCTTCTGATATTAACTTGAGTTTTTCATTAAATTTTTAGAAACAGAAGATTTATCATATGTTAGAAATAATAGTTATATTTTTCATGACAAAATATGTAGAAATAGCTTGAAAAAAATGAACTTTTTTAATAAATTACTCTTTTTAAAGACATACAGTTATGAGTAAATTGATAAATAATTAATAAAAGATTAAAAAGTTCATCTGAATTGTGAAAAGTAAATCTACTTTCATAGCATTTTGAGATGTTGTTGATTAAAAAAGAGTCCAGTCATGTATCCAGAATATGTGCATTCAGGGAGAGAATATATTAAATTCCTGAGAAGAAGAGAATGATGATGATAGAAATTTACAAGGTTCATTTGCTTGTCTTTTTTTTAATGTCTCCTTTTCTGCTACTCTTCTTTAACAAGTTCTTATTGATTAGCTGTGTAGCATTAATAAATAGTATTATATGGCTGTGAGAAGAACATGTCCACACATGTCAGGTTAAAAAGAACAGGTAAAAATTGTACTTTGTTCATATAAAAAAAAAAATTTCAATTTTTAATTCATGTAATGCTTTGTATTTCTGTTGTCTATAGTTAAGCATTTATTTACTCTAAAATGAAAAGATTGTTGAGGGAAGCAGATAGAAAAATATATATGGAAATAATTAGAACATAAAACCAAAAGCATGATATTATTATTATATTTTGTTATCATCTGTAAATACAGTATTAAAGAAAGAAGTTATGGAGTGAGTATGTTCCGAAATGTAAGTGTATTTTAAATCAAGAATTCCCTTAGTAAGTTTTGTCAGTAAACAAGTAAATTAAATTTTAGTTTTATTTCATGTATCATATCTCCCAGGATTTTGCCATCATCTGCTACAAGGGAGACAACTTTGAGATTATAAAAAGCAATTAAATATAATTCAATGTCCAAGCTTTCTTGGAAAACGTGCACATACAAATTGATGAAAAAGGTTATTTAAGGTGAAGAATTAAGGTGTACAGTGAATTTCAGGAAATCGTTACAGCATCTTTAGCAAATATTATTTTTTGATAGGCAAAATAATCTAGCTCTAATATATCATGCCGCATCATTTTCTTATAGCAAGGTACAGTAGCAGTTGCAGTAGTAATGTTTATTGATTTAGCAAGTAATCAATAACCATTGCTTTCTGTCCTTCTCCTTCATCTATTTTATAAGTGAGTATTAATTACTGTTGCTCCTATAACAGTAGGATCAAAATCATCTTCCTGATAAGTACACTGGTTATGCTCACTATAACAAGTTTAACATTCTTGTAAAACATTCATCATCAAAGTAAGAGATATGTGGAAAGTGTTCAAGATTTTTTAAATGACATAACATAATATAATGTATAAATCTGAATTAAATGGAAAAAAAATCAATATAAAATGTTGTGTGCTTCTATCTTGAAAAGTATTCTACTTCTATCTTTTGTGATAACAAATCAAATGTATAAAAATGTATTATATAAGTAATAGAAATCAGTTTATTTCGGTTTAAACAAAATTTTTTAAATTAATTTAGCAACTATTACATTACTAATAAAAACATTGAAGCCTAAAACTTCCCCAATATTCCCAATATAGTTAATTCACTGATAAAAATTCCAGTTGTAATTAAATATATATATATGGTATTGTTTAATCTAGTGTCAAAATTAAGACACATTTTAATAAGTTGGTTGGTACATAATGATACAGAAGAAATAAATTAAATTTATCTGGTATTTTGTAAGTAAGAAAAAGGCATTTTTAAAAACATTTTTGTTAACAGAAATTATACATAAATATTCAAGATAGAAATATTAAATAGGAATTTAGCATTTGTTTTAATAATTTATGCCATTTTTTCAGAGAATGTGAGCTCTGAGATTATGAAAATATTTTAAACTAACTGAATAAATGTTTAATGCAATGAGAATTATACTAGTATAACATGTTTGAGATAATATTTTGAATATAAGAAATGACAACTTTTTTAGGGATTTTATATTTTCTTTTCACAATAATTGAAATAGTTTATATAAAATATATTCACTGTATATGATAAAACCTAGAGGAATATATTTTGGATTAATGAATCCCTCTCTGGATGCAGTGAAAATAATTTCTGATCAAATTCATTTTAGTACCATATCACACCTTTTAACACTCACTGTTAATAGCATGATAAAAAAATCCAGTTATAATTATATATAGATAAAACTAGTATAGTTGTATTGTTTAATCTAGTGTCAAAATTAAAACGTTTTTTTGAGTTTGTGCATAATGATATAGAAGAAATAAACTAAATTTATCTGGTAATGTTTTCTATGTTTATTAAAAAATAAAAAAACAGAAAGAATAAACAATTAAGAATAATTACTGAAAATTTTTAACATATACAACTAATTTTTATAAAATAATTTTATTCAAATCATTGTGTAACTTACATCTAAATTGTATAATCCGTATAAAAATATTTATGATTATCTCCCTTAGACCATAAACCTATCTACAAAGTAGCGAGATGAAGTAGTTGTTAGAACAAAAAGAGACATTTTAATAGTATCGAAAGTAATTCATTTTTCCAAAGTATCACTTAAAAGTACTGGCTGATAACTTAAAATACTGGATATTAACTTTTAAGAGATGCTATAGTGTTATTGTAGGCTGATAAGGAACATTAACTATAGAAAGTTTAGAGACTGAATACTGATATCAAATGAAGGGTAACAAATGTTCATGATGTATTTTCAAATGTTTACCTGATGTTTATTTGTGTTAAATAAAATGCTTTACTATCTTGTATATTTATAAACTAAGTATACAATTCATAGTGTTCAGTATCACAAGTAACCTCATAAAAGAGTTGGTTTATAGATTATTGTGGCATGGTTGGTTAAAGTTCATGTGTATAACAAAATATATCGGCTACTTTCATAAATGTTAAGTGTAGTTATTAAAGTTTGTATATTTATTTGTAAAATATACAGTGCCCAATGATAAAGATAGTGATGGAACTAATACAAAACATATATTGTTAATGTTTGTATATAATTCTGGTAAAGATGTAAAACTTACATTTTAGTTGTTTTAAAATATTAAAACCTATATATTTTGTATCTCATTGATATTGTTAATAAGTCTAGCTAAAATACTGGGAACATAATCTGCTGGAAGATTTTCAAGATCAAGATAGGAAAAGACTTATACATGGACTCATTTTCAGCTTTTATTTTATTTTACTTATATTTTTATTTTACAAAATTCATGAAAGATTATGCAAAATATTAAATTTAAAAAGTTAAAGTTTATAAAAATATACATTTGTGTAAAACTTACAGTGCATTATGATTGATCCTTTTATTGTAACCTAATCAAATGACTGTTATTCACAATGAAAACTGTTCTTACATTTAAGCATATTCATATGGTTTGTTTATGAAGCACATTTAAGTATATTCAAATGGTTTGCTTATGAAGCATATTTAATATTGAATAAATTTGTTATATTTGTTTATGAAGTATATTTAATACTGGATATAAGCTATTCATAATTTTAGCCCATTTTAACTGTAGTTGAACAATTACCTCTAATGTCTAATCCCATTCTCTTTGTAGGAAGGAAAATAGAGAGTTTAAAAGGGAACCCAAATATGGAGCCCATTGAGGGATCTACAAATCTGCTTGTATTTGTATGTAAAGTACAAAGAAATAATTAGTTTTGTGAGCCCTGGGTGGTGGTAGCACATAGATAATATTCAACACAGTCCCAACAAACTGACTACTTCTGTGCTTGGCTATATTATGTGACTCACATATAATTCTAAGTTAGCTGAGAAGCATCTGCGTAACAGATGGGAAAGGAACTTGAAGTAGGAGTGAAAAATGTCGAACCATAGATAGAGAACAACAGTTCTAAACTGACTCATCTATTTGATCTTTTCTTGTTTAACAAATCCCTTTTAATTTCTTTATTTATTTTAATTTTCTCAAATACCTTCATAAAGATTTCATAAGCAATGAAATTAATTCTTTTCATTTTTCATTGTAAAGCCTGTATATAACAAGTTAAAAACATTCTAATGGAAATATTATTAATACTATACTATTTATTCTCTGCACCTGTCAATAATGTTTTTAGTTGTCTAAAATAGAAATTTAATAAAACAAGTTTGGCTTATCATTAGTAAATAAGCTGTGCCATTATAAGTTTTCATAAATTTTATTGAAATTGATTAATTTACACAAGTGAATTAAACTTTTCTTTATTCCTCTATAAGATTACATTATCCGAGTGTATCATTTCTTTAATAAGAATCTTTTAAAATGTTTGTTTTGATAGTGATCAAGTAGTGCATCTATTATTCAAAACTTTACTTCAGTGGTATGCAGCAAAATCTACAGTTTATTCTGGCATCTAATAGGGATAATTAATAATAATTCTGAACAAAGCAGAAGTAACCATTCAAGAATTTGAAGGATAAGATAATTATTTATTAGGCATAGTATAGTCTGGTACAATGCCTTAGTGAAAATCAAAATTCCTACATTAGGGATTTAGTTTGTGAAATGAGCTTGCTTAGCCATTGCCCTATGGTAGGTGCCTAAGTTGAAATTAGAAATGTAAACTGTGAAATCATTTTTATTTTTATAGTTTAAATAGAATAATATCTATTAAAAATGGCAAAAATATGTGTTCATTTTTCAGGTACATATATGTATATAACTGCATTTAACCAGATATGTTAAAAGTTTGAGAAGGTCAACTGAATGAGAAAAGTATAGGAGTAAGATCAGTGGCAGTAAAATTAATTTTTATAATACTGATATAAATATTCTTTTAATTCTAAATTATTTATGCCAATTATTTCATTATAAGCTAGGAATATTCAGACTATTACCTGAAATAATATCTTAATGTAAAAAGGTTATATCATAACGTCAGTTTGGATATAGTACTAATGCAATTAGTTAGTTTAATTTACCTGTATAGTAAGGATGATTTAATTTACACATATAGTTAGAGTAAGCTTGGCTCATAAATATATAAAAAAGCTAAAAGTACATCTTTAAACAGATACATAGAGACCTCTTAAGTCTAGTAATATGAAATATTCATAAAAATACTCTACAAATAATCTCTATTCTTTAAAACATAATTACTGCATATTGATGACTTAAACCAACTAAGATATGCTTATATAATACAGTCAACAATAACCAAAAGGTACAAACTTTAAACTTCTTGCAAACAATAGAGATCATCATCAACAAATAGAATCTCCACTATCTTAGAGCACTTTTCTTTTTCAGTGATCAACACTAGAATTTCTGCAAGGTATGATGGACTGGTGACACATCTCTCTATGTCATTGAAAAGTGCTCAAACACAATAGAGAATTGTCATCCTTGACATCAGCAGAGTTTTGAATATGCTTGGCATATTTTCCTTTTGGCTAAGTCATTCATCTACTGTGTCAATTCCAAAGTCAGCAGATGGCTATCTAATTTTATTTCTGATTGCAGTAAAACTGCTTTTGGTAACAGTTTCCTCTAAAAGCTCTTTCCTTACTTGCTAATATTTTCTAACAATCACTTCAACTTATACATTTCCTTTATAAACACTATCCAGATTATGACCTTAAAGAATTTTACTATGAAAAGTTAAATCTACTCATAGGATAGTTTTGAATTAGCTATCAAAATAGATTAAATAGATTATAAGTTTTCTTTTTGCATGGTAAACCTTTTTCTATAGTAATTTTGAATTTTAAAGAATTCTGCTATGAAAAGTTCAATCTACTCATAGGATAGTTTTGAATTACTTATCGAAATAGATTAAATAGATTATAAGTTTACTTTTTGCATGGTAAAACCTTTTTTTATAGTAATTTTGAATTTTAATTATTTTCAAAGTAGTAAGAATATTTGTTTGTGAAAATTATATCTGCTAATCTTCTTTCTTAAGCTAAGAACAGGAGATAAGAATAAATGTATCATTGATAACTTTTAACATTTATGAAATAGACATGCAATAATAACTTTAAAGTAAAATAAAAGTTCTTCATGCTTAAATAAGTTTGCACAATAATAAATAAAAAAATGAAATTATGAATCTCAAATGAAGCTATATATTCTTGATGCAAAAGTAAAAAATTCCTTTTTGATTATCATTCAAGTCTTATCAATGGCTAGAAAAATTAATTTCCTCTGTTAAGAAAACAGGTGAGTCATCACAGGTGAAATGTTACAATCTGGGTAGGTAGTGCCTGTGGGAAGATATTGCTTCAGCTGCATCATGTCATGCAAGTTTATATATAGTTGACTGTTGAATGACAGCATGTACACATGTCATGCCAACTACTGGAGGGAGGAGGTAGGTTGATACCTAATCAACACACAGGTGGATTGGAAGGAGAAAGAACAAGCTGAAACTGGAAGCATATAGTAGGCTAGTTTAATTACGATGGGGACAAAAGCATCAAAGATAATTACTATCACATAGCACCTTTGTCTCATAAATGTGAATTTCTTTAGCATTGGGAAAACATATACCAAAAGAGAATTTCTTAGGTGACTAATCTTTGGGGTTAAGTGATGAAAAGTAATTTCTATGCTCACAGATGCCAACAGATTCAGTAGAAAGGTTTGGAATAAATGGAAAAAAATATTTCCAAGATAAAAATTGAAGCTTTTTAAGTATTATTAATCAAATATAATACATCATCTTTTCTAAGATTAATTATAAGCTTAATGTAATAAATATATCTTCATATATGTTTAACTTTTTTATATATTTTCTGCATTTTTCATCACTATACATAGATATAAATAAAGGATTTTATTACCAAATCATTTTTTATAGTTAGTTTACAAAAAAAGTATTATCTGACACTGTATATGGCAAGAGAAACTTAGGTGTAAACTTCCCATTATTTCATTGATTTGATAATAGAATATTTTACCAACAAATTTGATTTATGTTGCAAATTAATGGTGTAGAAAATTTATTACTGTAAAAATTATTTTAATTCAAATAATAATACTAGTTCAAATAAGTAGCAAGATATTATATTCTTCATATATATATATATATATATATATATATATATATATATATATACATACATACATACATACACATGCAAGCTTTGATTTTAATAACGATTTTAATCTTTAAAAATATAACATTACTGTTACTGCCTGACAAAGAATAATGAAAAATAAAAAAGAAGTCTGGAATAAAAGATAATTATGAATCAGATTTGATAGTGTCTGTATGAATATAGTTGAAAACAGAATTGAAAATAAATTGAGAATTTCTAATAGGAGACAAAAGAGAATGGGGATAATTAAAATACTTGAAAGAAAAAATCAATAAGTACAATCAACACTGAAGAAATACTTGAACTCTTTTAACTAAAAGAATTGAAACAAGAAGAATACTTTAATTTTTTAAAATTTAAATTTAATGTGGGAAAGAGAAACACTAAAATATAAAGATGTTGGGAAATAGTTTTAAACTAAAGGAAGTTGATTGCATAGGGAAGAGAAAATTTTAAGAATTAATTGAATTGAATGATAGTTTATAGAGAAAGGCTAAGACACATTGTATAATCTTTAAAAGCATAATTTCTGACACAGTGAATATAATAAGGTTATATACATAAGGTTTCATGATCAGAAAACTTGATAGAATGCAAGCTGAGGTGGTAATGGTAGGTGATTGACAAAGAAAAACTTTACTGTAATAAACTTGTGATCAAATATCTCAAGTAACACCTAAAGTCACTTTTTTATAACAAAAGGCATACTTCTGTTTATATATATATATATATATATATATATAAATAAACATGAGGAGGCCCCGTTTCTTAAAGTAAAAATATATTAATTGCCAATTTGCAAAATATTAGTTGTTTACAATAATTTGGTTTGTACTTGTGTCTGCTACTTTCTAGTTATGATGAAATAAGTATAAATAGTTCTTGAGTAATAAAATCTCCAATGAATGTAACCAATCTAGTGAAATAAGCTTTTTTAATATATCTAATATATATCTTGATCATTCCTCATAAAAGAATGAATATGACATTGATTTAATTAAATTGTTCAATATCTTGAACTTTCTAAGTCACTGATAATCTGTGTCATATAAAATTAAAAATGTGACAGAATGATGTTGACAGATTTGGAGAGTATGCTGCATGAGGAAGAACTTTCCATCATAGTCATTTTTATTGCATTTGCGTGAGAAAAAGTTTTCTCACACAATTGACTTCTTTTTACGGTAAAAGGGATGTGTCATTTATCTGAACCAACTACTCACTGTAGTGTCATACAGTAATCGTTTGCTGAGGGTCTAGAAATTTGTGCTAAAGAATTCTCTTTGAGTCTTACCAAACACAGAGAAGAATTTTTCTCATGGGACAGGTTGTGCTGGATCTAGCCATACACTTCTTCATTTTGGATTCTCATATTTTTTATTGCCAATGAATTTCTTATCCAAAAATATCTTTTGTCTGTGTTGTACAAGAAGGAAAGGTAAGTGTTTATATGCTAACAGCCTTTTGACAAGTTTACATAGGACCCATTTTCCTAGCTTCTGAATTTGATCTAAGGCTTGTAAATGACATACTGTAGTTGACTCATTGCAAAGAGATTTCTGAGATTCCCCTGACAGTGTGCAAAAGATGGCACTGGGTATTTATGCATCAAATTAATAAAATTTTAATAAAAATGGCTCATTAGTTTTATAATTTATGTGAAATACAAATTGATAAATAAAAGAAACATTAAAATTCATTGAATTTATTATCTATTATCTATTATATTTGGACACTTACATAACAGATTTGTGATTAGTCTTTCATTGTTGATAGGCAAGAAGTAATAATTAGGTTTTGGAAGAATGTTTTATCTAAGAATAATTCCACTAATTGTAATTAGTACTTCTGCTAAAGAGTCAAGAAAATTTGCCTGAGCTTAAACATCCATATTCTCCTTGTCAGTTACCTTTTTCATTAATTGGATCAATAAGGAAGATCCAGATAATTTTCCTATATAACTAAATGAGTTCATAATAAAAGTAAATTTATATTATTCTGTCAATAGGTAAGTGTTTCTTTTCTCTTGCTTGAATCAATTATTGTCTAAATTAGTAATTCATTTTGGAAAGTTATACGGAAAATATTTTGCTCTCTCCAATAATTCAATGAAAATATTGTAGTACCATCTATATAAGTAAATGTACAATTATTGATGAAATCATTATTAACTGTTGGTTTTTGGAATTAATGTAATGATAGTAAATATGATTTAACATTTGATGCTAAATTGCATTTTGATATTCTTGCTTATTCAGTGCATGGAACTATTTTTTATACACCTCATTAAGTCTTTTATATAATGACTATTTTGAAATTATATTATAATACAACAAAGTAAGGAAATTCATCTCATGTACTAAGCTTTGCATGATTACCAATATGATTGCTTTTACTTCCAGTGGGTAGTGAATAACATTTTATATCAGGTTGGAACAAAATAAATGACCATTCTGAACTGTAAACTTTAAATCCTAAAGTGATATGAAAACACAATGTTATTAGTAAAAGTAAACATAATCAGAATTGAAAGAATGTTGCCAACAATCTGGCAGTGAATTTATTTCATCATAATAAAAATTGGAGTTATGGAAATTGACAAAATATACACTTGTTTGTGTATATAGGCATCTAAGGCCTAGTGTTGATTACTAGGTGACAAGTTCAGTGACTGAGGGGTGGTTATAACAGAACCTCTATGATTAACTGTATCAGTTTTTGCTGGGTGTTTTATGAAATATGATGGTTTGCATTATTCTACAGCAGGATAGGCTTTTTCTATTCCCAACTGCTGACCAAAATATTTGCAAGTTATGATTCATCAGTTCTAAGTCAGGAAAATAGAACATTGCAATGTTGGTCTGACCAGGTTGTAAGAGGTTGTCATGGATTATTTCATTAAGGCACAACAAAATGGTCAGGAGGATCTTTGAGTTTCGTTTTGGAAAGGCTGAGAAAGAGCAAGTTTGTTAACTCAAAAAAAGCCAACTTTCTGTATATCATCAACACTAAACACCCAATCAAGAAAGGGGTCATTTTTTTAAATGAACAAGAAAATTGCAGCAAGTGTCAAATTGTGCAAACTACTAATTATCAGTCAAATCAAAGGGTAAACACTTCTGTATTTTCTTTATTTTGCTAATTGTGCCTGATGTTTTCAAATTGTTGTATGGACTATCCCAGCTTTGCTCCCTGTGCTGAAGTATTTGTTTCTAGATAAGCCTCCATAGCTGCTCTCAATTCTTTATTATCAAATAATGACTTGAAACCATGTCCAGATTCATATTGGAGATCCAGATCATAAGAATCAAATTTTGGAACAAACAATGCATGATCCATTATGAAGTTGACTCCAGCTTCCAAGTACTGTTGATGTAGATGACTTCACCAGTGTAAAAGCTGAATTTGAACACATAAAGCATAATGACATGAAAACCATGTTTATTTGCTTTGATACCTTATAAAAAATAAAGGTAATCAAAAAATTCAAACAACATCCAAAGATGAGATGCAGAACTTGATATATACATGTACACATGTAAAAGGATATATACATGTACACATAAACAGAAAGGAATGATGCAAAAATAAAAATAATAATCACATTAATGCAACACAAATATGGCTATTTATTTTTTTCCAACCTTATTTTTTTCCAGAGCAAATAAAACAAAACAACTATTTAAATATTGAGAAAAAGAATGAAATAGTACAATAAATGTTAATTTAAAATTCCTTCTTAAGCTGTGATATAAAATCTCTTGCAACACTATGTGGGTAAGTGAATGAGAAAATAGAAATACTTCATACAATGTGTTTTCTTCCAAGAATGAACTTTTTCAAACTAATGATGGTTTTAGTGATGGAATCAATTTATATATATATATATATATATATATATATATATATATAAAGGAAAAAGATTGTGGGAGAAATACAACAAACGCAGGTTACAGTTTACAACAAAACATTAAAGATACAGAGAAGCTTGGCTTTAAATTTAAATTTTGATGCCCAAGGTATCTAGATGTTTAACAGCCTATATGTATATATTTGTGATTATTTTATGGGTTAAATTATGATTATAATTAAGATATTAATAACTAATAGCTTCAAACATTTATGTTAACATACTATATTTGATGATATATATGTGTTTTGTTCCCAAATAATGGTTCAGAATATCTCCCAGGTTTGATATAAGTTGAGGTATCTGGTAGGCTAAAGTTTACCCAGATGCTATAGATAATCAGTTCTTGTACCTACCCTAACTTCATAATACTGTAATATTAAATTTAAATAGTGCAGAGTTTTAAATTACAACAAATAGAATCATTTCAGAAACTTATCTATATTTGTAAAGTAAGCTATTTTATAATTATTTTACATTTAAAGAAAATAGTATTAAAGAAATCAATGAAAGCAAACTTGAATAAAGAAGATTATTTTCTGTTCATTTTTCTGTTGATCAGTTCTTACAACCAATTTAGTTACTTGTATTGGGAAAAACATCTGATAAAAGCTAGCTAGAATAAATCAGGGTGAATATTTGAAGATATTTCCCATGATATTAGAGCAAATGTTAAAACTTTATCAGAAAGGTTCATCTTGGGCAAACCCAAAAATCAATAGTTCACAGATTTCAGTCTTGAACTTCTGAATCATTCACTTGTGCAGTTAACTGTTTTTTATTTTTTTATTTTCATTTTTATCACTCACATTCTTATTCTTCATTCTACAACTCCCCAGTAGAAAAGTGAAAACATTTTAAACCTTACCTTATATAGACATTAAACTTACATATCAGATAAAGAATATTATAAAAGATACTGACACTTTCATTTATTTATATCTAAATGTGAAACTATTTAAATCTATCAGTTTCTAAATAAAACCAATGGCTGGTCGACAGATCTTATTTTTACAATCAATAGCAGTTGTGAGAAGGTAAAAAATAAGTAACAAGAAATTAAAAAGAAAGGGTGTGTTACTAAGTTACTCTGGAGATTTTTTCTTTTTGTAAAGTTTCTGCTTCATTGGAATGTTTGCAGTTTCATTCCAATCTTGCAGCCCAGTGTTTGATTTCTTTTTAATCTGCTAGTCACTTTGAGATTTTTTGAAAGTGTATTTGTTACTAAATCAAAATGAAACCAGGAAGAAAAGGAATTCAACAAAGAAGTAATGTATAGGAACAATAACAGATTTCAAACAAGGTGTTAGTTTCACACTGATTGAAAGGACATATACTCACACATTACTTTTCTCTAGCCTCTCAAGAAAATAGTCTCTTTAGCATTCAAATTATTTGAACATGTATGAGTTCCTTTCAATACTCATACATTACAAACATTCTTTGTGGGGAAGTTTAGGATTTCTTTCAAATAAGAAAGTTGAATTGACTTGGGGGAAAAGTTTAACTGAGGATAGATGAAAACAGATAAATTTGAAAACATGTGATGATTAGATATTAAACAACTATAAATAATTTAACAAACTAGCAAAATTCTTTATAGGATTTTGCTTATATTTTTGACAAATAGTATTATAACAAAAAAACACATGAAATAATTTTTAATCTATTTTAATATATAATTTTCCCAATATTTTAGTCAGATATTTCATTTCATAAATCTCTACTGTTAGATTACTGTAAGCAAAAAAAGTATACTTCCATTTTACTTTATATACAAGTTGGTGATGCAAAGGTGTGAAATGAAAATACAATTTTTAGTCTTGTATGCTACCAACTAAACCATTCTTGTCACTATTGGAAAAGTAGAAATTACTCCATATATAAGTGTATAATAAGAGGAAAAATGTTTCCAATGGATGACAAATAATTTCTTGTTGATTGTTCACAATCTATCATTAGACTTAGAGTAGCATTAGAAAGAAACTCTATTAAGCCTTAAGCCACAAGAGTTTAATATTGTACATCAGTGTCTAGCCAAGCATAGTGAGAAATGCTTTTGGCTACTGGGAGGTTGGGCTGGCCACAATATTACTATACTTACCACTTTGTAGCCTAAGGCTACTTCTTACTGTGTGTGTGTGTGTGAACGAATGAACACACACACACAGTGTGTTTAAAACGTTACTTTAAAATGAATACATGTTTTGCATACATTTACCTATAATATATAGATGGTATTGGGCACCTCGAGGTGGTGTAATGGGTAGCAAGCTTGGCTCACTAAAACAATTACGACTGAGTAGTGAGTTCGATCCTCACTGGGTACCCCCTAATTTTGGCCCCGTGCCACATCTAAGCTATGCTTGGAAAATCAATATATAGATGGTATAAGCATATATGGTGATAAACCAATTTTATTTGTTTATAATTGGCATACCTCATATAAAAAATTCAACACATACACATAATATATATGCCTAAGAGAAAATGACTAAATTACTTAATAATGATTGATAGATATTTAGGAATCAATTTGTATAATTCATATACATTGACAATTTTAAATGGTTGGAGGAAAAAGAAGAATATTTTCTCAACTTGCTTGTCTAAGAAATGAGTTACTCATTAGATCTATAAAGATTGCAATATTTACCAACTACAGAATAAAATACTCATAAATAATTATATGAAGGAATATATATACTTAAAATTTCAAGTTTGTATTTGTTTAAAGTGGGCTTCAAATTTTATTGGTGTTTCATTTCTTTAATTTAAAGTATTATACAACATTAAGTTACATTTTTGCATATATTTGGTCAAAAGGATTATGTATTTAAACTTACATATGCACATTAATAGAACTTATTTCCTTATTTTATCATTGCATTATACATGACTGTTTAGGCTACATTTTGTAGTTTTTGAATTCTAAAATCAGAATAAATCTAATTCTTTTTATAAAATAAGCATGTATATAATTTTAGTTATGTGGCATATTTAGGTTTTATACTCTAAATTAGATTTAAGAAATAACTTTTAATAAATATCTTTATCTAAGTAGTTAAAAATATTTAATATTCAAATTCAAATACATATCACAAAATATTATTGATAAAATATATAAGATTACAATAAAAAAGTGCTTTTAATGAATCTTGTACATTAGTAAGTATTGAGATCAATGTCCAAAGATAGTGTTCACTTGTACTATAATCAATACTTAATATAAATGATAGCAAGAAAAACTAATTTAAATGATATGAAAAATAAGTATTGGAAAAAAATGAAAAGGTTTAGTGTGAGAAATCTTAAAGCATCAAATTAATTTTTATAAAGTGAAACCTCTTCAGTTGATTATTATTAGATTTTCAAGATATTGTTTATCATCTTTTCCAAAAACTCCAAAACAAAACTAAATAAAATTGACTATCTTAAGCTAAACAAGTTTTCTGCCATTCATTAAAATTTTCCAAGGAATCATACAAAATGAATATATGAACATGATCCAGTGTCATTTATTTATTAATATAATCATATGTGATAAAGATCAAGTTTGATGGTAGATAAAATAAAAATTTTGGTGTAAAGCAGATTTACATTTTGCTGCAAACACAGACTTTGATAGAATTTGTATATATATTCTTAAATTTCTTATAGATGGTCAACTTATTGCAGTTTGAGTATTAATTTTTAACTATTATTTTTTTTAAAGTTATAAGCAATACTTATTTTTTGTTCTATATGTTTGGTAATTTAACTTCTAACTTGATAGAATTATATCATTTTCACAATAATTAATAAGATTATTTTCTATGAAGATTTATCTTTAAGCAATTGTTATGATAAACTGCAAAATTTGTGTAATAATAAAAATTTAGCAGAAAGAATTATCATTTAATATTCGTTTATGCAAAAACAACTTTAAAATTAATTTTTGAAGCTAGAGAAATATAACATTCATAAAATAAGTGTAAAAATTCTGAACAGTTGGAACAAAAAGAAAATTTGCCTACCTGGTCGGGTAGTGCGAAGGCAATTTGGTCGCAACTTACCTACAAGAAAGCAAAAGAATGTTAAAATTGACAATTGAATGTTTGGAGTTCAAGTGCTTGAGAAGGACATGAAACAATATCACTTGGTGCTTTTCTCTGTTCAGATAAAAGGTAGTCAGTTATGGATAATAATATGCTGTTGATAGAAAAAATGAAATGTCCACTTGATATTTTGTACCACATAGGTGAAACAATAAGTCTGTAGCCTAATAATAAAAAAGCATTTATTTTGCACCACAAATATTTATTTTTCAACATAATTGCCTTAATTCAGTGGTGAATATTAATAACAGAGATCAAACATTATACAGTGAAAAATTCAGATCATAATTTAACTAATAACTGACATACAGATTTATTGATCAACCCTCATACATAAAACAATAGTTTTTAATTCAATCTATAACTACAAACTGTAAGACATTCAATATTAATCAGAAGGTTGAAACAATCAACTTTGGCTATTATTTCATATTTACTTATGTTGCAATATTTCCTATATCTATTCTACAACCAGTATGTTGGCAGTTATCCAATCTTCATTTTTATGGTTGTCTTTTTATTTTATGCTTACTTTCCAAGTATAGAAATTCATATGAAATAATTTCAGTTATCAATACTACCTTTATATAAGGCATTTTACAAGTATATTGATGAAATGGTCACTGAAGATACAAAGTAAAAAATATACATTTTGATGTTTACACTGACATAAAAATATATCAATATATAAGAATTCATTCATTTTCCAGATAGACCATAATACGCAACTAATTGGAATAACAATAATGTAATGACATTCTAATCCTAATGAACAAATATTGAAACCAACCTACTTTGGTAAGTACTTAACCAAAATATGCTTGTCAGTTCCTTTGCAAAATAGATTATAAATAAAATATTATGTAGAAATATAACTGGTAAATTAATTACACATAAACACATACAATGACAAGCAAAGTCTTGGAAAAATAAGATTTATTTAAGAAAATAATATTAAATAACTTAAAACTTAAGCTGAATATATACTCTGTATAAGGAGAAAAAGTAATATTTGCCTACATATAAATGTATTGAAAAATACAACAGAAAGTAATACAGAAAACTTTTGGATACATATCAATAAAGTGTGTTTGATATCTAATGGTGTATCCAATATTTGATAAGACAACTGTCAGATGTTTGGAACAATTTGAGGTAAATTTCTTGCAGAAGTTAATATCAGTTTTATCTCACAGATATTGGCAAATCACTCAAGTTTGGGGGATTCTTTTGATGAACTTGAAGTTTAAGTACTTTCTACATTTTTTCTATAGTCAGGCAATTGACTAGGCAACACTAAAACCTTCATTTTCTTTGCCTGGAAAACCCAGTCATTTTCACTGCAGTATTCTTGGGGTAGTTATCTTGAAAACCTGTTGGTAGTTTGAGAAATTTCACAGAAGCATGTTCTCCAGTATTTTGTGATATATGTTTCATTGATATTTAGTGTACTACTGGAGGAAAAACAACTTCAAATGAATATACTTTGACCTCTATATTTAACTGTCATGTTGGGGTTTATATGAAATGTCCTTTTTCCACCAAAGATTTGGATTTAATTTTGTCAGACAATAATATTTTGTCAAGAGTAATGAAGTTTTCTTGAAATGATGATGGACAACCTGTAGATGAGTCTTCACAGGTATAGACTTCAGTAGACAAATTTTTCTAGGAGCCAGCAAATGTACTTCTGCTCAGTGGAGTGACTGACTAATGGTATCCTCAGTCATTTCTGTACAAGCTGCTTACAGATGCTTCTTTAGTTCTCCTCAGGTTGTGAATGGCTTGTGTGTTCCAATAAATGGATCTAGCTGCTCATTCACTTCATGAGAATCTCTTTTCCAATACAGATTGTAAGTAAAGGTCATGTTCCTTCCATTTTTGAATGATTGCTCTAATTATATTGATAGGGATCATGAGTTTGTTGGAGATCTTTTGTTTTCCCATGTTCAATAATTATTTCATGAAATTCTGTAGAGAGAGTTATTTTGTTTTCGTCATTTGGAAGACCTTTTCATTTACCAGTCAGATCTTAAACGCCTTTTCAAAGTACACATAAATATTGTAAGTTGTCAGTTGTGATGCCTGGCATGTTCTGATTGGTTGACAGAAAGTTCCTAATTAATAATTTGAATAAAAGTCAATCCTAAACTGTAATTTTTATCCTGCTTCATTTATATTTTTTGGAATGTGTCCAAAGTTTTTGCATGTTACTTTCTGCTGTATTTGTCAATAAATTTATGTGTACACAAACATTTGTTATTTTGCCTTATACATAGTATATTCTAAGTATTTATTAGATTCAGCTAGAAGTAGTAAAAGGAATTATTATTTTCTTTAAAATTCCTATTTTTCCAATACTTTTACACACACACACACACACATGCATGCGTACACGTGTGTGTGTGTGTGTGTGTGTGTGTGTGTGTGTGTGTGTGTGTGTGTAAGGTTCTAGCTATTAAAAGATGACAAATGTATCTGTTATTTCTATGGGCTTGTAAATTTGAAGCTTTCTTTTCTACTCAAGAAAATTTCAATGAATTGAAATATTGATCACCTTAGATCTAAATTATTACATCCCTGATTATTTAAAAAAAAAACCTTCTTATCCTCTTCCTGATATTTATTATAAAATATTACATAATCATTTTCATTTGATAAATCATCAGTCATAATTTTTGAGTAGCTGCAGTTCCATTAAAAGTAAACAATCAAACCTAAGAATGGAAATGATTCTGTAATTTTGTAAAGATTTCTCTGGTGGATTTTAGTCATATTTTAAGTATATGATGATATGAAATAGTAACAAAATTTAATAAACTTTTTTGTTTCTTAATCAAATGTTGATTTTGAACTAATATGATTTAAAAAATTAATTTCAAATTCATAAGTTGTAAAACTGCATGGTAGTAAACCTTTTTTTTAGTATTAAAAGTGTTAATATTTATTGTGATTTTCAAAATCACAAGAGGGTTTGCATTACTGATTGACTGTGCAAATTAAATTATGTCATATACATTGATGAATGAAAGTGTTATGATCAGTTGCCTAATAAGAGTCCGGTACTCAATGTACCTAATTACACATAGTTTCTACAAGACTTTGAAAAATTTCCTCTGGGTTCTAGTACCAGGATGCTATCCACAAGTCCTTTAACTGCTGTAAGCTATATGTTGAAGTTTCTTCAGAATTAACTTGTTGGTCAAACACATATTTTGTCATTGTAGAAAACTCTTACTATGAATGAGTATAGCTGGTTTAGCAATGATGTTGAAATAGTACATGACAAATTACTTTTTTTATGAATGATAAAACCCAGTGTTTCCTAGCAGAATGTAACCCAAACAATCCTATTGCCACTATCAGCTTGTTTTATTACAGTGTATTTTAGTGCTATTGCTTCCCAAGGATGATAACATATAGGTACCCCCCTATTCACATTATTCAGAAGAAAGTTAGACACTGAACTAGGCAATGTTTATCTGTTGACATTAGTTCCATTTCCTGTATTTGCATGCTCATTGAAGATACTTTGATACTGAACATTGGTTAGTAAGGTAATCTAACTGACCTGTAGCTTTGCAGCACCACAACCCCATAAACAACAATGATCATTGTATTGTTATTCATTCCATCCTTCATGTTAATTGAAGCTATCCACAATTCTTGACACAGTTGTCCTTCTGTTGGCTTATACTTCATGAAGAAAGCTTTCATTTCACTTCATATAAATTTTTGCTACACAATACTTTGTTGGTTGTAGATTTTTAACTCTTCATATCATTGCCAAGAAGCACACACCACAACTGGACATTAGCATCTTACATGTGCACCATTTTAGAAATGTTCTGATCTAGCCTTTCAACTATAACAATTTGAACTTTATCAAAGTCATTGAAATATTTCATTTTGATCCTGACTGTGGTAATCCACACACCAAAATTTGCCTGCAATTGTTATTGTCAAACAAAAGTATACAAAGTAAAGTTCAAATATAAAATCATTGCAGTTTATGATTGTGATATAAACAAGGCAAGTGAAAACAATCTTATGGGATTTAAATTCAATATAATCTGAAATTGTAAAATATTTTATTGTAGAAAGCTCACAGCTTTATAAAAGTTAAAAATTTATAGATAATGTTTCAGATCATGCTAGTTTAAAGATGGTTGTTAACAATGTGTTACTTTGTGATGCCACTATCATTATTATAATAATATTTTCAGTTCTAAATCTTTTTTGATGCATAAAACAAATTTTGCTATGTTTTCCTATTTTATAGAAGGTGACATATTAATATAATATGTTTATATAAAATGGAGAACATTTAAAAAATCACAAGGAAAAATGAAAATAATTTTAAAAATATTAAAATCTCTGATGATATCTTAAAGTTTTTCTAATGTTATACACTATTTATTTTAGATATATTATTTTAGAAATATGCTACTTATTTACTATAGTACTAATTTTCCTATCAGTAGTAGAATAAATATGAAATAATTTACATGCTAGTTATATTTTTAATGTCAATTCAGTCTTTTCAATATCTATAGTCACACTTATTGGGAATAAAATTCTTCTTCATTGTAAGTAAGATTACATATAGAACTGGATATAATTTTGCTACAATAATAACAATTTTCTTCTTTTCTAATTTATTGCTAATTTAGAATATATACTTAGAATAAAATATATGTCCTAGTCATAGATATCAGTTTCTGTAAAGATTCTTGTTTGTGGTAATTAAATTAACTGTCCAATATTTTTTTGTCAATGTTAGTGATATCATAGTTTTATTAGAATTTTTCAGTGTGTATCAGCAACTCTATGTGAGCATCTACAAAACTTTAAAATTGCTTTGCTCTCTGCTGAGCCAGCTGATGCTTCATTTTAAGTTATTTTAAAAAAACAAGATAGTAATATAATAAAGATTATATACAGAGTTTTATGAAAAGCTAGCAATAAAACTCAAACAATTTGTACTTTCTCTACATTATGAAAGTATTTCTGATTGTCTTACATGCATGTTTCATCACTGAGATCTTGGGTAATTGGAAGAAAAAATTAAATTAGCTATTACGAGAATCTCTCCCAGACTGAAATAAATCTAAAACTGATTATTTTAACTTCTCCTTAGCGGAATTGTACAGAGTTCAGACTCCATCATATATCTCTAATAGCTCAAATACAGCTCCTATAAAAGGGATACTTTTTATAAAACCAAACAGAATATACTTTCACAGCAGATGGATAAAATTATAATCTTGTTGGATATACTGATTGGTCAAATTAAATCATTAATATAGTTAAGATGGATAAATGAGGAAGAAGTGTGGGTACATACAAATATATACAAAGATAGAAAGAAGAAAAAGATTCCTTCTTATTTTGGAAAGGAATTTTATGCTTGAAGAAGTTGAGAACAATTTTACATTTAAGGCACTTGAAAAAAGCAATATCAATAAAACCAAACACTATTAACCCATTAACTGCACAGTTTTTTATTTTTTTATTTTGTGTAAATAGCATAGTAAAATATGTTTCATACTATATTGAATCAAGTCTCTTTTAACGTACATTCAGAACAGAATAGTGGCCAAAATAAAATGCTGTTGGAGATAGTGCAGGAAATATGAGTTCTACAGAGCTTATTAGAAGAGATATGATAAATTATGAAATTTATGTGAGGAGATTGCCTTACATTTCATTTAATATTTTTATATTTTGATTGGAAAGAGATATTAAGATATTTCCTATAGTGTTTGCATGCATGTTGGAAATACATTGAATGTAAGTAGTGGAGACTTTTAGCATAGCAACCAAAATCTTTGTAGTATATCCCACCTTATAAGATTAGACCAAAATGCATAACTCAAACACAAAATAACTATGGCATCTAAATGGAATGATCCAAGTAAAAGAAAAGCACTTCGAGAAGGGTGTAACATTCATACAAAAATAGAAAAAGAAAACAAAGCTGAGTTAATTTTAGTTTTTAATATATAGCAGAGGCTCTACACAAATTAAACTACTTAAAAACAGAGCTAAAAATATTACACAATTTATATCAGCCACAAAGCTGTAGAGTTATAATTCAAATATAATCTGTTACAATGTGTGACTAATAATAAAAACTTGAATATTTTTGATGACACACTAAAGAATTAAAGTAATCTGAAAGACTAATTTGTTAACTTATGGAGCATTTTCTCTTTTTATAGTAACCCAAGTTGTAGATATTCCACTTTAAATTTTATGAGAAAAGTAGTACTAAAATGTAAGTTGCAGATATGCATATTTATATGAATGTTAAATTTTGCATGTACAAAGAATATTTTCTCAGTTAATTATTTTTAGCCTGTTAAATTCATTCTAACTAAAAAAATTCAAGAAATCATAAAATTTTACATAAAAAGGGTTATGGATTGTAACATATAATTTTTGTTTATACTTGTTTTTATGTTTTAAGAAAATATAATTTAAAATATGAAAGAGTGAAATTGAAATGAATTAGCTTAGAATATCTCATAAGACTTTGACTATGTAGAGTTTCCTAATTAATCAAATTATAAACATGATCAGCAGTAAATGAAAGAACTCTTCATAAAACTAAAGTCATTTACACACAGACTTAACAAATATCACTTCAAACAACCAAAGATTTTTATTTACTAAACTCAGTTTAGTTTGGCACAAGGCCAAAAATAATAAAAGCTTACTGATTAAGTGTACCATTTTATGTTACTTATTAACTGATATAAATTTCAGTATTTAGCTAAAAGATCAGATTTTTGTTAGTAATTAAACAGACTAAAATATTTTTACTTGTAAGCATTTGATAATTTTACAAGTATAATAAGGCATTTAATTTATCACATTTCTTTCTCTACTTGTCTCTCTTATGTACATTAGCTTCTATTAGTAATACCTGGAAATGTCTATAATAGTCAATTGGCTGCTTTATTGCCTGAACAGCTTATTAAGAAATGGTGGATTGGTATATATTTACTCATCCTTTTCTTTCCAGTCTGTGATATCAATGTAATAATACAAAAACATGGTTGAGATGACAAGTAAGAATACAAGTCAGAGGGGGATTGAATTCATGTCTGTTCCAAAAGAGATCAATGACTGCTACTAGAATTTGAGCTTAATTCATAAATTGCATTTTTAAGTTAGTACCAACTATATTATTTCACCAATATCTTACTATATATATATTACTCTTTCCAATTATATAAAAATTGTATAGTGTATATGTGTATTTGTTTGTTTTAGGGATCCTAAGAAATTCATTAAAGAATGTCAACTACATGTAAATGGAAATTTTAACTTTTCAAATAATTATGCTATACTACAACATTTTAATATATTTACTACGAGTTAACTTGTTCAAATAGTCTGCAGGCCAAAAACTTAAGGCCAACAAAAATGAAGAAAAAATATACCTTTTTCATTGTTAGACTCAACTACTTATTTGAGTAGAGCTTCAAAAAATGAAAATAAGGAAAATAAAAATTAAAACTTTTTTAGAATTTAATAGGGAAAATTAGTCTAAATAGTAGCTGGTCAAATGTGTAAAATCATACCTAAAAGAAGTCATAAACAGAGTAGGAAATACCCAACAAGATGTCTCAGTAGTGAGTTGCATAGCTGTCATTGTGAATAACTTCAAAAATTTGCTTTAGCATGTTTGCAGAAGGCTGGCTGGAATGTTATTCCAAGTAGTTAAAATGGCTTCATAATGATCATGCATTGTTTGGAATAAGGCATCCATTTCTATAGACTTCCCTTGTCATCCACCCCCAAACATTTTCAATGTGGTTCAGGTCAGATGAAAAAGAATTCCAAAAGAATCACATTATATACCATGAAAAAGTTATTTGTCATGTGGATATTATGGATTGCAGTGTTGTCTATCTGAAAGATTCAGTCATTTCCACACAAGCAAGGGCCTTCAGTCAATAAGGATGCTCTCTTCAACATGCCAATGTAACCAGCCATGGTTTGATGCCCCTGTATAACCTGAAACTCCATTGTTCCTTAGAAGGAGATAGCACACCAGATCATGATGGAAATTTTTCCACTGTGTCATGTAAAAAATGTCTCTGGTTGGGATATCCTTACTGTACCAGTAATATTGGAAACAATCTAGACCATCCAGGTTAAATTATTTCTTATCAGAGAACAAAACCATCTTCCACTTTTCTATGTCCCATGCTTGGCCCTTCTCAGCAAAGTTTAACTGTGCTGTTTTGTGATATGGAAGGAGAGATGGACTTTGAAAACTTTTTAAAGCTTTCTCTTGGAGATGCCATCTTATTGTTCTTAAGCTACATTCTTCATCTATCTGGTTTGATGATTGGCTGGTGTATTCCCAGACATCTCATCAAATCCTTCTGCTCAATGCCAACAAAATTTTCATGGGTTGGTCACTTGAAATTCTCATTCTGTATCCCTCAGGGTCTTTTAAGAAATTTGCAACAGCAGTTTTACCATGTCCAATTTTGCCATCTTTAAATTGTCAACTTTTTAGCCTTTGCCACGTTTTTATCTAATGTAATGCAGGAGATACCAGTGGGAGATGTTGACTTTGCTAATACTTGAACATAAATCAGTAAATTTCGTTATGTGTTTACCAATTAAAGCTTTGTTTATGGTCTTAAACTTCTTACCAGCTAGTATTTAGCCTAATTTCCCAGTATTCAAATTTTCCCTAATAAATGCTACAAAGTTTTTAAGTTTTATTTTTCCTTTTCTTATTTTCACTTTTTGAAGCTCTAATAAGTGGTTGGGTCTAATAATGCAAAAGGTATATTTTTCTTTATTTTCATTAGTCATAAAACTTTGACAAGCAGTATATATGTGAATTATATTTGTTAATTTGCTTTGTTGTTTGTAAATTTAAATTGATACAGTTAGAACTTTTTCAGTTTTTATGAGTGTAATAAAAAATGATTTGAAAAATGGGCTCATATGCATTTTAGATGTCAAAACAATGATATGAATATAAATAAGTGATCAATTTACAACTGTCTTTCACATCATGGTAACTATTTTTATAATTTCATTTTATATTATCTTTGAATTGAAAATTTCAAAGAATAGCTTTAAAACGTAACCATGGCCAACATTTTCCAGGCATTTGTGTTTATTTTGACCATTATTATTGTTGATATAAACACTAGAGAATTGCTTCTTTTCAAAGGATTTCATTTTAATGATATAAATAGAGTTGTGAATATAGGATGAAAAAAAAATTATAGCTATAGAAATGTGGTTTTGATTAAGAAAACAGGCCAGTTGAACATTGTCAGACATTTAAATCATTTTATTGTCAAGAGGAAACAAAAAATCAACTCTGATGGCAAAATAATAAATATAAGAATAAAATTTTCAGCATCTACAAAAACAAATAACATGAGTCTCATGTGTTTGAAAGTGCTCAAGAAAATAAAAACATCTTTAGGAAAATAAAAAGTGATCTTTGTTGCTATAAGATATTTGTGAATGAATACTGGGAGATAGAGACTTATGTGTTATTTCTATGTGCTATTCCCCAAAGATAGTTATATATCATATTGATTAGCTTTTGGTTGCAAAGAAAAAATATTTCATTTTTCTTGCCTTTAACCATACAGAATACAGTAAGATACAAAATATAAAATGTGTTAAAAATGTTCCTTTCTTCCATTTTGATATCTGCTTTGAATATCTTGAGTTAAAAAAGCAGCTATTTTTATTAAGTCAAAGATTCTTGATAAAAATTAATAACTGATATTACAAAATCATATATTTATTGTAAGTTTATAAATGGTAGTTTATTAGTAATAATTCCCATTAAGCATTATCTTAGGATCTGTTCTAACATTCCAAGATATATGTTTTAAATCATAAGACTTTACAATCTAACAAAATATGTATTTCTGTCAAACTATTTTCCCCCTCATGTATATATATATTACAAAATCATAATCTATAACCAATCACATATATTTCTAATGAATTTATAAAATTATTTGATGGATATGATAAATGAACGCAGTGATATTATAACTTGAGAAAAAGTATGTAAAGCATATGAGAATATGGTATTTATCTCAATAAATGCTACTTTATGTTTATAGTTAATTAATTTGCTAACATATAAGACATCCATTTAAAACAATGCAAATATTACATTGGAGATAAAGTCTAAAGAGATATCTACTGGAACTTAAAAGGGTGATGGTTTAGATAAGTTATAGAGAGTGGTAGTCTCTGAAATACACATGTATACCATGTGTCTTAAATATGGTATATTATATTGTATATCGCATTGAAATTCTGATATTTTAGGGATTATAATGGAGAAACCATTTTATGAAATAGTTGTGCATCATGATCAAATAGAGAACTATAACCAAGTGTTGCAGAGATGCATTTTACCAGTATTCATAATATTACTAGATCTAAAAGTAGCATGTTTGTTGTCAGATAATCCAAGAAATATAGGTTGAATTAAAAGGATCTGATATTTGATGACTACTGTAATAGCTACAAGAAGAGAATTTTACTGTGTTATTTTATATTTGAACTGATTGCAGATGTTTCAAAAGATATTTTATTGTAACTTTTGTTATATTAAAAATTCATTTAAGTTATATTGCTATAATGTGATATGAAGTTATAACTGTTACATGCTTATAAATCTAACTGTTGCTTAATCAAAGTGGTTACAAAATATTCTAGAAACATTTAGGAAGTTTGTTATTTCATAATAACAGGAACTATAATAAAGGTTTTCTAGTGATGAAGTACTTGTTGCCTTAAGCAAAGGAAAGAAAGAATTAAGGAAAAAAAAGTAAATATCCATACTTTATAAAAACAAAATTAAAAGTTACTTCTCTTGCACTTAGTGCATTTATTAATTATTTATTTAGAATATTTTAATGTAAAAACACAATTTACTAATAAGGAAGCGGAAATAAACTTTTAGCTTACAGACCCATAGGACAAGTCCAGACATGTAAAGTGAAAATATTAAGTACAAAAATAAACAAAAGAGTGAAATAAAATAAAACAATAAGTGAATAAGTTGATTTTGAGTCATAAAGGACATGCCAATGTGTATACAATTATATCTATGTATACATACATGCTTACAGTGTCTTAAGTTATTAAAAGAGTTTAGATATAGATGTAAGAAGTTATTACAAGACTCTTTAAATACAAGGAGGTGCTAAAAGTGTGTAAGTCCTGTGTTTGATGGAATATATACCTCCTATTTACATTTAATATTATAATATTGTGAAGTTAGGTTATGTACAAATATTGGTAGTCTGAGTATAACATCTAAGTAAACATTAATCTACTAGATACTTCAACTTCACAAACAAGATCTGTGGGATATTATTTCATCCATATTTGGGGAAAAAGGGGTGGTCATATATGCCATCAAATACAGTAAGTAATTAAGTAATTTTTCTTGCTTGTATGTATGTATATATTGCATAATCTATATCAGAATTTTAAATGAATATTTTTAAAGATATTGAGTCTCAAGTATATTTAAAGCAAAATGTACAATTAAAACAAAATTTCTGAAAACTATTTATGAAACATCTAAGAAACCTTTCAGATAATTATAGAGACAAAGAAAAGCTAATGAAGCTAACTAGCTGTCAGGAATTAAGATAAAATATTTAACAGAAATAACTTTTTGCAACAAATATAATTTTTTTAATTTTGTAAAAACTTTTTAGAATGAGTAGAGATTGGTGGCCACAATGTTAACAACATAAGATATACAGATGGCACAGTATTGATGGCACAGAAATGAAACTACAAGAGCTCCTACAAAAAGTTGAGAAAGAAATAAAGAAGAAAGGACTAAACATCAATTGCATGAAGATGGAATGCATAGTTATCAACAAAAGGAACAGCCCAACATATAAATTACAAATTGGAGATACCAAAATCAAACAAGTACAATAAGTGAAATATTTGGGAAGTGTATTAACAGAGGACAGAAAATGTGACACTGAAATGCAATTTTTCACTGTTATAGTGAAAAATGCCTTCCAAAAGCTAAGCAAAGTATTAAGAAACAAAAAAATGTGTTAGAAACAAAGAAAAGAGTACTGAACTGTTATGTAATATCAGTCCTCCTATATGATAGCGAATACAGGACAATCTCCTCACAGATAAAGTGACTTGACATTCAACAGAAGGATGCTGAGAATACCATGGACTGAACATGTGAGCAATGACCAAGTTTTAGAGAAAATAGAAACAAAAAAGACACTTATACTTAAAATCATGAAGAGATAGTTGTAATTTCTAGTGAACAGAATGAAGAAAGTGGAATGGAAAATTTGACACTCACAAGAGCAAGTGAAGGTAAGAGGGACAGAGGAAAACAATGCATAGCCTATGTAGCAAGCTTGAGTAAATGGATGGTTGAACAAGATTTAGGAGTGATAACAAAAATACAAAATTTACCAAGAGCTACAGTGTATATGCAATTTATGTCTAACAAAAGGAAAGTTTAATGAGTTTATTTTGTTAGACATAAATTGTATACACAATGAAATGTTCATGAATATGTTTGCATGCAACTTACTTTGTTTGTGTGTTTTTCCATGTAGCATTCATAGACCTTTTAGCTTCAGTGTGGAAAGTTCATGACAACAGTTCAAAAGAGAAATAAACTCGGAAGAGAGAGAGTTACTTTAGGGTCTATGTGTTTTTATATTCAAGAGCTGTTGCTGATATAAATTTTATTTTAGAGCTGCTGCTGCTACTATGTTTAAGGTCACTATATATATTTATATCTATATCTATATCTATCTATCTATATATCTATATCTATATATATATATCTATATATATATATATATATATATATATATATATATATATACACAGGAATACCTCAATTAATGTACATTCTATTAATACATTTTCAATTAGTGTGGTAAAATTTTTTTTATACCAAAATTTGATTAGTGCATAATACTTGATTAGGGCAATAAAACATTCTTCAGTTTAACAATTGTAATTGAAAATTGATTTTTTATAGTTACTGATTAATTACAAATTTTCTAAAATTTTAAAATGGAAAATAGGTAACTATTTTGTCTGTCAAATATTATGTTATATAGATAATTACAGTAGTGTTAAAAAAATGGACAGTTATAAATAGATAAATTTTATAAGCTGATAATAAAAATACATATTTGAATGTGTGTCTCTATTAAGTTTTGAATATTTTGATTTTTTTCGTATTTATTTTGAAGGTCTTGAAAGGAAATTTCTGAGTTTTTGTTAAAAAAATGGATGATATGATTAGATAAAGAAATTTACATTTATTACAAAACTAGCCTAGAAATCATCCATCGGGCAGACTTTAGGCGAGCTCCTGCAGAGGGCATTTCAATCTTCAGCCTTTTACTTTCAGCATCCAATGTATGTGAAAGTTATAAGAATTTAGAAATAATAAAATTATTTTATCTTTATTTGACACCTTGATTTGGCATAATCTTTCTTTATATACGCAACAGATCTCTATAGTTTGTTTACATTTATTTTGTGTGCAATTTTTATTTTCTTCTGAAATCGCCATTGTTTATGATTCCTACACATAAAGTTACTCTTAAAAGACATTAGGAAACCCGAAGTATATAATATTTTAAAAAGGTCACAGTAGTAGCTAGAAAAAGAAGAAAAAAGAAGATATGAGCAACATACTGTGCCCCACTTAAGTTTTAATTAGAGTTTAATTAGATGATATCAGTTGCAGTTGTGACAAAAAGTGAAATTAAAGTTAACCTTTAATAGAGAATTGTTTTTAAACCTTTTACTCTGTTTGATATTTAAATTTAACTTTAAATGAGTTATTTATTTAATTTTAATCATGTATAACTACAGAAGTTGCTACCTGTTACTTAAGGTTGTTTATGATCCACTGAGATTAAAAAATGAATGGATGGACTATCACACATTCACTGCACTTTATTTATATAGATATTGAAATATATAAAGATGTATGCATTTACTATGGCAAGATTATAGATACAATTTTCAGATTAGAATACTAGTGATTATATGTTTTGAAAATTTCCAAAAATAGAAAATATACACAACACAGAGTTTGTTTTAAAAAATTAAATTAAAAATATTAGACTGGGCACCACAGTCACCTGATTTAAACCCTATTGAAAATATATGGAATTTAATCAAAAGAAAAATGGAAGGAAAAGTTTTTAAAAATATTGATGAATTAAAAGAAGAAATTATAGATATTTGGAATAACATTGATAAAAATTTAATTTCTAAGCTAATTATATGAAGAACAGAAGAATATGCGGCAAACCACTCTAAATAAATTTTCCATTAAAAATCAGATTAATAAACATTAATCCATAGCATTTTTATTGTATGTTCTTATATGTACTTATATTTTAATTAAAAAGTATGCAAATTAGAAATTAATTGCAAATGAGACTAAAATTTGAGTGACAAATTACATAATTTCCTATAAGTTATTATATTTGATTAATGCTGTTTTGATTAGTGCATATCTTTTAATGTTCACATTAGCCACACTATTTGAGGGATCCTTGTATTTAGTAATTATGTTTGTTGTTTAGTGAGTTGGTAATCCGAAGAAGAAGAAGAAGAAGAAGAAGAAGAAGAAGAAGAAGAAAAAGAAGAAGAATTATTTATTTTTCAATAAAACAAATCAGGAATATTTGTATATTACTAGAAGTATTAGAAGCTAATTTATTTATATATTTAATTTAAAACAAAAATCAATTATTACAAATATAAAATATTATTTTTCTTCAAATGATTTACCAGATTCAGTGTTATTATTACTCCAAATTATTTAAGGTAATATTCTCAATATTTTTACTACTATAAAACAAAGTGAGTAAAACATTGCCACAAATATGAATATACAAAATAGAGGAAATAGTAGGAAGTAAACAGTAAAATTTAATCTGATTAATAATCCAACAAGTTAGTTTTGAAAGAAAAGAAACAAACTATGAAATTCACTGAGATCAGTCAAATTTGTAAGAGATAATTGAAAAATTATTTTTGAATGTTCTAAAACTGATGTCATTTACACTAAATCATCTTTAAAATATTTAAAAAATTCAAGTTTTGGTAATAGTCCATGAAAGCATGTCTGTTCTTTTTTTATTAATCATTTTTTTGTTTTTTATTAATCATTTCTTTGTCTTTTATTCTCTGTATAGCAACACAGAGAATAAAAGACAAGAACAAATGTTTAATAGTAGTGAGTTTTTTAGTTTCTACTTTAGAAATATTCTGTTATGTGAGTGTGAGAAAGAGAGAATGATAGTTGTAGGTCATCTTGAATTTCCTTTTCATTATTATGGTCATTAGTTTATTATGAAGCCCATTCTGAGAAATGCAAAGTTCCATTAAATAATTGCAAGGATTTAGGGTTCAAGTAAATAAATGTTCAAAAACAGCAATGAAAATTCTCAGCAACCAACCAAAGAATTTAATGAACACTTGAGATAGCTGATCCTTATCATCAGATGATCATCTAATTTAGGTGGCTTTTTTTTGAGTAGAGGACATGGATGTAAAACCCAAGAAAAAGTCAAAAGCCTTTTAAGAAAGCCAGCTATCATAATCAGTTCTGTTCTTCATTAGACATTAAATTCTCCTTGTATTATATGATTGTTTTTGGTACAGGATTATGATATCAGCTGTTTTAATGTTTTCTGCTGGTTAAAGAAATTGTAACTCTTTTTCTGGTTTTGCTATTCATAATTAAATTAAACTTGTCAATCATGCTGGAATATGATGAGAATGTCTTATAGACAGTGTAAGAAAACTTATATTAACCATCTGAAAAATTAATCTTTGCAGAAAACCATTTAAAGAAATTTTAACACAAGATTTACACCAATTAAGTAAAAATAAATGATCTTATAAAGGTTAAAATAATACTATGAAGTTAACAAAATTTTGATAATTTTAAAAGATTGTGTCTTAGAAAATTATCAGTTACCCATGAGATTACGTAACCAAATTAAAACAATGACAAAACAATGAATCAAGATAAAAGTCAATTAAATTAGACATTTAAAAAAATACTCAGACAGAGGTCATCTTTAGAATATAAATACCTATGAGATTAAAAAAGAAATTTTCTTTTGATGTGCAATGAAAGAGCAAATGCATTTCCTTAGAAACTAGTCATGGGAGGAAATTAATAGAGAAGTGTTTTGCAGTGTACTGTTTAATCAATAGTAGTTTATGCTCTGTAAAAAAATGGGCTGCATTCTTTTGTTAGCTGACCTAGCAATAATGAAGCAATACTTGCATGAGCAAACTATGAACACATAACATGATGAAGATGATATTCTTTTTGAGCAAACTGATAGAAATGTGTCACTATCAATAGGGAGGGAAGCATCAGTGAATAAGTGAACAAAGAGCTGATAAGAAATATTTACTATTTTCTGATGAAAAATTGCTATACATGTGTAATTTTACACACATATAGATATATGTATTTAAAAACTGTTCAGTGGATATTAACAATTTCAACAAACATTAATTTCAAATTTAAGCTTTACTTGGTACTCAAAAGTTCACTCTCTCTCCCTCTCTCACACACACTCACACACACACACACACACACACACACACACACACACACACACACACACACACACACACACACACACACACTGTGTGAGTTTTTACTTATGTATGTGTACCAAAGTATTGGCTAGAAAAAAAGAGTTAATAACAAGAGTGGGATATTTGAATTTACATTATATTGTAATTATAATTTTATAAAACTAACTCTATGATCCTTAGTGAGCAATTGTATAGTTGTATCAAGTACACAGAATTAATATACAAGTTTTAATAATTCTTAATTAGTAAACTTTTTTTAAGTAGAAAATATCTTTTATTTTTTAAACAGTTACTAACTTTTTTTTATTTCAGTAAAAACTATACTTAAAATTATTTGTCAAGAGCTTGAAATATTATTTTCATAAATACTCTTGAAAGTTTTTTATTCCAAGTTGTTTCAGATCTATTGCTTTCAAAATCAATTTGTACCTTCCTCATTAAAGAAACATATTTAATACTTAAGATAAAAACCTACATCAGAAAAATGTTTTCAATCATTTTTACCTAATGGAGATTTTGAAGTTTATTAGAGTTAACCATTAGCTTTTGCTAGATTGATAAAAGAAAGAGAGTGGCTGTTCATTTGTTCATCAACTATACATTAAACTTAAAACAACCAAATGCTGAAGTGACACACACACAGAAAGTAAAACAAGTGAAGTAAATTATTTTTCCTTCTCATTATAATATTACAGACAAGAAAAAGAATGGATTGTGAAAAATAATGAATTTTTGCATTCATTTTGTTTTGCTCTTATTTTTAGTTACAGAACACAATCTTGATGTTTGAAAACTTTGGCATAATGATATCCTTTATTCAAATGTATATTTAAAAAATGAAATAAACTTTTGGCCAAAGGTTAGAAGCAATACTTTGATTTTCTTCCAAATTCTTCTTCTTTTCTATTAGCTGAAAATAGAATTTTTATATCCTGATTGTGTTTCATTTTCTGAAAGAAAATCAATAGTGCACCAAAAGATTATATATTCTCATGACATCCTTGTAATCTTTAACCCTTCACAACAAAGGTAGGCATTTTTGGGTGGTTGCATATTTGTCTGCAGAAACTAGTGTTTGCATGCCTTCCATAATTGCAAAATCAAGTGTAGTGATGTTAGCAGCCAAAGTTTGTCTTCATTACAACACACTGTACAGGGAACTATTCAACCATTATTCCTTTGAAAGTAATACTGTTGTTGCTTTGAAAGTGATGTTGTTGTGCACCAGGAGACAGTGAGTAAGCTATGAAAGTAATGTATAGCCCAAAAAGGAAGGAATGCTATATTAGTATTCATATTGACAGGGTCATCACATAATGTTGGTTTAGTTTGGTTTATTTTGTTTTGCGGCATATCAACCTCAATGAGTTATTTAATGCCAACAACATTTTTAGGATAGATTTGCATGAATAGAATATGTATTCTTTGGTTTAGATTGGTTTGGTTTATTTTGTTTTATGGCATATCAACCTCAATGGGTTATTTAATGCCGACAACATTTTTAGGATAGATTCGTATGAATAGAATATGTATTCTTTGGTTTAGATTGGTTTGGTTTATTTTGTTTTATGCATATCAACCTCAATAGGTTATTTAATGCCAACAAAATTTTGTATTGCTGGTAATATTTTCTTTTGTCAAAAATCTGTTTTTGGTAATATTTTCCCTTCAAAACTGTATTGCTGGTAATAATTATTTTCAAAAATGTATTGCTGGTAATAGTTAACTATTTGCCCATAGCTGGGACCCTAACAGGTGCTACAACCCCTGGTTAGAGTGGACCTGGGAACTCCAGCAATTAAGAGGTGATTCCACACTCCTCAAAACCTCCTGATCAGAGGCCTTGCTGCTGGACGTAGTTTATCATCTTACTCAGGATGCAGATGTAGTTTAATGTCTTACCCAGGACGGCACTTAATGTTGTTGGAGAATTATGATATTAACATTCTACATTCAACTAATAATTCTAAATATTAAGAAATATGTAAAAAGTAATGTAAAAATCACTTTTATTTTTATATGTACTGTTCTAAAACTCTGGAAACAATGGCAAATTTACAATGCCTAAATATGTCATTCATTATAATTATACATATAGATTATCCTAGAAGAGGCTAACAAAAATAAACCCCTATTCTTTGATGTTGATTGGCATTATATTGTACAGTTTAAAGTAAATTTGTAATGTGAAAAAATGATTTGTCAGTGTTAACATAAAAAATCATAAATATATAAAGATTTCTTTGAACCAAAAAATGTTAAGATATTCAAATTTCTTGACAGTACAATATATATATATATATATATATATATATATATATATATATATATCCTGCTTTCCCTCCCAAAGCCAGTATACTGATGATGAGGTGGGAACAGAAACAACAACTTGAAGGAAACTCAAAGAAACAATAATGGGATACATAGTGTCTAAGAGGGGAAGATGTGCATACATAGTAGAGAGATGATAATTGCTGTGTTGCCTCATATGACTAGCAGTATGGAAAAGGAAGTCTGAAAGGACTAGTGACAGATCCTTAAAGTTTACTGCCTCCTTTTCTTTCCAGGCTTAAGGTTAATGTTTCATGTCAGCAATGGATTATAGAGGAATTAATAATGGACAATTTAGTATAGATAGAAATGAACTTGATATCACAAAATACATAAATGAATTAAATGTCTGATAATATGTATATCATCATTTCAGTGACAATTACAGGACTCAAGATAAACCTTTCCAAAGCAGAAATTACAATCTGGAACTGGAATGAAAGCAATGCTGGCACATACCCTGAATCCATTATAAAAATCAAATATGTGGAATTAAATACTAAACATTTCAATTGCTTTTGTGTATGGATAAGTTATAACACATTTAGTATAGGGGATAAGGAAACAACATAAAATAGGCTGTGCTAGTGATAGTTTTATCCAGTGCTGCAAAATGCTACAAAACCAAAACATTAACCTAAAAATGTGTCAGATCTAAATTCTCATAAGGATGTTATACATGGCATCTAACTCATTCCAAAATGTCTAAACTGTATGGAACCGTTTTTTCAGATCAATGATTAAAAATGACTTTGAGTAAAATAATCCTGTAGGTCTTAACAAGGACCACCTTTCATCAAATCTTGTGGAATGATTCTAAAGAACCACAAAGAACTTTACCAAATAACAGAAACCATATCAGATGAAGATTTCCAACAGCAGCAACATCTAAAATGGATAGCACATGTAATTTGAAAAGAAAATAATGGCCTCATCAAAATGTTGACTTTTCACACTATTTCAAACAAAAGGTTAGGAAGGAAGACTCTATCTGCACTATAGTGACTGAGAACAGTTAGTGGACTTGAGAAACCTATTTTCCTGAAAAGCTGTTTTAAAAGAATTAAGATTTTCTAAATTTCAACTGACAGTAATACTAAATATTCAGTCAAAGGATGCAAATTGTTTCAACATAAGGAAATGGCTAATCTCACCATATATATATATATATATATATATATATATATATATATATATATATATATATATATATATCTTCATTATAAATATATATATATATATCCTCATTATAAATATGTATAAATATAAATATTTATAATGAGTGAGATTATATGTCTTTTTCTAATGATGCTATTTCATTGGAAAATCACATCAAAATAGAAGTTACCAAATGTCTGTCTGTCTGTCTATCTATCTATCTATCTCTCTCTCTCTCTCTCTCTCTCTCTCTCTCTCGATACATATATATATATATATATATATGAGAGAGTGGGGAGATAGAGATTATTTTAAATAATACAATGTAACCAAAAAAGTTCTGTCCGTTTTTAAAGGAAAAAAAGAAAACGCTTTACAGTATGTGTAACTTATATTTAGTCTTCGAAGTAATCGCCATATGCATCCAGCACCTTCTGCCAATGTGTCTCCAGCTGTTCAATGCCCTTGCGGTAGAACTCGGGGTGGGGGTGCTGGTTTGACTCAAAGAAGTCCGTGAGGGCTTTGTGCAAGTCTGCTTCATTGGTGAAGGATTTCCAACGAAGATGATTATTCAGGGAGTGGAAGAGGTGGTAATCGGATGACGCAAGGTCAGGTGAATAAGGTGGATGGCACAAAGTCTCCCACCCAAGTTGCTATATGGTATCCCTGAACACTCGCGCGACATGCGGCCTGGCGTTGTCATGGAGGAAAAGCACACCTTTGCGATTCACCAGTGCTGGCTCCTTCTGGCGCAATGCCTGTTGCACACGTTTCAATTGCTGCGAGTATAGGTCTCCAGTGACCGTTTGGCCCGTTGGTAGCAGTTCATAATGAACCACTTGACGACCTGTCTACCAGACACAAAGCATAATCTTGCGTGGGTGCATAGGTGGTCTTGCGGTGTGAGGGACAGCATCCTGAGGAGACAACCAATGTGTGGAACGCTTGGGAGTTTCATACAGAACCCACTTTTCATCACTGGTAAGCACTCGATTGAATAAGGATGCGGTCTGGTGGCGAGAAAGCAGCGATACGCAGGCTGCCACTATTTGTCCCTTGTGGACCTCCAACAGCGTTTGCGAAACCCACTTGCTCAGTTTGTACGTCTTACCGAGGCGGTGCAGGTGAAGTCTAACTGTTTCATCGGAAACGTTGAACTGTCTTGCAAGTTCACCACACGTTAGACTAGTGTCCTCTTCAATGGCCGCCTTCAGGACTCCGTCATTCAAGACCTGTGGTCATCCACTGCGAGACTCATCATGGAGAGACAAATCTCCCGACTTGAATTTTCGAAACCAACGCCTTGCAGTACGTTCATCCACAGCACTATCCCCAAACGCTTGACATATGCGGCGACTTGATGCAGCTGTTGATAAGCCCACTTTGAAGTTGTAAAGCAAACAGCCCCAAACGAGATCTCTAGACACTTCCATCCTTCTCACAGCTGTCCGGCTTATAATTGACGGCCGGGCACGGTGCGCGTGTTTTTTTATAACGTCTGATGTTCCTACTTCCGGCTGTCCGAATTTGAAAACAATTGCTACACGCATTTCGTATATATTTCAACTTCATTCAATGACTAATCAAAAAACGGACAGAACGTTTTTGGTTACCTTGTACTATAAAAGCAAAAGAAATTATTTTGTAAAATAATAAATTATTTTAAATAATTAGTAATAGACATTTATATATATTTTTAAATAAGAAAATAATTTATTTTTAAACCTAGTGATTCTAAACCTAGAGCCCAAAATATGTTTATTTTTGTTATTGTCTGAACATTTTGGCGAGGAGTAAAACTAAAATAATACCAATGCCCATATTGTGTATAAGTTAATTTATTTATTATCACAACAGACATACATTTAGGCATATTTATATATCTGCTGAATAACATTGAGCATCGAGCATGTAGGATAACATGTTTATATTTTTTCCAAATTTATAATTAAAAGATATTTTTTTAGATTTTATGTCAGTTAACCCACACTAAATGAAACTAAACAGTTACCTGTAGACTCTACTCTGTGCTTCTTTATATCTGAAGTTTCTTTACAGTACAAAAGAGATAGTTATGTAAGTTATATTTTGACCATTTAATTCTACTCTTTTATTACTTGTGTATTCAAATTGATTTTATATTATTGCTTTTTAAATAGTGAAATTACATGAGCTTTAAATTGCTTCAAATAAAATAAATTAACTCTGGAAGATTTCTTCTCTTACATATTCCAGATAATTCAGAAAACTCAAACCCCATTATATCCATGGAATCTTTGCTCTAACAATTAATCAGTTACAGCTATATTCCATATATAAGAAAATTCTATCCATGAAAAGAAAAGCAAGCTAACAAACACACAAAAATACATAAAATATTCTACCAATCACTTTCAGTTCTACTGGGTCCAATAAGAAACGCTTTATCAAAATGTTGCAGGTTTACTTACTCAAAGGTTGTGCAGATAAAACAAATGAAATTTTCTTTTTTATCATAGTCTTTCCTGTGCATCTTTATCCTGACTTTTAATATTTTGATAAGAAAGCAATGCTTCCATCTTTTCTGAGTAGCAATAAATGTATGGGCAATGTAGAAAATTCAGAGAACAAACTCTCATAGAGTTTCTCAACTAAAACAGTGCTAAGAAATATGAAAGTCGTGTTTCTGCCTGAAGGTGGACATATTAGATTCAGTTTGGCAAAAAGCCAAGTAAGTCTCCAAGACACATATGATCCCAATCAATATATAATTCAATTCAGCATTCAGGCCTCAGGCCAAAGTAAGTATAAAATATGAAATTGCTGTTAACTCACCATATTTTCTATAAATGATGTATTTTACATGCAAAATACTGAGGTATTTTCTTTCACAACATATTGTTCTTGATGGTTTATGTTGATTCTAAAACACTATCTGATGTTTTCCAATTCCCAGCTCTAGAACTGATTTAATCTTTTTATTCAGAGCTCAATAATAATCTTAAAGGGCTTCAGTGCCAAAAGACAGATCAATTGGCAAATGTTGATATCTTGAAATTTGAAACTATTATTTCACTATGTAAGAGAGCACAGAAAAATATAGGAAGTATCATATGTATTAGAAATCATTTGAGAAAGAAATTAAAGGCAGGAAATAGAGAATAAAAATGTTTCAGTAAAACAGAAATTAGTGGTTTTGAAGGATTTTTATTACTTTAAGTAAAAACAGTTGTCACTGAGAGGTATATTTTTAAAAATAAATAGTAAAGATCAATAATATAAATTGATGAAAATATCTTAACTTGTACATTTATTCAAATGAATGTGTGTGCTTGTGTTCATTAGAGCTAAGTATAGGCATATTTTTGCTTGAATAGTAGATAATATTTGAATAATATAGATCACTTATTAATTTGGTTGTGATAATGCAAAGCTGATTAGAAATAAATATACAAACAGACATAAAAATGAATTTTACTTTTAAGTTGAAACTTTTTCATAAAGGGGTTGGTGGTAAAAAATGTTTTCAATTTTAATGTATAATTAATCTTGATGTACACATACATGAGATACAAAGCAGGGTTGCATTCTAATATATTTATTCTCTCACATAATAGTCAGTATAATGGTTGTCTTTTGGTGAATAAGGAATTAATTCAGTAAGAGGACTGTCAATCTCGATGGTTAAATTTCTGAATTAATTCCTTATTTGAATAGAGGAGATAAGCTTTGTGACTGGGTTCAGTTGAGCTAACATTTTTCTGTTGGAAGCTGATTTAATACATGATTATTATTGTTAATTTAAAATTAAATGCAGTTAAATTATTTTAAGTCAAAAAGGAGATTAATGAAATTCCACTCTTTCAAAATAAAATTTGACAATCAACATTGTCATCATTTTGTCATTTTAGGGAATCACTAAAGCATCACAGAAATACACTTTTTGTTTAATACAGATATTAAAATGTGAAGCTTATCAGAAGAAAAGCATCATTTTTTTTTGTTTATTCCTTCTTTTGTTGAGTTTACTCCAATGCAACAAAGCTCTTATATAAATTGTAATCTTTTTGAAACTGATATTTTACTCTTTTATATTTTCATAGGTTTTTACTTGATCATTTTAATGAATAGAGATCAGAACTTTTTTATTTTTAATTTCATACATTGATTTGTTTGGACTAGTGTCCTTATCTTAGCTGTTATCATAGTGTTTCAGCTGTTGCACCCTCCCACCATTTCTAGATGTTTGTTGTAATTGTTAACCATCACAGTATTTTATAACTAACTTTTTATTCAATCTATAAGGATTCTCATTTCACTGTCTATACTAAATTCTATCTCTTATTAATTACTTCTGTTGAGCTAATTCATTGTTGTGATATTGCTGTCTCTTCCAAAGAAGTAGAATTTTTTTTACACTTTTTTCATTACCCAACGTGGAGATTGAACTCATAATTCAATTACAAATAAACTGATATATAGATATTGTCCAGTATAATAATGTTAATGTAATGAGAACAATCTACTCTCATGGACTGAATAAATGTTTTGATTCAAAGTTTCTGGAATCTTACAAGCTCTGACAGACACCTAAAGAAAGCTGGAGGATACAATGACAATCATAATAATGATAACAATCAACATAAGGATGAATATGAACAAATCAGTTTATAATAATAAATTCCTCATCTAAAAAAATCATTTAGTAGTTTTTATATACTGAAAGAGCCCTATTACATTGCATAAAATTTTAAAGGTATATAAAATAAAAATACTTCTTAAATTTATGTTACCTATGTGTTTATTTGAAAAACATTAATTATTTCAAATATTGGAATTATTCTTATCACTGTTATAAGCATTTAATAAAATCAGAATAGTACTAAAATCTTAATTGCAGTTAATGAAGTAAGTGTAGTTATATTAAATAAAAGGAAGAGTTTTCATTGTTACTTTTGTATCAATATTTATTATCTTTTAGTTAAAAATATTGCCCTATTTCTGTCCATGGCAGATTGAGGACTCATGTGATAGTTCTTTTTTTTATGAATGTGTGCTTTCTAGGCCAGTCCATCCCCATGAATGGTCAAGCTACTAGGAGATGGATGTTTTTAACAAGACACCATCTCTAAATGCATTAGCAATTAAGGCTAAAGAGCTTCTATCTGCCCATTAGTTGAGGACTTGTAACTCTGTGATGGCACACTCATCATTGGCTTTGAACAGTTTCATCTATGCAAATTTCACTCACAAAGCTTGGGTTAACCCTGGATATTGTTTTTAGTTTTTCCCAATGGTGCCACATACTGGGATTATCACCCTAGAATTATATTATCAAGAAGTCACTTCCTTGACTAATTGACCATGCTGGGATTCAAACCTGGGTCTCTTTGTTGGAATACTAATACTTTAACCATTCAGCCACATGATCACTCACAAAAAGTAGATACTTAAATACCAAGTATTTTGCAAATTTGTGTTTTATAATTATTGAATATGACAAAATACATTAATCTGCTTCAGAGAAAGTGTTTCGTTTTTGATATTGCTGTATATTATATTATATATGCTTTGTCATATAATTACATACTTTATTATATTATCACCTTTTCTAAACTTTAAAACAGTACTTTCATGGGGTCTTAAAATTCTTTTATGGTGCATCATTTTTCACTTGTTATGCTTATTGGGAATCAGATATCATAACTTGAAATCAATTTAAACAGAAAAAACCTAACAGGACAGATATACTAAAAACTTTAGTTTTTGTCATAAACTTTGATGTTTCGTTATTGCTTCCCTATAAATTTATAAATTTATATGTATATATATTTTTTCTGTGTTTGTCAGTCCATTTTTCATGGTTAACATGGTGAATTGTGAATCATGACAGTATGATGTGGTCCAAGGAAATATGAAATTAAAAATGAATAGGGAGAGTTTATAGTTTCTAAATTGGAATTACATTTGGAGTTTTTAAATTTTTTATCAATGTTAATTATGATTATGTGATGGTGATTACTTTTCATTTTTTTTTCTATTTAATTTTTATATATTTTCATTTGTATCAGGTAACCAAAATAGTTTGTTTAGTTTATTAAGTAAAACTAAAAGAATTTTACAACTTAATTGGACAATATATTTACTGTTTTGTTCCATTATCTACTGCCATCTTTCAGACAACTTCATAATTTCATCTTCCCAGAACTTTCTATCTTAGCAAGTAACTGCTCTAACTGCTTTTTGTGGTCTTCCAAAAAATTAAAATGCTTTTCTTAATAAAATTCTGTAATGACCAGAACAGATATCAATCCAAAGGTGCAATATTTAGTAAACATGGGGAATGAATGAAAACTTTTCAACCAAGATTTAATGATTTTTGATTTGTCACTAAAGACATATTTGATTTGATGTATTTTCGTTTAACTAATTTTAGATAGTTTTATCAGATGTTGCTTTTGTTTGGCTTAATTGGTTACAGTACTTGCATCATTTGTTTGGCTTTCTGGAATGTGCTCTTTGTAGAAAATTACCTTTCCATGCTCTCATATCATATACACAACATCATTTTGTTTTTGATAATGAGTGATAGTTTGTACCACTTGCCTCAAATCTCTTGAATTCCATGTTGCAAGATATATACTTTTCATTACCAATCACAATTTTTTCAAAAACAGAATATTGCATTATATTTATAAGTATTGAACTACTTATAGAAATACAGTCCATTATTTTTATTGTTTATACAGAGGCCATGTAGCAAAGTAATTAATATACCCAAGCTGATGTAAATTTTTAACAATTGGATATTTTGAATATGTTTGCTATCTCCTGTATCATATAAAATTTATTCTCAAGTAATGTCTCGATTTTGTTACAATCATCTATCTGACTATTGAGCATCGTGGTACTTTGCAGACTGTTTTTGACATTTAGATAATTCAATGCATCATTTTTTTACCTTTCTGAAAATAAAAAAATACATAATATACTGAAAATGTTGCTTATTTCCTTCTGTCATCAATTTTAGAATCAATAAACAAAAATAGGTTAATTTTGACATTTAAAAAAATGCAAGGTGATATGACAGCTGTCATAATACAATAAAAATCAATCTTTTTGAATGAAGTTAATTAAAACTAAACTTACCTAATGTTGCCTAACGTCAAAAATAGAACAAGCTTTAGGGTCACTCAATACTTACACATTTTTACTCTCAAATAATGAACTCATTTTTGTTTTAAAGCATAAATCCCACAATAATTGGTTCATAAAGAGAAGGAGGAAGAGGAGGATTAAGAACAGAAACAGAAGACTGAGATGAAAAATGCCCCGGGGATAGCATTCCTCCGTGTTATGCATTGAACCTTTTCAAACCTTTTCAAAGAAATGTCATATTTGCTGATAGAATATATATGAATAATTATGTATCTATGTCTGTACATGTGTGTGTGTGTGTGTGTGTGTGTGTGTGTGTGTGTGTGTGTGTGTGTGTGTGTGTGGTACCTTTCAAATTTCATGTCTTTATAGGAACATTTGGGACTATGCTTCTGATCATTTCAACTTTGATATAATTGCAAAACCATGAAGTCCATTGGGTCAACAGCTGTCCTATTGGAAAATGATTCAGTATCAAAGTGATTTTAAGCTATCTGAAAATTTCTAATACATTCATAGAGTACAGTTGACCCAGTAAGAACATTGGTGAGGCTTGGTTTACTTATTGACTATTTTTCAAGTATTGTGTGCTTTTTAATATCAAATTATAACTTAAAGTTTGAACAATATCATAGTTGACAAGATCTATACTTCATAAAATAAAATTCTACAGATGTAAGTATTTCATTTATCATGGTAAAATGCAGTATTATGCAATGAAATGTTCTGCAATAACTGCTTATTTTTAATATTAACATTGTATTAATATTAAACATAAGAAATTTGTTTGAAATGAGTAATAAATGCTAATAAGAAAATTGAGATTGTACAAAAAATAGTCCTACCTGATCAGGTGAAGTTGAAAAAGTCATGGAACTTACCTACAAAAAATAAAAAAAAAACATACTTAAAAATACTGAGGAACTAATGAAAGGATACCAAGTTAAATACAATAAATTGAAACTTGATTGCTTGAAAATTTTCCCAAATGTATAAATCATGCGAAAAAATTATACAACTGTGGTATAAGTGTTTGTAGGCATTAGCAAAACAAATTATCTATAAAAAAGAAAATGGCAGTAATAAAAATAGGGAATATAGTTAATGCATAGCTTTTGTATGTATCAGATACAAAGGAAAAGAAAATTTTAGAAAATATTGTAGTGAATACATTCCCAGTATCTCATTAGTGATAAACATATTTACTATTTGTTTAGCTCTTTGCTTGTGTATACTGTATCATCTTGCTCATGTCTAGCACAATTTGGTCAAAAGAAGAAGCAAAAAGATTAATGGAATTAATCTGAATTATTTTTTAAATTCTAGAATTGCTTGAGAAGACGTTTAGAGATTTATGAAAGCCCTTTTAGGCTAAATATCATTAATTTGTTTTCTTTCACATTATTGTCATAATCTTCTTTTAATAACTACTAGACCACCCATAAAGCTGTTCCTTTTAAAAGTAGTTCATGATACAAATTGATGAGGTAAAAATATTATAAATTTGATTATTAATTACACATATTTTAATTTAAAAGTGCCATAAAAACAGAACTGCTCAAGAACCCCTTGTCTAATATTAATGAAATTTGGCACTGCACTTGGCAGGGATTCAAGATACAATATACTCCTAAACTGGTTGGGGTAGTATTGTGTATCATATAAGCTGTAACTTAGATTAGAGTTTTAGTATTATATAGATTAATTTTAAACAAAAATATTCAAAAATCTTGTTTCTATATTTATAGTTTAAATATCAATATGGCAAATCATGTTAGTATTTTGTGATTTGTTAAGAGAGATATTAGAATAAGTTTTTAAGTTCCAGAAGTAAGTTTCAGCATGATTAGGAATGTACAAATAAATCAAAAGCAATAACTCTACTAGAAACATTGCACTGGATTTTAAAATATACTCAATGAATTAAAGGTTAGCATCTATTAAAAAAGAGACTGAAGAACCATTTAAAAAATTAAGTTATATGTATTATACCTGAAGTTATGCAAATTTAATAGCTGTCAATCTATATCCATTAATAAACATCAACTAGAAATAAAGAATAAGCTGTTGTCAAGATTTGAACTCCCTTTTGATTTTGAAAGTCTGGATTTTTTTGTAATTTCTGCTTTTCTTTTTGAGCTATAAGAGCTTTAAAGTTAGTATATGATCAAATCTAAATTTTAAATCAAAAGAAATATGAATTGTTGTAAAAAGAACTTAGTATCTATAAATTTTTCATAGATTTTACAAATTAAATTTTTAAAAATATTTTTCTCATTTATTCTGAATAAAATATTGACATGTATGTGATAAATTTGATGAAAAGATTTGGTAAGGGAAGGAAAAAGATAGATGTTTTTATAAAAAGTGTGCATGCTTTTGTTTAGATATAGGACAGCTATGATCATCAAGATGAACTATGGATTAACTGAAGTGAAAAAGGAAGACACTTTTAAATGAAGAGGAAGAAAAGAATGAACAGTTTTTGTAAAAGGTATTACAAATTACAGCAGGATGGTTTGGTAAAGGGGTGTTAGGGTCACAATACATTCATAAAAAGAAACTTAAAATATTTCTGTGAATTTTTTAATTTTGTTATACTTTCTAATGTTTATTAATTAATTTGATAAAAGTAATATTTAATTAACAGATATATGATTGTGTTTCTTAGCTACAACACCTCTTCTGATTTGAAAAATTTTAAATTTTGTTTGGCAGTACTATCATAACAAAACAACAGATATTTTGTATATATATATCTTTGTGTAGGAGGCACGGTGGAGTATTGGATAACGGCTTCGATTGAGGAATTGGAGAACCGAGTTTGAATTCCAGTTGAATCCATTACATTCACTTATGTGCTAATACCCTTGGGAAAGGTGTGAATCCTCTTCTTCTCACTTCAGCTATGCGTAAATAGCAGGACAGACTGAGTTCTATAGCCTTGGATGGCAACTGGTCTAGGAGAAGGACAACTCTGAATTCAAACCTGGAGTGGAGCCCTGAAGGTGGATGGACAGCACTTTGTTCTACCTTCTGGCAACTCCTGCAGCCGCATTGGTACCAAACTGTATTGGTTTATCCTCTCCTTTAGACTCTGCTAGCAAGGCCAAGAGGGGTAACTAGATGTCTGGGCAGCCCTAGTTCTCCATATATCCTGCCCAGGCTTGTAGCGCACCACGCTACTCCATCGTCTCTCGGGATGGATGGATGTCGCCGCCGACAAGATATCTTTGTGTGTTTAGTTTTTAATATTAGAAGATGGAAGAAAAGAAATAGCAGGTCTAGAATGTAATGGTAGATAGTGAAGAAATTGAGAGAGCAAGAAAAGAAAAAACCCTTTTTAATTCATAGTTTGTTTATGCGCACTAATATTTTCCAAAAGAAAAAATAAAATAAAATTTCATTTAACTGTGCAATAATAGACTATTTAAGAAAGAAAGAAGACTGTATTTAAATATTTCCTAACAGAAAAGTAGTGAGTCTTTTCTATCCTTTTGTTAAAATATATTAAGTTTTATTTGTTGAATAAGGTAATTTGTTAGATATGAACCAATATTACCAAACATTATCAAAAGTCAATACTGCTTTGAATGAAGGATTTCCACAAAATAATGTACAGATAGACATAAATTGATCAGAATTAAAACATTGTGAAAGCTGTAAACACATTTCAACAAGAGGTATTCAATGCTTCTTGTAACAGCCAAAAATGCCTTAATATTGAGCATATCTATATGTGGTATCACAACAGCCACTATAATACAATGGGCAAACATAATTATGTGAGGTGTAATAAGATATTTGCATGCCAAAGACAAAAATTCAATATAAATTTACTGTGAACTTGTTGCTGTGTATGGTGAATATGTAATTATCAGCAAGCAGGTGTAGGTCATTCCAAAGAGGGGTGTATGAATCTGTATAATGAACATTTTGTAGGATTTCTATGTTCATCAACAACAAATGACAACATTTTGGACATTGAAGTTTTGATTCAAGATGACAGATGGTGCAGTCTTCATTATATAGTTGGAGAACTAAATCATCTGAAGTCAGTAATCAGTCAGAAGTTGGATATCAGAAAGTCTTATCTTCCTGTACCCATCATTTAGTTCCTTTATTTTATCATCTGTTTAGCTCCCTAGAAAACAACATTTGTCTGGGAAGCAATTCTACATAACTCTGAATTCAAACCTGGAGTGCAGTTGATCCTGTCATTTCAAGGGAGGCTTCAGTCACTTTTTTTTTTAATCAGTTCACCCCAAGCAAGGTGGGAATAAAATTAGTATGCAGTTGATGCCATGTTGTTCAAGGTGGGTATTTGTGCACTAGAAATTATTTATATTATATATTTTTGGAAAATGGAAGTAGTTGGATATTGTATAGTGATTTTTCATGTTTTAATATATACTTTACTATTCCTAGCCCAATGTCCACTGAACCTTCATAACCTAATATGCAACTCAATATTTGAGCTCATATGGAGTTAGTTAAGTTTTAAGCAAAGGCAAAAATATGAAGAGATCTTAGATTTTTATTTCAAATATTTATTACTGTAGATTTACATTGAACTTCTACTTTTTGAAGAAAAGTGGATACGTATAATGCAAGTATAAAAGTAAAACAAATTAATAGAGTCAGTCTATATTTCTGAGATGATGTATTGTAATTATTTATAATGTTCGGGTTGTTGTCTTCATCTTTATTGCCATATTCATGATGTTTAGGTCATTGTATGCTCCAGCCTTCTTTAGGTGATTGGAATTTCAAATTGAACCCTTTATTTCATCCACCAGGGTAGATTGTTCTAGTTCTTCATGCCATACCTCTTCCAGATATCTCAGTTACATTAATTCAACTCTCCAAGTTTTTGTTCACCACTGCAGTACTCACAACTCTTTGGGTCAAGTCAGTGGATCCAACCAATGCTTTTATCCACTGGGCTATGAGTCCCTTTTCCCTCCATATGTGGTCAGCTATGCCTGATTTTTCTATTTCCCCTTGTGTTATGGCTTTACGATGTTCTTGCAGTCTTACCTCAAGAGGGCAGCTTGTTTCTCCTTTATTTTTCTTACCACAGTTGCACAGGATGGTGTACACACACAGTCCTTAGTCATGTTCTCCTCTATGGGGGGTTCTTACTCAGAAGAGGTGTCTGCAAAGTGTTGAACCACTTTTGAAACCTGTCCTGATGTTTTATGAACCACAGATCTTTTGTATTTTCTCTGATAATCTCTTCACATAGTGTAGGCAAACTAATGATGTTTTCTGAGTGTTGTTATCCTCTTGTACTCTTCTATCTCAGTTTGTCGGAGCTGTTGCCATGTACCCACAGTAGTAGTTATGTTGTAGGGTACTACTTATACTAACCATTTCTTGTTCATATGTCTCTGAGTTGCCACTTAGGACTTTTGCTTGATGCTGTAAGCAGTGGACAATCCCTTTTTTTTACACTGTATGGGTGGTTGGAGTTGAAGTTGAGGTAGTGTCAAGTGAATGTTGGTTTGCGGTATGCAGATGTCTTGAGCCCATGCTCTGTTCGAGATATTACTACATCCAGGAATGTGAGTTTGTTGTCATTTTCTCTCTTCATTGTGAACTGTATCAATGATCTTATTGAGTTCACATGGTCCAGTAGTAACTGAACCTCTTCCAGGTGTGGCCATTTTACATATTTCAGTCATAGGGTTGGCATTAGTGAAATGGATTCTAATGTCATTTCTTTAAAGTATTCCATGTATATGTTTGCCATTGCTGGTGATAATAGCAAGCCCATTGCTAAGCCTTCATCCTATTGATATATATCTGATCCCATTCTGAAGTGTGCTGTTTGTGTACAGAAAGTCGGCATTTCCATAAGGTTATCTATTGGTATACTGGTCTGTTCTTGGGATTAGTCCAAGGTCACATATGGAGGGAAACGGGTGAACACTTCCCCCTGTGGGATGAAGTGGATGAAATAAACATTTCAGTTTGAAATTCCAATCACCTGACGAAAACTGAAGCATACAATGGCCTGAATGTTGTGAGTATGGCAATAAAGATGAGGACAACAGTCTGAACAATGTAAATAATTACAATACCTCATCTCAGAAATATAGACAGACTCTAATAATTTGTTTTAATTTTTATAATATTTAAAAAAAAACCCTGTGAATATGAATTGGATATTTCTAAGAATGAATCCATATGCATGCACACATACACACACATACTCTACTTCAAGTAGCATTGCCTTATGTGCTTCATAAATGAAAGCTTAAGCTATAAACTTAAAACTATATAGAATACATGAAAACAGACATTAATTATATTGATCAATAAAATTAATTTAGATATTCTTTTGTTCCTGTAGATTACATTCTGTTTCCTTTGACTTATATTAATAGAAAACATCCTTTCTTGTATAAGTATTTTAAATGCCAGAATAAATGGTAGAAGACACCATCTAGGCACTTAGCTTTAGCTTTATACAAACTTGTCACATTAAAGTTTATGTTGAACATTAATGTCCACTAAATACATTAGTCTGAATTCAATTCAACATCAATCAGATTTCAACTAAATCTTAAAAAAATGAAGCAAGATCTGAAAAGGTCAAAAACAAGAATAAAATTGATGATTAGAGATTTTCAAATGTTATACTTGAATCACATTATCTTAATTATTTTTCTTTTTCTTCTTATGAGATGGTTTGAAAGTTTTGATTTCTGATATGAAAACATCTTACAAACTGAATTCAGGAAATTCAGTAGATTGTTAAATAAATTTTGTAACATTCATACAGCATTACTATTGCTTCATGAATATTTAAAATGTAGAAACTAAGAGAAAGGGGACTGATGCTCAATTTCTTCAAGTCATATTTTTTGAGTGGATTTCCTTTTTTCAAATTTTCAAGCATATGCATCACTAAAGATTTATAAAATCAAATATATCTTGACAAATATTTTTATTTAAATAATGAATTTTTTCAAGTTGCTGCTGATTCTAGCTATCCCTGAATAAAATTTTGGACATTGTATTTCAATTAAAAATATTTGCTGAAGCTTACTTTAAATGTTTAAATCCTAAATTAGTAGCAAGTTTGCCTGGAGAATTGGATTTGGACTTAAGGAAATAAGCACAAATTAAACTTATTATTCAAAAGCTGACAAGAGAAGCTTAAACTCTTAGATATTTTTACAGTTATTTTCTCATTATTCAGATCTTCACTATATTCAGAAATAATGGAAAAGAGAATAAAAAGAGTTATTATGTAAAAATGTAATTCAGAATGCTTAGAAACATTTTATACACGGTTGAGATGAAAATCATTAAGAAGGATATTTTGAACAATTATTAAATAAAATATTTTGGATTGCATAAGAAATAAAACAACACCATTTTGATAAAATCAAATTCAATGAAATTAGTGGAACTGCTAAATTAAAATAATAACAAAAAAGAAAACAGAACAATGACTGGCAGCAAGGGCAGCAAACAACATCATAGTTTCAACAGCTGAAAAGGCCATATTGCTGCCTGATTTCAATGAATAATTTTAGTTGATGGTATCGAAAGGGAGGAGTTAACAACATGTAAGTGAACCTAGAGTTCTATCTATCTATCTATCTATATATATATATATTTATATATAACACAAAATATGTTAAAAGGTCAGTAAAACTACTGTACCAAAAAATGGATGTATACTAAAGTGCTCAATGCAGCTGCTGTGAAAAAACAAACATGAAGAGCAAGCCAATACAATAAAGAGGTAAAAACACTGTAGATTACCACATACACTACTGTGGTTTTGACTGCTAGGTCTCTTCAGGTGGTGGATAACAAATGTTCCTAAAACCACACCACACTACTATTATCATGCTATGGCACCAGGAGTTGAGAAGGGGAGGGGGTGTAAGCTAAGAAGAAGAAAAAAATTATTTTTCTTCATCCTGGATTGTACAGGCCGAGAGCATTCTTGCTTATATGTCTACACTTATACACTATCTCCGTTCTCCTATTCAACAACACATGGCTGTCTTTAAATGTTGCTATCACCAACTTCTCCTCCTGATACAACCTACAACTGCTACCACTTCTGCTAGGTTTAACTTTCCTCAAAATACTCCACTTTATGTACAGACTCTTACTGGGTTCTTCCTTTGATTTCCAGACATGGTTCGCCAGTTGTGTTGTACCTGTGCTTTTCCAACCTGAAAGTAGAAGTATGATTATACTAGCATTTTTTGAATGGGCCCTGAGTACATCCTATGTAGACCTTCCTTTGGCCACTGTTGTCACTAACTTCAGTCTGGTAGACCACTTCTTCAATGCAACACACCCCGTTCAGAGTGCAATTACTTTCAATCCTGCAATTACATAAACTGATTCTTTCACCATTTTTTGTTCATTTATATTTAAATTCCTTGATTTTGCTTCTTTACTAAATTATTCAAATTGCTTGTACAGCTATAATTTAATTTTATAGTGTTTCTCTTGTAAACTTTTGCCAATTCAGATGTCAAAAATCAACTCTTTAAACAATTTAAACAGCTTCTTCCTGATGGAATCATTGGCTCTTTTATTGTCAAGAACTACTATCTAACCATCGTCTCAGTAAATAGTGTAGCTGTCAATGTAGATTGCGGTAGTATACAGTGTTTTTACCTCTTTATTGTACATATATATATATATATATATATATATATATATATATATATATTTCTACTGCTTGCAATGCATTCAGATTAATTATAAGTATAAAGAAAATTGAAGTTGTCCATCAACCAAGGCGTACATCTAAGCAGATCAGGGGTATAAAACAAAAAACACCTGCCCATACCTTTCCAATCATTTCCATTACTGTTGGCAACAACCACAAGTATGTGAAATCATTCTTGTATTTAAGAATCAAAGGCAATTCAAGTACCTCTTTGGATGATGAGATAATTAACCAAATATCAAAGGCAACCAGTGCCTTTGGGGAGCTTAAGCATCGCCTATGGGATATTCATGGGATTTCACTGAAAACAAAAATCAGTGTCTATCGAGCAGTCATTCTCACTACACTTCTTTGTGGATCAGAATCGTGGACACCATATAGGATGCACAATCAACTTGATGCTTTTCATAAACACTGTATTTGTTCAATATGCAGTTATAAATAGCAGGACAATATCTCTAACCCTGATCTTTTCATCAAATGTGGCATTGTTGATATCGAATCCTTTATGATGAAATCACAGTTCAGATGGGCTGGTCATGTCATCAGAATGAGTGATGATCGGATGCTGAAAATCCTCATGTATAGCCAACTTTTTCATGGTAAGCATAATGTAGGCTGTCCTTGGATATGCTTCAAGAACAAACTTAAATACAATTTAAATGCTGCAAACATCCCAATAGAGGAGTTCGAACTTGCTGTTGAAAACCGATCAAACTGGTGAAACACCTACTACTGAGGTATAGCTAACTTTGAAAAGAATTGTCTCAACCATCTGACAGAATTAAGAACCAACATTAAATCTTGGGCTGATACATCAGCCCATATGACAGTCAACCCTTAAGCATGTCCCTTGTGTGGACTTGTTTGCAAATCCCATGATGATGGACTCTCCTGCTGAAAATGACAGGAGAGTTCATCATCATCATCATCATCATCATCATATATATATATATATATATATATATGAATAAATATAGTCTTAAAGTGTGCTATATTTATGGGATAAAGTGCTCAATATCAGAGATAGAGCGTGTGTAAATATAAAAGTGGACATAGAAGTCAACACTTAGAGGCGACAGTCTGTTTCATGCTAGATGCAATCATCAGGCCATGAGTGCATCTAGCATGAAGCTTATGGTTATGGGAGGTGGCTATCTTCAAAACAGAAGGAGGAGTTTGATAACCATCAAAGAGACAGACAGAGGCTACAATTTTATATATATATATATATATATATGTATATATATATATATATATAGATGATGATGATGATGATGATGGACTCTCTTGTCATTTTCAACAGGAGAGTCCATCATCATGGGATTTTCAAACAAGTCCACATGAGGGACATGCTTAAGAGTTGATCAAAATGAGACAATATGGAAGTCAAGTTGAGCAAACAGTGGGTAGTGCCTTATAATACATATTTGTTGTGACAATTCAACTGTCATATCAATATTAAAATCTGCTCATCAATTAATTCAATCAAGTATTGCATCAAATACATATCAAAGGGGTCAGATCAAGCTGTTTTTTGCACAAAACTGCCATTGAAAATTTTTTCCCTTTGATTTCAGTTAAATTTAAATTTGAACAAGGGAATGACTCCTATCCAAAATATAGAAGGAGAAAGTCAGAAGATGGAGGTCATATCAGCAAAATCATTGAGTAATATATGAAATGCATCATTTTTCTCCACAAATTATAACAATAATTTAAAATCAATCATCATTTTCTTAAAAATAATGTGTGACATGCAGCAATGTGTGGGTAATTTGGCCGGTATATATATATATATATATATATATATATATATATATATATATATATATCACTCTCTCAGTGAGGAGTATGAAGTCACAGATCTTAATGCACTGTAGTTTCCATAGATTGGGTGTCAATCAAAGCTGGAGAGCCACTCTGCCCTGTTAGCTAACACAGAACTGTGAGAAGAGATAGATCCATACCTTTCACAAAAGTATTTGTGCAAAAGTGAATGTAACAAATTCGACTGGAATTGAACCAACTTGTTAATTTCTCATTCTGAGCCACTATCCATTACATCATCTGCACATATACACAGACAGACAGACAGACAGACAGATACACACACACACACACACTCTATGTCTGACTTTATTAGCTATATTTTATTGATATATAAGATAAATACTTACTGTAATCTAAACTTTTATTTGTTGAATGATGACAACACCTATCTATGCAGTTAGAATGAAAGACAGTTAATTCTGTATAATTCCAGTCATTTGTTACATTTTTGGAAATAGCTGCCACTTTTATGAAATTTTGATAATTCTGAAGTTTCAAATTAATTTCCAAATTGTGAGTTCAATCTTTTAATGGGGTTTTAAAGCTTATTTGATGGATTAAAAGAAATGTTTAATGACTTCTTGGCTCATAAATGGTAAAACAATACTGGAAATTGCAAAAATGTTTGGCAAGTACCAATGAACTGTAAAGAAGTTCATTGAAGATCCTCAAATGTGATGAGATAAGATTCTTCTACCACTATGAAATGATATATTTTAGTAATATCAACTATATGATAAAATGGATAAAACATACCTGCCAGTAAATGCTCATAGGTGGAGGTTTGGATGGAAGGGTTGGTGTGTGACTTTGCCTGCATGTGGATAATGTAAATGTATATGTTTTTGTTATGCATGATGGACTTACATGTATTTGTGCCATTTAATGTATATATGAGTGCTCACAATCATGCATACACACACAATTTGACTAAGTCTGAAATAAGACATTGGAATAATAGTCCCCTCCCACTCAGTCTGGATAACTCCTAACTTGTGCTGAACAATAAAATTATACAGTTGGAGACAAGAAAAAAAAAATCAATTTTTTAAATTATAAAATCAGATAATTATAAGTTTTTATTGAACTTTTTTGAAATTATTTGGTAATAAATAGAATTATATTTAAAATTAAAAAAAAAATTTTGTACAAATATTTTAGGTCTGTTATTGAATTAAAATATACATGTACACAGAAACATACATACACACAATTTTTATGAAACTGAAATAGATATGTGTGATGAAGGCTAATTTCCCTTTCTACCTGGCAACATACTCTGAGTCATTGGAAAAGAGTATGCCAAAATGTGTGGTCCTTTGAAGTCATTTTTATGACTCCTGTATTTAAATTGAATATATTTTCTAAGAAATGTAGTATTTTAAATCAACAAATAATTTAGAAATTTGAAATTTGATCATCTTGCTGAGAGTGAATTGACAGGTACTAAACTAGCAGTATTCATTTTAAAATCAGAAATTAATATTTGTCTGATAATAAGTTTGTTATCTATATTGTCAAAATGCAAGTTATAGAAAATCAATAACTTTTTTTTAGTTTCACATTTCTGTCTTCATGAAAATCTTCTTTACATATGAAAAAATAGTGATAGTAATTTATTTTAATAATTACAATTCTTCTGTAAGCAAATATAACTTTTGAATTTTAGATAAAGTCTGAATTTTTATTTTATCAAAAGTTAGTGACTTAATTCAAAACCAATTTTTTGATGAACAAAATGTTGTGAGTTTTTATATTATATTGAAGATTTGTATGGGGAGTATCATTAAGGTATACTTTCAGAAAGAATGTAGCTTGATATTTAAAATACCTTTTTCTTGAATGGTCTGGTTATTTTCTTGTATACAAAGAATATTCAAGATAAAATTGTAAACTTAAGTCTATTGAGAAAGTGTATGTTTAAAACAAACTGACAGATATAATTATATTGTTATTCTCCACAGCGTCATGTAATTTTAATTGTCTTATTATTCTGTATAGTTTGAAGATATGTGAAAAACATATTATGGAGATATATGCAAAGATATTGTAATGCAACTTTCTTTGATCTCATTTTATTAATCTCCTTTTTTTTCTTTCCACTTCATTCTTAGATGGATAAGCAAGATAATCATAGCCAGCTTTTTGTATCATTCTTGTAGGATAACTGTGATTGATTTTGAAATATGAATCTATTTTTAGATTTCCTGCATAAGAGTAAGTCAGGATAATCTGGACATTCTGTTATATCTGAAAAATTTGAATACCAATAAGATTTAGCACTGTATATTTTTATTAATATATAATAAAACTACAGAAAATTGTAGCTTGATCTCTTTAACTGGCAATAAGTATTTAAAAACAAGACATTGAGCTATTAATATTAAAACATTAGATGTTAACACTTGGCATTTAAAACTTTGTTTCATTCTTTAAGGAAATTTTCTGTTTTGTTTTCCATATTTGAAATGTGTGTTTCATGACATCAATTTACTAATAATGAGACAACTTGTGAGTGTACTGTAATTCAGTTATACAAAGAACATTTCTTATCCATTGGCTAGTATACAGATATTTGTACACATACAGAAATCATAAATTTAGTATGTATAGTAATGTCTATAGAATGGTACCTGTTTCATTGCTGTATATACATATATAAATTTTTGTGTAATGTTGTTGCAAAGAAAATATTGATCTGTTCATCAGTAGGCCATATATAATGTATTTTGAGTTTTTAAAACTAAAGAAAGCTTTCTATTTTACTAACACATTTTCATTAAAATCACACATAATGTTAAAAAATGTTAAAAAAAACTTTTAGGGAAAAGAAAAATGCAGGAAAAAATGAATAATAAATGTATACTCAGAGAAGAAACTTTATCAGAAAGAGCAATACAAATTTAATACAAAGTGTTTTATAGATTAGGTAAAGGTGTTCAACAAAGTATACTACAAAGATTTGTTGGAACAGTAACCTTGATATATTTGGGAAGGATATTAGAATAATCAAGAACCTATACTGGCAACAAACTGCCTGTATACAGATAGAAAATGGGTTCAGCAGATATACAAAAATAGAAAGGGGTGTAAGACAAGGATGTGTCTTCTCGCCAGTTATTCAACCTATACAGTGAGGTAATTCTGAGAGAATTAGATGTCTTATTCAGATTCATTATTAGCAGCCTCAATATTAATAACATAAGATATGCAGATGACACAGTGTTGATAATGGACATGGAAAGAAAACTACAAAAGCTCTTACACAAAATAGTGAAGGAAAGTGAGAAGAAAGGACTAAATGTAAACTACAAGAAGACAGAATGCATGGTCATTAGCAAAAGGATGAGCTGCAAGTTATAAATTGGAGAAACCAAACTCAAACAAGTACAAAAATTTAAATATATGGGAAGTGTTCTAACAGAAGACAGAAAAGGCAACACTGAAATCTGAAGATGCATTGAGATAGCACAAGATGCATTCCAAAAGCTAAGCATAGTATTAAGAGACAGAAAAACTTCTTTAGAAACAAAGAAAAGAGTACTGAACTGTTACATGATATCTGTCCTCTTATATGGCAGTGAATACTGGGCAATATCCTCAAAGATGAGGAAGAGACTTGAGGCAACAGAAATGTGGTTCTATAGAAGGATGCTGGGAGTACCATGGGCCAAACATGTTAGCAATGACGAGATTTTAGAGAAAATGGAAACAAAAAGGAAACATACTTAACATCAGGAAGAGATAGTTGAAATTTCTGGGGCACATAATGAGAAAGGAGGCTTTGGAAAATCTGATACTCAAACGATGGATTGAAGGCAAGAAGGACAGGGAAAACAATGCATAACATACTTGATGAGCTTAAGTAAATGGATAGCAGAACATGGTTTAGGAGAAATAATAAAAAGACAAAATTTATTAAGAATAAAGGACAGGAAATTGTAAAGCGCCATGATTGCCTACATCATGAGACGACATGGCACATAAAGAAGAAGAATTGTCATAAACTGCTATAATAAAGTGAGAATTAATAGGGAAATAAGAATAGTAGCAAAGGGTTAAATTTCCAATATGAATATATTATCTACAGTAATAACATAGTTTCATTATTTGTATTCATAAATTTGATTGAAATTATTTTGTTATGGACTATTGAATATTATTCAGTGCATATTTTCAGCTTATATGAGCTGAAATCATTTATTTCTCCAAATGTAAGATTATTAAAAAAAAACAACTGAAACTGACTATTATCATTATGAAAATTCTTCTGATATTTTTCTAATAAAATAATGATGTAATGTAATTTTATGGCATATTTTAAATGATTAAATTTTAAAATAAATTATTTACTTTGAAAATAGAATTTTAAGCTGGTGCTTGTCTTAACCACTACTAAATACTTGTAAAGGAGTAAAATTTATTAAACAATACTTTTGATTAAATATGGGCACAAATTTAATGAATTAAAAAATCATGAATGTAATGGACACCTGCAATATTTGATTAATATTGAATAATCTATAATTAATTATAATGATTAATCTATAATTAATCTGATTATTTATCTGGGAAAATATATCATTAGATTTAACAGCATTTCAATTTATCTGTTTAGATTTTACCCAAAATTTATTACTTTTAGGTAATGATAGTATGAAAAATTTTCCTTCTTTAAGATTTTTCAGGTAAGAAAAAGCATTTATATAAGGAATTCTTATAATAAAGGTAATTTTATTATAATAACTAAGAATAAACTGACAATCTGAAAAATGAACATTGGAAAAAGGTATAGATGATTAAGATAAATGCTCTCGAATATCTGGAGTTATAATTTAAGTTATGTTTATCTTAATACATGTGTAAATAATATGGGTAAAATCTGACACATATCACGGAGTAGATGAGCAAGTTCATTTTAATGAATAATTTAAGCCTATAAAAGCATCTTATTTTATTAAAATTTCCTTTTTAAAATTTGAAACTCTTTTCAAATTCTCACAAAAATATATTTGTATGCAGGCCAGTTTTAAAGTGAACTGAATTCATACACACAAACATTTCAAATTTACTTATAGATATAAAGGACTATCTTCATATAATATTAATTTATTGTTTTTGTATAAATTATAACCTTATTTCTGCAGAATATTAAGGTTGAGAAATTATCAAAGTGTGTTTATTTTCTTAGTTAAATTCATAATTGATCCCTTGAATAATTAGAAAGGAAATTTATGATAGGATGCGATAAGTTGTATGTCATGAAAAACAAAGCAAACAATTAATTCTAAAGGATAAACATTATTGATTACAAAATTTCTACCTGATTAATTGAAAAATAATTTTTTTCATAGTCAAAATGGGAGAATATCATCTTCCATCTGAATAAGGAATATGCCATGTGATCTGTGAAAGGTGAGATGTTCACTGAATTGGAAAATACCTGTTTTGACAATGTTTATTTCGTTAAAATTGTTAAATTAAACAAAGATGAATAGTAATATTAAACTGCAGGCATGAAAAGTATTTGTGGAACCGATTATATAGTTTTTTTTTTTTTTAGTTTACTTTTATTTTTGCTTTATTTTTAAAGCAAATTTAATGGACCAGAAGCACATAATAGTAGAATGGTTATTAAGAGCAGTAAGAACTTATGCTCTCACTGTCTAGAATTCATGATAAAGTGTAGGCCATCTAACAAGTATTGTTTATTGAATTGATTGATTTGTTTCCTTAACTATAATTAGGACAAATTTGATACTCTATTATAATTCTTTTTGCTTTATATTTTCAAATTAAAAGGTTCTCTGTAAGAAACTGTGAATCAAACTGTTTGACTTAGTATTTATTACTAAAATATGTTTAGCATAGGTTTTCACATAAGTCTAGTTTCCTTATTGAAACTGTTGCAGCTTTGGATTTTGATAAGCTTTTCTGCTCAAAGAATGACTGTTTCATGATGTAAACATGCAGGTAAAGTTTAAGGCTGTTAGAGAAGTTATAAAAATTTTACTAAATTTTTATATTTATATTAGACATAATGATTCAATGTTAATTGAATAATAACAAGCAAATATAGATATTTCATATTAAAGAATAATGTCTTTAGTAGCCAAATACAATTTTCTTAATATGTTTTAGTTTGAAATATTTATAAAAAGAAGAGAAATTCAGAGGGGGGAAATAGTAATAATAAACATGATATTCTGATGCAAATGTATGCATTCATTTATGCTTATATTAACATGATTACATGAATCTATGTACTTAAATATACAAACATGTTATAGTGTCCATTGTTGCATAACATAAGATTATATGTCTGAGAACCATAATGCATAAGGATATTTTATAATTTTATTATATTATACATATTTCAAATATTCTTGAATCTTAAAACCTAAAATTTACATTTCCTTCACAAAAATCTTGGAAAAATTTGTTATTTTTATTATAATGTTATGAAATCATGAAAATTATTAGGATATTATTTTAAAATTCTGTGATAGCAAAGATTAAGAATATTATTTTTAACTTTTCAATAAATGATGTATTATTCAAAATTGTTAGCAGCATTTTTTCAGTTAGATTTTTGGAAAACAGTAAAAAAATATTATTTTGAAATAATTCAATTATTCCAATGCTTATAATTTGAGACTGAATAGACAGAGAAAAAATTCTAATGTTTTGAACAAGTATAACCAAATATACATTAACTAAAAAATTTGAAACTTTATCACATTATGCAGTTTTAAAATATCAAAAATAGCATTACATAAGTGCATTAGGAATTATGATAATTATTCTGAATTTTCAATACACTGTCACTTTTTAAGGCATTCATATGAAAAGGGGCCATAGAATTTTGTTTTCTCTGAGAACAAAAACTGCTAGAGTATATTCTGTTATCAATATATATATATATATATATATATATATATATATATATATGATTTGAATATTCTTTTTCTTATGTATATATGAGTGCTTTAGTTCAAATACTTTATATATATATATATATATATATATATATATATATATATATATATATATATATATATATATGCAAAACTTATCGTAAATATTATCTTTAAAATTCTATTAGAAAATCTTCATATTTAACATGAACTGCTTACATATAGGATTTTAAATCATTACTCATGAGAAACTGTTGCAACCATATTACCCTTATACAAACCATTGTTCACTATCTCATAGTTTTAGTTATAAACTTGACAAAGGAATTAATGAAATATGATGGTTGCACATCTGATTAATTTTGGTTATGAATTTTGAATTGAAAATTTCTTCTTTTCAAATCATGGAATGTTTATAGGCATTTTTGATATTTCTTTAATTTGGAAAACTGAATTAAAATTTATTCATAAATTTTTGTATTAACCAGCCATTCTAGCTGAATAGTTAAGTTGCTTAATATAGACTGATTAGCATTAAATTACATTGATATGATCTTAAGGATGGTTTAAATCTAACTTCTGTGTAATTTATTTGGAACTCATAGAAGTTGTTACAAAATTATTATATGTACATATTTAAGATAATTACTTATAGACTTATTGTAAGCAAGCTTGTCCTGCATACCATTTTGTTAGTAAAGTTATTCAATTCCTTACCAGGTTTCCTACACCTGTAGCCTTGTGTTAGAATAAGCCAAGCTTAGTAAATAGTTATTTACATATTAAATAATGAATACAACTTGATAATGAAAAAGCAAAAGTTTTGGGTGATTCTATGTTAATAAACTGATAAGATTTAATTAATTTTACTGCTTCTTGATTTCATCAATAATTTTTCATTGTATTCATAAGTTGATTATAATTTTTTTTTACATTAATTCATTTATAGTATGTGATTCATGTCAGGAAATACCAGAGGTGTGTATCAAATTTATAGTCAATCAAGAACTATTGATCAAAAAGAAGTTGATCTGAGGTGACCCCAATATGTACTGTGTTCACCCTAAGTGATACCAAAGTAAGCTTTTTACATCAGAACATAAAAAAAAACTAGGTGCCTTAGCGGTTTGACTTAGAAGGTGACTTCATAGACACCAAGTGCAGAACAAACCCTCAAAGGATATTTGTGAGTTCACCAACATAAACAGGAATTAACCCAGTTGAACTTAGGATACATGCATAAGACAACCAGATGACATGAATTTATATAAATATCTGACCTATGATGGGTGAAGAAAGAGCCCCTTGCATTCTTGTGAGCAGATCATTGAATGTTTGAAGAAAGACCAGAAATCATATATCCTTGATTCAGCCAAGCTTAAATTGATGGAGTCCTGAAGTGGATTGACGATTATTTTATGTATGAAAAATTTAGGCTCATATTCTTAGATGACATTACTAACATAATGTTACATGTCTTTTCAGCTTGATTCTGTTTGTTAAAAAATATTTATTAAAACATATATATCTTACCCCCAAAATATTAATTTATTTTTACACAAAATTAAACTTTAAACTTAAAAGGCATCCTTAACTAATAGTAGTAATTTGTTTTAGGTATACAAAAGTATTTAGAAAAATAGTATAACAAATGGGAAAAAAGTTTTTGTGACACATTTCATCTGTTAGGATTTCATCAGACTTGGCTTTGTTTATGTTCAAATTTCACAGCTAAGACCCTCCATGCCATGTACACTGAGGTGAATCATCCTCATTTATTTCATATTTCATTAGTAAGAAGGAATTTCCACTCAAACAGCTATTTTCCATGAATCCTTACTTTGTGGAACCAACTCCCAAGAGAATGCTTTCTCATCCACTAAAATCTTAACCTCTTCAAGTCTCTTCCCACATTAATTGCACCTCTTACTGCTTACTCTTACTGTTCATACATCCTTTAACTTGAGTGGCTCTTGGGCCTTGTATAGGGGAATATTAGTAAAAAAAATATGAATCCATCTTAAAATCTCATCAAAAGAAAACTTTTTAATATATTATGATTGGCAGAATGTTTAAAATGCAACTGTAGTGTTGATTTCTTGATGCAGACGAAGGCAGGTCAGTAAGTCTGTAGCCTACCACAAAGTTATTAGCTGAAATTTGAACTGAAACTTTCATTGTATAATATTCAACCGATTTGACTAATATTTTTAACTAAAACTGTAAATTAATAATTGAGTTTGATAAAATAGATCTTTATTTTGTTTAGGAACACTAAAAATTGCATAAATTAAAAGTATTTCTTGCACATGAGTATAAACATGAATGTGTTGTATTTGAAATCTGGATAGTTTTATGTATATAAAAAATATAAAAACATTTCCTACCTCATGAGTATGAGGGAATCTGTTTGCAAAACTTACCTGAAATAAAAAGAAAAAATAATTAACAATAAATCAACAGTTAAATTGTTCTTAAAACAAATAAATATAAGTAAAGAAAAATGTAACTTGCATTTTATCAATTATATATTGATGTGATTTGAAATGATATATATGATGATATATGATTATGGTATATATATTTCGGAGAAATCAGTACCATTCCTTTTTGGGGGATTTTGCTGAAATCATACCAATTTATCATATGGCAGAATAATAATTGAAGACATTAGCCAGAGTGCAATGATTTTCTTTTATGTATTAAAATAAAAAACCTGATTTATACTTGAATTTTCAAGTGTTAAATACATATCATCTTTCTTCCAATATAGGAACCTTTTTAATGTTTATTCTAAAATTTTCAAATTAAGCATATTAGAAGGCAGCAACATAATTTTGTTTAAAATTTATTTTAATAAATTTTAGAAAGTTTTATGCAATTAATAGAAAACTAAATCTATATTATTGAATTGTACAATACTAAAAAGAAAAATAATGGAAAAGAGACGGCTGATATTTATTTTAAACTCTTGCTCACATTCAATGTTCTCTTTTAAATACTTTGCTGATAAAATACATTGATTCTCAAGTTTAGTTCACTATTAATGCTCAGAGAATCTCTAACATTTAGGCTATGTATTTTTGCATGCATATTCATACACAAATCTTAGTTTTAATAACTATTCCGGCTTGATTTATTAGACTTTTATTTTTAAAGCAGATATTATAAGAGAAAGAATATCATTTTTAATTTAAAAAATCATAGAATTATCATTTTGTAAACTAATGTATTAACAGAATCTCATTTAATTTAAAATTTGTATTTTCATTTAATGGAAAAATGTATTTTATTGGAACCTTATTTATCTAATTAGGTGCATAACTTTAAATATTAATTTGTAATTTCATGACAGATAAATGTTTAAAAATATTAAATGTTTAATATCAATGATATTTAAAAAAGTAAAATATATCTTAGTTTCATATAGCATACAAACCTTAGTTATAATGAGAAAGCCAATTCTGAAATGGAATAATTTGATAGAAACTTTATCTGAAGTTATTCTTTAGCAAATTTATTCAGTCATGAACTAAGTCATATATTTCTAGTAACAGATTCAACCTTTTATATGTTTAAACATGTTAACTATAGATAAGGATATAAATTATTTTTTTAAAAATATGGCAACTGAGTAGAATGCATACATTTTCCCTGAAGAAGATATAATAACACTTTTGGAAACATCATGATTTGTAATCACAATCAAGTTGAGTGTGCCAGGCATAGAAACTTATATGTATTTAGAAGATTGAATATAGTTCTTATGAATAAATTATTCTCCATACTTCGCTATTAAAATTTGACATGATTTGCTTTTATACAACTGCTGAATTAGGACAGATTAAAGAACAATTTTGAAATTAATTTGTCAGTAATTTCTGAAGTTATATATTTTACTTGTAGTTATAATCAGAATACGACCAAATAGCAGCTATCAAGGTAATTCTAATTACACGTGTAAAATAATGCAAAGAATATTGAGTAGCAGACTGATTTAACTTTTCTGTTACAAATATAAAATGTTCTTAATTTCCAGGAAGAGTTATAAGAATTTAGTTTTAGGAAACAAATTTGAATTTTCAGGTGGTAGGATATACATTATTCTTTTAAAAACTTCAGTACATATTAATAGTATATATTTTTTACAAAAAATGGATGAAACCTTTATAAATCAAAATAAAATTTTATTTCAGATAATTATAATTTCTGTCATATTTTAGATTCTTTTGAAACTTGATCTCAGTACATCATATTAAAGTTGTTTTCAGAAAGGTAAACTTTGACTTATTTATTTAGCTATATGTACATATATGTACAGATTTACTAAGCTTAACCTTATCTGTCATAAGGCAACAATTGTCAGCACTCATTGAGGGTAAAACTCACTACCAATAGCCTGTAAGACAAATTGGTTTATTACTATTCCATGGATGGTGCCCTCTAGTATGTACAATTTGGAAAGCTTGCCAGCATTTGCTTGAGTTATTTGATGTATATTGCCAAGTCATATACTGTTTAAGCATACTTATTTCAAATCAAGAAATATCCACATATAATTAAGGTTATTATATATAGTCTCTTTGATTTTTGTACGAGGTGGTATCAAAAAGTTCTTGGATTAGTTCTGTAGCATGTCAACAGATGGCAACACATGGTTGCATGCGGAGTAAGAGCTAGGAATGACCTTCATGCATGTACCAGTGTGCTGAGTGACATCACTGTGTTCACTTCACAAGCTTTGAAATTTGTGTTTTTGTGATCATATGTATGCTGAACAGGAAGTTGGAACAAAGAACCAATGTGAAATTTTACATTCAACTTGGAAAGTCTGCTACAGAGACATTGAGCATGCTTTAACAACCTTTCAATGATGTAGCAATGGGTCATAAGCAATGTTTCAAGTAGCACAGGTGTTTCAAAAGTGGAAGAACGTCCTTGGAAGATGACAAGTGATCTGGAAGTCCAGCAAGGAGCGTCACTCTAGAAATATGTAGAAAATTAATCAGCTTTGCATGAGGATCATCGGAGAACAATCAATGATATTGCTGATGTTGTTGGTCTGTTGTATGTGTCCATTCAGGCAAACCTAATGTCTGAATTGAACATGTAGCATGTTTGCTGCCAAGGTTGTCCCTGTCTGCAGACCAATAAGCAGAAAGAACATTGCATCGCAGTCTGTCAACTGCTACTGATGATCCATCCTTCTTGTCCAGGATCATCTTCAGTGTCAAGATTTGGGTTTATGTGTATGACTGTGGGATGAAGCAGCAGTCGACACAATGAAAGAGCTCTTCATCTCCATGACCAAAGAAGGTATGATAGAGCTGCAGCTCAATCAATAGTATGCTCATCGCTTGTTTCAATGTACACATTATAGTGCATTGAGAATTCATCTCCTCAGGGCTAGACTGTCAGAGTTCTACTGCAACTTTTTGAGGTGTTTGAGGGAGGACATTTGGTAGAAGTGACTGAATTTATGGAGCACAAAGGATTGGATTCTTCATGAGGATAATGCACCCTGCCACCGAGCTCTCCTCACTCGTGAGTCTTTAGCCAAAAACAACATTGTATTGCTTCTGCACTGCCATATTCACCACTTTTAACACCTGCAGACTTCCATCTCTTCTTCTACCTGAAAATGCAGCTCAAAGGTCACCATTTTAACACTGTTGCTGAGATCTTGAGCAAATCATAGAAGGCTCTTAACTTGCTAATGGAAAACCACTGAATTCCAAAAGTGGCAGGAATGCTGGGACTAGTGTATTGCTGCACAAGATGACTATTTTGAAGTAGATGATGTTAAAACTTAGGTAAATATCTTAGTTTTTAAACATAAATATTCCAGGAATGTTTTGATACCACCTTGTATACTTTTATGATAAGGATTCACAAATCTGTTGCTTGTGATATTTGGAAATTATGATTTGATTCATTTGGCATTTATTATGCATCTAATGCAAAAGACATAATGCAATAGTCATATTTGATCAATAATATTAAGTATTATTTTTTTAATCATTTCACCTCAAGTAAAATGATAATGACACCAGGTTTACTGAAGAAAATAAAAATGAGAAGTTGGTGAGGAGACAGGGCAATAAAAGAAGAGGAAGATGGAAAATGGTGAATGATATTGCATTTAAATTTTTGAAGATTGTAAGTGGCAGGGAAGTAAGAAACCAGAAGAGTGTACTACAAGTGAGAAGTGTGAGGAAAGCAATTATTAGAAGAGAACTTACAGTTACATCTAGCTATTTCAATAGTAATACAATGAGGCCTAGTTGCCAATTTACTAGTACACTTATATTTTTGTAGTCAAAACAATTTCCATGAAAAATATTTATAGAAAAGGCACAGGGAAACCACAGTACAGCAGTGAGAAAGTGACTGAAGACAAGATACCAGGTCAGGACAAATAACATTACAGACTCTACTTTGGATTTTGTAAAGAATTATGATACATATAGCAGGAGCAACAAACCAGATATGTCAGCAATATTCAATCCATGGATGAATGGTAGATTTATAAGCATGCAAGATGGATTCTTATAAGAAAATTGTCTGGCACAACACAGGAAACCAACTTTCTGAGCAACAGACCAAGTAATTGATTCAATATAATCATTCTACTTCATATCAATTGAAAACAAGAAACCAAGAAGGAGCAATAAGTTACTTTCCTGGAGGTTAGCATCAGCTGTGCTGACTGAGGGCAAAAATAGTTCTATAAAATCAGGCATACTGAAATTGTATATATAGAGCAATGAGAAACATGTTTTTTTTTGCTGTATATAGTTATATATTAATTTTTATTGTATTAATAAAGTTTTTTAACCAAACATTGTTTAAAGATAGTTCTCTATGATGATGAAAAAATAGTAGTTTCATTTTGGAGGCATTAAAATTTACAAGCCATATTTTGCTACAGTTAACAACTGATTGGATGTTATTTTCAAGATCAGTCTTATTGGACTTAATATTAAGACAGGAGTAAATAGTTGTGGCATAAATACAAAGTTAGGAACTGATGACATTGGGAATATTGTTGATGAAAATAAGAAACAACATAGGTCTAAGGATAGATGTTCATTACATGATTTGTTAAGAAAGATTGGTTCAAGTCAAATCAAATATTCGGCCAGAGGCACCATATCCCTTCAGCTTGTGAAGAAGGCTATTATGCCAAACCTTGTCACATTCCTCTGAGATATCTAAAGTTATAACCTGAGCCTTGCTATTCTCATCTAAAGCTTGAAAGACAAATTCAGTAATAAGTGTTAGCACATCAGCGGTTGACCTAGAGAAATGAAAGCCATATTGTTTATCTGAAAGAAGATAAATTAGTTAATATATTTTAATATATTCCAAAAACACACACACAAAAAAATTATTCATATTTCGATTATTCATATTTCTAATCTCAATATAAAATATTCATAAGTATAAATGGAATAACAGTTTTAGTTTTCTTTGAATAAATTTTATATTAATGAAAGAAAATTACTTTTTATATTGATCATATAATATTTACAGGGTCTATTTTGTAAAAACTGATCAATTTTACCTTAAATTCTTCAAAGAAAATTAAAAATATTTTCATTAATTGTAGTATGTCTTTTCTGATGCAATATATCTACTGTGAATGCATCCAGCAAACTTAAGTTGACTATTGTCTCTTTCTTTACTATGAGTGAATGCCAAAAGTTTACTTTTAAAACAGTGAGAAGAAAATTGTTGCCAAAACTAACTGATTAATTGTGATTAATCCAATTCTTGCTTAATAAAATTCTATTTACTTTGGAAACATGACAAATATAAAATATTTTTATTTAGTGAAAGTTCAGAGAAAAATCATGACTCAAAGCAGGTTAAAAGCACTATGTAAAAATTTCATGGTTATAGCCTATCCTTGTAAGATATTTAATAGATATAATCACTTTTAATGTAAATATAATATTACACCAGGTTGATTTTTCATAGTGTTTATGCATAAATCAATGTATAACCAATGATAATATAACCAATCTTTGATTTTATATCAAATGTAAAAGTGGCAGAGTACAATATGAGTATCCTAATTAATTTGTATTGCCTGTGATTTTTTCTTTAAAAGTCAATATAAAATTAGTTAGAAGTGGAGACTTCAGAAATATAGAGATATGGTTCTACAGAAAGATGCTGAAAATACAAAAGACAGATTATGTGAGCAGTGAGGAAGTTTTAAGGAAACTGTAATCAAAATGGACACTTATACTTAGAATCAGAAAAGGAGTTAAATTTCTGAAAAGCATAATGAGGAAAAGAGTTTGAAGAATGTGACACTAACAGGACATACTGAAGAAAAAAAATACTCTTTATATTGTGTGCATTATTGTAAGATTTTGGAATTTTAATGAAAATACTATTCTTTTATATTTTTCTTCTAGTACCAATAACCAAATATTTCTTTTTAGTATTAAGTATCCTATTTTACTTTATTTTTTAATCAGATGTTATTATTGAGATAAAATATTCTTCTCATTAATCTGCAAAAGTTTTAAACCAAGTTATCATAATATTGCTAGCAGAGTGTTTTGTTTTGAATTGGGTTGGTATAAAAACAAAGCTTCTGATCTATCAGTCATATCAATAATTAGAAAAAGGGATATCATCACCTGCTGGCATGCCTAGGGCTGAAGTAATTAATTAATATAATTACTTTAGAGTAATGGATTCTTGGATATTGTCTGTCAGAGGGGTAATGTTGCTTTATAAATAAGAGCAATACTTCAAAAGTACTTCATAGAAAGTGTAAATAGGAAAAGAGGGGAAGCAAAATGAGAGACTTTTAGTAAAATACAGCTTTTCATTTGAAACATCACTATAGTCAACATCCTGTAAAAGGATATACTGTTTCTTAAATGACTTTTTAAATATGCAAGAAATGTCAGCTGTAAATATTTATTAGTCTTTGGTTAAAGTTAGTCTGGCTTACATTGCCATATTGAGGACCAAACTCACTAACCAATAAAACAAGCTTGAATAACATTACAGAAAGTGTACAACTATAGGTAAATTAAATTGTTGTTGTATAGATAATAATAAAGGTTTCTCTGAAGAACAGTAACATTTTTAGCATTTAAAGTTGCTTTACTAACTTATACTATAATGATAAATTTGATGAAAATAAGAAGTGATTATGAAGATAAAAATGTTGATACTAAAATAAAGGTGAAATTACAGTTTCTTTTGTCATTAATTTACTAATTTTGTAATTGTTATTATTATATGTTCCTATGAAGACTGACATTTTGTCAAATTGACTGATGGTACAGAATGCAAGGTGAAATGGATTTATACCTTTCCTAAGAACATTAATATAAAATGAACAGAAGCAACTTCAAAATGTGAATTCTGCACAGTCTTTACTGTAATGATTCAATTTTTTATTTGGGGTGTGTCTATTGCTGAGCAAAAGAGGTACATTGTAGTGAGATTTTATATTTAGACTAAATAAAAATGATCTCACTTGAAGAATAAGCCCATTTCAAATCCAAATTGCAAATTAATAATAATAGTGTATGGTCTAGATTCATGCTCACCATGATAATAATGACCTGATTTGTGTATGCTTATTTGCATGTTATAAAAGCTTGAAGAGAAAAATATTGAAAGATTATTAATTGCTGCATAAAATAATTGTACCCACCTTTATTTTGTAAAAAATATTTTTATTACATATTTTTATGTAGAAATATTTCTAATAAAATAAAAAGATAATTATTTCGTGGATATCATTATTTTATAAAAAATGATTAATATTTTCTTTTTATTTTCCTCCTCCATCATGAACTATATTGCAAAAAATACTTTTTCCAAATTGTAAGCATGTATATTCTAAAGTCATTTGACCCAAGACTCCAGATGATTCCCTAATCAAAGCTAACTCTTAAATGTAATGAGTTTGGATAATTAAAGAGTTATTCCCCTTATTTATTTATTTGCAAATTATTATAATAAAAATAAGTGACTTAACATTAAGCTTAAGGGCTGCCTTTGACAGCATTTAAGTGAGTATATAATGCATCAGTAATACAAATCAATACAATACAACTTTTATTTTTTTAAATGCTCTTCATATTTCTTATATTACTCAATCAAAACAGAATTCTAATGGAAAATTAAAGGAAAACTAAATTGAAAGAGAGTGAGAAAGAGGAAAAAGGAGAGAGAGAAGAAAGAAAATGCAAAAAAAAAAAACTACTTAAAATTCTATGACCAAACAATTTTACTCTAAAAGAAACAGTTATATCAGCTTCAAAGTCCCATTTGTTTGGATAATGTTCTTGCTACTAAGTGACATGATAAAATTCAATTTGTAGGATTTATAAATTGCTCCAGTGAAGCATGGACATTTGTCTTGAGAAAAACGATTATTCACAGCATATACTGGAAGAATATTATACAAAGAATAAAAATCTATTAAAATTTATTCTGCAAGATTTTCATAGAGCCAGATATTATTAAATAAAGGAAACGATAGATAGATAGATAGATAGATAGATAGATAGATAGATAGAAAGGAATGCAAGGAAAAGGTAAACTGTACAGGTCAGATCTTGGCGTTTCCCATTACACTTCTTCGTATTAGCATTGATATAATTTCCGGTCTTCAATAATACTTGATTGATTAATTTCAAACAAGTCTATTTTTAGGAATAAGAGGCTTAATCTGAATGGAACCAATCTACCTAACTACTGTACACAAGGTATTGTTGCAATACTGACAACACTTGCAGCTTAAAATCTACAAATGTATTTCTCTTTCTTTGATTATAATAAGTGTAGGAAATTCAGGATAGATTTGATTTAATTCCCTAGAAAAACACACTAAGATTTCTCAGCTTTAGGCTGCCATATGTCATATTTCCACAAGAGAAGCATTTGAGGGAAAATTGATGAATAATGGAGAAATTATTGAAAGAGGAAAGAGAAATATTTATAAATATAGATAATTTTATGTAATCATTATTTTTAAGGTGAGAATGAAAAATTTTTTACTTGTCTAAAATTATCACTATAGAAAAATGAGAATTTTTTTCCAAAAGTTTTAACCAGCATAAAAAATTAATTTTACAAATTATTTTAAGTACATATGTGAACACATGCTCTCTCTCTCTCTCTCTCTCTCTCTCTCACACACACACACACACACACACACACACACACACACACACACACACACACATGAATGAATGAATGAATGAATGAATGAATGAGAATTGGCATTTAGAATGTGTTTTCATGAATGTTGCCAGAAACTAATGGATATTTTCATATTTGTCTTTTGTATTTAAAAAATGACACATGACTCTTTGTGGACAATTATTATAATTTAAAAAAATAGCTTATATATGAGAATTTTGAGTTTTTAAAACAATGCTATTAAGGAAAGGCAATTCATACAAAAATATTAGTAATAATATGAAAAATAATACTTTGATTATACATGAAATATATTTCATTTTACTTTAAAATACTTGTTATAAAATGTCATTTAAATTTGAAGTGAAAGTAAACAAAGGTTTTGAGGATAGTTAGCTGTAAAATACAAACTAATACCTGGTATTTAGATAAGTGTTCAAAATTGCAGGGAATGTATCTTCTTTATCTTGCTGTTTTTAACAAAAAAAGAATAATAATTCTCATTCATGAAAATATCTCCAAATGAATTGTAGAAGTTAAAGCACATTGTTTGCTACTTTGATTATATATTTTTCAATTCTCTACAATACTAAATGTTACACATTACAATTTAGATTTTCTATAAATATAGAATACAAAGTTTGATACATGATTGAAATTGATAAAGCTAACTAGAATTTTTATCATCACTTCTCTAAAATATAGTTTTGTTTCTCTATCTTTTTTGCAAAAATGAAACCCACTTTAGTCACACATTATGACAATGATAGGAGTCTTATGATATTCAGTATTTTGTCTGTTAAAATAGTATTATATTCATTTATTTAGAGGATAGACTTATTGATTCATTTATAAAGTTGACCCAAGTCATTAATTTTCCCACTTGTTGAGTAATAAATTGAGTGACTGAATGAGGGTAGTGCATTTGGTTGATTTAATCTGCACATAATTTTCTTGGCAACAAATTAAAAGTGAGGTCTGATTTGAAATATGAAATAGATAAATTTAGCAATGCTTATGCATAGTTTCTTTGATGTTCAAAAACTACTTAATCAATACTGATAATCTTTCTATTGTCAGTAGTAAAAGATGTTTCTTGAAAAAATACTCTTCAAGTAACTTTAAAAACAGACTAAGTAGTGTCAATTTTAAAGTCAATCTTTAACAAGTAAATATAAAAAAAATGTATGCCAAGAAGGTTAATTCAAAAATTACTTTTATATGACCTCTTTGAAAAGTGCTTATATTAATTTCTCTTCTAAATTCTTAGATGGCCAATTATATTCTCAAATGAGATATTACAAATGAAGCAGTAAATTCTTTATTAAATTTTTGTCATATCCAAGAAAGAGAAAATATTTTTGTATTATTGTAAAAAAAACTATCAAAAAACAGAATTAAGATATAAGATTTTCTTTGTAAATTAAGTAATTTTACAATTAGCAGCTAGAACTGCAAGATTCTATACAATGAAAGGTTAAAATCAAACTCAGAAAAATACAGAACAAAATGTATTACTATACTGATTACATTTTGTGATCTATTCTTTGCAAACACCTCATTTACAAAATATATGCTTCAGAAAAATACTGAAATACAATAGTTTTTGTTTCCATAACAAGTTTTAATGATCACAAACATTAAAAAATACTAGTCAAGTAGAAATTATTGATAATTTTATTCTTTTCTATTTAATTTATTTTATATGTAAATTATTTGATACTGGTTATATTTTATTTTCTGAATATTTATGAAGTTTATACCATCCATAAACAGTAAGAATATTTATTGAATTGGATGATAACATTTGTGTCATTCCAATAGGGTCAGACATTAATGCAAATGATTTCTAAGTGTTTTTTTTTTTAGGTAAGATAATTGACATTGGCTTTATCATGTATCCAAGAATGTAATTACTTCTTTGTTGATCGCTTCCTTTATGGTGATGGTGTTGATGACTAATGGTAACTTAATATATGGAATGATATAGACAATTTTATATTTTAGGTAAGTTGATATATGGAATAAAATAAACAATTTTATATTTAGAGATTAAAATAAATTGTTCAGTTCTGAGTGAACTTGATAGTTTCAAGAAAACATTGCTATCCATAAAACTAACTGAAATTATCTTTTTCACACTTCAAATATTGATTGTTTTGTCATTTCAAAGGGATCATGTTAGATTCCATCAACATTTAAAACTAATTACTGCAACACTTACCTGAGACTAGAACTATTTAAATGGCCAGTGCACAAAATAGCTGAAGAATATTTTTAAAAACATGCAAGCTTTTTTTTTCTCTTAAAAATATGTAAAATAATTTTTTCTTTTTATATTTTAGTTTCTGCTTTCTAGTACAAGATATATTTCATGGCAACATTTCAGATATTTGTGGACTTTCCTTGAAAGTTGTGATTTGTTGGTTTCTTTTTTTTTTTACTAAATATTTATGTCTAACAGTCATAAATTATTAATTCATGGTCTCAGAAAAATATATGAAGATTGGTTAAAAATAATGCTTGATTTAATTTGATTTTAAAATTTATTAGTTAGAATTTTTTATTTAGCCATTAACCAAAATGGTATCGAAGCCCACAGGAAAAAATTGTGGAATTACCTTCTATTTTCCTACCAATAATTCAAAATAGCTGCTCTTTGGACCTACATATACACCAAAGAGCTGTCATAGAATTTCTGTTATTGGAAGAAGAAAGTGCTGCAAACATTCACAAGAGGTTAATGAATGTATTTAGAAAGGCTACACTTGATGTAAGCACTGTAAGGAGATGGACCAGTTGAGTTAATACCAATCCTAGAAAGTAGAAACTGGGCTTAGGGAGAGGTCAGCTGCTAAAAAGGTTGATGATCTCATTAAAACTGACAGAAGAATCACTATTGTAGAACTCTGTGAAAACCCTCAGTTCAGTTAATGTACATCCTGAAACTTTTGTGCTCATTTTGGTATACTTTTTGTGCTTCTACTATAAAATCTGTTGTAATTAAAAAAGAATAGGTATTAATTTTTTGACTGACCCATGTAAATTGTAAAATATAAAAACTGAATGATTTGGAAGAAGTTGATGCTATATGGTAATTGATTAAAAGGAAATTTAGGATATATGCTTCAAACCAACAAATGGTAACATTAAACAAGAGATGCAGGCCAGGAGTTGTTTGGATATAATGTAAGATGAGTAATGATGTCAACTGCATGGCAGTATTGTGGTTACTGGAAGCAACACTTGATAAATCAGTTCAATAATCTTAAATTTTCATGCAGTGTCTAGAAGTGAAATTTGGAAGATAGACCCAGTCAGTTTTCTTAAGGAGCAGTCTACCTGTCTTGAAAAGCATTATTCAATACTGGCCTTTATCTGAACTCAAATATTGATTAGGACCTTCAAAAGCAGACTAGCAACTGTTTTATTAAAGTCTGGCACACAAATGAACTTGCTATAAATGACTTCTGAAACAAGCTCATCAAACACTACTCCATGATACATGCCCAGAATAGGAAAAGACAGAAAAGTAAACTTGTAAAGGTTATCAGATGAAGATGACACCATAGATTTATTGGCAAGTATTTCATTTACTTATTGTCTTTGATCTGAGGAGTACGAGATAACTCAGAAGCACTTTCATTTATCAACTAAGACTTCCATTACTGCTATAGATATCTTCATTCTCTCTCTTTTCTCATTGTCATGACAATAACATCTGCAACATATGGGATTGCCACAAAGACATGCATTATAATAAAAGTCTTGCAGTTACTATCTCTACACAGCCATTATTATTAGAGCAATAGCAATTGTATTCACAGTGATTAGTATAACTCCTTCAGTATTCATTATGAAGACTATTGTCAGTTTGAGCAACATTACCAATATGGTTACTGCAACAAGCACTTGTAGGAGAAAATGATTAATAGATCAACAAGGCTCATGATAAAGAGAAGTGATACCATTAACCAAATTGATTTTCATAGTAAGTTAATCTGTATTTTGAAACTTTAGAATAATAGCGATAAGTGTATAGCAAGTTTACTAAAGATCATTGGATTATAACATTTTTTTCATTTAAAAAATTTTCTTTTGTAATCTCAATGGTTTCATTGACAAAACACCTTTTAAGCTGTTCTATTATGTTAATGCTTTATTTAGCAGCCTTAATGGATTCACTATCTGGATCAAGAATTTTCTATGAAAATTATTGCATAAAATAAAATCTATTCTATTTTAATATAATTCTGAAAAATACCTCAAATAAAATTGCAATAAAAAAGAGGAAATCCCACATAGAAACTTTTTAACATTTGAAAAAATATGTATCAACTGAAGATTCAAATTGTATTTTCAATTTATAAATGTTAATTGTTGCTTGATTTTTAATAAAAAGAGTATTGGCTAAAGCTAGAAACAAATTATATTTTTCATGTGGCTGTAGAGAATAAGATTGACTAGTGAATTTAAAAGCTTTTGAACTGGCAGTATTTACATTAGTCGGACTATTGTCCACATCTTTGTCGCCATATTTGTCACAACGTTTCGGCTGTTGTACGCTCCGGCCTTCTTCAGGTGGTTGGAATTTCAAACCGAACCCTTTATTTCGATCACTGGGGTAGACTGTTCTAGTTCCACGAGCCATGTTTGATGGATGTCAGTTATCAGTTATCTCCTGCTAATTTTCCCGAAATGTTGTGACAAATATGGTGACAAAGATGAGGACAATAGTCCGACTAATGTAAATACTGTACATAATACCTCATCTCAGAAATATAGACAGACTTTTGAACTGAGCTTATATAAGCTCAGTTCAAAAGCTTTTAAATTCACCACAATTGACCACAAATATGAACAAACTTATTAAAGCTGATTATTTTACAGACTAGTAATCTTAAGTACTTTTTTGTTCATTTGTGACCAGTGACATATATAGGTGATAAAACTCAGAGACATGTGAAGGGTGGGGGTTAACAAAAAAGTGTTTAATTTCATTTACTCTAATGAGAAGATCATTTAACTAAAAATAAACAAGTACTTAATATAAATTGTATGAAGAATCTCATGAGTGTATGCCTAAGGTACATTTCAACATGTACCTAAGACATACTCATGAGATTTTTCATACAATTTATACAGTAAAATTCACAGTAATTTCAAGCAGAAGTAAAATGTCTTAACATATCTCTTGAGATTTTATTAGATTTAATTTGGATGATATAAACTATATGAAAGAATTTAATAAGAAAAATATATTTATGAAGCACAAAATGTTATTTTACAATGGGAACATGAAAGTGTTTAAATATTGTGCAGTAGTTATTTAGTAAGTTATTTAAGAGTCTTCTCAAAACACTAGTCTATAATTATGAATGTATAAAAAATAAGTAAATATGGTAATATTGATAAAGCTAACTAGAATTTCATTAAGATAAACAAACATTTCTTAAATACTTTTATAATGCAGTGATTATAAAAGTTTCAGTCAATTTTTTATATTTCAAAACTCATAAGAATCTTTATTGGAAAAAAATATTAAAAAATCTGAACTAATTTTTAAAGAAAATTTTGAATCAATTAACTTCAATTTTTTCAGAAAAAATGCTATTAGCTTGATTGGGTGCAAAAATAACTCTTTGATCTCATTGACATTCAATGAAAGATAGTGAATATTTTTTACAGCTTTCCTATAATTTTTTGAAATGAGATCTAAGGAAGTTTTAAATATATTTTTTAAAAAGAATTAATCTCAAAACTGTTTTTTGTTCTTTTGACTTTGTAAAAAGCATATGCAATCAGAGAAGACAATTTATATAATTTAATGAACAATGTTTTATGGTGCAGTTGTAAAATGAAATTAAAGAGAAATATTACTGAATGATAAAACATTAGTAATAGTGGAATAAACTTGCTATGTAAATCATGGGTTAACAAAAAAAATGCTGAGTATTTAAAGAGCAAACTGTCTCTAAGAAAAATGCAGTATCTTGTTAGACCAAGGTTAGGAGCAGAGAGACAGATAGACAGAGAAAAAGATTTTGAAATTCTTGACAAATAAGAATACTCTGTGAGTGTCTCCTGAGCCAATTGGTTAACATCGCATAAGTGAGAGTGATTGGATGTATCAGGCAAATTTAATATGTAATACATACCGCAATCAAGTGAATGCTGTAGAGATCTGATTCTAGAAATGAAAAGACAATATATTCTTATATCATGCATTTTTTGTAATGAAGGAACAATATAAATCTTAATATCAAGTCCAGTTTGATAAAATATATTTTTAACATCTCAATTTTTCATTTGCATTATTCATTTGCAAAAATTAGATTCATGCATATTTTTCTGAATATTGATGTGCATTTATTGCAAATTGAAATCAGCTCAAGTATTTATTCTTCAAAAGTTATCATAAAACTTGGTAAAAATTATATACAATTTTATTTTTTGATTCACTTAAATTACTATAAGTATAATGTTTATTATATAAAAGCATTCGAGTGAATATATAGAGAGAAATCATTACATACAGTCCTCATAGGTGACTTATCACATTTGAATGTCAGCTGAAGCATCAATCAAATTTCTTAGTGCAATAAGAAATGTTCTTTGTAAGGCTTTCATCTATGAATAATGATTAATCTCATACATGTTTATTTACAAGATATTGATAAATATTTATTAATATTAATTTTTTTATTATTTGACTGATTCCAAATTTCATAAATATTCATATTAACTAAATAAAAGCCATTTTGCTGTTGTTGAACATTCTTTGAGAAAGTAAAATTAAAGGTGTATTCTTAACTATTTCAAATAATAATACCAATTTTTAATGCAATTTATTAATATGATAATGTTAAAATACAGTCACGCCTGTAAGGTAAACAGAATCAAGTTGAGAATTTGTTTGAAACTATTTCAGCATTTTAGTTATATTAATTAGGGAGTACTTAAATTCTCCTTTTTTGCATAAGGAAAACACAAATTTGGCTAGTTATATATTTGAAAATAGACTGTTGTAATGTTCGTTACATTTTTACACTGAGAAAATGAAAATGGTATTTTTGTTAATAATGTTGTATATTGCATAATTAATATTACCTTTGTGTCATATCATAGTAAATGTACAAGCTTTGAGATGAGAACCATGAATAGTTATATATTTTTTCTCACTGTTAGCACAATGGCTCAATTATATATGAATGCTTATATGTTGCTGAATGTACATATGTATGCTTATTTGGTCAGATTTAGACATGGTGATGCCTTAAGCCATGGGAAGCAATTCTTCTATGTGCTGTGTCACTTCAGGATGTGGGCAATCATGCCTCTCCACAATTTTCTGTCCTTTGTAGCTGTTAGTAAAGTTTGCCTTTTTGCTAACTTTGCTAACTCTCCTAATCCAAGTTCTGACAACCATTAATACAAGTTTGTTAGCTAGGTTATGCACTGCTTTCCTCTGTCCGTCTTGCCTTCAATAAGTCCTATGGGTGCCTAATGTTTTAAATCCTCTTTCCTCATTATGTACCTTAGATATTTCAAATATCTCTTTCTGATGCTAAGTATAAGTGTCCTTTTTGTTTCCATTTTCTCTTGCAACTGATGTTTACTTATTTCTTCTTGCTTTACATTACTACTTTCTGTACAAGTTCTTGTATTTTTTTATCTATGTTTGTTATTGACACTTTGTCATCTGCATATCTAATGTTGTTAAGATTTTGGTTGCCAATATTTAATTCTGGTAGGACTTCTAATTAACTCAGGATGGCTTCACTGTAAAGGTTGAATAAGTCTGGTGAAAAGACACATCTTTGTTTTACACCTCTTTCTATTTTTGTGCATTTATTGAATTCAATTTCTATCCATATGCAGGCAGTTTGCTCGAAGTATAAGTTAGTTTTGGATATATCTTTCCCAAATAAATCAAGCTTACCTAGCAGTTCAAACATTTCTTTGTGACATACTTTGAAGCAATATAAGCTGTATTTGCACTTCTTTACCTACTGTAAATATTAAACTGCAGCTTGTTTTGCTTATTCTGAAATCTGCCCCTGGAATATGTGTCTCTGTAAAAAATGTATGACTAGAATAGGATTTAAGTGTTCTTTAACACAGGGATAAAAACAAATTTAAACAACAAATATTTGAGCTGCAATATATAAGCAAAATATATAAATACAGCAGTATAAAATATAAGCAACAACAAGCAATATTTTATGAATAACTGGATGTGGTTTTAATTCATTGTTAACTTATTCCAGTAGGAAAGATCCAATTTGAATGCAAAACAAGTCTAATAAAAAGTTAGCTTGTTTCCATTTTACAGGATATTCATACACTAAACAAGACATTGATATATTTGCTCAATTTCTGTATAATATACAAAATCAACCTTTCATAAAAAATATGCAGGAGCATAAACAAATCAGCACAAATAAAAAGCTTCTATATTCACAACATCGGAAGTTTTTTTTTCTAAATATTTTCAGTCTATATCTGCAACTTTGCACTCAAATACAAGTAGAAAAATGATAATAAATGTTTATAAACTGGATGAAATTTTGCATAGCTTGTATGTTAGATCAGAAAGAAAAATACAGATTCAATTATTCATAAGTGATCAACAGAATATAACAGTGTTGAAGCTGAGGCATTGTTCAGAGTAACTAGCCTACTTCAATACAATCAATAGACTGAATGTGTACATAAAAAAACATATAACAAAGAGAGCAGTAAATATAGTATTCTGTGAAGGAAAAAGGGAACAGTATGAAATGAGGGGATTTTATAAAAATGCAGAACAGGCTGCATTGAAGCAAAAATAATTAAAAAGAATAATGATTATGACTCTCATGATTATGATAATAATGACGATAAATTCAGTTCAGGGTCATTCATTTCTATTACTCTAAACATCAAAGGTCTGCAAGCAAAATGTGTGAAGGTAATTCACTTTGAATTGGTATGTTATAGAGGGATAACTAATAAATATACTAGAATTAGTGATTGCTTCTACTAAATTAATTGTACTGGCTATGCACAGCAATCTTATTCCATGTTTCAATTCAGTCTCTAAATTACTTTTTCCCACTTTAATTTATAAAGGAGAAAAACAGCAAGTGGGGATAATAAGAGAAATAAAATTTATAACTGGCTTATGTCCCTTTAAATAAGGAAATATGAAAGTGTCAGTGTGTATGCTTTTTATCTATCTATCTATCTATCTATCTATCTACAGTGCACACTCACACATAAACTGCTTTTCATTGGTAATATTGTCTCTTATTGTATGCCATTTATTATATTTCAAATGAAGCTGGCCTGTTTTTCCTGCTCAATCAGGATGAATGGTAGCACAGACCTACAAATCAATAATAGCAATCAATGATGTACAACCTGGCTTTCACATAGATTCCATTCCTTCAAAACTAGATACAATATTATTAACTCAATGACTTTAGCTTAAACACATAGATGGAAATTTTTCATTTGCTTCTGTTGTGAATTTTTGTATTTATAACCAAGTAATATCAATAGAAAGCTGAGCCAGAGGGTTAGTCATTAATGAGTCAGTCTGTAGCAAGCACCAGAAGAGGAGATGAAAGTGGAAGGGGCTGGCATGAAATGGAAAGGGTTGAGTTGTTTTGCATTAGAACCCTATCTATGACTGGCTGGGTGGACTTACTTCTCTATCCAAATTGTCAGAGGAAACTCATTTGGACTTTTGAAGGAAATCCAAAGAATATGGAATCCATTAAATGGATTCTGAGATCCATCCAACAAATGGGAAAAAATGGAGGGATGATAATATAAAGCATAATTTTACGGCATTGTTTTTCCATTAAAAACACACACACGCACACATGCACGCACGCACACACACACACATCCTAAGTACTTGTGTTTTTATGTGTATATGAAAATAGGAGATTTTATTTTAATAAGTTATTAATAATATAACCACAAAATAAAGCAGTCAGACAAAATAGTCACTTCCTGGACATTTTAGATTTTTAAATAATCATTAGCAAAAGGAAAGATACTATTCTTTCTGAAATCAGATACTTCATATTGTAATATTCATAATATGAAACATTTGATGAAGAAGTATAGTTTTTCATAGTAAACATCAGAACCATTCATTTCTTTATAAGCTATACCATTACCTGGCACAGGGCCCGTCCCTGTGCTGGTGGTATCATGGCTATGACTAGCTTAGACCAGCTCTGACCAGCTTGGACAAGCTATGACCAGCTAATACCAGCTTAGACCAGCAGCCCGAGTGAAAACTCTCGGGTCTCCACGTTATAAACTGACCTTGTGTCACAACCTGACTCAGGGGGGTTGGGGGGGATCAAGTAAATATCTATACCATTATTGTTAATCTTTTGAGGTGGTATCACCAATAGGCTTAAATGATTCTGAAAAAATAAAAGTAAATAAATTCATAATTCACTTCAATATACATTATGAATATGGTTTATTGTATGGCAACATCAATAAGGTGCTTGAGCAAAAATCATGGGATGTTTATTGTCCAAGCTTCTATATCCACATATTGCATATCTGATGAGCAGAATTAACTTTTGTTTTGTTATAAATCAACAATGATATTCACTCAAGAACACCCAAAAGACAATCATTTTAAGAAAAATTTAGTAAAAGTTGATTTCAGGAATATTTTAATTAAATTAATTTTGTATCAATTGCAAACATAGTAGAAAATACATGAAGCTTGAAATTGACTAGTTTTATAATACAAATTTAGCAAAATACTTAAAATTGTGAAGTCATTGGATAAAGATTTTCAATGTGATAGGCTAAGAAAAATTTTCTGGAGGTGATATATGAACTTTTAGTGTCTAAACTAGTTAGTTTTATTTCTTGTGAAAATCTTAGCTATCAGTTATATCATGTATCAAATATTTTTGTTTTCATAGACTGCATTTTTTATGAATTTTAAGCAACATCTAATAACAAATTAATAAAATTATTCAATAGTAATGAAATGATATGCTTTTAGATATAAAATATACTAAATTAAGAACAGGAAGCCATGTAAAACAAATTAAAGGAATTATTTTTCTCCATAATTTTTTTTATTAATTAATATAATTAAATTTTAAAAACACAATTTAATTTTTAAGGGTAGTAGTTACTGATCTTACAGCTCACTGAGTGGGATAACATTTCTTCATTGATTATTAATTAAAACTTCTTGATTAGCAAATTTCCTGGATTATATTAAAGTTGTCATTAGAAAAGAAAACATTAATTTCCATATCCTTAAGTATTCATTTAATATTAAAAAATGTATAAAATATAACATTCAGTTGCTTTAATAATTCTTTTATATATGAAAACAGATACAAAAATGAAATGTTTAGGTCAATGGCAATATAGTACATTAAGGCATACTGGCATAAATAATTCAAATTCAATTCTCTAAAACCTTTCAGGCTATGATAAACTAGAAACTAAGTTACAATAATATTGCTGATATAGATTTTATTCTGCTGTAGAGAAACAGACATTTTAATAATGTACATGTACATAATGCAGTAGAAAGCACATTAATCACACAAGCCATTGATAGTGAGTTCATTTTTTCATTTGATAGGTTGCTGAGCAATCTTTGGTATAGTCAAGTAAGTAAAACAATATTTTGCTTAAGTCGCCAAACCTAATTAATTTTATGTTTTGTTGTATGAATTAAATTTGTATTTAGAATAATATTATGGGTTTTATTTTTCACAGAAATATTAAAATTAAACTATTCTGATTGACACTGTAATGTCAAGTGTTTGAATATTGTATTCTACCACAAACAATTTGTGTCATTAAAATACTAACCCCATATTGATCTCAGATGAAGTTGATAGATTATTAAGAGCATGTTCGATTATCTTCAATTTCATTTATTAAAATCTGAGTACATTGAGTACTCAGTCTTGTTTGTGGAATAATCAAGAAAATACTTTTATTTTTATAATAGAGCTGAAAAATATTTTAAAGAATTTTATAACACAAATCAATTTTAAAGTATCATAAAAAGTATAAAATTAAATCATTACTAATTCAGTAACTATTGTATTTTTGCATTATTAAGCACAGTCCAATTTTTAATATTCTTTAAAGTTTAAAAATATAAGCATTATCTAAGCAAACATTTTTATTGTATGACTGCTAATGTCTGAAATAAAAGATATTTTAGAACACTAAACATTCAGTGTTTTGATGATATTTTTCTTATTGTGTTACATTAATGTTCTACCATACTTCAAGTTGTATTAAAATTATAAAACTTATGATCCAAATATATATAAGCTCAGGCCATATGTTTTAAAATATTCAGTTTCAACTGAAAGAGTTCAGGAAAGTGGCCAGGATGTTATTGTTTGTGATTGGGCCCCCTGAGAGAGAGGGTCTGATTTTTTATAGGTCCAAAACTGTAATAACAACAAGAATAAATATCAATGATGAAGCTTCTTGGTGTACTGCAAGGATGTTTGAGATATGAATAATTAAAAGAAAATACTGATGGCAGTAATTTTTATTGTTTTAAATATTTACTCAAATTGCAACATCAATATCTGTAAGAATAAACAATGGTAGACATCAAAAGGCAAAGACTAAGTAAAATGAAATTCATGGTTCAACTAAAATTGTTTCTTAAATTCAGCATTTAAACTACAGAAATATTATTTTGAATGTGATGTAACTTTGTTGTCAAAATAAGGTGTTTAGGTATTATATTTTATTATATCATGTGATATTGATTAACTTATTAACTGTGGATGATGGGAATTTCCATTATATTTCAATGCACTTCTGTGTCTTAACTGTAAATAACAGATATTTTTGCAGATAATGGGCTTAGTATTAAGCAGATTGGTATATATCATTGAAAAATGAATGTAAATGCTTAAGTGAGACTGACTAAGTCAAACTCAACAATGAGATAATTTTATTGAAAAAGCTATTGTATAACACTTCTATGTACAGTGTCACTTCAGGACATTGGCAATCATGGTTATTGGCAACTTCCTTGTAATTAATGCCATTGCTATAATGATTACTTTTATTTCATTGTAAATAATTTTCATAATGTCAATTAATGAATTTTCCTTATGAAGTAATTTTTCAAAATTTATATAACAGTAAAATCTATGTGTATGTCCAAAGACTTAATTAAATCCTGAATTGTTTTTATGAACTAAGATTATGGCAAAATTCAAAAGGATCAAGGAAGATTAAATGACAGGATATATATATATATATATATATATATATATATATATATATATATATATATATATAAATATATATATATATATATATATATTTTATATTACATATCAAGCAATTTACCCATTTTCATTGAGAGATTTCAGTTTCAAATATAATTAGCTTCACATAACCATTGACTAATGCTCTGGTAGTGATGAACTTCAAGGAATTTCACCAGTTTTCATTGTCTGATGCTATTATGCCAGTAAAAATATGCTTATGATTACTGACTGATGGGACATGATATAAGAACAATTGGAGTTATGCTTTTGCTTAAAATATTTTATACAAAAAGATATCAGAGATTTTTGAACCAGAATGTAAATTACCACTTTCGTTGGCACAAACAACTATATCAGTTTACACCTGTTTATTCTTATCTACATGAGTATAAGAAGATAGAAATTTCAATAATATATAAGATGGTTTACAAAATCAATTCTTGAAAGTTTTGATAACTGCATGATTTGTAGATGAATGAATATCCTCAGTTCTAAAGGTTTTCAAAACTATGATTACTGTGAATTAACATTGATGAAATAAATTAATTTAGTCATATTTTAAGTGTAAGAAATAAATCCTGCTGAACACAGGTATAATTGTATTGCTGATAATATAAGTGATGTATTCAACTAAGATAAAAATACAGTGAAAGAAAATAAATTACCAACACTCAATGCTGATTTTGACCAGTGTATGGTATGTTTGGGGGTAGTAGATATTTTTATAAAAATTTTATCATCTTTAGCCATCTTGTGGTGTAGTAGCACTCATATCTGTGCACCATCTGTATCAGCTTTAGATAGTGATGCCTGCTGTGATGAGGTTTATTGTAGTGAAGGAGTCTAGTGAAATCAGGTGTTATGCCTTGGAGACACATACAAGTTTATTTTGTTTAATTAGAACTGTTAGAGGGCTGGATTGTGGGCTTTCAAGAAGTTGGATGGTTATTTCAAAGAATTGCTGAATATGTTGGACTTTAATATGTTGGTGGTTCTTTGAAGCTGGTAACAATAGTCTGACAAGCAGACTGAACAGTATAGTATCCATGTCACTGATCAGAGCAAATGTGGCACCAGGAATCTCAGTACTGAAATGTCAGCAGAAACCACTAGGAATTGTTTACAGGACTCTGGGTATGGTTTACTGTAGTCGGATTTCCACTTACGTGCATGTCTTCATTAAATGTTGTGAGAAGGTCACTTGTGGAATTGAATGGTGCTCTGTAGTGTTCATTGATGAGACCAGGTTCTACCTTTATGCAAGTGATGGTCATTTGCTTATATTACCTGGGGAGTGACATCTTACAGTGTATATTTACCTATAACATACAGGCCTAACTTTGGCATTACAGTGTTGGGTGCCTTAAAGTTCAACTCTCCTTTGCCTTTGGTATTTGTGGATTGAATCTTGAACAACATGTACATCCAGAACATTGTTGAATCTGTTCTATTTCTATTCCTGCAACAGGAAAGTAATGTGCTTTTCAAGTGGGATAATGCCCAGTCACATGATATTTGTACTACTCAACATGTATTGCAAGATGTTTGACAACTTCCCTGGTCAGCATGATAATCAGACCTTTCCCCCCATTAAACATGTATGGGACATGCTAGAAAAGCAGATGCCTTGCTCAGTCTACCTACCACTCTTACTGTATTGCATTAACAGGTGCAAAAGACATTGAACGATGTATTACAAGATAGTATTGCATGCATATATTTGTATTAATATTGCCCAAAGTGGACTATTTACATTATTCGGACTATTGTCCTCATCTTTGTTGCCATATTTATTACAATGTTTTGGCCGTTGTATGCTCCGGCTTTCTTCAGGTGGTTGGAATGTCAAACTGAACCCTTAATTTCGCTCACTGGGGTAGACTGTTCTAGTTCCACATGCCATGTCTAATGGATGTCAGTTATCAGTTATCTCCTGTTAATTCCCCTCTCCAAGTTCTCCACCACCTTAACCAGGTATTGATCTCACACTCTTTGGGTCTTGTCACTGGATCTAACTAATGCCTTTATCCACTGTGCTATGTGTCCTTGAGGACATCAATGGTCCGAATAATGTAAATAGTATACATAATACCTCATCTCAGAAATATAGACAGATACTACCTAAAGTGGATATACAGTGAATTAATATGGTGTGTGTGTATTCTTATTTTGGAATCTTTGCATATATTGTTCTATATGTATGATATTTTATTGTAATCCAGCTACATTACCTGTATATTTACTCTTGAGAAAATTGAAATATGTATTCCGAATGTTGTAATTTTATTTTCTGTACTTAGGAAGAGATTTTTGGTAGTGTTTTATCAGCTGCTTATTATAATGAAAAAATAATTGTATATTTTTTAAACAGAATATATCCATTGCAAATTATTTTAAGCAGGAAATGACTTTTAATAAACAAACATCAAATACTTATAAAAAGCTAATAAAGAAATGGTTGGAAAAAAGGCAGTAGTCAATGAGTTCAATCTTGAACTTGACCTATTTTTAAAACTGTTCTCATACTGGTGTCTGGGACTAAAATAAATGATTTTATGCATCTGTTAAAATTGAATCCCTCCTTCCCTGGTTGTTGTATTTTGTTCTTTTATCTCTCTTTCATAGTTAACTTTGGCATTTCATTTTGCGAATATGTCTCATCTAATACCTACCAAATTAATGTGCCATCTTAATGAATAGCGATCATTGTCTTGCTGTAAATGTCAGGACATTTTCAATATCATAGAACTGTGCAGCAACCAATTGGCAAACAAAATAATTTCACTGATCAAAACAAAGAGAACAAAATTATGGCCAACCTCAATCAATTGTAACCTTAGCCATTTACAAGTAGAGAAACTAGATTCCAGTGGAATGATATTGATCATAAAAATATCATATTTGAGCACATTGTGGCTGGTTGGTCCACTTTTGAAATTAGAGGCAATTATGCAGAAGCAAAAACAATAGGATTACAATCAATTTCCATAATTGCAAAAATCTTTTGCTGAAATTCTAGTATTCAAAATTGCAATTTTAAGCATTATGCATTCATTTGAGAATCAATAAAAGAATCTTATGGAAATACATTTAGGATTAGGTTAATGTTGCAAACATAATGGCATCTTTTAACTGCTTGTATTCTACTTTAGTAAATAATGTTCAAATCTCTTTGGAATTCAAAAGATACTTTACTGAATAGCTTTTCATAAATTTTTACATGCAGAGAACTTCAGCTTGATTAGAGAATAAATTATTTTTAATATTTAATGTTACAAAGCTCCAGAATTCATTTTAAATTCAACATATGTTTTTCATTAGTAAGTGATGTTGCAGTTTATATATTCAGAAAATGATGAAATGTTCTCTGCAACATTTATGAAATAACACAATGGAAAAAAAAGTTATCTTCTTTTCCTTTTCTATTTTGTTCTATATCCACTTATTTACCAATCAGTTTCTTCAGTATTAAACATTTAGCAATAATGAGACATTTTTAGCATAAACAAGATCAGGTAATAACTGAGTATTGACATTTACAAACTGATTCTGATTTTTTTCTTCTATTACTTTTACTATTAAAATAATAATTTCAGTAAGAACTTTAAAAGTATAAGGTAATCTTCTCTTTTATTCATTGGGTTGATCAATTTAAAATGTTATTGACCAAGAGGTATTTCTATCAGAACAAACTTTCAAAACTGCAGTGACTTTTTTCATAACTGGATGTTATGGAAAGAAAGTTACATTTTAATAATTATTATATCTATTTATATTATAAGAAATATGTTTTTCACAGAGTTAAATTCCTTAATAAACATCTTGCAATTCAGTAACAGTTGTTGCATAAAATTATATACATTCATGCATTAACTCATTGGAATACCTGAAAATGATATTGAAATTAACTGCTGAATGATATATGTAAAACAAATTTTGTATGAAGAAAATGGAATATAAATTCAAAAACTGGAACTATGCTCCTTACCAACTTTGATATATCAATTATTTATTTTTTTGGTCAAATACTACTGTAATAAATATTCTTATATTTTTTCAATAATTCTGCATTCATGATTTCTATTACTTTATATTCATTTTCCTAGGTTTAAATCTATAAATAATATCTTATGAAATAATAATATTAGTCATGCTCTAGATGATTTCATGATTGCAAGTTTCAAGTTTATGAGTTTTTGGAGGAATCATTTTACTGTGATAATTTTTCTTTCTGCTGAGTGCATTGTAAAAGTGAAAAAATTAGCATACAGTATCAAACATGCTGAAATTGCTTTAAAAATTCTCATGAAAGTTAGACTGAACCCTTTGTAATCAATTGCTCATTTCATCCTTTAGAAATTCATGATTCATGGTAAAATTGTATCGAAAAATAACTATTTGATGATGTCACAGAATTGTTCACACTTTCAAGCTCAAAGCCACTCATAAACATGCTAAATTACACAAGAAAAATTGTATTATACTGAGTAATATTAAAGAAAAATAAATCTTACTTTATTAGGACATCTTAATATTATTAAAAAAGGAACTAATTGTTGTAACAAATCCAAATAGAAGTCTTTTACTTTATTGTGTATCTGTATGGATTTCCATGTTTGTGATAAAATTATGATTTTTTTATTTTAAATGATGAAATCATTTTAAATACCTAGAATGAAAATATTTTAATAAAATTTCAAATTAGACTTTCATGTTTCAAAATACCATAACAGAAATTTCAAAATAATTTCTGAAACTTTTGAAAATATAATTTTGCATAGATGAATATAGAATATAAAGATATTAAGAATTGGGTCAGAACAAAACGTTGCAGTGTTTTAAATGAATTCCAAAAACAATATTTAGATATTTGTACATAGATTTATTCAACTACATATGTGCCATTTAATCCCACTAACTTTTACCATCACTAAGGCAGCTTCATGATTTCATCCCCCCAATACTGGGTCTATTTCTGGGTGATGAACTGGTCTAAGTGTTTTTTTACAGACTTCCAGAGAATTGAAGTTCTTCCCATTTAGAGAATTTTGCAGTGGTAATCCAAAGTTGTACTAGTTTCTGCTGAATCTGTAAAGAGGTGTGAGGTTTGGCATTGTCCTGATGAAAGATAACACCTTTTCTGATTGGCCAGTTTGTGATGCTTTCTAATGGTTGCTGCCTTTAATCAATCCAGCTGGGAACAGTATTTATCTGATTTCAGCATCTGATTTTGTAGAAGGAGCTTGTAATATCCAGTACCCTTCTGATCTCACTAGATACACAGCAGCATCACCTTCTTTGGATACAGACTATTTTTGAAATTATCAATGGTGACTCATTTCATTTTCCCCAGGCCCTTTTTACTTTGCATTCTTGCAAACAACCCACTTTTTATTGTTGAAGATTGTTATTTTTTTTTTCAAAAATGATACATCTTCATTGCATCTGATCAGAGAATTGCAGATGCAAGAGCAGTCCATTAAATTTTTTTCTGTTAAATTATGAAAGACCTAAACATTGTAGTAATTCACATATTCAAATGTTTCCAAATGCCTTACAATACTCATATGAGATATGTGGAGTATCTCTGTTGTGTGACCTAGATTATTTTTAATTAGTGTTTTGATTTGGTCATCATCAATTACTACAAGCTTGTTGGAACATTTCAGTATTTTAAAATTTTCACTTCTGTACCAAGTAAACCACTTATAAACAATACTCTCAGCACCATCTCCATAAATGGCACATATCTTTTTGCTGTTTGTACAGTACTTTTTCCTTTCCAGAAATAAAAGAGCATCAAATAATGAAAATACATCTCATTTTTCTCTATTTTCCCTATTAACATGAAAATATTTAATATTAGCAATCCACACAAGAATAATACAGAAAGACATGTTGAAATACAGTCTTTCAAAATATGTATATATGTCATAAATTTAATTCATATGTGAAACAAAATTATGTGTTCAAATGCCACCTACTGAAAAATGCTGCAAAGCTTTGTTCCAACCCATTAATTAAAATAGGTATTATAATTGTTTTATTGATATTGATGCTAGATTCTTAATCTTTATTCACATTTGAAGAACTTTCAATCAAATAGAAATTGAAAATTAACCTCAAATAATGTTATAAAAAATTGGTTAAAATATATTTGATGAACAGAATTTCAAAAAAAAAAATTGAGATTTTATAAAAGCAAAAATAAAGTTTTTTATAAAATGTGAGTTTAGTGTGATTGCTAATTTCTGCATGGGATTTAGAAGCTAATAGCAAAAATATCAGTAAAAATTATTTTTTATTAATTTAAAAATTTCAACATTTTATGAAATAGTAAAAACGAAAATATTAACATCAAAGGTGAAAATCAAAATGTGTTACAAAATATCAGAAAAAGTTAATGTGAAATACAAATATTAATGATTAAATATATTTCTACAGAACTCATATACTTAAGAAATATCAGAATGTTAAGCTAATTTTAGAAAAAAATATCAGTAAAGTATAAAACATTTGGTATAATATGAAAAAAACTGAAATGGTATTTGCAGTTTCATGAAATCCATTTACTTGAATTAGTTTGATAATTATTCCTTGACTATTTTTCTTAATTTGATGAAAATGTGTATTATCTAGACCTGTTATTTAATTACTAACAAAAACCATATAAATAAATAATAAGATATTTTTTTTATTTTCCTAAAAAGCTAATTTTACTGTTCATATTTGATTTTTAACCAACAAACATGAGAAAACAAAAAAATTCTTTTTTACTGTAGTTGATAATAATTTTGTTAAAAAGGATTTATTGTTTCAATTCTCAACCAACAATTAGAAGAGGTAAAAACATTTTACAATATAGCATTAACAATAATAAAAAAGATGATCAGCCATCATCATGCTAGTTTCTTAAATTTACAGCATCAATTTTCATGTTTTACTTCTTCATCTTTTGTTAAACATAGTCTGTTTTGAAAAAGAAATCTCTGTATCATTTCTTCAATTTTATCAACCTAACTGAATGACCATTTTGCTTTTTACCATTATCAGAATTTAAACTTTGTGTTTAATAAAATAATTTAAGAACATCAATAATTTTATCATTGTGGAACTATACCTCTGGTAAATTCTACATCAAATTGTGGAATGATATGTTTTGTTACTGCTTGTACGAAATAAAAGAATTTATGAAAAAGGAATAAAAACAAATAATATGGACATTATTTAATGAAAACATTAATGGTGTCATCATTACAGATTTTTTTATATTTAAGCAGAGCTAAGTAATATTTTATGTAAATATATATGATCAGTTAATTTTTCTGCCTAAATAGTTTTTGAAGGAAAATACTATTCTCTTTACTTTTATTGCAAGCAATATAATTATAATCTAAGGTTTGGAGACATCTTCATGGAGTAGTGATTTAAAGAAAGAATTATGATTTATTATTGCGACAATGGGTGGTTACTGTGTAGCTCGACTGATATTTCAAAACTGAATAATGTGATGATGTTGAAGAGGTATTTCAAAGATGCCAGCAGTCAATAGAAGTAGCATTCTAATCAATATATAACTTGTCTTTGAGTGCCATTTACAATGAAGTTTGACAACTGGAAATGTCATCTCTGACATCTATGTGATGGATTCTGTACAATGTTATTATAGAAGTGAATAAAAGTGCCATGTAAAAGAAGGAACAAAACAAGTTGTATCATGCACTGTCCCACAATTCTTTGATTTAAAAAAAATAAATGACTAAAAAAGAAAATATGTTTGCACCATCCAGTACAATGCATTTTCTATTGATATAATTCTCATTTCTATGTAATAAACTCAATTCACCTTTTCTAAATATATATCTAAAACAGGTTGACAGGCTCATGATTCTTCATAAACTTATATCTGTTTACTGTTGCTTTAACATATGAAATTACTGAAGAAAGATAACTGTCAAAGAATTGAAAAGTTGAGAAAAAAAATTAACCACAGACAAAATATAATACCTGAAGAATATTTATCATCATTATTTAATTTTCTAAAAGAAAATTACTTGTATTGATTGAAGAAACTCAAATTGGCAAATATTTCTTTTTGTCAACATTTTTAAATATGGCCAATTTGATAAGAAGGTGTATGATTTTATATCTTGCTAATTATAAAAAATGCATTATTTTAAATGTAAATGTTTAAAAAGATAGTAAAACTAACATTTTCTCTACTTTAAGCACATTCTGTGACTATATTTGGTAAGATTAAATTCTATAAATAGATTCTTCCTTTTTTTAATCATAAAATGTGGCAAATTTGTAAAGTTAACCTTTTTCTTCTGCATTTTAGGCACAAGATTTTTTATAGAAATAAAATTTCAAGTTGGACTATTTCTTACATCAATTTTGTAATTTAGAATCTTGATACATGATTAGAATCTTAGTTGATTCAATGAAAAGTTACCTACCATGATTATTAAATTATTTAATAATAATAATAATGTTATTTCATAAACAGTCTACTCAGAATTTCAACCTATATAATTATTTCATACAACATTATAGGGTTAATTAAAATATTAAATTTTATCTATTTTAAATATTTTTATTAAACTAGAAAAAAGCATGTTCATAAGACATTTTTAAAAATATATACATTAAGAAAAATTTTAAAACAATTTAATTGTTTAAAAATATGAATAATTAGAAATAAACAGGCAAATTCCATAAAGCTAAACTAAATATAATGCCATTTTAATTCTGATTTTGATTGCTCTCATATTCAAAATACTAAAGAGAATAATACAGAGGTAATTTTAATAAATGTGGGAAAACTGAAATATAAAGATCGGATTTGAGTAAGGAATGAAAAAATGCCTACCTCATAATTGGGAGCAGAACTTACCTGGAAAAAATGTAAGAAATAAAAATATTAGAATATAGGTATTATTTAAAAATTCAATAACTGAAAAGAATAACATTGTGAAAATAAATATATTTCACAAAAAATAGCAAAAACAAAACAAAAGGTGACACAACACTAACTGATGCTTGAAAACACAATGCTTGAAAAAACCTGACATGATACGTATCAACTATATGAAAACATAACACTTAAAAATCACCAAAGAAACATAATGCATGCCTCTAGAGACAATCCTGTGAACCAATAAAAATTATTTGATAATGGCTCATGAAGGAAACTGCTCAGAATTTATGTTCAAATTCTCCCGGGAAAGTATGAAAATGTCTGAACTGTAAAAAAAGTAAATAAAAAAAATCTTAAAACACATTTATTGGTCTTCAACCAAACATGTATATATGAAAAAACCTAAATACACCCAGTACGTATGCGTGCACACACACACACACACACACACACACACACACACACACACACACACACACACACACACACTGTGTTAAATTAGTTAAAATCTATTTTCTTTAATGATATAATTAAAATAAAACAAAAATAAAAACAATGAATGTTTTTCAAGCTGAGTACAATTATTAACAAAATTTAGAATACAATATCCAGTAGAAGAATTTAAGCATCTAATTACTAACTACAAGTGAAGAAATCTATTTGCACTGAGATTACTCAACAATAGGCCATTGTATGAAGACCAACATGATTATTTTCCTCTCTCTGTAGATTTTTTCAAAATAAAGTGACCACTCAAGGGCTTGGGATTTGACAACTTGTCTGACCCATTTTTTAAACCAGCTTTCTTGCATTTAACTTAAACAGAAGACAATTTGTGCAAATGATTTGCAATGGTTGATTTCAATATTTTGAATATGTTGACTAACTTACATAGTTTATAGCAAATATATGTTTATTTAATAAACAAAAAAATCACAAGTTATAATATTTATAATTATTTAGTGTGATGGGGACTATTAGAAAATACAAATTATTTTTTTCATTTTAAATTTTCAATGCATTTCTATCATAAAATCATATGATGTTTTTTTTTAAATAAAGAAAATCAATAATGGATTTACAGGGACTAGGCATTAGTTCATTAAAAGTAAAAATACATAAATTTTGATAAGAAAAAAAAAACTTCATTTAAAGATCCATTTCAGGTACCTTCAAATTCTTCTAATATATTGTCATATAATTCATTTTTGTTCTAAACCAACACATATCTGTTTCTCAATGGAAATGCAAGCCAGTGAAGACAACCAAGGTTGAACCATTATGCATCTTAAGAATGATCAAATTCTGTCCAAACTTGACAAATTTCTTTCATTTGAAACTGTAGTTGCAAAGATGATCAGGAAAAGATGTATGAGTTTCAGATAAAAAAAACAGTTTATGGAGTAGCAATTTTAAAAATATATTCATTATTAAAGATATATTAATTATACAAATATCTGAGCTCATTTATTAAGGATTTGTAATCAAATGTATTAGGCTATTTGCACTGCAAACCATCACTATAGTGCATGGAAAATATATGCGAATAGAAAAATGGTTTTGAAGTAATGTTTTTGCCATTTTTATTTTTTAAGATTCATCAACCCTTTGTGGGTTATTTAAAACTAAAACATTTTGGATGGTTCTTAAGTAAAATAATTAACATTTTAATTTGTTGAATAATAATTTGTTGTTAACTGGGGTAAGGAATAACTTGTTAATTTTAATGCTTCCAAAATCAAACTGCTCTGTTTTAATTGTCTGAGGGAAACATTTTTGCCTTCCATCAGAATGGTTGATGTTAACCTTGAGGAGAGTAACTCATTGTTCATTATCAGGCTAACATTTTCCACTGACATGAAGTGGAAAAATTATTGAATTAATTGCTAGGTCTGCTGCTAGGAAAGTTGGTTCATTATGTCATGTAAGACAATTTTTCTTGTCAGAATCTATCTAACACATTTATAAGTCTATTATTCATCTATGTATTGAATATTGCTGCTATTTGTAAAAATCTATGCCAATTATACAGCAATATATGGGCACACCTATAAAACTCTTGATGATCAGAGATCGACAGTTGATCTCTCTTCTGATCTAACACTAACTTCCTAGTGGGAAAAAAAAACTGGCTGGTTACATTCAATGCCTTGAATACCAAACTAGCTACATTCCATCACTGATCAGACTCCAAACTACAGGCAGTCACAATGAATAGATGTTACCTTGAAGAGGCATCATGCCTTGAGAGAATATTGGACCCCAAACTCACACCTGACCTCAAGTGGAACTCTTATATATGATCCAACATTAAAGATGCAGGTTATTCAATAAAATCACCATTGGCTTTCACCATGGCCTCCAGGTGACTTCAGAATTTCCTGCAACTCTTTTGGATGGTCTCCTTGTTTAAGTTAGTGAATGCTGCCATAATGCTTGCCTTCAGTTCATATTTGGTGTTACAGGATTTGTGCTGGTCTCTTATTCAACTGTGCCCCACACATAATATAAGGGGGTTTCTGTCTAGGGAGTTAGGTGGCCAGATGTAAGGGGTGATATGATCACAGAAATTGTCTCACAGCCAAGACTGGGTTCGCTTGCTTGTGTGTTGTCAGATATAGGTTTTTCCAGAAGCCACCCTCTTGACCCAGGGCAGCACTACCTCCTCAGGGAACTTGATGTGGGCCTCTGTATTGAGTCTGAGGCCCTGTGGGAATATCAAAGGCATAACTTCACCATCACTAGTGATCTCTACAATCACCTTCGTAATCACCATTAGACTCATGCAAATCTTTCTGAATCCTTTGCACTGTCCTCAGATTGACACCCAAACACTTTGAAATGTTTATATCGGAGATTCTATCTTGAATGACAAGCAGTACAGCATGCTGTTTCCAAATTTCTGGCAAGGTGAATTGTGTCATGGTGCTCTTTTTCTCACAGATAGTGCCCAACTGGTCCTAACACATATGCAAAATTCAAAATATAAAATGGTGACAGTTTACCCATAACATTCTGTACAATAATGGATCATATGCAATATAGGTGAACAATTCAACTAGAAAAATGAAAATATTTACAATGTATCTAAATACAAATTTTTCATCCTTTTAATAGTCAGTTGTGCTTAGTTTAATTTGTAACGTATATAAATGTAATTAGAAAAAAATATTGATAACATAGTGAGGCTCACAAAACACTACCCAGGGCCCCCAATCAGGCTTGGGTGGTGGTGGTGGTGGGTTGTGGTTGTAGTATTTACTGTCTTTCTTTCACACTACTTGCTTGTGGAATTCTCTTCTGGATTCTTGCTTTCCAACCAACTTTGATTTTCAAAAATTTAAATGCAATATCTTCTTAATTCCTGTTCTTTTATCATTCTCTCTCCTTAATAATGTTTATTTTCTCATATTCTCTTACATTCAGTAACCCCTTGAATCTTAGTGGCTTTGTTGCTTTGCTTGGGGTGAAATGATTAAAAAAATAAAATAAGTAGTATTTTTTAATAAAATATGTAATGTTTAAAATTATTTAATTAATATGAATTAATTTTTTTTATTTGCTTGAATGAAAGGATTTGTTGATATGATATTTTGTCAGTGTCATAATAATTAGTTATTCAGCTTTGTTGAAAACATTCTGAAGAAATTTATTTATTAATATAATAGTGGTATTAGTTTAATTCATTTAAAAAAAAAATGAATTATTATTTTAGCAAAAAAATGTTATTAAAATAATTTATCACATTCTTTCTTATTTGATATGCTGATTTTTTCTCTGAACTAGCTCTAACAGATCAATAGGAAAATACTGACTGGTAAGATTCAGTACCACCAAAGCTAATCTATTAATGTACAACCATCACTGAATAGTCCATGAATTTTCTCCAGTCATAATGAACAGTTGTATTTTCAATGAGGCTCCTTGCCTTGAACATCTATTGGGACTTTTGTTCACCCCTGATCTCAGGTAGAACTCTTATATATGATCCATCATTAAGATGATGGACAAATGATTGGTTCCTTATTCTGCTCCACTCCTCTTGCCATCCTCTATCTTTACAACAGTCAGATCAGACCAAAAATGAAGTATTGCAGTCATAGCTGGGCTGGAGCTGCACAATCCTATCTTTCTAGCCTTGACAGAGTTCAAAAACATTTATGCAGTCTTGTGAATAATTTTCAATCCTACAGCCCCTTTCTGACAGATGATATATTGTTAGTCTCTCACTACCCTATCACTATTTTCATGACAAATGCTCAGACAAGTTATATTCTTTAGTCCCACCAGTTCACAGCTAAGACCTGCCATGCTATGTAAACAGTGTTGACACATCATCATTCCCTTCACATTCCACTGGTAAGGAGGAAGTTCTACTCAGACAGCTTCTTCCCAAGAACTGCTACTTTGTGGAACAGACTCCTGAGAGGATGCCTCCCCAGTCACTATAATCTTAACTTTTTCAAGTCTAGAGTCAACCATTATCTATTCTACATATTCTCATAATCTACGCTTCTTTCTATTACAGTCAAAGAACAAATCCACTCAGTAAACAATTACCTTGAGTAGCTCTTGGGTGTTGCATTGGGTGAACATTTAGTACATATATATATATATATATATATATATATATATATATATATATATATACACACAGTGTAACCCGGATATAAGAGACCCTGATATAAGAGAAACCCGGATATAAGATAGATTTTTATCTGGTCCCAAATTAGAGCCTGTGTTAATAAAACAAAATAGACCAAACCCGGATATGAGACTTCTTCTCCAGTCCCGACAACTCTCTTATATCCGGGTTACACTGTATATATAAAATAATGAAAATGGGAAGCCTTTGTTTACAAACAGATTTACTGTTCAATTTGTTGACCCTAAATTAGCCTCATTAAATTTTTTTCCTATCACATAATTATGAAGCAAAACATTTATTTAAGCTACAATTTTAAATTATAAAGTTGCAAACTTCAAAAATAATAAATTAAAACCATTAGAAAATGTTAAGATTATTTTTAATACTTTAGCAAAAATTTATTAGCCTTATGTATGTTATTAGATAGATGAATGAAAGCTTTATTAGTTAGTTTCAGTGGGCTGGGTTGAATTTGCTTCAACAACTTTTGTTCACATAACATTGATATGATTAGGAATAATAAATTTATTTAAGTCAACATTTAAAGATAGGATGTTTAAATAAAGTTGTATTCCTTGAAAGAATTAAAAACGCTTAGAATGAATTATGAATTAATTATTACATGTCTAAAAGGAACAGTTGACAGTTGAGTTACTTGTACTAAGCCCAAGTAGTCTGTGTACTAAACCTTGTGTATTTCAATACAATAATGTTTAAGCTGACCCAAATTTAGGAAGATATATTGAACTAGGATATATATCAGGAAACCATAGCAGCAGATGACTCCCTTCTGAATGGCCATAGTAACAGAGCACTCAATACAAAGTGGGATAACAGTTTTCCAAAAATCTATAAATGTTGTCTTATCTTGCAAACACTGAATCATATTCTTTCAAGAGTAAAATAATCAGCAATTGATTATAAATATTAAAATGAATATAGTGAAATGTTGCAAATATTTTAACTTTGAATAATACCAGGTGAGAATCAAAGTTCATGCATTTTTCTTACCTTGCTTGCATGTTTTGCACTTTACATGTTACTTTTCAATTCTCTCAGCAAAAATGCATTTCAAATTTTGAGATAAGAAAATGTGTATCAAGTAGTTTTAGTTAAAATTTGCTATCTAGTTTGCAGATTGCACTATTTCAACATGTTTTAATATATATGTATATATATATATATATATATATATATATATATATATATATATATATATATATATATATATATATATATATACATTTATTTAATTTATATACAACCAGGTTTTGAATTTGTAGGTCTGATGAATTGTATTGTATTTACAATTCCAATGGAATAAATTATGACCATGGAATATTTGTGTTTAAGTCTTTTTATTATATATATATATATATATATATATATATATATATATATATATATATATATATATATATATATATATATATAACTTAACATGAGATATTATTCAATCAGCAAACATGAATCAATGGTGATGTCTGAAAACAAATTTGAGTTGCCAAATTTGCATGACTACCTTTTTGGCATTTTTAAATAAAATTTATTTGTTTATAATTTTATAAAGTGGAATAAACGGTGGAGGTGAAAGCTATTAGTAGGTAGAACATAAAATAATGAATACACATGAGACTGATTTTGTAGCTTTGTAATTACTAAAAATATCAATTTTCACAAAATGTTTTTACATTATTTAAGCATGAAGTATTTCTTAAAATATACATTTCTTTCTGGTGATCTTATAGAATAAAGGGAACAGCTGGAAATATATTTAAATGTTGTAAGATATTTTCATAAACAGAAGTGTGGACTAATAATATATTAGCATTGATAATTTTTGTTTTTATTGATACAATGCAAATAAATTCAACATGCTTTTAGGAAAGTGTTTTGATATTAGCATTATTATGAGAATATTACATTGGATCTTAGGTTTCATTTCTATTTCTTTATGGAAAAGTATGTAATAAAAATTGATAATATACAAACACTGAAAATAAACATAATTTTATAAAAATAATTTCTACACTGAGCATTAAATATATCTTCCAAAGGTTTGAGAAAAAACAGCAATTATATGTTAATATAATCATGGATTAATGATATTTGAAAGCATTTAATCCAGAATTCATTGGCTGAAGCAAAATACACAGAAAATACTTTATTTACTTTGAAATAAAACTTTCAGCCAATAGATATTTTGGTTATTGAAGATTTATTTTACAAGTACAAAATTGAGTATTGAAGGAAGTGCTTCTTACAGTTAAAACTATAATCACTTAGGCAATTCACCATACTTAATCCAGGAAATCATTGAGACAATTCTGTAATCATGGATTCTTGGTTACTGAGAAAGTAAAAGTTTATTTTTTCATACTCTGTCAATTACTATAACATTAACTGAAATAAATCTGCTGTAGATATTGCAATTACTTCAGAAAGTGTTTACAAGTGTTTGTTGAAGCAAGTGGTTTGGATTTAATTAATTTTATTTTTGTATGGTAATTTCAATACCTATTACTTTTTAGTAGACCATGATTAATTCCTTATCAATAAAGATGTAACAAATGTTGAGATGTAATCTATGTATCTTATCTTTTAAATATACCATATTACCCTTTTTAGTTCTTTATTTTTCAATATTTATCTTTGAGTATTTCTGGATCGCAAATTATAAATATGTGTATAAAGTGTTTCTGCTTAAGATTCAATACATATGGATTTTTACATAATATTATTTAAGAATTACAAACTTTACATATAAGAAGAAAAAATGATTGATTATGCTTAAATCATGAGCATGTATCTTTGTATATTTCTTTACCCAGATGCATATATGTGTTTATATGTACCTGTGCAGTCAATATATGTATGTTTTTGTGACAATAGAAAAGCTCTTAATAAGAAAAAAGTCATGTCACTATTGTAAGCCAGAAACACTTACTGACTGTGCAAAATTGTACTCCTAAAATGTTCTCCTTAATTCCATTCAGAAAATTGTGCTCATCATTTCATCTAGATGTCTGGCTTTATTTATCTTATTCTTGATCTGAATTTCCAAATGCTTTCATTGTGAAGTGCTTGCAACAAAAATATATTCTGGTAAATGTCACAATAGTGACGAGGGAACACTTACTGTACATTGTACAGATATAAAATAAGGAATTGGGTTATAAAAATGAATAAAGCACTGTCAATGTTCATCTTCACAAATTGTATGCATATATATATATATATATATATATATATATATATATATATATATATAAGTGGAAAATGCTATTGTAATATAGGATATAAAATAGTATTAAAACTTGATAAACTTTTTACACTCTTTCTCATTGTTAACTAGAATCTTCTAAGGCAATATGGATAAGAATACATCCTTTTTGTTTTTAAGCAATGAAAGAACAATCCTTTTGTTTGTAAATCTATTAGAACAAAAGAAAATATGTATGAGTAGTGCTACAAGATCAATACAATAGTAATTTCTTGTTCGTTCAAACAGATTGTTCATCAGTTATTCATTATTATTCACTAGCACTGTATCTGTCAAAAATGAAATGATTATTTACATGCAGATTGGCATTTCTGTCTAGGAGTACGTGTGGACTTTGTAGAATGTGTCACTCTCTTGTACACACATGGTGGTCTTGAAGTTTTGACCAAGCAGCACTTCTCGCAAAAATACTAATGTTAGGTCATTTGGCTAGATTACTAGAAGTATGTCGGTGAAACCTTTTCAACTTCTTGTCTATCTATCTATCTATCTATAAATTAGTGTTACAAAATAACTATTTAAACAATAATCTAATTTCTGGTCAATAAACATTTCTAGAGTATTCTGTAACATGAATACTCAATACAACAAAAAAGTACCTTTGATATTGCTTGTAAATCATAAATGAAAGCATTTTTGATATAAATTACCACCAAGTAAAGTGACCCTTTTATATTTTGTTTTATAAAAATGATGACAACTTAATGCAAACCATATTGAAGCTGAAGCATATTCTCATAAGTAGTTTATGAGAATATGCTTGTGTTTTATACAAAATATAAAGAGTTTAAAATATATCAAATATTTATTATTAATCTTTATGCAATTATCTACATTATAAAGGTCACTCATAAAACCAATGTTTTCTATTTACTACCACAGAAACTACAACAGACACAAGGGCACAACAGCACTCTCAGATGCAACAAGTTTCCAGTTATAAAATTTTTTTTTTTTCACATAGTCACCACAATTGGCTATAAATTTTCACCAGCAATGAACATTTAATGGGCTGACATCTGTCCCTGGAATGCAACTTGTCATGTATATTACTGTCACTATTGCATAACTAACTGTCTAACAGTGCTCACATTCCCTGTTTCGTCTCTGTAAACATCAATAAATATCAATGGGTGCTATTTTTCTGCATGGAGGAATTCAGTTACACTCCCTTGCTTTGTACACATTTTCATGTCAGATGCCATTTTGTTAGTTGTAAGAAGGCAAAAGCAAAAAATGGGTTACTGGCAGGATGGTTCAAACTCTACTACCATACTGCCAATACTCATCTTTAATGACATGGACTAACATAATAAAAAAAATAAGTATTACTTTCAGAGCAGCCCTTTTATTATTCTGCTTGTTGTTCATTATCATAGAGAATTACTTTAAAAATTTAAATATAAAATGTTCTTTGAAGAAACATATTTCATTTATTCTTCACACACACACACACACACACACACTTATATATAAGTAACAAATGATGTCTTGGTAATGATATGCAACAAAAATATTGTAATATATTAACTGACAAATTGATAAAAAATAACAAAGATGAAGATACCTAATCAAAGAATTTATAGAATAATGAAAATATTTATGACAATCTTATGGGGTTGCTGTGTATCTATTGGCAACAAAGGTACTTTAACATTCTAAATTCCTTTCTAAATATATTTTTGCCTTATTAACATTCTATATGTAGGTTAAGATCTTTTTTTATTCTGTATCATTTTTGTAGAACACGATTCATATGACTATTTGAAACATAGTGTTATTAAATCCACCAGCAGCATTTAAACTTTTCCCCATCTACTGTAAAAGTGAAAATGTTTTTATTCATTAGATTAAGCTTTTTTTTCAATATATTTCATAATATTCATACATGTATAATTATGCGCAGTCATAAATAAGATTATCTGGCAACTAATTGTGATAAGCACTGTTATACAATTTCAAAGATAGAAAGTAGAAGTTCAAATTTTGCAATTAAGCATGAAATACTAAAGATAAATGCCTGATTATGTTCCATTTTTAAATAAAGCATAAAAGTCTGTGTGTTAACCATGTCATATAAGAAACAAAACTTGTGTTTTCTTTTGCTGTGTGCATTTGTTTGTTTAGTTGAAAGTGTAAGAATTAAAGGATATTTTTTATAAAATAATCTTTGTGGCTGATATCAAACAAAATGTATCTATTAAATACAGCTTGTTAGTGAGGTAACCACTGGGATCTTTGATAACTGTATATTCTTAATCATATTTTTATGTTGTTTTCTTAGTATTTCATTTTATCTCCTTATTTTCTCATTCTCTGATGTAAAAATACATTATTGAGCATTTATAAAGAATGAAATGACATATCTCTAGTATAGAAAAATTGAGTTGGCATTTCTTTTTGACAATGAGCTTAGGTCTAGGTCATTTTCAGACTGGCACTATCGTAAGGAGTCAATGTCAGCAGAGAATATAAGCAGATATATGTGTGCATGTATAAATTAATATTTAGGTATAGATAAAAGTCCATGTAAAAATGTTTAGGCATATGTACTAACATATAGATGGTGTATGCTTGTGATTCCAAGAGTTTATAATGTATGTAAATATACCTTTGAAGTTTCTTAAATTATAATATAAATTATATATAAAAGAACAAATTAAATAAAACAAATGAGATAAAATTTCTGACGCTGAACTCACAGTATAACTTTCTTGAACTGTAAATCAGATTTATCAGAATTTAATGAATTTAAATAATTTTATGTTGCTAAGATATTATGGATAACAGGGTCATGATCATATTATCATATATATGTATATGTATATATATTGTTAACATTAAGGGAACTGCAGATTTTCTTTATTGTTTAGCTATTTATAAAAATATGAATACTTTAAAGGAAAAGGTTTTTATTTTATAGGCTTCGAATTAGATGAATAATCCTCAATTAGACAGGAAAGTAAATGTAACTATTAAAATCCATATAATAGGAATATATATATAAAAACTGATCATTTATTGTGGTGAATTGTAAAAGGCAAATGTTCTTTATTATATGAGAATTACTTAGTTTTATGTATCATATTGATAATAGTCCAATATATTTGTTTATTTATTTTACTAGTGCATTTATGGATTATTTATAATGCATACAGCATAAATAGGAATTGGTAGTATTGCAGTTATTGTGAATTTAATGACTTTAGTCTCAACTCTCCTGTATACATTTTTACTTCTTTCCTCCTCGTTTTTTGTCAGTAGCTAACTTATTTAGTTCATAGGGAATGAGAATTCATGTATAAACCTTCAGTTTTATTAATTAGAATTGTAAATGTTTTCTCATTTTTATCAGAGAGTGTTATTATACCTGGCAAATCTTAAAAGTACTTTGATAAGTTACCACTTGATAAAAGCCATAATTTCTATTGACTTAATCATTGATATTTTTAATGATCTTGAACATTCATATAGCTTTATTTACTGATAATAAAAGACAAATTTTCTAAATATTAACTGTAAGAAGCAATTTACTTAAAAATGTAAAAAAATAGCCAATCATAAATATTTATTAAGATAAGGAAAAGTTATTGAAATTATTCATATAAAAAGCTTGTTTTGGTTTACATTGGCTAGTGAAGCTAAGCTTAGATCAATAACTGACTTATTTCAGATCAAATATGTCAGTTATTATCAGAGGCTGCACTCTTCCAAATATATTTTATAGAGCAGCCTAAAGTTCAAAGCATCTTTGCTTATGGATCTTTGAATTGTGATAATCCCTGATTGTAAAGCTTTTTGCTCAACTAAGTGTAGTTTGTTGTAGATCTTTGGGTCAACAGGGAATGCAGTAGAAACAAAAGGAAGGAAATATAGAGTAAAGATATATAATAGATAAGCAGGTGATGTCTACTTTCAAAGATTGGATTCTATGGATATTTGCCTGTCACATTGTGTGTTCAGAATGAAGACCATGAATAAAAACCATACTCATTTCTCAGTTTCTGGTTTCATTATAATTGTATATGTATTGCAGATTACAGGAGGTTTTTATGGCATGTTCTTTTAAAGATGTCCTGAAAAAATCATAAATAGATTAATGTTACCATCCCAAAAATTTCAATGAAAACAACAATAAAATAATTTCCTGAGAATACTTCCCCCTATGAAAATGTCCAAATATTTTAAGAATTCAATAACTATTATAAAAAAATAATATAAAATAAGGTTTATTGTCTTTTTATCTCAAAGCTATAATTAATAAGAAAATGTACTTAAAAAGGCAATTTTTTAATTAAAAAATTTATTCTAAATTAAAAATATCTTTCATAATTAATATATTGGGTTGGCAAAAAGGTTTGTTCATTTTATTAAATAATTTGTTTACTTAATAAGCAAACAAACTTTTTTGCCATCCTAATATTTTGAAAAATTTAGGTTTTGCTTGTAGACATTTATTCAAATACAAATTGTGCAAGCTTAAAAATAGTAAATGAAAGGGGATATTTTGTAAGTACTATTGATTTCTGATGTGAGAATAGTGAAAAATAAAGAATAAGATAAATTTAGCAGCAACTGAATTTGAACTGCTTTCTAAACATAATTCTAAAGATTTAATTGGTGAAAAAAAAGAGTTTTTAAAGGTTTTTATCATTTTCAACACCCTGGTAAATTTGTGCATCAGTGCAAAACATCTAATCTGTTAAACTGCAATATCGAGCAGTAATTTTAAAATCTCTAAAACTAGTTAGCTATTTTGGAAGAAATTTTGTATGCCAATTTTATTGAGAGACAGGCAATTGTAATTTTTTAAATCAGTATTTTTCTGTTTACAAATCTATTATTATGATAACTTCTTCTTTCCCAATTAATATAAAATGTACTTGGCTGGACATGGGACCATTAACAGCTAATCAGTGGAGCTCTGTTTTCACAGAAAACCAAATATATTGTGTAACCCAGAGAGAAAAGATGTGCTCTGATTTGTGAGGAGAGACAATCCTTTGTGACATCCTTTACTTACTTTTGCAAGTTCAAAGAGGAGGCATATAATACATTTATATACTTTGTTGGCATATTTTAATTTTTAGAAAATAAAAATTAATTTCTCTCTAGCTATTTTATTTTTTCTTATTATAAATGATTATGTAGATATCTGCTTTGATAATCAGATATTGGCAAGGCCAGTCATAATTTATTTAGTGATCCAACATCAGGATTTAAATGTTGCTTAAAACATTGTTTTTATTAAACTAATGAAAACATATGAAATTTTATTATTAAAGCCAAAAGAATGAAAAAAGAATTTGTTTTTAAGAATAATGGTATTTTCTCTCTAAGATCAATAATTTCTATAGGTGAGATAACAATTATTTTTACCTTTTTATTTTTTCAAGAGCCACTCAAGATAAATGGTTACTTAGCGAGATATTTGTAAGGGCATAAGGGAGAGAGAAGGAGGAAGGAAGAAGTGCATGTTATAGGGATATGTATGATAGATAATGGTTGACCCTAGACATGAAAAGGTTAAGATTGTAGTGGTTAGGGAAGCATCCTCTTGGGAGTCTGTTCTACAATGTAACATTTTTAGGGAAGAAGTCTGAGTAGAATTTTCACCTGATCAAATATGAAGGAAATGAAGATGATTTGATGCCATAATCATGGCATTGTGGATCCTAGCTGTGAAGGTCTGAACTTGTGGAACTAAGGAATGTAGATCATTTGAACATTTGCCATAGTAACAATGATAAAGTAGTGAGAGATTAGCAATGTTTCATCTGTGGGATAGGGGTTACAGGGTAGAAAATAATTCATCACTCACTATTGCTTTTGAACTCTGGCTTTAATAAAAGCTGTACACTGAAACCTGGGCAGCACCAGCCCAGATGTAGCAACAATATTCCATTCTTGGTTTAATCTGACTTTTTTAAAAAGATAGAGCATCTCACATTGCAGAGCCTTTTTTCAGACAAGCAGTATGGATTTTGTTTCTATAGGTCAACTGCTGATGTACTAATGATAATCGTGGAAAGAGTCTATCAAGTTCTAGATAAAAATGGTGAAACTCAGGGTGTAGCTTTGGACATCTCAAAAGCTTTCATCAGGGTTTGGCATACAGGTCTTCTTCACAAGTTGAAAGGTTATGGTGTCTCCAGACAAAATTTTGAATTGATCCAGTCTTTCTTATCAGATTACAAAATGAAAGTCATCCTGAATGGCCATTGTTCTAGTTCCTTTTATACTAATGCAGGTGTTCCCCAGGGCTCTATCCTTGGTTGTACTTTCAGCTCTCAACTTGGTATCTATGTTGATGAGCATTTACTCCTGTCTCTGATCAGTTCAATAAGTCAAACTGGTGATTGATGTCAAAAACAACCTTCTGTCTGTTGTTAACTGGGGCAAAGGGTGGTTTCTTAATTTTAACACCTCCAGAAGCATGGCTGATTCTAACCTCCAGGGGGAGTGACTCATTGTTCCTTTTTGGGATAATGTTCTTGGTTGACATGAAGTAGAAAGATTATATTGAATTCATTACTAGGTCAGCTGCTAAGAAATTTGATTCACTGTGTCATGCTAGACAATTTTTCTCTCTTGAATCTGTATTACATATATATAAGTCTAACATTTGCCTACACTTAGAATATTGCTGCCACATATGGTCCAGTGCTCCTGCTATATATCTAGATCTCCTTGATAAAATCCAAAGAAGAATCAGCAATATTATTGTTTCTGATCTGGCATTTCTGCTTCAGTCCCTTTCCCACCACCATAAATTTGCCTCCCTATGCCTTTTTTACAAATACTTTCATGGTAATTGTTTGGATGAGCTCTTCACTATAGAACCTAGACTTTTTGAATTTAAGTGCAGTACTAAACTGGGTATGAGATCTCATCAGTTTACAGTTGAGTTGGTTAGATGTAACTGTAAATTCTATGCTAACATTTTCTTTTTCTACACGTCTTGCTTGTGGAAATCCCTTCTGGCTCTATGCTTTCCGTTCAACTTTAATCTTCAAATATTTTAATGCAATGTCAGTTGCTATCAGTCAACCTCCTGATTACTCTTCTTTTGTTCTAACTCCTTAGTAATGCTTCTGTTTTCTAATTCTTTCACACCCAGTAATCCCTTGTATTTTAGTAGCTTTACTGCCTTGTTTGAGATGAACTTGATTAAAAAATAAAAATTCACAGGTGCACCTATACACCATGGTATCATTTGCATATATATTTCCTAAAGATCTGAGAATGTTCTTAGGAAGATTCTTGAAGTAGTGTACTGATTTTACTGTAACTTCATAAAACCAAATTTTAACATTTACCATATTTTTGGAGTAATCTCCCTGTGCCACTTGCCTCAAAATGAGACCACTAGGGCATTTTATATTATTTCACAGAAAGCCAGTTTCAGTTTATAAAAATTCTTTTTTATGCTTAACCATAATTGATTATCAAATCATAAACTGCACTCTATTTTAATTTTCATTAGCAATTCATTAACATTGCTCATCAATATAAAAACGGAGCTAAAATCCCTAAACTACTGGATATGTGATATGTGAGGCATTATTGAAAAACTGTATCTTTCTTTTCAAAGATCACATATAAATTAAATAAATATCTTTCACTGGATGCTAATAAAATGCATTGTATATCTTATGTATATTGTTTGGTTGGCCTGTCATTCTTATTCTGAAGGAAAATATTATCTCTTTCTTCAACAAACCTATAATTTATATTTCTATACAAATAATTGAGAATGAAATAAAAGTATGTGAATGATTCTTGTAGTAGTTATATTAACTCTCATCTTAATCCTCCAATAATGAGGTGGGATGTTCATCTGGAAAAAAAAAAACCATACTACCTGCATATAGATATAACAAGTTACACCTTTTAAACATTTTTGAAACCAGTGTATTTGTAGATGTTAACAAGGTTGTGGGTTTCATGTGTATTTTTTAGGTGAAGGTGTGTGTTCGATATATAAACAAAGAAGATAGAAGAAGCATACAGAAAGCTTGAGTTTCTGCTATGGATTTTTGTTTCTTTTATGTTGATTGTATTGAAACAAAGTTAAATGTCTCTTGAGTATGTCTGTTTTCCTTTTTGGTTCAGAAAAAATTTATGGGAAGTCAGGATAAGAAAAGGTAAAGATGGTTGAGTTTAAGTCAGCTTTGTACTAAGTTGGGATGGCCGAATCTGTACTTAATGAGTAGGGCTGCTGAGAATATGTCCAAACGATCTTGTTGGAAAGTGGAAAGAGAAAGATTCCTTTCTGGAACTGGGGTTATAAAATTGGTTTCCAGTTTCTCTATAGCTTGCATCATTTTTTATTCTTTATTATTATTTTATTAATTGGTTTTATTTCATTTTCACACATATTATACAGTCAGTTCATTTATGCATTTTAAAAATTATCAATACTGCAAGAGAATCAGTATCTACTACAATAATGGTGATAATGTAACTTAGATTGAATCTTTTTAATGATTGGAATAGATAATTTCTGCCTAATCACATAAATCTTTAATGATTTATTACTTTTATATATAGTTACCTCCGCAAACTAATGTGCATAAATTAATCTTTTTATTGACACAATTTGGCATAGATGAAAGTTTAAAATTGAATACAATAGTTTACCTGAAGCTATTCATTTAAAATTTGCTTTTTATATTATCATATTTAGGCTAAAATAATTAAAAATATGTCACAAAATATGCTTTTAAGAAATTAGTATATCACAGCTATGTAACAATGGAGTCAGCTTATAATAGAGTTTTTATTCCCTTAGCTAAATCTCATCAAAAGATCTTTATAATATTACTAGCTGAGATATTAAAGCAACTCAACAAAACATAATTAACCTTATATTTGAAAAAAATATTATTTATGATTATTTTGTTATATATATATATATATATATATTCTTATACTATTAGTTCATTGTAAGGAGTATTGTGTACTTATATCTGATATAAGATAGAGATCATTTCAAACTTTTCAATATTTATTTTTTAAAAAGGCACATATTTTAGAATTATAATTGCATTATTAGTTCTGTGTTTGTAGACTCTATATATTTCCTATATTCTTTTAAGAACCATCAGAACATCATTATAATTGAGATTAAATTCTGATTAACTGATAAATTTTAACATTTACATTTACCTAGTTTGAACATTCAACATAAAGATTTCATAATTATATTTTGAGATTGAAACTTAAATATGCACTGAGAATAATCAAAGATTGAATGAGACCAGTTTGTTAAATATATAATTAGTATGAAGAAATTATTGAACATTCCTTAGCTGCTTGTATTTTGTATGCAAATAAGAATATGTAGAACTTCAGCTAGTCAGTAATAGAAATAATATGATGAATTACCTAAATGACAGAAGATCTAGAAATAGTTAATGATATTAGTAGAAATCAGAAATACTAACAAGTTTAATTTCATGTCAACGAACAAATTTTCTCTCTTTTTTTTTTACATTATTATTTTGAGAATGGAAGCTGGAAAATGGAAGAATGAAGAACAGAGGGATAAAACATGGAAGATATTAACAAGAATTTTTTCTAAATCTGTTCAAAGTATTAACTTATTCCAGGGTAATCAGATTTTCTTTCAGAAAAAGATTTAATACCATGGAAAAAGATCAAAGCATAACTGGTATTGTGCTGAAACTTTTTCTATAATCATTGATGGTTTCTTATCCTATGAAAAGACTTAAATATAGTGTTTCAATAAAATCATTTGACAGAGTAAAAAATAGCAGATTATTATGTAGATCTAAATATAAAATACTGACTCAACACAAAAAATATATATATTTGAGTGAACCAAAATATGAAATGATAAGTTTTTGTGCAATAGCTATTTCAGTTAATATTTTTCTTTTACTCATATTGTTCAATATAATTTTTACAAAAACATTTTTGTATAAGTAACTGCATATATGAATTTAATATTACTACCTACCTCTTCTGTAGAAATTCAGTGGAGTAACATGGATGGATGGATAATTTGTTTTCTTACAAAATGTATGTATGCATGTATCTATGTATATGTGTGTAGGAATTGCCATTTTAAGGTTCTTTTTTCAGTAATATTTATCATTATACAGACTTTATCCTGACAAAAGCATAATGATCTAACTCCAGATAAAAATTGAAATCAAATTGTTTGGAAGAAAACATAATCAGTCATCAAATTTATGTCTATTGTTATTTTGATATGATTCTCAAAAATGTTATTTTTATAAAGGTTCAAAATTATTACTGGTATATAGGTTAAATGATTAACTATTCATATATAACACAATGAAAGAAATATTACTTCTTTCTCATTCTCTGATATCCTTTAGCTTTCTTTATTGTATAACCAAATGTGTATTGTTGTGTTATTATATATTTATGTATCAATAGCAAATAGGAATAAAGGCTTCTTAGTTGTATGTAATCTTAAGAAATGTACAACATAATAGAATTGTCTCTAAAGCAGACACAAGCCTGAGATATAAAATTAAATATTTAATCTTTGTATATTGATACATTTAATCTTTGTATATCAGCACACATTCACACACACACAGATATATATATATATATATATATATATATGTCGCCTCTAAGTGCTGACTTCCATGTCCACTTTTATATTTACACATGCTCTATCTCTGATATTGAGCACTTTACCCCATAAATATAGCACACTTTAAGACTATATTTCTGCATATATATATATATATATATATATATATATATATATATATATATATATATATATTACCACAACAATATGTACAAGTCTGACAACTTTGTGTAAATGATTTTGAACTCTATCCTCTATCAAGACTGGAAAGTGAAGATTGAGCAGCTCCAGTTCAAATATGGCAGCACTACTCAATTTTGGGGGTTCATCTGATTCTTGTAAAGATAAAGCCTGGATAGTGATGGATACTTTCTAGAGTGATAGAGTAAGCCAATTATTTTTTTCAGATATTTTAACAATGGATTTATATATTCATTCTACTTTAGGTCTGCAGTGAAAATGAAACACTATAAATGTTTAAAGTATGTAGTCTCATTTATAGTGAAACTGTTCATTATTACTGGGTGGGTCTAAACAGTGATGATGAAATGATACTAGCTTGGTTTTTGAAGTATTGAAAATAACAAGCTAGTTATTTCTACAATTGAGCTGTTAGAGCTAGGCCAGAAAAGAAATAAGCTGCAAAGCTCCTATCATATTTTTTGAAAGTGTATCCATAAACAGTGATATCATCTCCATAGATGTTTCCTAATGATATGAGAATGTTCATACCTAGATCATTAATAAAAAGCAGAAAAAGAGGAGGACCAAAGAGAGAGCCTTGTGGATTGTCTGCATTGATCTCATGATCTTCAGAAGACTGGCTATTCACAACTTTCATGGATTTATATGAGAGAAAGAACTTGATGGTTGGGGATTTTGTGTAGTAACCCCATATGTTACACCTTGTCAAAAGCCTTGCTTTAAGCAATCACTCTGGTAACAAATCTACCATTGAGTGTTTAGCCAATTCTGTTGGTGATGACAATTAAAACATCAGTAGTTAACCAAGAGGAGTGAATTCCATAGTATTTGTCACTCAAAAAGGTCAATATTGTAATGGAAATGAATGCTCATCAATATTTATGTAAACAATGCAAACAGCTAACAGCTTCCACAGACTTGGGAACTGTTTCTAGGCAATAGTTAAGCAACTTTGGAGGTAATTCTGGGCTAGTTCTTAAGCACAACAATAGGGATTTTATCTGGATCAGTGACATTTTTAAATTTTTAATGAGTTTGGAAATTTTTCGAGTTGAGATAGTGATGACACAAATTTTGTGCTCCATGAGAAGAGTGAAGTCAAGTAAAGGATGGCCTTGGTCGTCTATTGTGGATTTTAAGGCAAAGCATTTTAAATACTAGTTTATATTTTAGAAATGTTTATATGGGAAATAAACAACCAGATCAAGCTCAAAATATTTGGGGGTTGAAGTGATAAGAATTAAAATAAATCCTAGTCATTAGAGAAGCAACAATTCAAAGAAATGTTTGTTTTAATTACAGTAATATAAAGATTTATTTATGACATCAGAATGAATGTTGAAAGATTTTAACTTTACTATTTAGTGGGATCTAAAATCAAAAATTACAGTTGAATTTAACTTATATGCGCAACAACAAAAATATATTACATAAAAGCAGTAATTTATATAAATTTTCTCAAATTTATCTCTCCTTATAAAAATCTTTTATTTCAAATTTATATCAATTTAAAAGCTGAAGGAATTTATATAATTATATAACTTTAATAAAGTTCATATTTTTCTGTGGCATTCAAACCATTTTGTATAATAATCCAATGAAGTGTATATATTCTGTGAAGTGCATCAAATTTTTGTCAGCCTTTAAAAACCAAAAATAGTGAACTTTTTGCATGATGGAAATTTTCAATATTTTTTATATAAACAAATAATCTGATATTTTAAAATTCTATAAGAACAAGAATTAAGTTGAACTGATGTGTTTC
>OZ038487.1:82125990-82165990 GCA_964036315.1 Acanthosepion esculentum
TTTAATAAAAAACAACACAACTATTCAATATTTCATAATAATTCCCTTTTTTCAAAAATTTAAATCAATACATATTTTGAGAAAATGATTTTCATTAATTGAATTAATTTAAAAAAAAAAAAATTTTACAAATGCAAATTAAATTTCTTTTTGAATGCAATTGCCAATGATAATTCCAAACATAGCTACAGTCCCACAATATTTGCAGTAGTGTTTTTCTCCTTTTCTAGCACATCACTATTATTTTATATGCAATAAGATATTAAATAATATGATAAATAAGTTTAATAAAACTGTTTTGCTTTATGGGGCAGTTTCCATCTGATTTGAGGTAAAACTATGACTTATTGAAAATGAGTAAATTTGATTTACTACTGAAATTATAAATAGGCAAGAAAATTTAAGATTAAATGAAGAAATTGATATAATTAGTGAATTAATCAACTTCGGAAAAAAATAAAGGATGTGGTTGAAAAAAAAATTTTTTGGTATCAGTTATTTTATAAGAGCAGCAACTCTTTTTGTATTATAAGAGCAACATGCTTTTTTGTATTATGATCAAAATGCATTGTCTATCCTTCTTACTGACTAAACATTAAATTACTCAATGAAAATAATAAATTCATTCAATAAGAAAAAGTTAAAATAATAGGCACTCTCCATAAGGTCAATAGTAATTCAATGATTTATGGTCAAGAATGAAATTGTGCACAATCCATAAAATATTTTCAATAAAAGTATCTGTGTATAACTTTTAAAGTTCAATTATTTTATATATGTTATTGGTGGATATAGACAGTTTATCATATTAAAATGAAATATATAAAATTATAACAAGTTTATCAATTTTAATTAAATAAATAGAGGAAAGGTTTTTAATAAATTTGATAAAATATTGATTTGCTTCTTTGTGAAACATGTTTTTTTAATTCTATTTATACAAGGTTAAATGCAAAGTGTTACAAATCTCTGAAAACTTAGAACTGTAGTATTATGTTTAGTAACTTGAATGCTATTTTTCATCATTTCACAAGCAAGATAATAATACCACTAGGATACAGGAGTGAAAGAGAATGAGAAGAATTTAATGAGGAGAATTGAGGAAAAGGACAATAAAAGAACAGGATTTAGGAAAAAGAAGATATCAATTGACATAGCATTTACATTTCTGAAGATTGTAGGTGGCAGGGAAGCAAGAAATCGGAAAGGAATTCCACAAGTGAGAAGTGCAAGAAAAGACACTATTAGAATAGAACTGATGGTTGATGGCAGGTAGAAAAGGTTCTCTGTAGCAATTAAATGAAAGTAGTTTTGTGGTTCTACAAAAGGATGCTAAGGATCACATGGACCAAACATGTGAGCAACGATGAGGTTTTCGAGAGGATGCAAACAAAGAGGAAACTTATACTTAACATCAAGAAGAGGCAGCAGAAATTTCTGGGACACGTAATGAGAAAGGAGGGCTTGGAAAATCTGATATTCACAGGGTGGATAGAGGGAAAGAAGGACAAGGGAAAGCAATGTGTGACATACTTAACGGGCTTTAAGCAAGTGGATGGCAGAACAGGGTTTGAGAGAAATAACAAAAAGACAAAACTTATTGAAAGCTACAAGGGACAGGAGGAAGTGGAGAGCCATGATTGCCTACATTTTGAAGGGACACAACACATAAAAGAAAAAGAAGTTTTTTTTTGGAGGCATTCAAATTTATAAACCATTCTTTGCCACAGTTAACTACTAATTGGAGGTCCTTTTTGAGAGTGATTGCCAGTTTTACTTTGTTTGATCTGTTGGACTTGCTACTAAGACAGGAATAAATAGTTGTGTCATCTGCATAGATTCCTAGCTGGGAACTGATGACATCGGGAAGGTTGTTGATGAAGATCAGAAACATTGTCAGTCCAAGGATAGAGCCCTGGGGGGACCTTACCTTAATAGGAACTACAAGGTAACCAAAAAAGTTCTGTCCATTTTTTGATTAGTCATTGAATGAAGTTGAAATATATATGAAATGCATGTAGCAATTGTTTTCAAATTCAGACAGCCGGAAGTAGGAACATCAGTTTTTATAAAAAACATGTGCACTGTGCCCGGCCATCAGTTATAAGCCGGAGAGCTGTGAGAAGGATGGAAGTGTCTAGAGATCTCGTTCGGGGCTGTTTGCTTTACGACTTCAAAGTGGGCTTATCAGCAGCTGCATCAAGTCACCGCATATGTCAAGCATTTGGGGATAGTGCAGTGGATGAACATACTGCAAGGCGTTGGTTTCGAAAATTCAAGTCGGGAGATTTGTCTCTTCATCATGAGCCTCGCAGTGGACGACCACAGGTCTTGAATGACGGAGTCCTGAAGGCAGCCATTGAAGAGGATACTAGTCTAATGTGTGGTGAACTTGCAAGACAGTTCAACGTTTCTGATGAAACAGTTAGACTTCACCTGCACTGCCTAGGTAAGACATACAAACTGAGCAAGTGGGTTTTGCAAACGCTGCTGGAGGTCCACAAGGGACAACGAGTGGCAGCCTGTGTATCGCTGCTTTCTCGCCACCGTACCGCATCCTTATTCAATTGAGTGCTTACCAGTGATGAAAAGTGGGTTCTGTATGAAACTCCCAAGCGTTCCAGACATTGGTTGTCTCCTCACAATGATGTCCCTCACACTGCAAGACTGCCTATGCACCCATGTAAGATTATGCTTTGGTGTCTGGTGGACAGGTTGTCAAGTGATTCATTATGAACTGCTACCAACGGGCCAAACGGTCACTGGAGACTTATACTCGCAGCAATTGAAACGTGTGCAACAGGCAAATGGCAGAAGGATCCAGCACTGGTGAATCACAAAGGTGTTCTTTTCCTCCATGACAACGCCAGGCCGCATGTCACACGAGTGGTCAGGGATACCATATAGCAACTTGGGTGGGAGACTTTGTGCCATCCACCTTATTCACATGACCTTGCGCCATCCGATTACCACCTCTTCCACTCCCTCGATAATCATCTTCGTGGGAAATCCTTCACCAATGAAGCAGACTTGCGCAAAGCCATCACGGACTTCTTTGCGTCAAAACCCCCCGAGTTCTACCGCAAGGGCATTAAACAGCTGGAGACACATTGGCAGAAGGTGCTGGATGCCGATGGCGATTACTTCGAAGACTAAATATAAGTTACACATACTGTGAAGCGTTTTCTTTTTTTCATTTAAAAACGGACAGAACTTTTTTGGTTACCTTGTAGAAGCCTGTCCATTCAACATGACTTTCATTACATGAATTGGATTAGACCAAATAATTTTTCAGATATACTGTAGCCCTTGACTTTGTTGAGAAAGTTAACATGCCAAACCCTGTCAGATGCCTTTGAGATATCTAGTACCAGAGCCCAAGCTTCGTCATTCTTATCTAAATCTTAATAGACAAACTCAGTGATGATTGTTAAGACATTGCCAGTAGATCTGGAGAAACGGAAGTCATATTGCTTATCCAAAAGGAGGTTGTGTGAAGTAAGAGGCTTAACCAATCTGGTGTTGATTAGAGCCTCTAATTCTTTGCCAAAAAGAGGTAGAAGACTAATAGCAATAATTTGAGGGTTCTGATGATTCCCCAGAGTTCTTAAAAACAGGAACTACAGAGGAGGAATTTTAACATGCGGGAAAGAAAGAAGTAGCAAGACATTTATTGTAAAGTTTGGGGAGAATTGAAGCCAGGTCAGGAGCACATTTCTTTAGGACATTTTTACAGGAATACAATCATATCTGCAAGCTTTGTGGGGATCTAGTTTAGAAATGATAGCAGAAACTATCGATGGAGTTATGTGCCTATCAATCTTCAGAGACTCTGTTCTAGGTGGAAAATGAGGCACAGATACTCCAAATGAGCTGAGAGTGGAGTTGGACATATAAATATATATTTAAACTTTAATACTTAATGATACTGTTATTCAGTCATATTGACAAAATTTACTTGATGCTATCTTATATGAATGTTGATATTTGTTGTCTAGTTTCTATTTTTGATATAGTAGGTAATTAGTCTTCAACTGAAATTTTTCTTTTTTGTTGGCTTTTGTGGCAGAAAGAACATTATACTTTAAAGGAAATTATATATTCAAGAGTTAATTCTGAATGCAACTAGTTGATAACAATTTTGCTACAGACAGTCAATGAGATAAAGTTACCAAACTGTTTTCTGGCTTTTGAAATATGATATAAATGTCTGGAATAATGATGTTGAGTTTCAGGTTTAGAAATCCTTTATTTAAAATTTCAAACATTATTAAATAATTTTGAAATATAAATGCACACACGCACGCACGCACACACACACACACACACTATTTTGGTTGTTCTTATTTGATAATGACAAGTATTTATAACACCAAGAACTTGCATTTTTTTAGATACTTTTCATTATTTATAAATTCATGTAGGTGTCCTACATGAAACAAGTAGCTACTACACTTTATATGACAAAATAGATCTTAATCGAGAAATGTACACAATTGAAATATCTAAAGATGTAATATCACCTTATGTTCATGAGTTATAAATAATTTCAGAATATATTCCTTCACATTTGGCAAACACCAGTTCTTGGACATACTTTTATAAAATTCTATTAATAAGTAATATTGAATGAGAATATTGCAATTCAATGGTAAAATCTAATACTCTAAGTTTTCTGAAATGTCCATAATAGGTGGAGTGACAAACTGTACAAGTCAGGTTACAGTAACTCAATATATTGATCACAAAATCAATTGTAGTGAGTATTGTTTGAACAGATTAAAAGTAACAATACAAATATTGATAAACCCAAAAGTAACAGGATTATTTTTATCCAACCACAAGAAAGCATTTCAAAGTTGATTAAAATGGTATAAATAGAGAGAATATTAATTAACTAAATATAAAACAATAAGAAATGAGGAATACAAAATAAAGCAAAAAAGAATAAAACATAAAAAGAATAATGTACTAAGAAAATATTCATATTATTTTAATTTTCTTTTGGAATAAAAGATAGGCTTTTCTCTGTATTAATCAAATTGAAGCAGTAAGCCAATCTTCATACTAAATTTGCAAAATCAAATCTTAATCATGAAAAAATATGAAAATATTAAGAAAAATAATTATTTAAGTGCATTTCATAAAAAGATGATTAAAAAACAAAATGGTATATGCTGGAATATTGTGAAGAGAATTTAATTTAAAGGCCTAAAAAATAAGAAATTCTAGTAAGTTTGGCATATCATTGAATTTATCTACCATAGTTCATATGGTTGTTGAGATTCTCTAAAAGATATCAATGTTGGCACACTGATTTCTAAAAAATGTTATTCACATGTGTTATTAAAATTTGCAGAAATATATTTCTCACTTTTATTAAACTATTTAGTGTTGAAACATTAAAAATGAAACTTTTTCCTTTTTCATGTAACATTTAGAAAATAATGTTTTTTCTAGTTTCTGTTTTCACTGTAAAAGTCAGGAGAGTTTTCTACTAATATTAATGACCCTGAATCACATGACATTAGATAAATCAGTGTCATTGAGTTATATATAATTACATCACTTAGAATATATAAAACTACATAATATGATTAAGACACATTATTGCCTAAATATATAATTTAACATACCTTACTCTGATAAGAAGAAACCAATACTTAGGCACTTACCTGAAAAGAGAGTAAAATGAAAGAAAAATTAAGTTTAATGTTTTTATAAAATATTCATAACAGGGAATGTCAATCAATATAAGTAGATTGAGTTTTAAACAAGTAATTATTTTTCCAAAAATAAATAAATAAAAGATCATATGTAGATGAAATGCAAAAACATTTGTAAAACTGATGATATTTTCTGAAAATACATGGAATAATATAATGCAATGTCTTCACCCAGAAATTAAAAAGTGAATTAAAATTTGTAATAAAATGATTAATATAACACATGCAAAGAATTTTTCAATAATAAATACATAACTATTAAGGTAATCAATTCAATCATCTAAGTCTTAACCATGCAAACTTGGAGTCTACTTCAAAACCATTACTTTAGCTATTAATCTACAAAAATATTACAGTTTAAAAGCAAGATTTCACTCTCTTAAAGGTTCCTTTTTTGTTGTTCCAAAAGATTATGGATCAGAATGGAAAAGGAATTCTTTACTGCATAATTAAAAAAAATCACCTTATTTTGATCTTCACTATTTCAATTTTTTCATCCATTAATTAATTACCAGGAATCCTGTATTTATCGAGTACATCTTTATCTCTTCGTCTCCTTTCAAAATAAAAATAATGGCTGTCTTTTGGAGATTTTTGCTTTGCCAATCAGCACAATGGGAAGACCATTCTTTAAAGTAATAAACTAAAACTCTGCAAACAAACAGAGAAAAAAATCTGTTTGTTGCACTCAGCTTTGATTCTGCTTCTGTTAACAACATAATTGTCAATCTTATCAACAAGGGAATTCTTTCAGTTTCAAAGACAAAATAGCAAATGAACATTGCAATTCTCAAAAGAAGCTCTTCCTTATAAAGCTAGTTCATTCTGTGTATTTGTTCAAGCCAGTAAAATTGCAATGTTCTTACAGTCTAGAATGCATTGGTTATGGTTGAACCCACAAAAATCAATAAGATAACACTGGATTGAGATGCAATGGCAGTTGTTGCAGTCTTAAACTGAAAAGAAGACATTGCCATTGAGAAAATTTTATCTTATTAAAAGTTAGACTGTATCAAAATGAGCAACTCAGCTATGACTATTATTACTAATAACAATAATTTTCTGGCAAATAGGTAAGATGAAAAATATGCCCCATTGAATAAAAAACAGATGATAAAAGATTTTTTGAATGATGTTAAGTAGAAAATTACTAGCTTAAAAAAATAAAAATATACAATAATAGAATATGCCTAATGGTATTTTGTTTTTATCTTATTGAAGTCTACTATGTCTTGTGGACATAAAGAAAATAAATAGCAGCAATCTATTTTTTATTTTTCTATCTTTTAACTCTTCAAATATAAATCTTACAGCTTTTAAATTAGTTATATGAATCTAAATATAAGAAATAATACAATTATTTTAGAGGTTTTAAAAGCAATTAGTATTGTTTTACATAGAAGAACGTGTTCAAATGTTCATAACAAAAATTCACTAATTAATATTGTATGAAACATTTTTGTTTGCTAAACTATAATCAAATTACCATCATTCTGATAACTTGAGGAATATCAAACAACCAAATTCATATTTATCTTCATGCACTTTGAGGTCAATAATTCAAGTGTCTTATTATTTTACAATAAAATTTTTTGTTTGAATTTTTGGAAATCACTAAGAAAGAGAGTAAAATTTAAATTTTTTAGTAAATAATTTTAGAAATTAAAAAACTTAAGCATAAATAACATTTTTAATTTAAATTAATTGAAGGCTGGGAAAATTATTTCTTTTTTATAGTATGTGGTATTATATTTAGATATAGAGATGCAAAGCTAATGCTGCTTTTATTCAAAATAAGTCCATTTGTCATTTGGATATTGTCCAAAAAAATTGACACAAAATTTTGAATGATCAACATGTAATGAATCATAGTAATGAGCTTAGAGGCAACAGTTAATCCTAATGTCATTGGAAAGGTTATGAACCACATCCCTCCACCCTTGAAATATTCTTCTTATTCATGAGGAATAGAGAAATTCCTGAATAACAGATTAGTGTTGTATTGATTTTAAAAATTATGTCAAATATTCTCCAAATAAATATGTGAAATGCAAAATTTCTTCAAAATACTAGAATATTTGTGTGCATAGGAATATTTGTTATTGTACACATGTATAAAATATGAGTGTAAATACATACAATTGTATGTGTGTATGATTGTGAATAGTCTATCATAAAAGATGTGTTCAAATGCCACATAGATAAAACTAACCTTGGTTGAATCTAATGCAAATCATCTGGGATTCTAAATGATATTACAATGCATAGTAGTGGATAAAAGATTTAAAAAATGATTAGAACATTTGATCTAAAATCTTTGTGTTTTGTCATTGATTTATTATCATTGTATTTTTAATATTATAAGATTTTACAAAAAGTAAAAACAGTTTATAATACTTGTAGATAGTATTTGATTAATAAATAAGATTTTTTGTTGATATTTTGTTAATATTTCATTGTTTATTGGTATCCCCTTCTGAAATTTTGATTATATAGGATAGCATGTTGAAAAATTTTCAGCTTGGCTCATCTCCATACAAACATCAACATTTTATTTTAATCTCTTATTGGTTATGCCTAGAACTTTTCGGTACCCCTGCATACTTCTTGAGTAATATTTTTATAAGGAATATTTTTGGAAAAAAACAAGATAAAAAGTGAAAAATAGTGAAATAAATATGAAACAGAATGACAAGACAGAAGATAAGAATACAACCCCCTTTTGTCTTTAGAAAGAACAATGTTATATCAACTTCTTTGAAATGAATAAGCAGAAATAATAATTAAATTTATATTTTCTTGTTTGGTAAACAATAATTATCTATGTTATTGGAAGTTATTTTTAGCTTCAATATTTTAAAATGGGATAATAAGAGATGCTATTTTGGTTTTTGTTGGTTAAAAGTTCCTATAGCTTTATGTTGTATATGTGCCTGGAAATGCAGAATGAAAGTAGCACTAAATGAAATAATTTCAGGTGATTAGCATTTCATTAACAAACAGTAGTTAATTTTAGTAAGATTTCAATATTCCAGGAGATGTGAATAAACATAAAAATCAACTAAACTTTCAAATAAAAATGTTATCACACAGATGCACATATACACATGTGTGTGTGCATGTGTGTGTATGTGTGCATGTGTGTGCATGCATGTGTATGTGTGTGTGAGTGTGTGTATGTGTGAGAAAGAGAGAGAAAGAGAATGTACATAAGTTTTGATAAGGTTGTAGTAAAACTGATGAAATAGATTTATTATTAGGTAATTTAAATAAGTTGGTTTATTTAGTAAATTGTTTTCTGTTATTTCTAACATTAAGTTTATTGCTTTGCTCAATTATCTGCTGTCTTTTATTCAACTTCATAATCCTATCCTTTTGCTCTAGATAAGTTTTATAATCTTTCAGGGAATTGAAATGAAACCTTTTTATTAAAAGATTTTGTAAAGACCAGAATAAATTGTAATACAGAGTTAGGATATGTGCTGAATATGGTGAATAATTTCTGACCAAACTGTAAAAGGTTTTACCTGGTAACCAATGAAATGTGTGATCTAGCATTATCCTAATAGAATATTAGTTTTTTCTTTTAACTAATAGATTCTTGTTGTTGATTATTGCTTTATTTAGTCAAATTTGAAGCAGTTCTTGTTTGAATTGAGTGTTTGATTTTCTGAAAGGAGTTCTACAAAGAGGTTTCTTTTCTAATCTCACCATATACACAGCCTCATTTTCTTTGAATGAAGACAAACTTTTGGTGAAATTACAGATTGTTCAGTTTGCTTGCTCCTTGTGCTTGCAGGATATGGTGTTGTAAAATATCCATATTTTATTGTCTTCCTGGAATATTTTATTGTTTAAATAATGATTCACAAGTAGAAATACAATCAAGTATTTTATTTCAGTGTAAGTTGGGTGGAAGCCACACATCAAAGTAAATAACATAACCAATTGGTGTAAATGATTTTACTGCTTGATTTGATAGCTATCAACCTCAGATATTCTACTTAACTGAGAAGCATTGTGAAACTTCACAATCAGTTTTTGACACATTTTATCATCTATGGTACTTTCTCCTGCCCTGTTCAAATCTTTGTGTTTGGGTTGCATTTATATTTATCAAAATAAAAATGACATAATATGTTTATTATTTTCTTTCATCTTAATTGTTAGATCTAATAAACAAAAATATGTTTCTTTTGACAAATTTTAAAAAATGCATGATGATATGACAGCTGTCACAATATTAAAAGTAAAAAGTAAAATATTTGAATGTAATTAGTTAAAGAAAATACTCCTAATGCCATTTAAACACAAAAGGAGAACAAATGTTTTGGGTCATTCAGTAAAATTGGAACATTGTTGAAATTAATAATCTATAACATCTAAATCTTTATGAATATCCAATCTTCTTGTCTGTTGTGGTAAACAATAAATTTTATACAAATGAACAAAACTAAAGAATGCAGTATATTGTATTATACATTATCTCAAGTAGTAAAGCTGCCCCAAGGGATGTGTTTCTGACAGTGTCATATATAATATTTACATGCTTGATTATTAGGAAAAAAGAAAAGAAAAACAATTTTTTTTCATGCACTTAGAGTTTGATATAAAATTGAAAGGCAATAAAAAGAAAACAGAAAAAATCTCAGCCACAACAAAGGAGATACTTTGAATAGGAAGTGTTTTTCTATTTGATCAATGAGAAGTATGAAATAAAAGACTAATATTTCCAGATATTCTTTCTTGGTAAGTCTGCCTAAGGGACTGCACATATTTTGATATTGTACATTATCTTAAAAAACTAACTGCATAATCGGTAAAAACATTAAAAAATGGATCACTGGCATTATCTGTATCTTTTACAAAAGAGAAAACACTTATTTATGAGTTGCACTTAGATATAAGAACTATCAATACAAATTCTTTGCAAAAATACATGACCATATATTTAAACAATTGATAAACAGGCTTACCAAGAAAGTAAGTAATTCCTTCCAAGCAGAAAAGATATATTTATGATCAGTCAATTGAAGGTATCATTTTTATTCTTTATAACTCATAAATAGAGAAGTGTTGCAATGACACACAAACAATTATTTGTGACATATTATAAGGAGATAAAACAGGATCAACTTAAATGTTCTTTGCATCATAGAAGAATATAAGCAGGAATGAAGATTAAAGATCATTTAAATATATAAATTACAGTACTTTTGCCAAAGATATGCATCTGCAATCGATATATCCAAATAAATAATGATATTAATTACAATTTTCTGATCACTCATTACAAAAATAAGGTTAAATCAAATAGAAATCACAAAAGAATGTTATTTCCAAAATAATTAGCTTTTCATTTTATTTGATATTTATGTAATTAAATATAAATATTTTTGTGTTTTTTGTTTATAAACTGTAAATGCTGGAAATGTTAAATTTCTATAGTTTCTAAAGTAAATGAACAAATTCTGAGTTGATGAACAAGGATTTTTCACTTATTTATTTAACATATTGGAATCACTTTAATAAATTAAAGAAGGTAATTATTTTATCAATAATAAAGCTTATGAATGACCTAGTTCAATTTCTCAGACCTAGACTTTATATGAAAAATTACTTTGGACACAATCTAAAGAGATTTGGAGGTATGTGTTAAACACCGCACTTTTTTATTTATATATTTAACATCATAAACAAATGATTAATAATTTTGTTTGGGCTTAATAAGATAAATAGATGGTAAAACAAGAAACAATGAGATGATATGCATATTATAAAATAAGACATATATTTTTTTATACAGGAATTTTTTAAACACCTAAAACACATCAGGAACTTCTGTGAAGTAAATTAGCATGACATTTCTGTTTTATAAAATATACACTTTATATATATATATATATATATATATATATATATATATATATATATATATATATATATATATATTTATATAGTTTACTCTCCTATCATGAATGATAAATGAGGATCAGCATTGGATAATGTCTTTTGTTTTACACTTATGCATGCTAGCAAGGGCTATTGTGGAGAAAGACACAAGAGAAAGATTTGTGCTTTCTTAAGTGTGATACTAGCCCAGCCTTGCTGCTGGTGACAAAGTCACACTGACAGATGAAATTTTGATGTCCAACTGAAAACTGAATGCTTGGGGTTTGCTAGTTGTCCATACAGCACCTTTTTTGGAATTCTATGCTCATCCATTTTCACAACATGACCAGCCCACCTAAATTGTATCTTTGCTAGAATGGTTTCAATGCCTGTGATGTTGTTACATTTCTTCAGTATTGCACTATTCTTGACACTGTCATTCCATTTTATATCACATATGGCATGAAGACAGCACATGTGAAAGGTGTCAAATTGATTTATGTGCTTACGGCACAGGGTCCAAGTTTTAGCACCATAGAGAAGGGCTGAGAGAACGACTCATCTGTATATGTTGATCTTTACTCTGAGAGATGCATTTTTGGTGTTTCCATCAGAAGAGACTGTTGGTTTCACTGTTTCACAGAATTTATCAAGGATAGTTTGAATGTCTTCTAGACTGTGTGCTTATAGAGCAGCAACATTTACAAAGAGAAGATTGCGTATCAGCTGCAAAGTTTTGATTGTGCTTTAAAACATTGCTGATTGTATATGTATGTATATATATATATATATATATATATATATATATATATATATATATATATATATATATATATATGTATATATATATATATAGTGTGCTGGGTGCCATTCCATTAATTTGTCATTTTTAAAACCTTTTTTAGCAAGGTGATCAAGAGATTGATCAATTTTAAAGATTATAAAGAATCATTGTCTTCCATAAATATACCCTGTAGTTTAAAGCTTTTTTGGTTGTAACCTGTACCACCCAAAAAACACCTTGTCCAAGAACTTACAATAATTATCTGCATTTATCTTGATATCATCATCAACTTTGAAAGGACATATAATTTTACTGCCTACAATACTAGTCCAAAATCCCACTTCACCTTCCCACTGTTCTGTGTTGTGTTTTTGAGAGAAACAACTACTACAACCATCAAGTCTATCAAAAGTAGTTTTACATTGATCACTAAACATAATGCTCAGAAATCAATTATTATATACTTCTTTGCTCAACTTGCAGGTTTCTATTTGTGATGTTAATTAAATGTATTTATACAATGTTCTAAATATTCATATATTTAACCAATGTTCTTAATATTCTGCATTTTTCTTTTGAGTTATACTCTCAACACCAGCTTCTTGGGGGTTATTTCTTACTGGTTATTTTACTTGTTTATTATCCTTTTAATTTTTCTCATATATTTTTGTGACATTCTTTAAACTATTTTCCTTTCTTATTCTTTTCTTGCCAATATTTTTAATTTCTTTTATGATTGTTTAGTTATCTTCTTTCAGCTTTTTTGTAATTTCCAAAACTGTATTCCCATCACTCAATAACTTTACAATATATACCGGGTGTAACAGCAAAATTGTCCAAATTGTGTTATGGCATAAGTGTCCATCCCACAAAATGTTTAATATCTAAAAAACTCTAAACTAATTGAGTTTCTTTTTTCTAGGTTTTCAGATAAGATGTTTCACCATCTTGATACCATTTGTTGTAAGTATCACTGAAAAACCCTTTGAGTTATTTAGCTAGAAAAAGAACAGTTTAAAATCATTTTGTTTCAGACCCACTGTCTTCTTAAATGAGCAATGGTGAGAGGAAAAGATCATTCAGGCTTTCAGTAATGTTACCAACATTCATACTCTGGCTTCCATCTTCAAAGTCCATTAAAGAATAATCAAGAGAATGGTGAATAAGTTTATCTACTTACTGAATTTACCATAAATAGTTGATTCCATATTTAGTTTTGAACACTTAATGAAAGTTTTAGAAGTTTCTATCTATTATAGTCATACTTATAAATTTTTAAAAAATTTGGTGCAGGTCAAAATTATTGCCCCCACCCACTAATGGAAATTATGAGATAATATTGCTCTGTAGTAGTTGTAATGTTTTTTCTCTTAATTTGACATTTAATACAAACACCCTTTGGAAATGAAATAGTACTGACCTGATTTTATAACATTCTAAAAGGTAATGAAAAAGACAATATATGAGTGCCATGTACCATGATAACTCATTCATTCTTCAACCATGGCAAAGATAGCTGAACTTAACAAGAAGCTCTGAATGAAGATAGTTGATGTGTACAAACAAAGTGATGGATATATAACACTTTCCAAAAATTTAAATGTTCTTAGATTGAAAATTTGTAGCATTATCAAGAAGTACAAGAAGACTCATTGTTTCGAGAATAAATTATCGACTATCAGAAAACAATTTCTGTTTGGATGGAAAGGAAAAATGTTAGAGATGTCTCGAAGAATCCTCACTTAAAGACAAAAGACATTGTCAATGATGTAAAGACAACAGGGTTGATGAAAACAGTCACTAGATGCTTTCATTGAGCAGTTTTGTGGTAATATGTTTACTTGTCATTGAATTAAACTGTATATTAAATACTTATAATTGTAATGAATATTATCATTTTTTTTTAAATTTTTATATTTGTGTCTGTTTTTAAGTTTTTAAGTCTGTTATGGACATGCATATTTTCATGTTTTTACATGTGCTCATGTGTTCCTTCATAAACATAATTGTTTTTCAATTGTATATTTCGTAATTCATAAATGAAATTGTTTTTCAATTGTATAGTTTTCAATTGTATATTTTAAATTTTTATTTTGCATTGTTATTTTTGTATGTATTTATATCTTTGATTGTTTTATATGCTTTTATTTGTTTTTTAGTATGCAAGTTGCAAAGTAAATATTTCTTAAAATGTTTGCATTTAACAATTAATTCATTTCTTTTGTCTGATAATTCAATTTGATTATTGAAATTTATTATATAAAATTTTTCTTCTAAACACAGTTTAAATTTTCTATTATTAATATTATATAGGGGTAATTTTTATGATTTCCATTTAATTTTAGTTGAAATATTTTTCTTTTTAACTCTAATTTTGATAATGTGTAATTTGTGTATCTGTCTATTTTAAATGCCATTTTATCATTATTACATCTTTCTTTAAAAGTTGTTTCACTTGCTCCTATATAAATTTTTTCTTTTGTGTTAATGTCATTTAATGCAGTTGCTTTATAGATTATATTATTAGTTAGATATTTATTATTAAGTGGACAGTTGTTTTCATTTTGACAACTAGAATTATTACTGCTATTATATGGATTTTTATCATTATAATTGCTATTATTTTTGTATAATATTTTTTCCATTGTGTTTATTTATTATTTTCTCCATATTATTCATACAACTATAACTGATTTTAATTGTATTTTTATTAATGATTTTTGATAGTTTACTATTTTTAGGGAAGTGTTTTTCAATTATTTTTAAAAACATTTTTCCTATTTTTGTTTTTATTATATTATTATAAGGTGGATTAAATGAAATTATATTTCTTTTTCTTTTATTTTTGTATGTATTATTGTTAGTTATGTAGTCTAATTTATTTTAATAACCACTTTTTATTAATGCTGTATCATATATTTTTTATTTTCCTTAAATATTTTTATATTGCTAGAATTAGTTACAATTATTTTATAAATAGATATTAGTATCAATATCTGCATAAAAAACAGATATAGAAAATAATATTATCAATGCTCTATTTTTATAATATTGAGCACTATATGAAAATATCTGCTTCACTTTTAAATCTTAAATTTTAAAATTTATACACACACACACACACACACATACATATATATATCTATATATATTCTGTTTATATGTTATTTTAATAGATCCAATTTATTTAAGTAAATGCTCTGTTTTTAATTAAACAGTATTACATTTACTGGCCTGAATGTTCAAGAAATTTCATGGAAAATATGCATTCTTCAACAGGAATCGAACATGTATCCTATACAGAAATTTCAAGAACATTCAGACTGGTAAATGTAATTAATACTGTTTAATGAAAAACAGAGCATTTACTTAAATAAATTATATCTATTACAATAACTTATAAACAAAAAATGTATGAAATAACTGTCGGACTTAATCCATTTCATATTCATAATATATATGTGTGTGTGTGTGTGTATTATTAGGATATAAGATCCAAACGAAAGAACACACACAAACAGACACAGACACACACAAACATATATATATAAAATGAGAGAGAGAGAGAGAGAGAGAGAGAGAGATCATATTCTTTTAATGCAACAATGTTTAAATAAATTTTTTGATACAATTTTATAATCAAAGATGGCTAAATAGGTAAATTAATACTTTTTAAAACATTCTGATCAGCTAATCCAATTTAATGATTTGTCATTTATTCAAATATAATTTTTTTCAAGTATTTTGATGAGTTTTTAAACTGATACAAAGCACATTAACTCAACAAAACCAGAAAAGATATGAGTATAAGAAATAATATATAAAGTAAACCCAACAGCAATTAAAACTGAATGTATTTGAAATGGACAAGATATCCAAATTACTGTTTTTGAGACAATGAAGTAATTGTGATAATAACTTCATTCTTTGTACTGTCTTGGATTTTCTTTTCCAATTAAGCTACACTTTGTAAGAGAGTAAAATAATGCACTTAAGATATGTCTGCAATTTATTCTTGCCATTTAAAAGGAAACAGAAACATATAGGAATACTTTTATTTCTTTCTTTTGGAATAAAAATGGAGAATTAATTATCATGATTTAAAAAATATTTCTTTTTAAAAATTTGTATTTTATATTTTCATTATAGCACTTAGGTTTAGCACCCATTTAAAGACAACTAGAAATGAAACCATTGTTAAATAATATGAATAAATTTTAACTCCAATTACAAAGGAATAAATGGATAACTAATTAATCTAATAGAATTTTTATGATGGAGAAATTAATTTTCTAAAGATAAAAATGTTTTGGAAATCTTTCTAATAAATAACATTTCGTTCACTTGTCAGGGAAATTTTTAACAACATTTTTAGACAAGACAACCATGTGTTTAATAGTTTGCTTTCTGCCTTATGTTATTAATATTATCTAAAATGGCAGGTCCAACTGTTATCATTCATTACCATTTGACAGTAATAAGTTATGAATATAAGATTGCCTCCTCTAAATATACATTAATATATGTTAAACAAATGCAAAATGTATTGCAGAACATATATGAATTTCTAACTTGGTTACAATGAATCACATTTGAAAACCTAAGAACCTGCATGAATATTTTTGGTTCTTTATAACTAGCTTTTGAAATGGTACTAAATGAGAATAATGTAAGTGCTCAATGCATTGTGTTTACATATTACAATGAACACCTCTGAAGAAAAATAACAACTAAAATGAAATGAAATGAGACAAAGAAATTGTATTCTTTTTCTATGAAATATTTTAGTTTTTTCCTTACAGTGATGTTACCCTGTATAGGGCCCACTTGAGGTAGATGGTTACAGAGTAAGATACATAGTTTATGTGGAGAAGATAATGGCTATTCTAGACTTGAAATGGTTAAGGTTGTAGTAATTGAGAAAACATACTTTTGGGAGTCAGTTCACAGGAAGAAGCTGCTCGAGTGGAACTTAAATTTCACTAATGTAATATGAAGGGAATGAGGATTGTTCATGACAATGAGCATAGCATGGTGGATATTAACCATGAAGGTTAGAACTGGTGGAATAAGTAATGAAATTCTTTACAAGATATTCCTGTTTCTAAATTTTTAAATATTCTAGTACTAATTAGCTACTATTTTTCAACTGTTGCTCTGTCATTTCCAGTATACAATACTCTAACACTGACCTATCAATTATTGTAAACAGCAGAGAAAAAAAAAACATTTTTTCTTCTACAGCTAAGCAATGCATAAGCCAAAAGAGTCAAATCAGGGAACTGATCTCATTGTTTAAATCTACTGCTATCCAAACGAACAATTCCATAATAAAAATCAGAATCAGTTAAATGTTGCCTTTTTTTTATAAAAAATAAAATGCAAACCAGCTTGGTAGAAACAAGCTAATAAATTAGGAAATACAATGATCCATATAATTAATAGCAAGCTAGTAGTTCATATGGAGAAGGCTATCATTAACTTGGTTCCAATGAGAGAAACAATAACAACAGATACTATGATATCAAAACACAAGAAAGTAGTGGAAGTTGCTGTATAAATTTCCGGTTTCTTGACCTTACACAAGTAAAATTCAGAAGTTAATTTTTTTAAAGTAGCATGCTAAAAATAAATATTTACAGCTGTACAGAATTTGGTGAATACATATAGGTTTTTTTATTTATTCTTAATTATGAAAACAAAAGGAATAAGAAAAAATAGTTTAAAATAGTCTAACAAAAATAACTACACACATACAAATATGAACAGTGTGGGCATAGAAATTAACACTGGTGATTGGCAATTTCATATCTTAAGAGATAATCAGTTACAATGCAGTGTTGATTTCTATGCCTACACTCTTTACATATGCACTATCCCTGGTATTCAGCCCCATAAATAAAGCAAATTTTAAACAATATAATCAAATTAAAAAACACGCACACACACGCGCGCGCACACACACACACACACACACATACACATTGTGTAAATGTGTGTATGTAAATAACATGTATGCACATTGTTATATATAACAAGCTACCTGTTTATTTGAGTTTGGTTGCTTCTGTTTAATTGTTTAGTAGTTGAAACAGAAGCAATTTTATCTTCTGGACTAATTGTTTATGTTCAAGCCAAGATAAATGCTTAAATTCTAAATACTAATGTTCAAATCCAGTGAGTTTACTCTAATTAGAAAATGGGTGCTACATAATTTAATTTTCAAAATCTTTTGCAGTATATTTATATACTTGTGAAATATGCAGTACACAATGGTACAAATATTAATTTATGTATATAACTCTAAATTCCTTTGTTTTTTTGTCTGTAACAAGAGAACATTGGGATATCTCGATTAAATTTATCATGTACACAAACATAATGCAAGTGAAAATCCTGTCAAGGATGAATATATGAATTTATATAGTTTCTCTCAATTTTGTTCTTAATTACAAATTCTTTTTTTTTTCATATAACCTGCATTTAAAATACATTATGTACAATCATATGCTTTTTTAGTTTTCAGCAATGTGTTTGTCGAACAAAATTGTTTTATATGTTAGGAAAATTCCAATGCATAAAAATTTTTCTGTTTTTTGTTCATAAATATTTATTCTATCATTAGCAATATGATCTTAAAGAGAATTAACATTCAAGCCTTGTAAATAATTTGTTCACTTATACACATATACTTTATATGTATCTTGTTTTTAACTTAATTACTCTTACCTGCTATTTTTAAATTCCTAAATCAGATATTGGATCAGATAAAAGTATTTTTTGTTTTTGAAATTAGAACTGATGTCTTTCTGGTATTAACTAAGATAGATCTGGGTAAGATTCAAATCAACATACTTCTACTTCTTTCTAGGTTTTATTCAGATAAAACAGAGATAATACACTTTATTCTGAGACAGTTACAAGTAATAAGAATTCCTCTTATAAAGGTAACAGATCTTCTGTTTCTTCATTATCTTTTTAGAGTTATTATTTTTATTATAGTTGTGTATTCTTTTTTAGATTTCATTTTTATTCACATTACACACACACACACACACACACAAATATATATATATATATATATATATATATATATATATATATATATATATATATATATATATATATATTGTGCTGGTGCATATTATATATGAAGAGACTATTGAAATTTCATGTGCTATAAATTGAATAAAATAAAGTATTAATCAGAAATCATAAATGAACATATTTTGAATAAACTTTAGAGATTGAATATTATTAAAGTCATTATTTTTATCAGCACTTAATATTATATTATATTTTATTTAAATACATTCACGCGACAAGCTTCATGTCTACTTTATCATTATTTTACACACATATATATATATATATATATATATATGTATATATATATATATATATATATATATATATATATAAAAATATCCTACTGCATCATACTAATTTTTACACACTTTTATGTCGAGAATATTTGCTACACATATTTGAATATTATCTGTTACTTCATTACACATGACAATAAGAAATACCCAAATACAACATACCAATAATCTGCATCTCTTTGCTTTTTATCATTTTTTATCATTTCTATCTGTTTTCTTTTCTCTGACAAAGCTTTAATAAAGGGAAACATGTTAGATTAAGATTTGTTTCCTACTTGTTTTTTATCCTATCATATATATATATATATATATATATATATATATATATATATATATATATATATATATATATATATAATGAGACCAAAAGAGAGAGATAAACAGGATATAGTTTCAGTTTCATGCCTCAAGCAATTTTCAGACCAAGTATTGCTAACCTTTTTACAGGCTATATATATATTTTACTAAGGAATTAAGGAAATTGGGGAAAAGAAGAAACTGCCTCTTTCCCATGAGCTTGTAACCTGTAGTATGTGCTGGAAGAGGCAGATTTAGCCTCAGCCAGGGCCTCTTGGCCTGGGCTGGAAAAGCAACCACTGTTTGACTTCTGTAGACTGAATGCTGCTTTCATCACTGTATAGAGTGACATCACTAAGCGCCCATCACATGAACCATGTGACGTCATCTTGTCAAAGGGAAATGATTACTTTTTGTATTGCTACAGCATCAAATGACAAAATGCATCTCATTTTCCACAGTTGTGAAAATATACATAAGTGCACATATACAAACAAATTCATCTATAAATAAGGATTTTCAAATATCCCCACTATTCCACAAAATATTAATAATGGCAAAAATGGTTGATCTTTGGTGAGCAGCTAAACTGCTTAAATCATGACCCCTTTCTCTCTCATACATACATGTCACATCACAAAATCACTCATACACAAATGTATACAAATTTATTCATTAGCAAGAATTATGAACATTTAGCCTGTTCCTAAAGAAAAAGTATTAACCCAGATGTTAATACTTTGAAGTCTTTTCATTGACATAAATTTTATATCACTCTGATAACAGTAGCCTCTGACATCAATAAAACAGCACTTAAAACAAACTCAGGGCCCATCTTTTATCAGTTCAAAAGCATAATAGGTGATAGAAACATAAAATGCCTAAAATGAAAGGAATATTTTTCCCATAAAAATTACTTATTATCCAAGTAAAACAACAGAAGTAAGGATGCCTTGAACATGCAACTATATAAATGAAACTAACTGTTAATTATATAGCATAGCCTGCAAATAAAAGTAGTTTTTCTCAGTTTGATAGTTGAATTCATACAGGTATTTGTGACCTGCATTGTCTTAAAAGTTCCCTTAATACTTATGATATTAATACACTTAATATTAATAAAATAGAAATGAAAGAAAGCATATTATATTATCACTTTTGTTTTTATTTTATTAGAGAAAAATTTTAAAACTTTGTTGTTGACAATATAAAATATTGGTTAAAAATATACATGTATTTATATAAATGCTTGCTTATATATTTATACATAGTCATAGGACATATTTATGTGTCTTCTTAATTAGGTTAGACTTTTGCTGGAAAGCAAAGATATAACCTGCTACTTAATCATATATCATCCATCAATGTCTAAATTTTATTTTTAACAGTTGTAGGTTAAGGAAATATCAATGGTAAGGAATCTTTAATCAAGAAAACTAAAATATTAAATGAGATTGATGTATTTTCTATTTTAACAAATAAAATTCATTGTTATACATGTAAAAATATCTTTATTCACTAGTACATTTTTTATACTTTTGTACATTTTTGTACATTACCCACATCTTGTATTGCTATACATTTTAAAGTTAATTTTTATGAAAGAATAAATAAAATTTCACATGAGTTATATTATAGGACCTTTGTATTGTAATACCTATTTCTACATTTTTTGCTTCTGTCTTTTCAAAGTGGTTAATTGTTCATCTAAATATGTGTGCATATACAAGCACAAATAGCAGATATATAGGCTTTTACAAATCTTGTTGGGACAAAACTTATGCAATCTCAATTTCTTTTGTTTTGGGGCAAATTTTCTTAAATAGAATGAGCTGACAAACTCTTCACGACAACATTTCTAAGATAAACATTAGGATAAAAAATCAATTGAAAAATGAACATGCCACTGCATATACAAACAAAATGAGAAAGGCAAAAGAAAATGACTGGGTAAAAATAAGTGAATCATACTTACATAAATAATATATTTAGAAAGTAGAAGTTAATATTTTAATGTGAATTTATGAGTAGTTTGTATCAATGTTTTTCTAATATGACTGACACATTTTATCTTATAAAATTGTTTAATTTTAAGTTACTTGAAAAACCATAAACTACTAACTCTAAAAACTTAAAATCTTATTTAAATTTAGATATAAGTAAAAAAAAATCATGAAGCTATTCTGAAACTACTTCAGAATTGTTGATTTGAGTTTCTACAGGAGACTGAGATACTGGATTACAGGTTACAAATAGTAAACTTGACTACTCATCTCCAAAGTTTGATTCATCTCTTCCCTTATTCTTGATTGTCTATTGATTTTTAAAGAGATGCGTTGTCAGATTTTGCATTTCCCTTGATTTGGCTGCCTTTACTGGAAGTAGCTCCTAGTAAAGAAGCTGATCTGGATGAGAATTTCTCAATGAGGTAGTTGTATGAATGTAAGAGGAGGAGGTAAGAGGTGCAGATTATGATGATATGTATGGAAGATAACAGCTGTCCCTAGACTTGAAGAGGTTAAGATTGAGGTAGTTGTGGAAACATCCTCCCTGGAGTCTGTTTTGCAAAGTAGCAGGTCTTGGGAAGAAGATATCTGAATAAAACTAGAATATGAAGAGAATGAAGATGATTTGTTCTAGTGTACATGGTATTAGCTGTGACAATTTGAACTGATAAAACTAATGAATGTAGCTCATTGGAACATTTGGCATGGTGATACAGTAGCTCAAGGCTTGTGACATTTTGTCTATGAGAAAGGGGTTATAGATTGGAAAATAATTCATTACCTTCAAAGTCTTTTGAAGGTAATGCTTTTGAACTCTGTCAAGGCTGAAAAATTATGATTGTGCAGCTCCAACTAAGATATGGCAGCAATACTCCATTTTTGGTTTGATCTGACTTTTGTAAAGATAGAGTATGGCAGGAGGAGTTAGGTACTTTTTCTGTAGTTGCATAAGGAATTGAACATTTCACCAGCATTTTTAGTGGATTGTATATATGTGTTCACTTGAGGTCTGGGGTGAACTTGAGTCCCAATAGATATTCAAAGCAAGGAGTCTCCATAAGAGTACAACTGTTCATTATAATCGGTAAAGATGCAAGGTCTACTTGGTGCTGATGAAATGTTAGCTTGTTTTTGGATGTTACAAACCATTCCTCATCATTAAGCTGTTAGAGAAATTAAATCAGCTGCCAAGATCTGGTCATCTAGATTTTTGGATGTGCATCCATAAACTGTTGTACCATCTGCATAAATATTTGCTAATGATCTGAATATTTTCTTAGGCAGATTGTTAATATAAAGCATAAATAGGGCAGGATTGAGAAGAGAGCTTTATGGAATGTCTGTATTGATCTCATGAGTTTCAGAAGACTGACTATTAACAACAGATCTTGGCAGCCAGATTTATTTTTTTAATCATTTCACCCTAAGAAGACAATAAAGACACTAAGACACAAGGGGGTTACTGAGTGTGGAATGAGAACAATCTAACCCTGTAGATTAAATAAAGAGTTCACTTCAAAATTCCCTGTTGGTTACCAGATCAACAAGCACCTGATAAAGACTGGAGGGTACAACTGCTGAAATGTTATGATAATAACAACAAAAATGAGGACAATAGTGTGTGTATAAATAATGTATATAATGATGACACCTCATCTCAGAAATTCAGACAAACAAGATTTTTTTCACAGTTTTTCAAACTGTTATGTTGATATAATAAGATAAACAATTTAATATTTCATTAACACCATGCTGTTGCTGGCCAGTTGTACATTTGAACATTTCTAGACTTGGCAGAATGAATGCCAAAAATGAACAGCCAGAGTTGTCTTGAGAAGAATGCATCTCCATTTGGTAAATTCAGTATTTTGTATGAAATCAAAGATTAAACAATCTGTATCCTCTGTTTGTTTTGCCAGTTCTGAATAATCTTTTCATTGGCTTTCCTCTTCTGCAAAGCCTTCTTGATTTCAAGGGTTTTTCTGGCAGCAGTATTTTTCTTAACCCTAATCTAATGGGTATAATGTTTTTAATAGTAGAAGAGACCAACTCCTAGAGTTGAGACATCTATGACTCAGTGCATAAATAATACCTGTAGTAACTACCTTTCTGATGTGAAATTGGGCCCTTCTATACAGTTATCAACTTGATATCTTTTTATATAGGCCAATATTAAACTGAATATCAGAAAAAGCGATGGGTCCTTTGCAGACTCAGTGATAAAGTTTTTGCTTATTCATTCTAATTGAATGGAAATACTCTAAATTATTTGTCATATTGTTTTGTCAGTTTTACAGGGAAATGATCAATTCAAAGGGTTTTTATTAAAGGTGCGTCACTATTGCCATTTTGCACTGAGGATATTCAGGGTTGCAAATTACACACACACACACACACACAGTCATCTCTACTTTCTTTCTCTCTCACTTTCTAATTATTGTTAGCAAAGACAACAAATAATATTTTTTCAAAACTGTTTTTACTAAAATACTACATTCTAAATGGTGTAAATTGAGACATTTTTTCTCTTCTATCTCTTCTTTTCTATTATCCTTGCATCTCTCCCTTCTTTATAATTTACTGGCTTACTGTTGTTTATCACTTATAGATACACATATACACACATTTATGGTTATTATTTTGCAGGTTAAAAATCAAAGTAATTCAAAATTACTACAAGCAAAAAAACCCAAAAAAAACCAAAAAACAAAATCTATTAGCTGTTGTTATAATTTATAATGATATATTTCATTAAATTTCAAAGCATTTTGTAATCAGTATCACCCCAAGCAAGGCAGTACAGCTACCATCACACAAGGAGTTACAAGGTGTGGAGGAATTTGGAACAGAAACATTAGTAATGAGGAGAAAGAGAAAGATCAATCAGGAAGACAGTAGATAGTGATTGACATTGCATTTAAATTTTTGTAGATTAAAATTGGCTGAAAAGCATGGGGTCAGGAGGGAGTTCCACAAGTCAGAAGTGACTGGTAAGAAATTGTTAGCATAGAAGTTGCGGCTACATGTAGCTAGCTCAACTCTAAATTGATGAGATTTCGCCACCAGTCTAATATTGTGTGTAAATTCATAGTCTAGGTATCATTGTGAAGAGCTCATCCAAACAATTACCATGAAAATATTTATAAAAAGGCACTGAGAGGCAACCTTACAGTGGTGGGAAAGAGACTAAAACCAAACTGCCAGATCAGGACCAATAATATTGCTTATTCTACTTTGGATCTTATTAAGGAGTTCCAGGTAAATAGCAGGGGCACTGGACAATATAGGGCAGCAATATTCCAAGCATGGATGAATGGTAGACTTATAGATGTGCAAGATAGATTCCAAAGAGAAAAATTGTCTTGCCCGACACAGTGAACTGATTTTCTTGGCAGCTGATCTAGCAATGGATTCAATATAGACTTTCCACTTTATGTCAGCTGAGAATGTTAGTCCAAGTCACTTTCTTGGAGGATAGCATCAGCCAGGCTGATGGAAGGCAGAGAAGGGTCCCTCAGATGATTAATGGAGAGAATTTTAGTTTTGGAGGTATTAAAATTGACAAGCCATCTTTTGCCCCAGTTAATGACGGAGTGGAGGTCATTTTGGACACCAACTGCCATTTTGACCTTGTCTGACTGATCAGCTTTACTATTGAGGTAGGAGTAAATGGGAGTGTTGTCAATGTAGATGCCTAGTTGATAGCTGATGTCATTGGAAAGGTCATTAATGAAGATTAAAAACAGCATAGGAACAAAGATGGAGCCCTGGGGAACATTTGTGTTAGTACAAAAGGATGTAGATGAGTGGCCATTCAGGAAACTTCCATTTCATGATTTGAGAGGAACGACTGAATCAGCTTATTAGTAGCATGAATTTTACAAAAATATTTGTCACTTGATAAAAAATAAAAAATATTGCTTAACAATGACATGGTTTCTGAGGCCTACATAGTATGTAGAAACATATGAAACTTGTAGTTTTAATAGTGCAAACAATTTTAGCATCTCATTGAATATTAGTTTGATTTAACTGTAACCTACTTTCAGCTATTCTAGGGAAGAAGTATCCATTTTTCTTTGAATTGAATTTGCACAACTGAAATGCATCAAATAGAGATCGATTATTTAGATGATGATGTTGGCACTTGAACAAAAGTACTAAATTATGTGTTCCTATACAAAAAACTAGAAAAAACTGCTTTATTCATGGAACAGACATTCATTGTTGTATTCAAAATCAGCATCTTTGAAGTATATTTACATTATTCAAAGGAGGGATATTTGATGTAGTACAAAAAATTATAACTATATACTATTATGAAACTATTGTTATAAATTTGATTATTGACATTAAAATAGTTGAAGAATAATTTTAAATACAAATTAATGCAACTAATTAATAAAATAATTTTGTACTATATACTGTTTAAGAAGTATTTTATCTTTTTTAATCTAGGTATACAGCAAGTACACATAAATATCTCTGTATATACATGTACAGGTACCACTTCACACACATACACACAGAATAGAAACTGAATTATTCAATAATCATGTTATAAAATGAATATAAGTTTCTGTATTAATTTAAATTTACTCATTTAATTCATTCTTTCAGCAAAGTTTTGTTCCTTCATATGAGTGGAAAATGTGAAAGGTCAAATTATATATCAGAATTATATATTTTGAACTTTTTAAATATATATACTGAATCAATAATAAAAAGGTATTCTCACAGTAAATGAATAAGGAAACTTCAGTTTTTGTCAACATTGACACAATCCAAGCATAAAGTATTGGGTGATATAAATAGTTAGGGTTTTTGTTAGATGGTTTTAGGAATGTTTAATTTGATATGACTTTATTCAAAGAGATTGATTTTGATTTTATTGTGATACAGTTATATAATCATGTATCTTGTTTTAAATTGTTAAAATTGACATACTTTATTGATTGATTCTAACATTGAAGATGAAAGAAAATAAACATTTTCAGAATATTTGCATTTTATTTTCAGAATGATAAGATTGTGGCTAAAATGCAGAAAAAGATTTGTGCTCTTTATGTTATGCTTGAATGTATCAGAAATGGTTTGTGAAGCATCACAATGCTCTACAGTCAGACAGACCAGTGAAAGGTGATTATGAATAAATTAAGAAATTACTTGAAAATAATCAGTTTTATATGTCAAACTCCAAATATCCAAATTAAGCATTCAAAATCATTTATACTGGCCTATTTAAATTTACCACTTTAATATGTTGTTTTCACATAACCTAAGCAAAAATGTTCTGGGCTTTATTCCCAGGTGTGATCTACTACTTAAATGTAGTAAATGTAGTAAATGTAATAAAAATTTCCATTTTTTATACATATTTTAATGACTGATTAAACTAGATACTTAGTAACAATGTGGGATGCAAGAGATTAAAGAGTAAGTGAAATGATCCATCACTCACTATACTAAACTGTTCTTCATCTAAAGAATTTGATTCTATATATATGATTGAATTGGAAGGTAGTTCTCTACTAAGATCTCCATTCATAGAAACAAATGATTGATTCAAACAAATACTGTGGCCAATTAGACCAAGTGAAGGTTGGAATTGTTAAAAAACATATAGAATTAGTTATGAAGAAAGGTGCAATAATGCATCAAGATAATGCTTGACCATATATTTATTTAGTAACCAGGTAAAAATTGGTACAACTTAGCTGGGAAGTTTTCATTCATCTTCCATCGTCATTAGACATTACACCTTCAAATTACCAGATTTTCTTTACATAATTATTTTCTTGAAAAAAATGTTATTCTCAAGGTTAAAAAAGCACTAAAGCAGTTCTTTGCTGAGAAAGATAAAATGTTTTGGGAGGATGGAATTATGAAGTTGCCTAAAAGATGGCATAAAATAATGCAACATCATGGTAAATAATTTAAAAGATTTTCTTAAATTTTCTTTTAGTTTTAATTAATAATCTGAATAAACAGTTTTTTTAGACAGCCAATATTTTTGCATAATAGTCTCATGTTTAAAATTAACTTTCAGTAATGCTTGTCATTTTTATCTTTGTATCTTAATTTCTACTTTTGCTATGGATTACTATTATCCAGTTTTGGAATTCACAAGATAGATTTTGTACAAAAACTGAATTAAAAAAAGTATAATGACATTTTTATTATCCTGTTTCAATATCAAATATAAGTATCTATAATGATAAAATAAAATGGTAAAGCAGAAACATGTATAAAGTGGTCAGAAATGTTTAATTACAACAAATATATAAAAATATGACCTAAATTAGTAGATTCTGATAGGAATATTATTTGATAAGTGAGCATGATTTTAAATGTAGTCAGTTCTTTTTATCAACAAATGTGAAGCTATTTCTAACTTCTTAGCATCTCTATCAGAAGACTTGATCTGCTGATTGAATTATTTGTCCTTATTTGGATAAAGTAAAAAAAGAAAATGTAAAGGTTATTTGTACAATATCTTGATATATGTGGTAGAAATTACATTTGCCAGACAGTTTGTCCTTGCTTTGATTGTTTGATATGTATCATTCACATATGTAGTTAGTATAATGTGTTTAAAGATAATGAATGATGCAGTTGTAAGTGTTCTTTATCTTTTTATACAAAAGTTTGTTTATTTCATTATTATTTGTTAATTTTTGATGACACAAGGAATTATTCATCAGTTCTAAAAGGTTGACATTGAAAAATTATATCTAAGACAATTGTTAAAAATAGATATCATTATAAATTTAATTTCTCAAAAGATTTAAAGTTGTATTATAAAGAGAAAATACCAAGATTTGATTAAAAGAAAAGCAATTCCCTAGTTTTTTTAGAGTCCAAATATTATAGATATTTATGAGAAGTATAAAATACCATAAATAGATATTGAATAAAATTTATTACTGCCAAAATGAATCCTGAACAGATTGATAAGACACAATCTGTTTGTAGAAAAATGTAACAAAAAGTAATTATATCTATAAATAAATTACACAGGCAATATTAACATTATCTAATATTAATTATATATAAAACAATTGATAAATTTGGTAATCTTCAAAAGGTTTATGAAAAAATAAAATGAACCTGTAAAATCTCATTAAGCAATTGCTTTAAAGACTAACTTGATCCAGGAAATCACTCAAATAATCATCTTTGTTTTTATTAAAGTGTTCCTTGATAGAGATTTGACAGTAGATTTACTATTATAATCACAAGGGTAAGCAAAAACAGAGTTTACTAGGTTACTTAGTTTTGCACAGTAAAAATCTTGTATTTTAGAGTTCTTATTTTACTGATGTCAGGTGCTGACAGGTAAACTGTGTTTAATGCATAGAAGCAAGAATAATATAAATTTAAACTGTAAGTTTTACCCTGTTTTTTCTTCATTTTCTTCTTTCGTTTTCATTTTGCATAATCAAACTTTAATAAAGATACTTTAACATGTATAAATACACATAAAATACATGAAACCTTATATCAGTTCTTACATAAAAATTGAACATGTATACATTCATAAGTGTTGTGTGTCTGAGTACATGAGTATAACTCTCTCACTATCTCTCTTTATATATATATATATATATATATATATATATATATATATATATATATATAGTTTAAAGCTGATTATGAGCAGCTGGACAGCAGTTCCTTGGCTATAGGAGCATCAATCTTTACAGTTCTTTGCTTTGTGGATTACTTTCTTTTATGAAGATATTTCCCATGTGTAACTCATCAGACAACAAGACTTTCATGGTGAGTGGGAGGCACTTGAACCCAGCTAAGATAAGGGGTTTACTTTCAGAAGAATTGTTTCTCCTTTCTTCCATTCCATTTTTTGTACCAATCTTTTTCAGAATTGTTATAATCTTAACATTGTCACCATTGTCCCTGAAGGCAGACCAATAGATGTCCCAGACAGGACTATATTTATACTGTCTAGTGCAAGATAAACATAATGGTTTTCCAATTGCATTGAAAGGGTTTAGAGAGAAGCAGGCATCAAATAATGGAACAGTGAAAGAGACAGTTCTCAGAGGGCAGTCATGTGGCTTATATAAACATTAAGAGCTAACTCTAGTCAGCTTCAAAGACAGCTACATACATCTTAAATATTATAGACCTCTTTCATGAATAGATATAAGTAAAGATGCATACTGTAACTTGAAATTTGTAAAATGAAATTGGAAATATAACTTTTGCTAAACTTTTTATTTGAAATTGTTTAAATAATTGCAACAGCATTTAAAGTTTTATAGAAATTACTTTTTTACATAAATGCATGGGATGTAATTCCTCAAGAGATGTTATTCATTAAAACAATGGAAACAAGGCAAGCTTCAAGTCCTCAAACAGATGGGAATTATTCTGATGGGGAGATATAATAAATCACTTGGTATTAAAATAAGAAAAAAGATTCTCTCACTTGCCAAAAGAATGTTGCATCAGAAGATAATCACTCCCATATTTATTTTGAGAGCAGATACAGTTTCATATGGCAAAACTTAAACAATTTGCATAGCTTGTAATATGAAATATTACATAAAATTGTTGAAGCCTTTGAGGCACAAGAAACGAAAAATCTATTTTATGTACATGATTAATGTTTTGCAAACATTAGATATAAGTATGTCAAATAAGGAAACTATTAATGTCTAGACAAGTAATCACATATGTGTCTTTGCATCTTGTCTCAAGCAATTGTTTTTGTAAAACATTAAAAAATTAATATACATCATATTGTTTATAAGTCTGAGCAATTTAATTTGGGCCTAATTTGTAAACACTGAAAATAATGAAAATATTAAAATTTTTAGTTTCCAGTTTTTCATTGAATTTGCCTTTGTAGATTTTATGGCATGCATATACCAGGAAGGATGATTAAAAATTTGCTTCTATGAACATCCTGTAAGAAGACACTGTTTTGTTGTGTATAGAAGCAAATGACTCAAGAGTAATAGAAAATAACAGAGATATGTAAATAGAATATGCTGAATATATTAATATATGACAAGTATATAAGTGGATACTGAGGTCAAAACAGAGTAGCAACAGTCTGTTTCATGCTTAAACACAATTTTCAGGCCAAAGTGTTGATGTCAGTGTCCACTTTTATGTTTACATATGCTCATATCATGTGATGTGGGTAGTTATATATATATATATATATTATTGGCTATGATGTTCCAGTTCTTAAATTATACCTTACTGGAAATTAAAGGAAATTGTTTGATTAATACTTTGTTGGGGGTATTAATGCATATTAGTGCACCAGTTCACTGTTTTCATGTATTCAGTTTTTCTGAAAAGTGTGGCTGTTTGATTCTAAGAAATGAGGAGCTGGATCCACATGCACTGAGAATGATGGGAAGAGTTCATCATATATATATATCATCGACTCTCCCGTCGAATTCGATGTATGAGGGTCAAGCAGATCAGTTCCTAGTAACTGAGAGCCTGATGCTAACACATGAGATTTGATTATAGTGGTGAAGGTTTCGTGCAGGACCATCCACACTTTTTGAAGGAACGAATACAGACAACCTGGTGCACTGAGTGCCACAAGGTCCCCAAACGACCCTCCATAGGTTTTGAATTCAGAGTTGTCCTTCTCCTAGACCAGTTGCCATCCAAGGCTATAGAACCCAATCTGTCCTGCTATTTATCCATAGTTGGATGGAGAAGAAGAGGATTCACACCTTTCCCAAGGGTATTAGCACGTAAGTGAATGTAATGGATTTGACTGGAATTCAAACTCGGCTCTCCGATTCCTCAATCCAAGCCATTATCCATTACTCCACCGTGCCTCCTCTAATATGTATATATATATATATATATATATATATATATATATATATATATACATTCCACTAACATTTTGCATAAGAGAAAAGCATTTTCCTACTAAAATGCTTATATGTTGGAAATGATCACCAATTACACGCATATATTAATAATGAAAATCTAGCCAAGTGAATTCAGTTACTGTGCTCAGAAAATGAGGATGATCTCAGTTTGTACATGTCTGAACTTGATAGAAATTCTCTTTCCCTGAGTGCAATAATTAGAACAGCAACAAAGGCTACTGAATAACATGTTGGTGAAAGAACTGATGAACGTATTAACAGATAAAAACACAAGTTGTTTTAATAATTCAGACCGATAGATCAACAAAAGTACTGTGCATAGTCACTGTTATGTTTTGTGGTCAGAAACTAGTAATTTTTTATGAGCATAGATAATTGTCATGTTGAGCACATCAATGAAACATCTGTACACATGCATGCATGCACACACACACACACACACACACACACACACACACACACAAATACATATATGAAGCCAATAGGTTCTTGATCTTAAATGTAATAAGCAAATTGCTGTACCTCATTCAACAAGAGAGTCAGTCTAGTTTAAAGAAATAGTATAAAATAACACCTTTGTTTTACAACTGCCATTGCTATTGGAAATCATAACAACGCTACTAGCCAGTAATTAACCATAGTGTGTACCCTATTTTTTCTTAACCTCCAGTGGATAGGTTTGCCCACAGACTTCCATTGGAAATCATGACATCACCACTAGCCAGTAATTAAACAATCATGTGTACTATTCTTTCTCTTAATCTCCAGTTGATGGGTTTGTCCATAGACATCCACTGGATGTCAGTTATTTCTAATTTTTGTAACCTGTTTGTAGCGTGTTCCAATAACTTTGACTGATTTTAAGCTTAATTCACATTTAAAATTGGTTCAAGTTATTGGAACACCCTATATATTCATTGCATACACCTACATTAAAGATTTTGTATATGTTAACTAATAAATGACATAAATTAGTCATATTCAGTAATAACTCTGTATATTTGATTGTGTTTTAAACAAAAATATTTATTCTTCCCACTAAGGAACTTGAAATGTTGTTCACTATTTCAATATTTTCATTTTCAAATTATTTGTATTAGATCAAAAAGAAATTTTGCCTAATGCTCGATTGTATATTTTTCACTAATTTTCTCTTGCATATCACTTTTGCTTATGACATTGCTTGTCAATGAATACCAAATCCATTAAGCCTAATGAATGTTATCATTTAATTTTAGATTTTCTCATATTGTCTCCTTTAAGTACTTAATCTTTTGGTTGTTGATATTGTAGTCAGAATATAATAATTTGCAATCATGAAGTGTTATATTTAATATTTTTCTTAGTCTTAGTTCTCTAGATTAATGAGAAACTGTTTAGATATTGTCCTTTTTGCAACCTTAAACTTACTAAGAGCTACAAAGGACAGGATGTTGTGGAGAGCCATGACTGTGCACAGGATATGCCATATAGAAGAAAAAGAAGAAGAATGTAATTTACTTAACTCAGAACAGTTTGCCATATTAGTTCTTTACATTTAGTGGGAAACAGGAACTATAGCATGGTTATGTAATATTACTAAATTTTAGTTAATTGATATTCATCAATTACCTGCAATTATTGTAATCTTATTTATGGTAGACTAATATTAAACCAAAATAGTACTCAATGATAACATTATTATAAAATCATATTAATGAACAGTTTTTTAATTGCAGTAATTCAGGTAAAAGAGTTCATAGTTAAGTTAAATATGAAAAAGATTTAGACTTTTGCCACAATCAATACTTGTATAATGGTTGTTGCTTTGATTTTGCTAGTGAATATTGAATTATATATATATATATATATATATATATATATATATATATATATATATATATATATATATATACATACAGTGTAACCTGGATATAAGAGAGTTGTCGGGACCGTAGAAGAAGTCTCTTATATCCTGGTTTGGTCTATTTTGTTTAGGTAAGTATGGCTTTAATTTGGGACCAGATGAAATCTCTCTTATATCCGGGTCTCTTATATCCGGGTTACACTGTATATATATATATATATATATATATATATATATATATATATATATATATATATATATATATATATACATACATTGAATATAATTGGATGAGAATTTGATGGAATGATATTTCAGTTTATGACTTGTTTTTACTAAATTAGTACTGAAATAATGTGAGATTAATAAACCTCTTGGAAAAATCTAAATAAAATAAAATAAATTAATATATAAAGATAAAAAAAGAATAAATAAAACTAAAAACTGAGTTGAAATTAGGTAAAATCTAATTTTTCTAATACCACAATTATAATAAAAATCAAGCATTCAAATGCTTAACATTTAACTAATCTAGATTTTGATGCCAGTTCATCATCAGTTTTCAAAATTGTCTTATATACTTACCATATATATAAGTGTGCATAAGAGAGAGAGAGAAAGAGACAGATAACAAATATGCACATAGTATAATATATAATATTCTGTGTATTGTATTATATATTAGATAAAAGATATCATAAAAACACTGAATTGCTTCCATATTATTTATTATAAAAGATAACCTTACTTGACACATGACCCCAAACTGATGGTCAAGAAATAATGTCTACAAAGAGTCACAGATCTTAGAATCATTCTACATCAATTACAAGAGAAAAAAAAATTAAATCTAAAGGAAAGATTCATCAAATTCTAGAAAAATCAGTAGTAAGAAATCAGAGTTACAAAGATGCCAGTGTGAGGAAGCATTGAAATTTTACATTAGGTATTTTTAGATTTAATCAATATTGTGAACATCACAAAATATGCAGTAGTTTAGTGTACAGCTACTTGCTGAACTTATTAATATCTGTAAACTAGTGTGAGTCGTTTTGACAGGTGTTCATAACATAGACATTATAAAATTATTCATTTAACATGCCATTTGTTTACACATTTTCACTTGACACATACCTTGAAAGAAATATCAAATGTCAAATAGTGAAAAATTCAAACTAATGATTAAATTCTTAAGAAAATCATAAATACTTTTCTGTTTAAATTTGCTACAGATATTTTCATATATTATTTACTATATTTACTAGCAACACTACAAGTTAAGATAAAAAATATATTTTAAATTTCATAGTTTAAAATCTTTTCTAGTTAAAATATTTATAGTTTTGTTAGAGGGAAAATGAGATATGTAAACTTTTACTGGCTTTTATCAGAAAAAATGATCTATTTCACTAAATTGTAATTGTTATATACAAATTTCTGAAAATAAAACAGTTATATTACACTTACTAATCTCTAAAGATATAAGGTAGTAACAAATACTTAGATTTTGTGAACATTATTTAAATAAAAACATTTTAATTGAAAATTAATTACAATAAAACAGATTCATGTCAATTTAATAGAAATTAAAACTTTTAATACATAAAATTTTATTAACTTAATGTAAATTATATATAAAATGAATATTAAAATAATTATAAATTAAGAAATAATTATTATTTATGAAACTGTTTTACTAATTTATTACAATTTTTATCTATACACTTTATGAAAAGTAAAATTACATGAGTGTATTATTTAATTTTATTTTATTGAAAAACATTTATTTTTTAATCAAGTGGTTATCCAAATTTTTCATATTATTTATTTTATAAAGTATAAAGAAAGTGATTTTAAAATTTTTAGATTATTTTGGTAACTTATATACCTTCCTGTGTATTTTTCTTTTAAATTATTGATTTTTTAATTTAATTTTAGACTAATAACACAAAACTAACTCCTAAGAAGAGAGTTTTGCATGTAATGTTAATATGAAGTAAAGATACTAACAACTAACCTTGTGGTCATCAAACTGTTGTTACTAGCTTAGGGTCATATGTTGATAAAAAAACTAAGCAAGGCAAAACAAGATAGAAATATTTATTCGATCAAGAACATCTTTCATGTAGAAAAAATTTCAAGGAATTTTTTTAAGAATCTCAGTAAATAATGAAGGAAAAGTTGAACTAACTCTGTTGGTGAATCAATGAGTGCATGAGGTGTACTGTCTAAGTTATGTTATATGTTATATCTATTGCACGGAGTGCTAACTTTTGTGCCCTATCATGATGTTGGCCCAAAATGAAAGAAAATTAGACTTTCAGGCTCATACTCCCCATTTTTACTTTTTGCATATACCCAAAACAGAAATGGAGTTACTTCTACTTCTGCCTGGCAATTATAAGCTTTTTGTTTATATTTAACTACAACCACAACACAAATGATTACTTTTATAAACATAGCAGGAAAGTATAAAAATGAAAATTTTAAAATATAAATTCAATTAAAATGTTTTTCTGGGAAAAAATTCCTATTTTTTAAAATATTCCCATTTTTTATACGTTATTTTTTAACTAAATTTAACCTATTTTCTCTGAAAGAAAGTGTGGAAAGAGAATTTTCAGCAGTAGCAATGTTGTGCTCTCAATTCAAATGCCTATATTAAAAGTTAATTAAAGTTAATTAAAAGTTAATTTTTAATAAAAGATATTTTAAGAAATATTGATGCAAGATTTTATGACCATGTAATTTTTTGGTCTGTGAAACCATTCAGGCAGCAAAGAGATTAATATTTAATTTATGATTAAATTTTTGAGATGAGGAATTATCATTATTATTACATCTTTTTATTTAGACCAACATGCTCAATTTGGTTGTTATACTCATGTTTCAGCTTTTGTACTCTCCAGCTCTCTGTTATACTTGTGTTTTGGCTTTTGTACTATCTGGCCTTCTGTTATACTCATGTTTCAGATTTTTTAGTCCCCAGCTTTTGTAGAGTTTAACATTGTTCATCCAGTCTTGTGGGAGATGACCTATTTTTGACTCTGCAGCCTCTTTCCCACAGATGCAATGTCATAAGCCTATTGCTACTTCAATGGAAAATGTTTAGATGAGTTCTACTCTTTTGTTCCACCAGTTCAGATCTTTATAGCTAGTATTCATGCTGTGCCCATGGACTTGAATTACTCATATTTCCACTCTATTTCAAATATAAGGAAGAAATTCCACTCAGACAGATTTTTCTCAAGAATTGCTACTTTGTGGTACAGACTCCTACACTACAAGTTTAACCACTTCAAGTCAAGGGTCATTATCCTTATCATCATCATTTTTACTTCTTTCTACCATCTCTTATATTCATATCACACACCACATTCAGTAACCCTCTATCTGAAGTGGCTCTTGAGCCTTGTTTTGGGTGAAATTTATTAAAAAGAAAATAAAGTGTCTTATGTACTTGGTAACATTCTTGGAATTTTGTACTGAACACTTTATTCAATCCAAGGGGAAGCTTGTTCTCATTCAGCTTTCTGTGCTTAGATTAAATCTAATATCAGTTAACTGCATAACTGTTATCAAGTCAAATGGGCTTACAAAAAATACATCAGATGTTTGGTCATTCAGTCAGATTTTGGAAAGTGAGCTGGCCTGAGAATTTTTCAGCACTTCCTCATACTTATATGAAGATGCTTATAATAAAAGCTCAAGTGAAATCTATAATTACAAATTTTTTATAAATAAAATCAGAAAATTGCAGCTTTTTTATACTAATATTGAATATTGGTTTAGACATAATGTGTATTTAATGCAAACAAGGGGATATTTAATTTTTTTTTTTTGGCTTTGAACTTACATTCTGATCAACTAGTTGTCAAGAAAACAAATGCAGTGATGATGTAGATGTTTTAACAAATTGTATAAATAGAGAGAAAATGAGCTTCCTTAGAATCAACAAAATGTAGTATCTGATAATAAGCAAAAACTATCAGCTTTTAAATAGTATTTTACAATTAATCTTTTCTAAGTTTTCAAAGATTGTCAATATTCAACTTTTGCACTGCTCTGAAATTCACTAATCAATGAAGTAAAAAACTTATTTGAGCATTTTTTCTGTGTATAAATTATTAGATAATGTGTTAGCTATTTTTGACATTACAAATCATTTTATCACTTGTAAATATATCAGTAAATTAAGAGCTCCCAATGAGTGAAACTTGAACCCCAGGGTAATTTGTTAAATGCATCAACTAATTGGGTGACATTGAAATTTAGAAAGGATATATGTTTCTATATTTCAGGAGTACTTTTTGTGGCAGAATCTAATTGCAGTTGTAATAATGTAAATTTGATTCAATACAAAATTACAAAATCAAATAAATTATTGTAGATATGCTCAAAGTTGAACAGACTAGATACAACATTTTTGTACACAGTTGAGTAGACATAACTCTTACATTAAGGAACCTGGCAAAAAGTTCAAGCTTGGTGTCAATGTTATGCAGTTGTCTTTTTGCCAAAGTGGCTTGCACAATATTCATGAATATGAAGAGAAGTAGCAGATAAAATGTTCTGGAGAACATCCAGAATTTTCCTAATGAGTCCAACAGATGTCACCAGAGAGTCTCTTGATGAAGTTGTCATTTCTGATCACTGAGTTACTACAATATCAGTTGGATATGAAATAAGAACAGAAAAAGCAAAATGCATTATATTTTTTAAAGATAATCACAATTAACTTCATTTTCATGTAATGTATTTTCTAAAAAATGTTTCCTGAATTTGGTCTCAAGAGAAGACAAATATTGAGAGAATGAAAGAAAGAAGAGTAGAAGAAGAAAAGAAAGATGAAAAAAACTGAGAAAAGGTAGCAGAAAATTTCATGTAAAGAATTCAGGCAGAAATGGTATAAAAAAGAAAAGAATCTAAATCAAACTGAAGATAGTAACACAATTAGAGTAGAAAGAAGAATTAATTAATTAAAATATTTCCTTTATTAATAATTTATCATGTTTCTGTAGGGGAATTTAATTAATCTTATTCTAAAAGAAAGAAAATGTCTTGAGATGTACAGTTGTCAAAGAAATATTTGCTGTTCTTGACTGCCTTATAGAATTTTAAAAGCATTGCCAATTTGATGTGAAAATTGGTGAGACCATTCATTTTCTTAGATCCATTAAATAGAATATCATAGGTAACAGGAAACTTGTAATGAAAAGCACATACAAGAGGGTGCTGAAAATATTTTGGCTAGATCAAGAAGCCCTTTGACAAAAAATTGTCATATTTGGCAATTGGTCAGAGAAGTGAGTCAAGCCTAGAATTTTTCAGCAGTCCATGTGTAGTGATTTTCCAAGCGTAGCTTAGATGTGGCACAAGGCCGAAAGTAGGGGACACCCAGTGATCAGTCCTTGTGTATATAAACTCATTGGCTACTTAACTACATATGAACAAATATTCTTTTATGTGATTTTCTAATGAGCTAATGATGTAGTAGCAATTTAATGAATATAAACATTTAAACATGGTCATGGCAACCTGTTGAATTTCCTTTCATATATTAGTATGGGAAAGAAAGATAATTTAAGTGATTTTCAATGTAGCATGATCATTGATGCCAGATGGGCAGGTCTGAAGATGTCAAAAACTGCTGTTTTACATGGATTTTCATGCACAATAATATTCAGGGTTTTACAGAGAATAGTCAGAAAAAGAAAAAATCCAGTAAGCAATGGAAATCACTTTTTGATGAGAGAGGTTGAGGAAGAAATGCCAGATTTATTCAAGCTAATAGAAAAGCAACAGTAACTCTTTACAAAAGAGGTATATAGAAAACCATCTTTGAATGTACATGTCAAACCTTGAAACAGATTGGCTACACAAGCAGAAGACCATAATGAGTGCAACTCTTGTCAGATGAGAAAAAACTGAGGATACAATTTGCTGAGGATCATGAATATTGGACAATAGAAAATTGGAATAATGTCTGGTATGGTGAGCATTGGCTTCAGCTGTGGCATTCAGATGGAAAACCCAAAATTTGACATAAATAAAATGAAAATATGGATCTATCCAGCCTTGTATCAGTGGTTCAGATTTCTGGTTGTTGTGATGATGTAATGGTATAAGAAATATTTTCATGCAAACACTGGGACCCTTGGTACCAATAAA
>OZ038487.1:82170990-82180990 GCA_964036315.1 Acanthosepion esculentum
GTAAAATGGCTAGGAAGGCAAAATTATGATTAAGTCTTTAAAAACCTTGCAGTTCATTAAAACTGTTTCATATACATAGTTAATTAAGCAAATATTTCAAATAAATTCTAATACAATAAGAGATAGATTTTAATAGTTAATATTTTATCCTTCTTAACTATTATTATTTAATAAAAAGTACATATATATATATATATATATATATATATATATATGTGTGTGTGTGTGTACAAATGATATTTAAATAACATCATAATAAAAATGTATGATTAGGATCAAAGTGTGTTAGGCTGATTAAAAATCTGACATAAAAATTTCAGTCTTGTATATGAATATTGAAAATTTTATTAGGAGATCTTGATTTTTAATTTAATGAAAAAGAAGATGCCAGAATCAATATTCATATTAAATTTTACAAAGTAATCACTACATTCAAAGTTTTAGGATAAACACCATTAAGAAATGTTTGGAATATATTTTCATAGATATATATGTATCTATATTTATTTAAACAGTATTGACTTTATTTTGCAAAATAGCATTAATATATGCACATAGTTATTTATATATATATAGAAAGAGATGCAAGATACTTAGTGTTTAGCTTTACAGACATATATATATATATATATATATATATATATATATATATATATATATATATATAGTGTGTGTGTGTGAGAGAGAGAGAGAGAGAGAGGTAAAATATATAACTGATATTCAAATTAGTCAGGTTTTGATCCCCACTTGAAGCAATCTGTCTGTGGATGACTATATATATATATATATATATATATATATATATATATATATATATATATATATATATATATATATATATATATGTGTGTGTGTGTGTGTTTGTGTATGTGTGTGTGTGTGTGTATTTAGGCACCATATCTTCATTCAAGCAAGCTTGGTTGAATAATCTAGACATATTATGTCTATTAATTTTATTTTAATCCTCTGAAATTCACGAATAAATTTCTTAAAGTTGTTATTAAACTCATTAAGGAAGGTGCCATAGTTTTTCTCATTTTTTTATCTTCCTAAGTATGTTCAATCTCATCCAAGATCATCTCCAGGGTTGAATTGCTAAGACAAAAAATTAATATAATTGATAATTGTAAATCTTTTTGTAAATGTGCATGAAATACTTATAATTATAAACACATTTGAACACACTCCATTATAATTAATTAAAAAAATTAACATTATCTAAGGGAGGTAACTTAATTTATATTTGTTATTTAAATATATATATATATATATATATATATATATATATATATATATATATATATATATGCTGAGATATCATAATATCTAAATAATGTATCCTTTTTAGTTCTGTGAGAGACAATATACAAATACATGCATACATCATGGCTGCCACCTTGATACTGAGTGTGAGCATCAATATATGTATGACTGTCTGCTAGGCTGTCTAGCTAATCTCTGTTGTAGACACCTGCTCAGGCACATTTGTGCTTATTCAACACAGATCCAATCTATGGTTTATACTTAAACTATGCTGAGCAAACCATGGTTATACTTTCTCTGTGTGTGTGTGTGTGTGTGTGTGTGTGTGTGTGTGTGTGTGTGTGTGTGTGTGAGAGAGAGAGAGAGAGAAAAAAAAAGAAAAGAAGCAAGCAAGCACACATAATCAGGTGTGATCACAAGTTTGAACAAAGCCAGTATGCTTAGGGTATTGGTCATATGACTTATGACTTTGTGCTGGCACAACAATCGATGGTTTCTGGAAAGTTCAATTTACCCATTTTCACTCACAAGACTTGGGTCAACCAGTGGTATGGTTTTCAGCACCTCCTTGGCAAGTTGACTATGATGAAATTCGAAACTGGGTGTCATGGTCAGAATGTTCTAATCACTTGTCCACATGTCCATTGATACATACATAGCTGTGCTTCTTCCCCTTTAGAATTAGATAACATATAAAATTAATAATTCCACTGTGATATCTTAAGCACTTTCCCATTCAGCTGCATAATTAATTATTCCATTTAATTAATTTGACAAAGTATAAATCATTAATTAAAAATCTAAAGTGCCTCTGAAAGTTTTTAAAGATAATTCAGTATCATAATTTGCTAGAAAATATTTACAAAATTCATTATTCTATTATTTTGGGTGTATGTTGTTATAGATTTATAAATTTAATTTCATTCTTGCTTGATGTTGGTTATCAAATTTTATATTATATTATTTTTAATAGTAATCTAGTTGTTTTAAAATTATTGTATATAACCTCATACATGTCACACATTTTAACTTTTCAGTGACTTTCCAGTTTTGTCATTTCTAGCCCCTAAACATAGTACAAGATTATTTTGAATAAAAAATATAACCTGTTTTTTATAAACTGCAAATTATAATTTTCAGTGATGTGCCAGTGTAATGATATTTGATGGATGGAAGAGATGACATTTAATTATGCACAGTCACACATGAAACTGTACTTGATTTAACGTTTTAAATTTGGCTTATGTCACCTTAATGTTGAATAAGGGAGATAAATCCAGGTTTTGAATAGCATTTTTCATCAGCTTTAATATTTAACTTCCTTCTTTGACATTTGCGAAATATCATGTTTTATCTTGTACATATACAAATAACTTGGCAGGCAGTTTGCTTATAGTTTTAATAAACTCAGTACTTATTAAATAAGAAAATAAATGAAATAAGTCAGCACAAAATTGAGATAAATATATTAAAGAAAATGGGCAAAGCATCTATCATCAAATTTGGGTACAGATTAAAGTATCAACTCAGTGATTAAAATATTTTTTTATAACTCTTTACATACCTATCTAAAATAATTAAATATTTGTTCTTTTAATGTTCTGACTTAGAATTTTGTAAATAAATTTTGATAGAATAGATATTTTTGCATATTTTGAATTTGTAATCAAATATACATTTAAGTTAAAAATAAAAGAAGATAAATTAATCTTTGAATATATTTCTAAATTATTTCTTTAAATTCTGAGTAGGGAAAATATATTGTTAAATTCCATCATAAGAATCTAATTCTTAATTTTCTATAAACAATTAAATTAAAAATAAGCTTTAAGCAAATTTCTAAATATTGCTTTATTATGGACATAAAAGTACAGTTTAAACTTAGCTTATACTGCTTTACTAATAATTATAGCTTGTTTTAATTTTTTCCAGTATATTAGATTAAACATCATTGTTTTCTTTGGTACATTTCATGCCTCGAAATGGAAAATTAAATTTCAAAACCTTAATAAGTAAAAAATAGATTTAATTAATAAATTAATTTATTAGTATGAAATTCTTTAAAGTTGTGAAGCTGATGTATATATATATATATATATATATATATATATATATATATATATATATATATATATATATATATATATATATATATTTGCACTTTACTTCTATTTCTGAAAGAATAACTGAGAAAACCTGTTCAACATACTCTCATTGCATAATGAGGTAAGTGGAAGAGCAATAACCTGAATGAGTTGCTGCTACAATTGAACATATTGCTATGTTCTATTATTTTCATGCATACAGAAAAAAATAGTACAGAGAATCTTCTTTGAAAAATATAAAAATTACTATAACACTACTTAACTCTTGCTGTGGTGGGGATTGTCTTTACTAGTTTTCATTTTTAGTAACAACAAAATTCATAGTTATCAACTTAAAGTTGGTACTTAGCTATAACATAAATGTTGATTTTCTAATTTAAATTTTAATATTCAGATTGATTTTTATGCTATTTATAAAAGCATTAAAATTAAATTTCCTTGATTATAAGTTATTTAATTAGTTTTATAAAGTTAATATTTGCTTGTGTATCAAGATCAACTTAGCTCATCAATAAGTATTTGTGATGGGTGAAGTTAGGAAATATTTTGTGATTACATAATATCTTTAAAATAGTGACTGCCAAGATATAAAATACCATAAATTTATTTATTTATAATTATGGTCAAACTTTTATGCTTCTAATATTTGGTATTTATATTATTTTGGTAAAGATAGTATATAAAACATTTAATCAAATGGCTGGAGCAGAAACACCTTGATCTTTTGGTGATTTCATATTTTGATTTTGTTAAGAAACAAAACATTTCAAGCCTTAATTAAAAATTAGATAATAGTTTGTTAATACAAAATCTTTATTTTCATTGAATATAAGAACAATATAATTTTTTGCAAATAAATAATTCCAGATAATGATGCACCTAATTTCTGCTTTATAATCATTATAAGTTAACCCAAACACATGTTAACTTTTTCTTTGTATCATATGATTGATAGAAAGAGAAAAAATCATTAATTTTACATGTTACTTTTCCTAATAATTAAAGGTAATTTTACTAGAAAAGTTTAAATATTATAATGAGGATCATTGGAAAATATGACAAGCTAAAAAATGATCTGTGAGAACATCTGCAAGTTTTTGGACTGTCTTCAATGAGTCTTCTGTCATAAATCCTTATCCTTCCTTATGCAATAACAGCTGCCATGAAGATAATTGAATATCCCATCTTCATTACAGAATGCTTTGATAAGGGTTGGTTGTGTTGATAGGAATGAGAGCTTGACAATCACTCATCATTTCCTCAGGGGACCAAGATGCAAAGAGAAAGTGTGATAAAATAAGGTTGAAGAATGTTGTCTCTATCACCAAATGTAATTGATTGATGGATGTTTTTTTCTGTTATTGCTTTCATTTTTATCTCTCTTACTAGTACTGCTGTCCAAAATTTATTTTATCTCCATTTTAAACACCAATCAAAAACAACTATTAAATCATATCAACAAAGAATTAATGCTGGGATATTTACATGGAATAAAAATTGAATCCATACATATTTACAGTATTTGATATGATTGATTATTACCTAAGGTAGATGATGGGCATGTATTTAGATATAGTAGAGCCACATTCCTCTAACAACTTTACAGTTTTGGTATCTGTCTACTCAACCCTTACTATGACATTCTTGTTGCTGAAGCAACAGCTGCAAACTGATAATAAAACTATACAAATAAGGAAAAAGTTCCATCAATGTTTAATAACAATTCTTGGAGAAGTCATAAAGTGTATATTATGCACTGCATCAGGGTGATTCAATTTGAAATGACACTTGTGATTATTGGATTGTGTTTTGTAGTTTTGTGGTTTCATAACATGACTACTTCACTCAAACTGGCTTATAGAAAATGGAGGCCTTAAACATAAGAAGTGTAAACACATGTGTACACAGTTAAGAACATCTTTTTTTTACTAAAGAAAATCCACTGGATTGCTAGAAGTAAATGAATATATTTGTATTTTCTATTAGAAAGATTCAAAAAGAAAAGTATTTCCTTGAACTTGACATAGGTATTCTTGTTCTGGCAGATATATAGTGAGGACAAAGCCAAATGTCTGCAAGACAGTGACATTGGAATAGAACTTTAGGATGTTGATTTTGGAGTCAGTTTCATATGTTCATTTGTGGTAATAATATCAAAGACTGGTGAGCCTTGTAAGATAGGTTCAAGACATAGAAAACGGGAAAGAATGTTGCTGGTCAAGGACATAGAGAAACATAAATTCTTATTGCCAATCAACTTTATTGCCTTATTCCATATGTAATCAAGAATTACTAACAGTTAAGAAATAGAGTAATACACTAAAGTTAGATGATCTATTTTCTAAGTGGCTAAACAATTGATTTAGTTTTCTACAGGTACCTCAATCTTTTTTCATGTATAAGAATATATATGTTTATGTTTGGTTGTAGCATGACTACAGAAATTTTACTGTTATTCTCAAAACAGAAAAGTGCAAGTTATAATACATTCTCTCTTTTCAGTACCCTTAATATTTCAAAAACCAGAATCAAAGGAACTATGCATTGTTTGATTAGCTTTAATAAACAGAGGACAATTTAATATTATGTGAAAAAATGGCACATGGAAAAATTACAGCTTCATTTTTTTATTATTTTTCAGTTGATACCATTTCAGTCTTCACTCAGGAATTTCAATGCAAGATTTTAAAAAATCATTTGTAATTCAAATATCAAAATTATGAATATTATCATCATCTAATCTCTATAGATAAATTTTTATGCTTTTCTCATGAAGTTTTAAAAAGGAAATATAACTGTAATTATAAATTGGCCATTTTTGTTTTATAAAATTGGACAGACTTATATGTAATTTCCTGCTCCATTCTCTGTTTTGAGAATGAATATGATTTTTGAATATTTACATGTGTTATGAGGGAATCATATTATGCTTTTCTAATGTTACTTTGAAAAGCACACAAATATGTTCTTAACTCTAACTTTGCCCATTTAGAATTTTTAGTTATCTATAATAGAGATTTAATATTCTGCTTTATTTTTTTGTAAACATACAAATATATCCCAATTTCAAATTGTTGATTAATAGGTAAATATTTGCAAATGATGATTAGTCATTTATTTCTACTGCTGTAATGTATTCTGTTTTAATCTAATGAACTGAATGGATAAAAGGTTTCTCACTTTTCTATTAATAGGAATTATCAATTAATCATTTAAGTCTTGTTATTAGCTCACACCAAAGAAGTTAAGAGATGTCTTTTAAAGTAAAAAAGAAAAACAAATATTAGAGATTTTCTGGGTATATAATTTTTGTCAAGTGGTTGTTTTCAGCTGCATGTGGTAAGCTTGTTTTTAAAAATAATTAATGGATCTCTTTAAATTTATTTATTTACTGAAGAGGACAATTTTCCAGTCAGACAGGCTGAAAAAGTCATAGATAATGTCTTTAAGAAATAATTTAACACAGACTAGATACAGACTGCTAAAGCATACAATCAGAACCATAGCCCAAATCCAACCATCAAGGCAAATTTTAAATTGTCTGGATGATATAGAAATCTTGCATACCTTAACTGAAAAATACATAAAATGAATTGGTTGTAAAATGTTCTATTAGACAATATGTCAAGTAGTTGTGTTTAAAACATTTCTATTTGTAGATGTATGCATATAAGAGCATAGTGTGTTTTGCAATATCTTAAAAGAAAAGTGATAAAAGAGATGTACAAGAATGAAAAATAAAGAAAATTCTCTAGGCCAATACAAGGCAACTATAAATCAATTATGACAAGTCTAGGATACATCATTAATCTTTATTGCCCTGTATGTAGAAAGAGAAATAGTTAAAAGGAAAATATGAAGAAAGATAGAGATAAAATCAGACTTAGCTTTTATAAGTGTCAGAGCTCCCAATTTTAAGTCAGTTAATGCTGTCCACCATCACTGTCTATTGCTATACAAAATTTGTGACTTGGATATATTTTTCTTTAGTTACAAGAACATATTTCTTTTTATGTGAATTTGCCATGGGCAGCTATATGTCTAAATATTTGTCTAGTGATAATGATTAGAATTGAACCCATGTCACTGTAAGGTTAGGGTGTAGATTATTTATCATAATTTTGGAAAAAGAGAAAGAGATTTTATTTGAAAATAGAGAAGGCCAAGAGCACAGATGAACAAATTGCTTTAGACTCAGATGAAAGAATAGAAAAAAAGAACACATTGAATAAATTCAAGAAAACCACCTGTTCAATATACAGATTCATAGAGATATATGCGTGTGTATACATATTAAAGGGCATCACAAGACATTTCAGAAGCAGCTTCTGAGAAGATGGAGAAGAAAAATAAATAAAGAGGAAAGCTAAGTGGGCACATGAAACTGAATTAGAACCAAGAGAAGATAGCAAGAGGCTCAAGTATACTTGTTAATATAACTGATAAAATTCTAGAACACTTTTCTTAATAAGTAACAACAGGGTCTATAAACTGAGACAGGCTATTAATGGGTTTAGACAACAAGTAGGGTTTTTCAAGCAGTTGTGCTAAGTGCCAACTCTCAAAGATTTTCTGTATATATCCTTTGGATAGTATTTTTAATAATGTTTTATAAGCACCTAGTTATTTGGGGTACTTTGCTATTATTAATTTAAGAGTTATATATTTTACTGGATACAGAATATAATGATTTTATAAAAGATTTTCAAGATGAAGAAAACAAATATTTCTTGATTATATATTATTTTCTTTAAGTAATGTTTGACTGGGTTTGCTTTAGAAAACCTTAACTTAAAAAAATATTGATAGCTCCTTTTAGACTTTATGAACTATTTTATTCAGTAAATTCAAAGATGTGTCATAAGCAGTGGGCTGTATTTCAGCAATAATGGCGAAATTCTCAGTTCCATTTATATTCATACATACTTGTATAAGTATACACACATATCTCTCTATTTTCTCTCTCTATGTGTTTATATGCAAATTATCTTCATTCATGTTTATAACTTATAAACATGCATATATGTATGTGAGTTACTATAGCAAATACTATAAGCAAATATATCAATAGGCATGAAAGTAACCAAGAGCTGCTTAAAAACTAACATTGATAAAAACTATTGTAAAATCAATACATTTCTTTTTTAATCATCTTCCTATGTAGGAGTATATATGATTGGATTAGAGTGTGTGAATTGTCATTCTGTCAGATGCAAAGAAACCCTTGTAGTCATGAGGACAACACTGTGCTTTGAGCATTTTTAGATGAACAAAAACTCATTTATCTACATTGATTCAAATGGTCTTTAATTACTATCTCAATGCACTACAGTGAAATACTCATGAAAGGTTCTAACAATGCTCCAACAAATGGAACAAATGATTTCTTGTGTTCAGATTTCTTCAGCTTTCATAATTACACTTTGAAAAGTTTTCCTGGCAAGTCAACAATGTTAGTGAAATAATCAGTCAATATCTTTGAAAGAGTTTCAGTGGCAGAGAAAAAGAGAAATTTTAAAAAAAGAAAGTGGAAGTAGGAATGAGTTAAAGAGTTAATAAAAAATGCTGTTGTAGGAATGGAATTTGAATATGTGTGAGTAAACTGAAATAGAGAGTAAGGAGGAGAATATAAGGAAAACTAATGACTGGGAAAGAGAATTTAAGTGGGAAGGAGAAAGGTTTGATGAGTCTAATACAGAAAAAGTATAAAAAATTAGAGTCAATTTTAACAGTAGCTTGCGCTTGTTTTGTAAATTGAGAGTAAAGAGAAAAATTCTACACATGGATTTTTGAGTCAAGCTGAGCCAGCCTGAATAGAAATCAACTCAACTGAGCAGTGCAATAATTTTTTTTTAATTGCTTCTTTCTTAGAAAAAGGCTTTTGATATTTTTAGGGAGAATAACTGGAATTTCTGTTTAGATAAAATAATATGCATGCATGTGTGAATGATTGTGGGTCAGGAAAGAAGCAGAGTGTGAGTGAAAGAGGGTGAATCATTATGGTGATAAGAAAAGAATAAGCAGAGGAAAAAATAAAAGGGAAGGTTCAGGAAAATAGAGAAATAAAAGTATCAGCAGTATGAGTGAAAGAAGATAAAAGGTAAAAATAGTGATGCAAACAGAAGAGAAAGCATAAAGAATAGGTAAAAAGTAGGAAGATGAAAATAAAAAATATAAAGATAAAAGACAAGGCAAAACCAGTGAGAGAAAAGAAACTACAAGGAAAAGCTTTCCACTCATTGCAAAACAAATGCATTTTGCTTGAGAAGAAAATCCATAAAAAATATTCAAGAAATTAGAAATAAAGAGAGAAAGAGAAAAACAGCAAACTGAAAAGAGAGACAAACTGAGAGAATAATGGAGAGAAGCAGAAGAGAAAATAACATTATATTTGAAGGTGATGTCCTGGTTTTTCTCAGGAAGTAAAATAGATGTGGATAAAATATTATGAGACAAGCACCCCTCCAGGCTCTTTGGTAAATGTAAGCAAAAGAGAGAGACAGAAATATGTCTAAGTTTAACAGCATTTTAAATGAACTGGAAATAATTGTTTGTTCCCTTTTACTGTTAGAGATCTCTTCACACTGTTCACTTGACAAAATAATGGCTCTAGCACAATTGGTTGGCAGACA
>OZ038487.1:82185990-82243490 GCA_964036315.1 Acanthosepion esculentum
TGATTTGATGCTCTTTTGGCACCACCGATCATTGCAAAGAGAAATTCTCTGTGGTTATAGTTAAGACTTGAATTCTTTGACTGGTATTTTTATGACTTCTTCAGTACATAGTTGTCTCAAATAATCCAGGTTTGTTGACTTTTGTTCATAAACAACAATTTTCAATTTATGACAAGTTTTTGATTGTCAGGTGATTATGAAAACTATTTCATTATTTCTTTTTAGATCATCTTGAGTTTTTGAATTATATTTTAGGTCTTTGACTTAGAATATGAATTGCCTACCAAGTCTAAGCTGAGTAGCAGATGGTAAAAGATTATTTAAACAATGGACTGATATTTGAGTGAAAGCATTTCCCTCTCATTCCTGGTATCTGCTGTGCAAAAGCAACACCATAAAATGATATGTCCACCACCATACTTCACTGTTAGGTTGTTATTATTGATATCATGTAATGTGTTCTTTTTATCCAAGTGTAACATTACTGGATATTGAATATTGAAACTTCATTTTTTGTTTTATTTAATCAAATAACTATATTCCACTTGTCATTTGACTGATCTCAAAAAGATTTTAATGAAAGCTGAATGAAATTGTTTATGTTTTATTCATTAGTAGTTTTTTACATACAGCCTATCCATTAAATCCTTATTGCCTCAATGTCTTATAAATTGTTGAAACATTTATATCTGCTCCAGTATTTTTCAGATTTATCTGGATATCCTTTATACTCAATTTCAGGGTAACCAAAACTTCTCTTGGGATTTTAAACCACACATGTGTTGAAATTTTACTTGGATAACTAGATCTTGCACATGTTGATATGGTACCAATTTCCATTTATAAATGATGGATAAGACAGTAGAATGTAGTATAGAAATTTTCTTATAGTCCTCCTTTGATAGCCTCAGTCAATTTATTTCTGATGTCCTGGAAATGCTCTGTGGATTTTATCATATTTAAAAAACAAATGGACATTTAATGTATAAAATAAATTTATATAGACCTTCTAAAGTTATGTCGAGTTTTGCAATTTAGTGGCAAATTTATTTTTTACAAAATTTTTTATTGAATACTTATGAAAAAGTTGTTAGTGCTAATTGTGAAAATAAAATAATTAGTAGTATTAATTCTCTCTTATTTAGGATCATTTCATAATCAATCAGAAAAAATATGAAAAATAATCTTATAGATGTACATTGAACTTTAAACACTTGAAATTCTCATTTTAAACATTTATATTTAGGCAAGATCTCTTCCATCCCACCCGTTAGTTCTTTTGAAGTTTTCATTCAGTAAGATGGCAATAAAGACTTAATTTATTCCTGCTCGTTACTTTAAATTCCAAAATTTTTAATATGAAAATTAATTGTCTATAATGCATGAAAAATACATATAATTATAAAAACTCAGAACTGTCTGATAAAGTAATTAATAATTAAAAAAAAGATATTTAAAATATTTCTTTGTATCTGTTCATTCCTAAACTGAAAATCAAGTTAAGTCAAAAAGTAAATCTTTTTCCTTAATAGACAATAATATTTCCAGAAAAATCATGGAAGTACAATTATCAATTATCAGCTTGTAATTTACATAGTTGCATAATGATGGATTTATAAATAATTTTGTTTGTATTTTTTTTTTCATTTTCTTTAGAGTAGAAAAAATGGAAAACTAGAAAAATGTTACTAGGAAAGAATTCATTTTTGTTTTCATTTTTAATTTCAAAATTTTTACATTAAATAAACTTTATTGTCTTGGATTTTTTAAATATTTATTTTCTCAATTTAAATTAATGTACAGTTATAATTAATTAATTATTTTTTATTATTATCTTAAGTGCTGACTTAAAAAATATTGGTATTCTATGTAAGAAAACTTACTGCTTTTAACAGAAAAATGTTCTCCATACTTTAAAATATAAAATGATCTTAATAATATGCACACATGATTTAATTATAACTTAATATTTTGTTTGTGAGGAGATTTCCAAAATTACAATAATGCTTGTTCTTTGGAATTTGATGTGACAAAATGATTTATGAGTTGCAATAAAACAACAAAAATAAGATGAAAGGAATACTATTAAAAATGACTAATAATATGGTGATGTCAATAAACTGTTTATTTGGAAGTTTAAATAATTGATTTTTTATTAAAACTGCTCATTATTATTCTTTAATAAGTTTGGAATATTAACACATAAAGAAGCAATAACAGAGAAATATTTTGGTTATATTTATTTTGGGGAAGGAAGAAAATAATAATTATATATTTTTATGAATATTTTCTTGTAATGTAAAGATGTTAATTCTCATCTAATCATTAAAATTATGTAAAACTGAATATTCATTTGTACATGTTAAAATGATGTGCTTACATTAAATTTTTAGATTCATATCTACAAGCCTATCCTCCATTTATTTATGACAGAGAAATATAGGATAGATACAACAAGTTGATCCTATGCTATGGTATATAGCAGTGGTTAACAAGCTAGTCATATTAATTATGGCCAATGTAATAAATTTGATTCCCACTGGATAGCCTAATATTATAGCCTTCTGTCAGGCCAAGCCAAGCTTAGGAAATATCCAATATACATTGACTTTTTGTCTATGTATAAATAGAAAAGTTTTTTTATTATACATTTTACAAACACTTGTTGATTTGTTGTTATTCCAACTCCCCATTTAAAAGAAATCACAAAAATTATTTTGAAACAAGGTTGTTAATCATGCAATTACACAAATAAATAAGCACTTTACTTTTTGTGCATAGCATTAAATATTCAATGTATTCAATGGGGAATATAAATATAGATTATTGGAGAAAAAACAAAATTTTAGGCAATAATTTAGATTTTAGGGTATTTCATTTAAATAAAAAATGGCATTGTTAATTAAAAGATAATAAAAAGATATAAAAAAAACTGAATTTCAGATCTATCATTATAAAAAATTTCAACTTAATGCATTTACTTCTGTCTCTATTATGTTTGTGGGTGAAGTAATAAAGTGATCATTGATATGATAATCATCCTTACTTTATCTTTTACAGACACCAGAGTTGCTTAATTTCTTAAGGTAACAAAAAATGGCTGACAGATAATAAAGTGATAGAAATATTACTCCAAATTTTAAAAAAAAGTTTTTGCATGTTTATTTGCCAAAATTGATTTCTTGGACACTAATTTAAGCGTGTATAAGATCCTAACTAAATTAAGTTACAAGTAAAAAAACAAAACAAAAATTTTAAATCAATTCTTCAAACCCAAATTAATTAGCAAGTTTTTATTTTCAGTATTGTCACTATAAAATGAATTAATAGAAGTTTTAAAACAATTTTTAGCTACAGAGAATCAACTGTATGTTTCAACATGAATAAAAATGAAATTTAAAAATATCAAATCAGTTTCAGTTCCACATTACAAATTTGTCTTGTATGTTATGACAAACAATTGAAAATTCTTGTTATTGCAAAATAATTATCTTTATTTTTTTATCATAGAATTTTAGTGCTCTTAATCATGTTTTTATGAAGGATCTATGATTTATAAAAAATATTTTCTTGATCTAAATTTATGTGATACATTCTATTTCAGGTAATAATATTTTAATAGGACATTTACAGCTTACTACATTTGATAATTTTTCACACAGTCTTGCATTTTTTTATTTTGTCTAACATTGATGGTTATACATTTTTCTTTTTTTTAAAGCTCTTTTGGATAATCTACTGAAGGAATGATGCAACATTTACATTTATATAACATAGATTGAAGTCTTTCTAATCAAATGCTTTTATTCTTGTTTAAAGAAAAATCTTAAAAATATTTATTAACCTCATATACAAACCTTTTATTACAATTCATTTAAGATTTTTTCCTTTCAATACTTTTCATAGATACATATATAGATATATCAATGTATATGCCTATATATATATATAAACTAAAAATTAACCTATGTTGTCAGATGTAGATATACAGTTCTGCTTGTAAGAAACTCTGATAGTGTTTTTATGGTTAGATTGTATTCTATACAAAATAGGAGAAGGAGAGATATATAAACAGAGAGAGAGAGAGAGAGAGAGAGAGAGAGAGAGAGAGAGAGAGAGAGAGAGGTTGGTGCTGATGTACATCTACTACGCATCAATCATTATGTTTGGTGAGTCACTGCAGCAGGTGACAACTCTTACCATATTCAGGTGCTTCTCCCACAACCTTCACTTCTTGCCCACCCCTTGCTGCACAGTGAGCAATTTCCCATCCAAAGTAGGCTCTAGCATGCAGTTTAATTGCATACAAGTACTACAGTGTGTAGAGAAGACACAGTTATACTTTGCTTTATTCCATCTAGTTGCAGGGACAATTTCTTTAGGATTGTTAACACATCATCTATGTCTATACTTTGTAAGGAAAAGAATATAACATGGTAACATAAATGAAAGTGCACTCTACCTCAATTGAGATTTTCTGTTTCTGAAACATCTTACAGTAACTCATAAGAGGAATTATATATAGTGCTTCATATACCCCACAAAAAATAGAAAAAGAAGCCATAGAAATTTCCACTCATACCATAATGAAATTGAATGTCTGGTATAACTTTTTTCTGACAGACACAACATTGGAATTACATTAGTCTGATTTATTTAGTATGTTAAGAAGAATCATGTTGATATTGTTAGTAAATTATATTTGAAAATAGTGTTTTTCCTTCATGATTAATATTCAAATTCTTTGGCAACAAGTTGTTTCATGTATCTTGCTTTGCACAATGCTATATAAACTTACACTGGGTGTTATAGTTCAGGTGGTAAAGGTATCAGTTTCACCTTAGGATTTAGCATCATGCTTTTTATATCCCAGTCATAGAGAATATTAATTTTTGGTGTTGCTAGAGGAGTATAACAAATATATAAATGGTGACATTTGAATGTGCCTTCAAAATTAAAAGCTCAGAAATGTTTTGACTAGTTAAGTCACTAGCTCTCTTTTGGTGTAATTGTATCTTGTGCTATATGTGTTAGTTGTGCTGTATCATGATGTATTTTTTATGCATTTCAATTATAAAATGATTCAGTTGAAATATACTGAAAGAAACAACAACAAAACAAGAAAAATGATGATATTCCCCGAATATTTTATCAACAATTCATCCCAAAGATTCACACAAAAAATTAGAGTTTAAAATATTGGACCAAATTTCTGACATTTATCTCTGGTACTGGCTTCATGAAAAACGAGTGAGTAAATTAAAGAAAAGAGGGAAAAAAGAAAACAAATCAGTGAGTAAAATAATCATCAATAGGTCACCAGAATAAGTTTATAATTTATGATTATTTTAATAAAAGATTTTAACTCTTTATTTTCTATAAATGAAGATACTGTTAAATATACCAAATCTCATAAAAATTCTAATCTTGCAATCCAAGATTATCTAGAATGTACAATTCTAATTGACAATACATAAATTTCTAATGGATCTTTTTTAAATATTAAAAAACAGTAGAATTACATTGCTGATATACTTTTATGAATGTCACTACTACAAATTTTGTTTCTGCACAGTCTTTAAAAGCAGCAGTTTTGAAAACCAAATTTCAAGGCATCCATCTATAGATTTAGCCTCAGATATTTTTTATGAACATGGCTTTATGCCAGATTAGGTTGAATCAATTATAAACCAATGTTTATAATTCTGCTTTTAACTTTTAACTGATGAAAGTATCTCTGTTTGTTCTAATGATTATACTCATGATAATCATATCAAATTACAATTTGTAATATTGATGAGTTTATGTTTAACAATTTTGTTAAGGTGATATTGATTCTACTTTTGCTTAAGTGGAGAGCTAGGAATTTTCTAATAAAATTTTTCAAGTGTAGCTCATTAGATATATTAGATGTGCAGCAGGAGTGGAGTATGTGAACATTAGTTTTTAATAATGTTAATAGGCATAATCTAATGAAAATAAAAATAATGACAAATAACTCCTTTTCTCATGTTGATTTCACTTAAGCAGACAGCAATGATTAGATAGAAATAATAATCAGACTTATTTCTCAAGATGAACCAAAGAAAAACCTCATTTATTGCATTTGATTTTTGTATGCCATATTTGAGGGTTACAGGTTGTTTTGTCATGGTGAATGTCTACTGGGGATTTCTTTTAGGCTTACAGACCAACTAATGAAAAATAAATTCTTTTTCACTCTGCATCAATGAAAGCACAAAGTAATTTGATTTTAAGAGGTTTTATTGACCCTCAGCAAATTGACAATTGACTATGATAAATTTTGAATATAAAATGCTATTTTTAATACTGGTGTGGTACAATGTTATTTATTATGTAGTATTATCTGATGACACTTCAAACATTTGATAACCAATGACTTTTTACTCATATTTCTTACAATATGACTTATATGAGTGAGATTTGATTGAATGCAATAAAACCGTTAAGAAATTCTTTATATTCATCATGAACTCTTGAATATTCACTACATAGAGGAAAACTAACCTTTAGTATAAAATTATTGCTAATTATTGGAAATGAAGCCAAATATTAAATCCATAATGAAAATTTTGTTAGAATAATTCATCTTACCTTGTAACAGTAAATAAAAAGAAACTTACCTACAAAAGAAGAAAAAAGCATAATTATTATTAAAAGAAATGTTGAGGCATCAGTTTAATTCCTAGAAGTATTGTCAGGATAATAATTCAAGAGAACACGTATAAAAAATTAGGAAAGAAAGTGAAGGGAAAATTTTAAATATTCATCTACTCATATATTACACAGCGTTAAAAAATGTCAGCTTAATGTAATATTAACACAATGTTTTACACATGTGGAATGATTTGTCTTTCGATAAACAGAAATTTATTGCATGCATTAATATTTGATTATATTGCTTTTTATGCCTGTTTCTATCACAGTATTTTTTGTACAGAAAACTAAATATGGAATTTTGGGTAATTCAGTGGTTTTCAGTACAATTAAATAAATATTGTTTTAAAGCAGAGCTAGATTGCAAATTAAAACAGTTTTATTATATATATATATATATATATATATATATATATATATATATATATATATTACTAGTGTTCACTTAGTACAAGGCTTAAAAGCAACTCAAGGTAGATGGTGATAGAATGAGGTGAGTGATATAAATGTAAGAAGAAGAAGAAGTAGGAAGTGAAGATCATGAGGATATGGAGAATAGATGACAACTGATCATAGACTGTAAGTGATTGTGATTGTAGAGTTTGGGGAAGCATCTATGCAAGAGTCTATTTCACAAAGTATCAGTTCTTAGGAAGAAGCTCTCTGAGTAGAACTTCCTCCTTACAAATGAAATACAGAGGGATTGACGGTGATTTATCCCTGTCAATGTAGCACAATGGGTCTTAACTGTAAAGGTCTGAACTGGTGGCACAAAAAGTGGAGCTCATCTGAACATTTGCCATGGAAATAATGATAGAGTAATGATAAACTTGTGATGTGTCTGTGAGAAAAGGGCTTCAGAATGAAAAATGTCATCCCCCATAAGGCTGTGTAAATGACCTTGAACTCTGTCAAGGCTGGAAAGTGAAGGCTGGGCAGCTCCATCCCAGATATGACAGCAATATTCCATTTTTGGTTTGATTTAACTCAAAGATAAAGCATGGCAGATGGAGTCAGTTTCTTTCCTGAGTGCTACATGGAGCTGACTATCTTCCCAGCATCTTTAGTGATAGGTTATATATATATATGAGGTCTACTTGAGCAAGGGGCATCACTGAGAATGCAAACATGCATCCTGACTGGAGAAAAATCAGGGTTTGTTTGTTGTTGATGAAATGATACTGGCTTGTTTTTTGAGGAATTGAAAATTACAAGCTAGGTCAGAGATAAGGTCAGCTACCAGGCTCTGATCATCTTGATTTTTGGAGGTGCACCCATAAATTGTGGTATCATCTATGTAGATATTTATGAACAATCTGAGAATGTTCCAAGACAGATCATTAATATAAAGGAGAAACTAGGTAGGACAAAGAAGAGAACCTTGTGGGACACCTGCATTGATATTATGAGCTTCAGAACCCTGGTCACTAGCAATGACCTTCATGGAGCTACCTAAGAGGAAGGACTTGATAATTTTTTTTAATCAGATTTACCCCAAGCAAAGCAGTAAAGCCACTAAGACACAAGTGGGTTAGTGGGTGTGAAGTATTAGAAAGCAAAAACATTACTAAGGAGCGAGAGCAATAGAAGAGTAATCAGGAAGATAGTAGATAAATTTAAAATTTTTGAAGATTAAAGTTAACTGAAAAGCATAGAGCTGGAAGTGAGTTCCACAAATGAGAAATGTGAGAAAAGAAACTGAACTTTGAACTTATGGCCAATTCAACTGTAAACTTATGAGACCTTGTTGCCAATCTAGTTCTGTGCTTAAAGTCATAAAGTCTAGATACCATATCAAAGAGCTCTTTTGAAGAATTACCATGAAAGTATTTATAGAAAAGGTTCAGGGAAGCAACTTTATGGCATCGAGAAAGTGACTGAAGACAAGATGCTAAGTCAGAACCAATAATATTGCTGATTCTTTTTTGGATTTTATCAAGGATCTCTAGATATACAGTAGGAGCACAGGACCATATGTGGCAGCAATATTCTAAGCATGGGCAAATGGTAATGTTATAAATATGTAAGCTAGATTCTGGAGAGAAAAATTGTCTAGCATGACACAATGAACTAACTTAGCAGCTTACCTAGCAATGGATTCAATATGGTCTTTCTACATCATGGCGGTCAGCATCAGCCATGCTTATGTAAAGCAGAAAGAGGTTTCTTAGATGATTAATAGAGAGCAGTTTTGTTTTGGAGGCATTAAAATTAACAGGTCATCTTTTTCCCCAGTTAACAATAGACTGTAGGTTGTTTTTGACATCAGCTACTGATGTGAAGTGAGCAAACATACTACTGAGACAAGAGTAAATGTTTGTGTCATCAGCATATATACCAAGTTGAGAGGTAATGCTACCAGGAAGGCCATTAATGAAAATTAAAAACAAGTTAGGACCAAGGCTAGAGCCCTGGGGGACACCTGCATTAGTACTCTGGAAAAGTGACTGTTCAGGAAAACCTTTATTTCACAATTAGATAGGAATGACTAAATAATTATGAAGTCTTCCAGAGATTGCATAGCTGTATAGTTTGTGTAGCAACTCCCAATATTACACTTTTTCAAAAGCCTTTGTGATGTCTAAGGCAAAATGCTCTTGATTTGAATTCTTGGAGGTTGAACTCTAGAGCAAAAGTAATCTCAATTTAGTAAGAAGTAACTTCAAAAGTTACTTGTACTGTATTTAGAACTTGTACTGGACTTAAATTAATAAAAAGCTATAAATGAATTAGCATAAGTTATTAGATGATACTTTTAACTTAAGATATCAACTAAATACTAATATAAAAAAAGCCTAACATTTTAACAACATTGTTTTATTCTGGTAATTATGTTTTATCCCATTTTAACAGGTATTTAAGTGAGTATTGAGACCAAAATTTAATTGTTTGTGATACAGCTAGTTAGAACAGCAGTTGTCAGTGTGAAAAATAGAATTGGTGAACTGAGTTTATATTCTAAATCTGTTCTGTTGGCTTTGGAATAATGCCCATGATAAAAGCTTGACTCTATCTCTTCTTCCCTATGGCATATTGTACTTGTGCTTGAACACTTCATCTTTGAGTCTTTATTGTCATTTCATTAACTACAGTGACAGTGAAAAGATATATATATTTTTTTAAATATCTTCAGCAATGATCTTAAGTAAGTAACTATTACCTGCTCTTAGAGTTATTATAAACAAGTTCAAATTCTAGTTGATTCTGTTTCATTCACTTTGTGGTGAAGCCCTTGAAAAAGCCATGAATCCTCTTCCTATTGCTCATGGACTAAATAGCAAAACAAATTAGGCTTTCTTGTTTGAGTTGGCAGTGGCATAATTCATAAAAAACAATTGGTCCCTCAACAGTAGAAATTAATAGGAAACACACACACATATATATATATATATATATATGTGTATGTGTGTGTGTATGTGTGTTTGGTTAGGTGGTGCATTTGCATTGGTCATTTTCTAGCACTTGATAATGAGTGATTAAACAGACTTTCTTTGAATATAACTTGTATTAATTAATCTACTTTTCATATAAAAAATATCCTGATGGAATATCATGATGTGTAAGTAACTAAGAAATTAAAAAATAAGCCTTGTGACTTGGTTGATAAATATAAACAAATTAACTGGTAAATGTAAAACAATACTAAGTATTGATTTATTGTGAAATTAATAGACAAAAAAGATTAAATCCGTTAAATTCTTTGCTTTCCATCTTTTGTGTTGCTACTTGATTTATGCTTATTATAAATATTTAACAAAATGTTTCATCAGGAAAAGTAATACTAGACTATGGATGTGCTTTATTTTGAATTCTTCACACTTTAGTACTAACTTGACATGAACAATCTGAACAAAATTGCCAAATAAATAATAGGAAGTGACTGCTAGGTTGGTTGAGTGTGTATTAGAGGCCAAAGAGTCTGTGATAGAATGTTGCATCCCAGTTGGAGAAATTATTCAACCATATCTTATTCAAAACAAAAATCAAAACAATAAAATAAAACTGAAAAGAAAATTCCTCTTTCTCTCTGTGATTGATTGTACAGCAAACATTTTTATCACCAAGTAGAATGAAATGACTGTGATAAAATGAAAACTATAAACTGATAATGTGTTCAGCTCATTTAAAATGTATTGTCATTAAAGCTTTTAGTTACAAGAAATATAACATTTAAATTATATAAATCAAGTTTCGTCTCTTTGAAAATATAGATGAAAGTTCAGTTTAAAAACAGATATCTAATATATAATACATCTATTATAATAAAGACAGTTCATAGCTCTAACATTATCTTATTGATACAATGATTTTGAAAAATGTATTTATATTAGAATTAAAATGTTTTATAGAAGAAATATTTCCCATTCCAAATATTCTGGAATATATTCACAAAGAGAAAAATTCTTTGTTGAGTACTGTCAAATATAGGTTGAATATGTTTATTATATTTGAAAAAGCCAAGGCAGAAAAATGTTTGTCCTGGTTTGGATTTTTGATTCTGCAATCTTTGTAGAGAATACATAAGAAAGTAATTAAGATGATTAATGATGTGTTTGTAAGTTGGTTATCAACATTCACATTCTCATTCTAACTTTTTCATGACTGTAACATTGTCTGCATGTTTTCAGCATTGGTAAATCTTTCGTCACAGTTATCAAATCTACTTTGCTGCAGTTCTGCATTGTTACATGAGAAAAGCTTTAGTCCTTACATGGCATCATAAATTTAGCTTTATTTTCTAGAACAAACAGAAACTGGTTTCTAAAGTTTGCTAGTGCCATAAAAAACAACTTTTAGTAATTCTAAATTAACATGAATTTAAATAGACTTTGTATGGTTTATACTCTTCAGCAGTTGGGATGCTTATGAATTGATATCGATAAAAAGTCTGGTACATGACCATAAGTATAGAGAACCAAGTAAATATTGTATTTACTGCAGCAGTAATGGTCTGCTAGATGGCTTAGCATTGCTCCATAATAACATGCTTATCTAACACCTATCATTCTTGAGAACATTTTATAATTGAGAGTAAGTGTGCTAGACATTTGCTACATTGCTAATAAACCCATTCCTCACTATGTAAGTCTTGTATCAATGCCTACTTAAAATAAACATATAAGACTATTGTCCTTCTTTACAAATTTCTTTTTGTAAAAAATTAAATAGGAAGGATCTTCAACAAAAGAGTATTTGTGCTAAGTAAAAAAAAAAAATTACTTTTACATATATTTTTTATTTCTAACATATGGATTATGTCATTGCATGTCTCTATGAATACCTGCTGCTTGTACCCAAAATATCTACTATACAATTATAAATATATAAAATGATACAAAAACATTAAGTAATATTAAAATCTAGTTTGTAGATGAATGTATATAATGATAATTTAAATGTTCTAGTGTGTAATAAAATCTGTAAACAAAAATAAATAATTATTAAACATACTTTTCATGGCAATGAAAGTTCTGTGTGGAACCATCAGTTATCTACTTGAGATACAGAGATCATCCTTGACAGATAACAAATAATTGTTAGTGATATATAGCATGAACCAAGTAGCATATTTTAGTCTCTGATTTGTTGAAGAGGTCTCAATTATAATATGTATGACAGAATGAAATATATGGATTAAAAAAATAAAAAAGACAAATGAATAATTATTGATTCTCATTGATTTGCTGAAGGAGATACTCAACTAAATCATATAAGACTATTCACCATCCTGTGTTGACAGTTTGTAATAATAGTATTATTCATAAGAGCAAGATTTTCAATCATAATCACTATATTTAAATTGATTTTTTCAATAACAAACAAGCATGTTCAAATCCTTAAGGTATCAATATCTATGTGTTTAAACTTATTCAGTATTAAAAGTATTTTATATAAATCATTGAATACATTTTGTATTTAACACAGATCATTAGAACTATTTGTAAATATGTTGTTATATTTGTGTCAGTCTTTCACCTTTAGTTTTTGTTTGCATATACCTGCAAAATCTTCTATGCAAAGTTAGAAAAAAATTACAAATATTTTTGCATAAAATGTTAAAAAATCTCCTTCTAAATTCATTTTTTGCTTTGTTGTCATATGACAATATGATCATCAAATGTATAGTTTCTGGGATTTTTGTTGCAGTGAAATTTAATTTTGCTGAAATTAAATGCATTTAAAAGCAAATAGAAGATTATGAACATGTTATTTGTTGATAACTTAAATTATATTTATAATCAACAGGATACTTTCTAAGTAATTTAGAATCAATTATATTGTTTAATCATATATTGGAAATAATTTAGTATATTACTTGCGATATGTGCCACAGGAGTTACACTTATTATTTTATGAATAATTTAGCACAATTTCAATATAACTATCCATTCTACTCTCATTGAAAAGTAAATGTTCTCAAATGAGTAATAATAGCAATTCAAAAAGAAATAATTTAGCAGAGTTCAAGTGTAAGTATCTCTTCTACAATGGTTGAAAGATATAAGTTTTCAAATAAATAATTATAGCAAGCCAAAAAGAATAGCAAATAATTTTTAATATTATAGCAGTGATAACCTCTTATTGATTGCATATATATTAAAATAATTTTTTTTCAGTGAAGATTTAGCACAATTTCAATATATCTGTCACATTCCTGTGATCAAAAGCATAACATGCATGTGTCAAATTTTAGTAGTTTTGCTGTCAGTAAAGATGTGAATACAGACATTTAAATTTTATTTGGGATAATATTACTTTATTCTTGGTAACAGTGGACAAAGACATAAGCCTAGTATTGAGTCTCTCCTTACAAAATTCATATAGGATCTCTATTGCCAATATATCTCTCATGAAAGTGGCTTTTTACACTTCCCATATTATGGTTAATTAATGAAGATTTTTACTGGAAAACTGCATAAATTCTATTAAAGATATATTTATTAAGGTATTATTAACTCCTCATTAAACTCTTGAATATATATTGAAACATACTACTAGTATATGATAAATAAGGTTGGATGGAATCAGTGTACATGGTGTATGAATTTCTGTCCCTAAACTACAAAATGGACATAGTCTTGCAAGAATTAAGATTTTATTCCCAGTGTAAGTTATTCAAAGAAAGAAATGAGGATTCTGACACTATCTAGCTATAAACACATATTGTGCAGTAATTATTAATTAACTGAACTCATAAGCATTTAGTAATTACTTTGATTTTATAGTGATATTAAATTAAGATTAGTACAAATCTTTTATATCGATTTATGTATATAGATTTAATCATTCTCTCTTTTTCCACATATATATATATATATATATATATATATATATATATATATATATATGGAAAAAGAGAGAATATATATATATATGTATGTATGTATGTATATATATATACATATATATGTATGTATGTATGTATATATATATACATATATATGTATGTATGTATGTATATATATATATATATATAAACACCCCAGTGACACTATAAACATCTGTCAACAAACTTTATTTGTTTATATATATATATATATACATACATACATATATATGTATATATATATACATACATACATACATATATATATATATATATATATATATATATATATATATATATATGTATGGAAAATATATATCTATATATATATATATTTATATATATACACACACACAATAAAATCACCTTATATGGGGAATAAACTTATTTTGAATGCTGAAAAATATAATTTGTAAGTCTTATTCAACCCCAGTAGAGACTGAGTCCATGTCGGAAATTTCACAGTTAAATTTCTATTTCTGATATGAACTCAGTCTATACTGTGTTTGAATAAGACTGATAAATTATATTTTTTGTTGGTTGAAATAAGCTTATTCCACATATAATGTTATTTTTTATTTTATTGTGTATTAATTATTGCTCTGTAATAATAAATCCATTGAGCTCTTTTTATGGATTAGTTTTAATATTTTATATTACTACTATACACTTGGATAATATACCAATAGATTTATTACCTTTACTATATATATATTACCTTTTACTATATATATATATATATATATATATATATATATATATATTACAGCTCAAGTTACTATTCAAGTTTTATGCTTTCATGATCTTCAGGAGTCTAGAATGCATTCTAGTCATCTGAAGATCATAAAGCTTGAGTAGCAACTCAAGCTCTACTTTATTGAGTGTTGACATTGTGAAACATTTTGGGCTCTGTCTAGATAATCTAGTCATTGACCACTTTAATTTACTGCATATGTGTCTTTACCTTTTGTTTTTTGTTTTTTCTTTCCTTGTTCAGGATTTTTTTCTTGTCTAAGGTATTATTTCATCTAGCAAGTGTCTATTGTACATTTTTGGGTTTTCTAGTACATATATATATATATATATATATATATATATATATATATATATATATATATATATATATCTACTTGATTAACACTATTCAAATCATTACTCCTTTCACTAGATTATTTTCTCTCTCAAAATGAAGTAAAAAAGACCTTCTAAAATATATTAGCATGTATAGAAAAATAGTTTGGTGTAATATTAATAGAATTCAAATGTGAAAAAAATGAAATTAAATCTCACTGGCTATTGCATCCTCAACAACTTTTTATTTTATCTAGACAGACTCTGATGGAAAATTAGAAGATAAAAAGAGATCAAAATAGCAGATGAAAGAAGCAAAGCAACAACAACAGGAAAAACATTTACATAAAAACAATGAAAAAATAAAAGAAAACAATATATAATAAAATAAATGATTTAAGTTGTTTCTTTTATTTTCATTAAGTATTTTAGCAAATACCAGTATCAAGAAATACAAAACAGAAGATTGGACACTTTCTATGATCTAACATTATTTGGATGCTTGGGATTTAATGAAATTCTCCCTTAATCTAAGCACACAGCTTTTATGTTGTAAAGAACTTAAAGACACCACTTTACAGTAATGTGAGAGACAAATCTAATAATAAAATAATTAGAAAGAAAAGTGGAAAACTTGAAGGAATTAAATTGATGGGAAAAAAGATAGAGGAAATATTACCTACAGAGTACTTCTTTTGTAAGCATATAGCAATGTCTAGTAGAGATTATGGAGCCATATACAGTCTAGATAATGCTCCTGTAGTACAAACAATTTGATCTTTAGGTGGGAAGATAACTTAAGATAGGAACAGACAATAAACTATGTTCATGTAATCATGTTGGCATGATGTTTAAATAATAACACTAAAAGATGATTAAATAAACTAAAGGGTGAAATTGAAGAAAGTTAGGCAAGATGGAAGGTACAGAAAGTGAGTTTCATGAAAATGTGTGTTTTTTGTTTCAGATGTGATAAAGACAGAAAATGAAAGCTGACCAACAGGCATTTTGTTTTTTGATTGTATTGTTTCCATTTTGTCATCAACTGTCTACATTCAATTCACTTTGTTCAATGGTAGAAAGAGATCAGAAATACATAGCTAAAAATTTCATTGATTAATATAGAGCAACAGAATGGCTAACAATTGGCTTTTGTCAGTGTGAATTACTGGTTTGGTTTCAATTTATGATTTCTCTTCCTTAGGGTTCCCAGTGGCATTCATCTTTTTTCCTTTATGCACTTGCAATTGAAAGAAAGTGTTTGTCCACCATTGATAACTTCCATCTGCTTTTTTCATATGTTTTAATCAATATATATATATATATATATATATATATATATATATATATATATATATATATATATATATATATATATATATATGTGCTGGTGGGAATTTCATATAGGGAATTATGGTATTATAGCAAAAAATACACATGTATTTCTGTGTGTTTGTGCAAGAATGTTTTGACATTGTGGAATTATCATCAGCCTGTCATAGGAAGTCAAAGTATTAGTTTTCCATTTGTTGTACCTATGCTGCATAATGTAATGATTTTTAAAGCCTTGTCGAAAATATTTGAAAAGTAGAAATAAAAATCTACAAACTTTTGCAAATAGAAATTAAAAAGATTTAAATACACAAATAACTACCTGATGTATAATTTTCTCCTTGACAATTGTAATTACGATTATAAGTAATTAAAAAATATATATTATTAAAGGAGTTATACTATTTGAAGAAAAATAATCATCAAGTACAAACAGAAGAAAGTAAGGAATCATTGCGATTTTCTTTAAAATTTTTCTTTCACATTCAAGCTCATGAAGTAAGTGAAGAACTAATTCAAAGCTAAACACTCCAACTGTAAAATCATGATACCTCTCTCCTGTGAATGATTTTTTTTAAACATACCTTGTATCCACTTCTAAAGGTACTTATGAATCTAGTTTTGGAAATTCTTTTTTATTTAATCCGCATCTTTTGGATTCCAGTCAGTAAAAATAAATACATAAATGAAACATTTGTTTATCCTACCATACACTTCTAAATGTTTTGTTGATAACTTTGTACTTCTTTTTAATGATTTATTCATTAAAAAGAAGTACAAAATTATCTAAAAAACACTTATTTTCACTCTTGCCTTGCAGATTTCTAGTTTGAGATGTCTTCTGGCAGCTCTAAAATGTGTATGGAGATGAAATGTTTTGATATTACTGAACCAAAGTAATTGTCACCAGGTGTGTGTGTATATATATATATATATATATATATATATATATATATATATAATATGCATAGAAAACAGAAAAAACTATTTAATAAATCTGCTTTCAGCCTTAAAGATGGGTTAGTTACAGTCTTATGAATGACTGTATACCTGGATCAGATAGTTCTCATTGAGATTAACCACCATATCCATCCATGATGATGGCCTCCAACAATCATTGTGAGACTGCATGTTCATTTTGATATCTTGATGCTATACCAGACATCCAGGGAATTAAAATCATTAGAACTAGGCGATCATATGTTGGGTGTAGCATGATCATGAAAATTCTTGGTCGGTCAATCTCATGGGCTATTTAATGAAGAATAGAATCTTGCTGGAACATTAAGACTACCCTTGTTCAGATATTGACCTTGCAGTCTTTGGGAAGGTAATATAAACATGATTGTTGTTACAGTCCATCAAAAACATGAATATTGCCAATGTTCAACTGGCTACATTCAAGAAGCTTTTGTTGGCAGCTAGTGCCATGAGGATATTATCATTTCTTGCATTAGATTGGAAGGTATAATTTAATTGCTCTTGGAATATCTGAAAGAAAATGAGAATTTAATAATTTGCTGCATTCCATATAAAAATTACATTAGGTTAACTTTGATTTATAAATTGTTAAAGATGTATTCTCAAGTACCTGAGGCACCCTCTGTTTTTTCTTTTTCTCCATATATATATATATTTTTCATAAATCAGAAAATATATATATATATATATATATATATATATATATATATATATATATATATATATATATATATATCTTTGTAAATTGGAAAAATATAATAAAAACTTGATCTAATCATTAACAATAACTTGGGACCTCAAAAATTCTTATAGAAAAACAATGTTGTATGACACTGATAACATCAACATTCTGGATAAGTAGAAAGGCTGAAAGTACTCAAACAAAAATATAAACTTTGGACAGTCTCTCCACAAATGTCATCCAGATGTGGTGAGACAACTTTTTCATAAATCAGAAAATTATAATGAAACATTAACCCAATCAGTATTCATTAACTTGGGTCTTGAAAAATGTTTCCAGTGTAAAAACGTTGTATGACACTGACAACATTAATGTTTTTGATAATTTAAATGAGATTGTTGAAAGTGCTGAAACAGAAACATAAGCTTTGGACAGTTTCTCCACAGAATTGACTTGCAACATCTTATTCATAAATTAAAAAAGTATAAAAAAATTAAACATTACCAGTATTCAATTAACTAATCAGTACTAGTATTCTTTATTGGCATTGGAGACAATTACTTAGCTTAGTGTAATGGATAGAAAGCTAGTTCTGGTAAATCATTATATTATATAAAGAGTTTGATTCTCATAGTTTCTCCATTATTGTGCTGGTCTAATATAAGCTTGGTAAATGTTAAATAGTACCACAAACATATTCTAATTTGTAGATGATAACTGTTCATTTACAAATAAACCATTTACTTTTTCTTAAATGTAAATCTCAATTATAGCATACATCATAAAGGTATTTTTGCATTTTTAAAACACAATTATCATGATAATATAAGCAATAAATTTTGAGAAAAAGTCATTTACAAAATGTATTGGGTTGGAACAAAAGTTTTTAGTGGTTTTCCATTGATGACATTTGAACACATGATTTTGTTTCAAACATGAATGAAATTTATGATGTATATACATATTCTGAAAAATGACATTTCAATATGTCTTTCTATATGATTCATATGTGGCCTGTGAATTTGAAATGTTTTTACATTGAAAGTGAAAGTGGAAGAAGATGAGATACATTTTCATCATTTGATATTCTTTTATTTCCAGCAAAAATGATATACACCATTTATGGAGATGGTGCTAAAACTGAGAGTACTGTTTACAAGTAGTTTGCTAGATTGAAGAGTGGAAATTTTAATCTAGAAAACTGAAATATTCCTGCTGGCCTGCAGTCATTAAAGATAACTAAATTAAAATGTTGATTAGAATAATTCAGGTCACATGAAACAGGACAGTGCAATGATACCCCACATATTTCACATAAGTGTTCTAAGGTATTTGAAAATTCTTTCATACATAAATTGCTATGATATTTGGGTGCCTTATAATTTAACTAAAAATAATTTAATAGACTGTATTTTCATCTGCCATTCTCTGCTCAAACAACAAAAACAACCCCTTTTTGGAAAGAATAGTTACAAGTGATGGAAAATGGATTCTTTACAACAATGTAGATCAAAAACCATCTGGGGAAAATGAAATGACCTATTCCAAATACTGAAGTTCATCCATAGAAGGCAATACTATGTATTTGGTGGGATTAGAAGGGCATTGTATATTACAAGCTCCTTTTAAAAAAGCAGACATTGAATTCAGATAAGTATTGTCCCAGTTGCAGTAATGAAAAGCAGCAATTGATGAAAAGAATAAAAATTTGGTTAATAAAAAGGGAGTTGTATTGTCTTTCATCAGGTCAATGCCAGATATCACATCTATTTTCAGACCTAGCAGAAAATGGTACAGCTTTACTGGGATGTCTTACTACAACACCCACCATACTCACTTGGATTTGCATTTTCAGATTACCACTTATTTTGATCCTTACAAAATTTACTTAATGGGAAGAACTTCAATTCTTTGAAAGTCTGTAAAAACCACTTACACCAATTTATTACCTAGAAAGATGGAATCCTGAAGCTACCTCACAGATTAGTGATGGGTAGTGGAATCAAATGGTACATGTGTGGCTGAATAATCCCAGTTACAAATATCTAAATATTGTCTTAGAAATTTACTTTAAAAATATTACAAACATTTGTTTTGGATCAATAGTATTAAAAACTTATGATGGAAATTATCATTATTTTTAGGAAAGCACCGGTAATAGTATTTGAATAAATTGATCCTTGTTTTTAATGTTGATGTTCTACATATTACATTTAATATAAATTCAGGAATTAATGTTAATATTTAATAAAAATGTATATTTAGGAACTTACTATATTTGTTTGGTTTATATCTTCAATTCTGTAATACTTTATGGTAAAGACAGTGAAAAAGAAATTGTCTTAATTTGCTGCAAGGAGGAAATAAAAATTATGGTTGCGATTACTTTTATAGAGTACCTCAAAATAATACTAATTTAGGTGAAGTCAGAAACAATAATTAAAGGAGATTTCATATTTAGAAGCAAGGATTAGGGTTATCAGTACATTGTGTTAGGTTTTAATCAGTCTTCTGTTTGTATAAACCTGAAGAAAGCATGTAAGCATTTTGGAGAGATAAGCCCATCCTTGTAGACGGGATATTGATAAAATACAGCTTAATATTGTAAGCAAATCTGAACATATTTTCATTCAGTGATGTCTGAAATCAACATAATTAGTATATCATATAAATGGCTTCTTATAAACATATTTTGCCACATTCAGAATGGGATGGCCATAGTCAGAAATGATATACCAAACAATAAAAAGATAACAGCATCAGTAGTAACTGAATAAAGTATAATATGGATTAACTAACACTAATTTCTAAATTAAACATTCTCATTATTCTATTAATTATTTGGACTAGTATACTTGTTCAAATCACTACATTTTGGCTGGTGCATTTTCTGGCTTTCATTACATGTATATTGTATCCAAAGATCTTCAAGGAGTTTTGCGCTGAAATCTCTTTTGTTCAATAATGTTCTTTTCACTCACTTTAACTTCCACTCTATAGAACAATTCATCTATCCAAGCATCAAAGATGCATTGTACAGTTAACTTAATTATAGAATACAGTCACCATAGTAAATTTGGCTCTGGTGAAACAGGGAACTGATTCTGATTTTTATCTTAAGAACTAGTTTGATGAGGTTTGTTAGCATAAAATCATTTTAAGAAGAATTCTTTAAAAGAAAATGCAGGTATAACAATACTTTACATACTTGCATCAGTTAGATATTGATTATTAGAAAAGGATGCAAAAAATGTAGGTAGCCCATGTTGTTTCTGAAATAAGCAGACATTTGTATCAGTCAGTGATCTTCTTCAAATCAGTAAATGTGTTGGCATTAAGTACTCTTCAATCAAAAAGTCTGGATGTGATTGATTGGTGGGAGTGTTTCAGTTATACCAGGTAAATTATGACTTGAATCAATCAATGAGTGCTAAATGTTTCCACTGTAAAGATAGTTAGATATATATCTAGTCCTTGATCAATATAATAACAATAGTATAATACAATAAAAAAAGGAATAATGTTTCAAAATTATTTTCTAGGTGATGCTTACTCTGTGTAAATGATTCAGTATTCTAATTTTGACTTGAAGAACAAGAATATCTATCTTCCACCCAGAAAGACTGAAACTACAAATCTCCTATACATAGGCTTAATTAGACATAAAGAAAATGAACTAATATAAAAAATTAGAATTATTGTAAAATAAACTGCATAAAACTGACTTTCCTTATGTTTTCCTACTCTTCTTGCTTGGGGAACTCACTTCTAGTTTCCTGCTTTCCTGTCAACTATGATCTTCAATAATTTATATGCAATGTCAATCATCATCTTCTGTCTCCTTGGATACTATTCTTTTATTGTCCTTTCTGTTTCTTTCACTCTCAGTAACCTCTTGAATTTTAGTGGTTTTTATACTTTCTCATATATATTTTTACATTTGCAGAAATGAGCAAGTATATTCATATGGAATATATATTTATACATATAAAATTAATAAGCAAAATGAATGTAAATTATACTACAAAGAAAGAAATAAAGATAGAAAGAGTAGGGAGATATTAAGACATAAGATTGCAGAGACACTTAGATGACAGACACTTCCGTGATATCCGTTGAGTTACAGTTATCAAGGCAACTCCTCTTTACAAAGCATAATTGTTATACATAAAAACAGAATAAGAGTATAATAATCTAAAATAGAAAACAAATAAGGTTAAATAAATCAATCATTAGATGCCTGACTAATTCAGTAAATAAAGTAAGCACATTACTGAATTATTTAAAGACTTTTAGCAGAGAATCAGTTATGCTAAACTTGAACATATAAAAGAAAAATTTCACAGTTTTTAAATTTTTTGTCAGTCATATGAAAAAAATAGACGTATAATGAAATCTGTTTATTCTAGAAGCCTGAAACTATTGATTCCTGATGTTTATTATATTAAAATTAAATTAAAAGATAAGTAGCTTTCAATGAAGAAACATTGTGACATGAATGTGCAAGATTAATTTGAATTTGGTGGTTTTAATCTTGAAGTTATAACTAAATAAATTTACAAACCTCAGATTTGATTAAAAAGGAGTGTTCAATGGAATGAAACATTTATTTCTTTTTTCTTTTTTATTTTAAAGTTTTTTTCTCTTTCATTCTTTCAAGACTGATGGTTTCTTTTCTATCAAAATGCCCTCATGTGTGTTTTTTCTACAATCCTCCACCCAGCTTCACCTGTTAGTCTGCTTAATGACATTAGTAAATTTCATCAGCAAGATAAAGATAGAAGAATGGCACCTGGGAACATTCACAATGGACACCGTCATTCTTTGCACACATTTTGTAGCTCTGGGAAACTAGCCAATAATTCACTATATTAGAATGTTAAATGCCTACAAATATTGCTTATGCCATTAAAAAAAAAGTAATCTCCAGCATAGTTGTTATATAAAAGGTTCTATATTTGAAACAGATGCTGGTTTAGTTGAATATGGATCACATACTTCAGTTGCTTTGAATTTGAGTTTAGGATTAATATAATGAATAACAAATGAATAAAGTGTTACCATCTTTATCAATGGCCTCTTAGATATCTGATGAAGTGCATGGCTGGTCATGTGACCCTTTCAACATAATTAGGTGGCTCATCTGGTAGAGATGGCATTTATTTGGTAAAAAGTAGCATGCTTATTTTTGAGCTAAGAAAAAGGCATCTAAACATTGTTGAAACATTTCTTTCTCTTTTCCAAATATAGCTAATTCTTTCATCTATTGTTATATTTATGAAGTTGGGAGAGTAGCTTTTCTCATAAAAATGTTATTTTTTTCAATAGCTATGCATTAAAAAGACAGTCATCAGTTGATGGAAAATTCAGCAGGTATCATGCTTTCTTCATGGCACTGCTCAGTAATAGAAAAGCCCTAAAATGATCCTTTTGTTATGAAGAGACTGGCAGATACCTACTGTGACAAGTAAGTATATGACACAAAATTATTAGATTACTTGCTGAGAGGAATTTTTCTGATGTCTCAATTGTATAACCGCATTCTGATTTGCATTTTACACTTAAATGTATTCCCATTTTTACAGAATTTTCAAGAGTTGTGCAATATTTGTAAGATAAAAGAAAATTGCCAAGATTAGCTGAAAGCAAATAAAGATATTAAATTCTTAATACTTAAAAGATATTAAATTCTAATACCTTACCATTAGAAAAATCGCTGAAACAGATAAATGAATATTTACTTGCCAAAAGAGTAAAATATTCTTATGAATATATTTGTATATTAGTAGATTATTTCTGTTGTGGTGTCCTTTCTCTAAAGAGTCTATGTTGGACATATAAGATCCTATAAGATTCGTAGGAGAGAAGGCCTTGGGGAACAGTCAAGTAGACTGAACGCTGGTCAACTGACACCCACCCACTAGTTATGTAATACTCTTCTGCTGTACTTACTGTTTAATATATGATATATCTGCAACCCTAGTTTTTGTTATTTCTTAACTATTTAATTGGTCACAACATCTTGGCAATGAAGGATTCGAAGAAATGGACTTCATGTTAAATCATAAAAATTTTTGCCAGTGTCTACAACAGTGGTGAAGAAAGGAATTCTAATCAAACTCTATGAGAAAAGGTATCTAGTGTTAATTACCACACTGACAGTGGAAAGAAGAAACTCCTCAAAACAATAGGATTTCTACAAGTTCAATTCAGTAAAAGAATCGTACAAGTGAAACAGACTTATTGTTGGTTAAGAGTGTAAAGAAAAAAATTCCCCCTTCTCATTTCTTAATTTTACGTATCATCACAGTAAAATGAGTGAATTTAAAAGAGCAATGCTAGATTTGATGAAACACCAACAAGAACAACAACTACTGTTGGAAAAGAAATATCAAGAAAGACAACAGAAATTCCAATGAGAACAAGCAGAACACCAAAAGAAATTTGAGGAATTCCACCTAGAAATTCAGGTTAGACAACAGACGTCCTAATGAAAAGCAAGAGCATCGAAGGACACAAATCGCATGTCTAGTAGGTATTCATATGAATCCAGGATTACGGTTTCAAATTAAAAGACAGGAAGTGTGAGTTTTTCTTAGAGAGGATTAAGTACTTGGGGCAAATAATTGACAAAGACGGAAGACGTCCCGACCCAGATAGGGCAACAGCCAGAACCAGAAAATGTGTTGGCTCTTCAAAGTTTTTAGGTCTTGCCAATTATTACAACATATTAGTCCCAAGAATGCATAGTTTGAGAGCTCCCCTTAATGTATTATTGAGAAAAGATAAAGAGTGGGAATGGACAACCAAATGCCAGGAAGTATTTGAGAAAATAAAGGAAGTCCTTACATCAGATCTGTTCCTGACTCATTACGATCTAAACCGTGACATCATTGTAGCCAGCTCCTATGGCATCAGGGTGTGCATTTTACACAAATTAAAGGATGGATTGGTAAAGCCAATTGCCTATGCATAGTAATGGAGTTCTAATCTATTCTTGCCCTTTTTTCCACTCTCAAGCTGTTGGACCACAAGAGAGGTTAACTTCAAAACAAAATCAAAGGGTTAATCCTAATGTTAATACTAGCAGAAATGTGTTTGTCTGCTCTGATTTTTTTCCTCTACAAAACTGTTTCAAAGCACAAAAAATAAATGCAAGAAAAAAATAAATACAAAAATAAAATAATGCAACAAAATCAATCAAAAAGCTATGGGCACTAGAGGCATGCAATAATCAGCTAAAAAATGAATCTATGTTTTCGGCAAACTCTGGCCATATGATCAAGAAGCTACTTTGAAATAAGGAAATAATTTAAATAATATAATTTCTCCATCACCCTGAAACAAAACATCAAATAGGACAGCTGAATTGACATAAACCCAAGTTAACATACCAAGTTAATGTAAATTATTTTACATCAAAATTCAAATAAATTTACTTCTTAAAGAACAGAGTTAATTTACCCTACTACTAGCTCAAAAAATGTAAGCTTGATTGAATGGTCAGACTTGGGGTATACTCGGTAACTGGATAATTTGTAGCAGATGGGTTTAGTTATTGGAGTTTTATTTTGATATCTCTAAACTAGAAATACTTTTGTATTAAACATAGTCAGAGATATTGTCGCTGCTAAACTGGTCTCTGTATGTGTCCTTATTTTACCATTTGTAGCTGATCTTTGCAGATGTGAATGTAATAAAAAAAGCTAAATGAAAAAGAAAATGCACAGGGGAAAAGTACTGAAGATCAAATCTTATCAAAATCAGAGACTGATCAGTTTCATAAATTTTTAAGCTTACAAAAGTGTGAGGGCCAACTGAAGGGCCAGCCAAAATTCTGTGGGTCATTGGCCTCTTCTCCCCCCATAGAATCGCCACTGCTAATGACATTACATAGGACTTAGATGACATTTAAAGGAGAATTTGTGAAGCAACTTCAGATCCCTGAACTGACAGTAATCTTTACTATCACATAAACTGTATCTGTTAGTGTTTGTCTGAGTCTAGAACTAAGTAACTCAGCATTAATCACATCATATACCTAACATTGTTGATTCATACATTTGATAATTCTTGGATAAAATAAATCAATATGGGATATGTTGAAAAATTATGAGGTTGTGGAGGATTAGAATATTATGTATAAATAAAACTGATTTTATACTTTTGTCTCTATAGATTATCATCTGATAATAGGATCAGAAGATTTTTATGAGGTGACAACAAATATCCCATTATTCCAAATGCTATCAAAAGTTTGTTTGAATGTAATGTTCAGCTTATCTGCAGTTTCTTTCCACTCAGCTGTAATTCTCTTCTTTTAAATGCTCATCAAATTACTATCTTAAGTACCCCATTTTGTGAAAACATGTCAAATACATTAATTTATTCTTACTTTCTTCATATCAGTGCTTTTTACCACCATCTATAGATTATTTTGCTTTTTAGTTTCTACTTATAAATGCAAAGGTAATTTCTCATTCTATAATGTTAAAACTGAAGAAATATTCAAGTTGTTCTTTCTTTCTACAGTTTGTTATCTTCTTTGCAATTACATTTCTCTTATTTTCTGATAAAAAAATAGAGCATTTTATCCTTTATATATTGCCTTTCTTTTGCTATAATGCCTTTTCTAATTTTCCCCTTCTTATACCTCATTCATATTAATATTTTTCTTTTCTTCTTTATGTCTGACTTTCTCTTTCATTGCTACACATGGTACCAGCATACATGCCATTTTCTATAATTAGCAAGATAGGTTCAAATTTGCCACAGATGTGAACTTCACTGTTCTTATACACCTGCTCTCTTTAGTTTCAGACTTTCAGCAATCCAATGATCAAGCCAATGAACTCTTTCTCCTTCAATCTGAGCAGCATGTTAGTGGCTAACATTAATGTCTAATGATCAGATCAACAGCAATAGATGCTTATCAAAGGCAGTTATTGACAGATTGTAGGTTATTACATATTCTGTCTGATTTGAGAATCTAACCAAGATGAAAGTCTTTCGTTCAAATGAGATTTTTTTGCTTATTTGTATTGTTTTTAAAAGTTTTCGGAACATTAAAAACATACACGTCAATTAAAACTGATGTAACTTCATGAGGGTTATTTTATCACAAGATAATATAAAACAATCATGTTACAATCTTAAAACATAATTACTATTTAAATACAGGTGCAACATGGATCTTCCTAAAATTACTGATTTCTAAATTCTTATATAAAATTAGAAGATGGTATTTGATTATTTCTGTGACTGCAAAGCAAATTTGTGGATGTCGTTGATATTGCTCTCAATTTGATGAGAATTTTAGTTTGTTTTGCTTCTTAAATTTAAGAAGTTCAAAGGTCAGTATTAGGCATAAATAAACTCTTTCTTTCATCTAACTTTCATCAGTAGAGTATCGTGAGATCAACTCTTTAACATTATTATATACAAAGGATGAAGGTCAGATGAAAGAATTAGCTTCTAAGGAATAAATATTTAACAAATATGATTCTGCTTTTTCATGCAATCTTGAATTTTTTTACCACTTAATATATATTTAAATATGGAATTGATTCATCAATTATTAATGATATGAAAAGGCAAAAGAACAAAATGTTGGAATTCCATGTAGACAAAAAGAATTAATACAAAATCCAAAAGATGCTAAAATATTGAGTATAATAAGATGATTGAACAGTAAATCTGAAGTTGCTATTGAATTAGAGATTTGACTGAATTCGATCTGGTAAAATCATTAATCTGGCCAAGATTTGGACACCGGGTAATGGAAATTGATGTTTTTCTTGTATATAGTCCAGATATTTATATATCAAATTAGTCATCCTTAAACTTGTGGATTATTTAATCACCTGCTATTCCATTTGATTAAGTTAACATATGATTTGATTGCAAAAATCTCTCAATTTTTGTGCTGTTCTTTTTCTATAATGCATTGTTAGTTCCATTAGGGAATTTTAGCACTTTGAATTTTAATGATGCAAATTACTAGTTTGTGTAGTATAAACCAGGGTTTAAATTAACTGATCAAAAGAAATTTTAAGATTAGTATTTGACAGTATATGTTTTTCATTTTATATTATTCAGAAGTGAATATTTTAACACTTATATTTTTCTATCAAAATTTATCTCTATTTTTCAAATTCAGATACTGCTCTCTTTTTAGACTTGTGAACCTCCTAAAATATCTTTTTTTATATTATTTTTTATTCATAATTTCATTGCAATTTTGCCTTAAATGACTAATGATTTCATCATTCTTTCTTTAAGTGAAATCTTTTTTATTTGATTGATCTGAATAAATAATTCTGATTTAATTTCATAGCAATAAAGAAAGAAAAAATATATAAATAATATACTTAAAATACTGTATCCATTTTTCTTGAAGGAGAAAAAACATCTAAATTGTTCAGATGTTAATTTAGTTGAATATTTTGTTGATGAATACAGATGGCAAGGGTTACTTTTTACATTAAGTATAAAGGATAATTGATTATACAAGAGAATATTAAGGCTTTAACTTATCCATGAGATAAAGCTTTAAGATATCAAGAAATAAGAGGAACATTTTTGTTTATATTCTTTAATATAGATTTATTTACCTATACATTTTTTTATTTTATTGATGGTAGCATATAAATTAATACAGGTAAATAAGTGAATCCCAAATATTTCTAATTGATAATTTTTCTGATTTTCTGATTTTCTGATTCAATGGTAATGTAAATTATATAGCATTTCATTAACACAGTACATTCTTTTAGGTAAATGGACATCTGTTATAAAGATAAGTAAGTTTGTATATGTCAAAAATAATATAAAATTTATCCTGGATGGAAAATTAAGCTTCTTGAAAATTCATAATGAAAATTACTAGTTTCTATTGTTGAACAGGTATCTAAATTGCACAATAAAAGAAGTCATAACAGTAACATTTGATTGTAAACTTAAATTATCTGTTATATTTTCTACTGTCTACATTTTTATTCAAAGTAAATGACAGAAAATTTATTTGTTCATGATTAATAGTCACACACAAGGTAATGATAATTACTATTTTGCGTTTGTGTTTTATGTATATCTCAATTGTCAAATTCCCATATATATATATATATATATATATATATATATATATATATATATATATATATATATATATATATATATATATATATATATAATATATATATATGAAATAGCCCACAATGAGTGCTGGTGGTAATAAAACAGTTCTCAATGTACAATAACAGATCTAAAATTTATACTAAAAATAAATATACATGTTATTCCTCAGTGTTTGGTACAACTTTGAGCAATCATCAGGCACTGACTGAAAACTGACTGTTGGAAAATATGTCCATGTTGATCTCAATGTCCACTTATATATATATAGATATATATATATATATATATATATATATATATATAATCTTTGGCCCAAGATTATGAAACAGAAACTAAATTAGTAAAATAATTTAATTAGTGTTTTAGGAATCTGCTGATGACATTCCAATAAAGCTTAATAGATATTTAGTGCATTTCTTCTAATGATTAATATAAAGTTATTAGAATTGTGTGAACATTCAATGAAAATGTATTTTTTGTAATAATTAATGTCTAAAATTGTTTGGAATGTTATTTCTAGATTCTTTTTAAGAAGATATGATTTAATATTATATTCTTCCATATATAAACAGTAAATAGTTAAAAATATACATAAAAATAATGAAACGAACATCTTTGTACATTATTTACATTATTCGGACTATTGTCCTCATCTTTGTCACCATATTTATTACGTTTCGGCCGTTGTAAGCTCCAGCCTTCTTCAGGTGGTTGGAATATCGAATTGAACCCTTTCAATAGTCTGAATAATGTAAATAATGTACATAATACTCATCTCAGAAATATAGACACAAACATCTTTGGCATACAAAAACATTATAATATTTAAGAACTGATAGTAAATTAAGGTTAAGAAAAAGTATAATTGAAAATTGTTTTTGATGTGGTACATGATTAAGAAATTGTTTTCTTTTAAATATATTCAAGTGAGAAGATTGGTTTATGATGAAAACTGAACAAAATAAAAGCACATTTTACAGAAACATAAAGCATTTTCTTTTAGATAATCACTTTGAATATGAATGTCTACAAATCTAGCTTGCCTTTCCTCAGAGAAATAACTATGAAATCAATTTGTGAAGTGTTCTTTTCGTCAATCAAGACTATTGTTTAAAGAGTGTTAACTTGAATTAGAGTTGTGATTATTCTGCTATTTGAAGACTTTCATTTTTAACTTTATTGTCATTGTTGTGTGCCATGAATATTTTACTTAGCTTTTTCTAATCCACTCTTCAGCTGTCAATGAATAATGCCACATGCTCTTGTCTTTTGCTGTCAAAACTTCAGACTTGACAGTCCCAGTGTATTTATTCCCTGAAATCTTCTCATGATGCATTATCATAAACATTAAACAGAAGATGCAGAATTATTTAAATTTATTTGTTTTTTTATTAATAACAATGTATTCAACATTATTTAGTTATTTTGTATATATGAAGCATTATATAATTAACATACAATTTGGATTTTCCACATTTAAATTTATTTCCATAACTATTAAATTTATTAAAAGCTAGACCTGGATGTCAGTTACATTTATAATCTCAAGTAAACATTAATTGTTGTTAAGAACTTTACTTACAGATATTTGGTATCTTTTTCAGTATAAATTTTTAACAAGATTATTGTTTAAAGAGTGTTAATTTGAATTAGAGTTCTGATTGTTCTGCTATTTGAAGACTTTCATATTTAACTTTATTGTCTTTGTTGTGTACCATGAATATTTTACTCAACTTTTTCTAATCCACTCTTCAATAATATTGTTAAAATAATTAAATATTATGCTTAGTACAACAAATATTTTTGGCTGGACAACAAAGTATACATATTAAGAAGTTCTCTCAACCCTCTTAATTGTAAGTAAAATATTAAGTCAAATAATTCAGCTTATATTAAAAAGCAAACTTTTGATTGGTGTGTGTTTGTTGATATATCCAATGGTAATATGATTTATAAGTGCACTTCAATAAAAACTTGTGTCAGTTAATTGCCTATTTAAAAACTGTCAGAAAAAACATCTTTCATTTAGGAAGTTTGTTTTATTTTATTTGAGTACTGAACATGGGGATAATTTTTCTTCATGCAAAATGTGTTTATATAAAGAAAGATCATTATAAAATTTTATTATTGTAAATAACCAGGACTACAGGCAATTCTGCAGATCATGTCTATGGGTTTACTAATCTAATAATTTTACAACTATTAAGGAATAACCTTAGATCATATATTAGAAATGTTGGACTTTAGGAATTATTTTACAATTAGCATGGAACATTGGTAAAATTAATAAAATTATTAATTTTTGTTTAAAATTAAAAATTATGAACAATAAATAGAGAATTGGTTTAGCATACCTCTAAATTGATTGTATAACTGGAACTTACCTAAAAAATAAAGAAGATAAAATCATAAATATAATGTTGACAAAAGAAAGATGATAAATAAAAAAATCAAGTGTTGATTAATTTCTTGTGCTTTTCAAATTTAAAAACAAGGTACAATTGTTATGAAAATGAGTTTAACATATAAATGCAAAAATGAAAACAAGCTGAATAGATTAAGAAATTTGTTTGAGGGAATGAATCAATATTTCCTCTTGACAGCATCTCTATATCAGCATTGCTAGAATTAATATACTTTTTAATGTAGAATCTTTTCCTTACAACTATGTTGTCACTTATTAGTAAAGAAAAAGATATGAGTCATATGATTATGAAATTTCTTATAGTTTTGATAAAATGTGAGTATCTGATACTTAAGTGCAATAGAGAATGCAAATTCAATACATTCAAAGACCTATGGTAAAAACAAAATAAATAAAATTATTATATAAGAACTCAAAAGAATTCCATTATTTAAGATAATTTTATTCATATCTAAAATCTAAATGTTGTTTCTTTTTCCTATTAGATTTTGCTTCATTTAATCCACCCAATAAATAAAACCCAGTCATTTTTAGAGTTTGAATACTTAAGTCAAAAAAATATAAAGCTTAGTCATTGATGCTCTGATCAAGAACATATCTTAGGGATCTCTTCATAAGAGCTGATCTCAGATGTAGAGAAAAACATTGGTACCAAAAATTATAGAAACAATTTGTTTACATATATTCTGAAATCTTCCTGTATTTAGTATATATTTCTGTATTCATAAATACTCTGCACATGAGCATATTTCCATACAATATACTTTATATAAAATATATTTTTCAGCAATCAATCTTATTTTTACAAAAAATATAATTGATTCTGGAAAGGTTCTTGACTTGCCTAAGAAAGAATTAAAAATTCCGGTGTTTAGTCAAATTTTGGAAAGTGGATCAGGTCAAGAACTTTTTAGCACCATCTTGTATATAGTAATTTTAACTGTGGTAATAACAGAAAATCACTTTAGAAGGAAGTTACTTCAACAGCTAATGTAATATGTTTGTTAAAAAGACAGTGATGAATAATTTACATTAATCTTTTGTATAATGTTGGCTTTACAATGGATTTTTCAAGCCAAACAATGTGGAAAAATTCCAGTAGAAAGAAAACATATGTAAACAGCCAACTCATTCTCATCCTATTGTTGTGAAAATAAGAACATGTTAGGTAAATGGCTGAATCTACAGTATTATGATAAAGTAAGAGAAATAGTTCTGATGAAACTAGCAGATGGATAGAAGGAAATTGTTTTCAGTAATGAGCATAATATAAAGCTCCATTTCTTACAAGTTTTTGATGGTAACTTTAAAGTTGAAGAAAAAAATATGAAAGCCACAAAGCTTGTTGTTCAAACAATCAGGAAGAAAATTTTAAAATCTTTTAAGACTAGATTATTTGGTTTTAGATAAGACAACCTGGCAATGAAAAACTACTGTTGTAGTACAGCCAATAATAGCATACAATTTTAAAGAGGTGGAGAAGTAAGGGTTAGTGGTAGAAGTAGCATTTGAAACATTAAGTGAAATAATAGTGTCAAGACATTCAACATGTTTTATAAAGCATTGAGGTTAAGAAAACACTCATTTTAAAGACCTTCAAGCATAGGAATATTGATGCAGTTTGTTCCACATTTTCATATTGCCATTACAATGCATGTTAGGGGAATAACATCTGTATATGTTAAATATAATAGAAATAAAGAAATTAAAAAATAAAAAAGGAAAGAAAAATTACTGGCTATTTTCATGTTTAGGGCTGCATATCTTATTCTGAACAAAATCCATGCAAATTCAATTTTGTATTTATTTCAATGAATCAATCAATATTTCTCTCATGACAACATCTTTGCATCAGCTGGAAACATTGCTAGAATTAATCTACTTTTTAATGAAGAATTTTTTCCTTACAACTGTCTTGTCATTCCTATATAATCATTGAAAAAGATATCAGCCATGAAATGATGAAATTTTCAATAAAACTTGATGTATCAAGGCTATATTTGTTGATATTTGAACAACTTCTGTTTGTTTTAGCATTAAATCTAGTAAGATCATTAAATCTATTCATAAATGTTTTAGAAAAACGTCATTAACCAAATTAATGGAAAAGAAACTAATGCTAAAACTGAAAAGCATTAAATTATTTTTCAGTGTTTAACAAAAGAAAAATTAGGAAATATGACAAACAGATACTCATTTAATATATCTAGAGTTAAAATATACAATGCAAATATAAATTTAATGATTTTTTAAAACTATTGAACCCATACTTTATATTGCTTTTGTTCTTAATCTAATCTATTTTGTAGTCTTCTTCAGGTTTATAATTTATAAGTAAAAAGGTATTGAAAAAACAAGACACAATACCCCTAGACCTACACAGCAGAATAAGAACAATTTACTCTATAGATTAATTAAAAGTTTGAGTTTTAAATTCTCTGTAGCTTATCTGACCTGACATACACCTGATGAAGGTTGAAGGACACAACAACTCAAACACTGTGATAATAACAACAAAGAGGAAGACATTAGTCCACATATAAATAATGTAAATAAGTATATATTCAATTAACATAGTATTCTGAATACCTGAACAAATTATTATTTTTATTATTTTACATATTAATACAGGCTTTTTGCTATTCTATAACCTTCATTAATCTTTTATTCATTAATTTTCTTAACATTTCTTCTGTTTGGTCATAACATTACTTGCATAAGTTTTTATTGCTACCTAGAGATCTTTGCTTGAATGTTGCTTTCCTTTTTCTGATGTGTCCCTTTTTATGATAGCCTACAACCTTTCTATTTGGGCAATATCTAGAGAGATTGGAATATGTTCCATTAATCTGATGTCTTTGAAATCTTTTCTGGAAAGTCAGCATTGCAGAATGTGAAGGAGCATTGTCTTGCATGAATATGCTCTTTAGATTCTTGATTGTGCCACTAAGAAAATATCTTTTTCAAGTAACTTATAAGAATTCTCTTTATTTATTTTAGTACAACCAGCATCAAATTTTGATAGGTTGTATAATTTTACTGCCTACTATGCTAAATAGCCCCAAACATCACTCTATCTCTTTGCTGTTGTCTTCTGAATTGTATTCATTGTCTATTTTCATGATGGACCAAACCTCAAGCCAGCCATCAGATTAGGTTAGGTTTGGTTGATTTGACAACATATCATCTTCATTGGATTATTTAATGTTGTCTTTTTGTATAGAGCACCCAGTGAATATTGGACTCACTATTCAATAGAATTGGCTAACCAGATTAGCCTCATTAACCATTGCCCCATGCTAAAGTGACTTCAGACATCAGGTACAGCCGATGTAGCTCTACATTCATCACTAAAATTATTGTTGAAAAACAATTTTTCATGTAATTCTTTGGTTCTAATCTGGTTTTCAATGTGTTGTTTGCTTAAATGTGTGCTTTCACGTCTTTATTCTTAATATATGCATGTTTCTTGATAGACAAACAGATATGAAAAGATATGTATAAACATAAGTGTATGCATTTGAGTGTATTCACAGGTATATACATATAACTGCTTATGCACAAATATTTACTATTATAAGTGCACAAATAAATATGTGTGTATAGATACATACACAGGTATGTATGGATATATATATCCACACACACAATTTATTTCATTATATTTATCAAAAACTACTTTCTTCTTTAAAAGTTGATGAGTGTATTTTTGTATTGTTTGAGAATAAATGAAAGATTAAAAAAAAGAACTGAAATCATTAGGTCAGACCACTTCTCACATAGTTGGTTATAATATTAGCAGACATAGAGTTTTGAAAATGATTGTAGCAGTAACATGTAATGCCGGCTTTTCTCTCATCTGAAATAATGTTCTTTTTGAATGAGAGAACACTGCTGATGCAAGCATAATGCATATGTGTGTGTGTGTGTGTGTGTGTGTGTGAATGAATGTGCAATATGTCTGGTGGTGCCTGACTGGCTGGCTGACAGGATGGTTATGAGTGACTGAATGCATGTATCTGGCTGGATGGCTGTCATCTGTTTAACTCAGTTCGTATTATGAGATTCTCTTATAGAACACTTCTCATCCAATTAGCAAGAGCCATTCACTTGACAAGAATGTGTTATTCCAAGCAGTAACCCCCAATTCCATTTTGGAAACATTTTTGGAAAAAAGTATACTTTGAACAAGAATAAATCAATTTTGGAATTAATTCATTCACAATTCTTTGAATAGCAACTATGGCAAGGCATTGCATGGGCTCTGAATAATGTGCATTGCTGTTGTGGGAACATTTCTCTGTTTGAAGTAAATATAAGGAAACCTTTTGTAAAACAAAAAACGTGAGAGAGAATAGGTACTATAGCCTAATCAGATACTGGAAGAGATATTTTTAATTATTTTAGTCTATTATAAAATCTGAATGCAAAAACATACATGGTCAAGGTATGTTTTTATTTATTAAAGTAAGGAAAGATTATAACTTAAGTAAAACAAAATGATTTAAATCCAGTTTTCATGAAAACCAGCACACTCATAGGTAAACATGAATATTTTAGCAAAATACTAAAATATATTTTATATATACTTTATCAATCAAAGTGTTTAGATTATTGCTTATAATTACTTTTAAAATTGTATAAATCTACTTTCTGTGGTATGAATTTCAGATAATACTATAATGTTGTGCCTAATACTAATTAATTACATGTAGGTAAATTGATTAATTATTTAATTCTGATAAATTTACAAAATATGAATTATTTAAGGTAGTTTCTATAGAAAATAAGTTTAACATTGTAAGTTCTTGAAAATAATGGTTTCTTAAAAGCATTTGTTATCATATCATGTATAGTATTTGTTTCTTATATTATAATAATATTTGTATAAATAATTTAAAGAAGCATCAATTGTATTAAAGCATCTCAAATGATTTCAATTAGCCACCATACTTTCTAGTGCTGATAACTTTTGACAATTGCACATACATTTTCACTCCTATCTAAATTCAGATTCCTATTGAATAAAGTGGAACACCTGTCAGCCATTGTCATTCAGGCTTGGAGGTGATTATAATCTTGAATAAATGAAAAATAAATATGGATATGTGATTTCAGTTACAGAAAATACAGTCAATATAAAAATTATCTTTATTTGGCTGTCATATAAGATGTTGATGGGGCATATAGCCAAGGAGTAGCAGTTAGTCAGCCAATTCTGCAGACTATTACTTCTATAATGAGTTAAATCCTCTTTGAGTGCTCCAAAATAGTAAATAACTATATATATTTTATGTGCTAAAATCATATATACGAAATTCATTTTAGTTTCAATCCATAAGTGCTGTTCATTCAAGACAGGATAACCAGCCAAATGACCACCTTTAAGCAAATATTACAATGTGAAACAAGAAATTTGGCAAATAATACAGGAAAATGATTTCTCAGTAATTTTAGAGTTGAATATAGAGCTATATTGGGTGTACCTGATGTCTAGGCCAGAGGTTTGGTCATTTATGAAAATAGTCAACTGATGTGACTTAGAAGATATCAGTGAGAAGGTGTGGTTTTGGGCTATTAATATTGTAGGCAGTAAAATTATATTTCCTTTTAAAGTTGATGATAATGGTGGTCAATTAAATGCAGAAAAATTATTATAAATTCTTTAACAAAGCATTTTCGGAGTGGGAAAGTATCTTAACGCTAAAGAGCATATTCATGCAAGACAATACTCCTTCTACAAATCTTACTATAGCCCACATTTCCAGAAAAATTTTCAAATATATCAGATTAATAGAATAGCTCCCAGCCTCTCTAGATATTACTTGTAGGTAATCATTTAAAGAGACATAAAAGGAAATGGAAAACAACATTCAAGCAAAAATCTCTAGGAAGCAATAAAATCTGAGTAATGTTACGATGAAAAATTAAGAAAATTAATGAATAAAAGATTAATTTAGGTTATAGAATATCAAAAAGCCCATTTTAACATGTAAAATAATAAAAATAATTTGTTCAGGTACTTTTGATATTGTGCTAATCAAATATGTTTTTTATGACCTATATTTTTTTATAAGTTATATTTAATTTGTTTGCATAACAAAACCTGACTCTCCTAAAAGAAGTTAATATCAATATTTTAGTAAGGTTAGACATAATAAACTGAAAAGCACATGGTATATTGATCTTATAAATATAAGTATATCCTAAAAAATGACCTCCTTTTGGTTGGTTCATGCCAATTTTAATGTGAAAGCATTGTCTTCAATTTTAAAGTCTCAGAGATTAATTTAAAAATCAGTTGTTTTGGATACCTAATCTTAGCCCTAATCTTTTATTTTGCCAACTTTCATATATTAACGTTCCCCTTTCTTCTAAACTTTTTTTTAATGCCATTTCCTTTTAGGACATAGGCAACCATGGCTTTCCATAGATTCCCATTTTCTTTATTATCTGCAGATTGCCATGATTTCTTGAGAAAGACTATGGGATGATTTCCTTTTACCTTTTGAATTCAGAATAATTTTTCTCTTATACTGGTTGCCACCCAAGGTTAGAGTGTCCCATCAACTGGGGGGAGAATTCATGACTTTGTCAAAAGCATTTGTGTGAATTTCATTCCAACAGACTAGGCTGGAATGTGAACTCAGTTCATTGATTGACTTTTTACACTGATAACCACTATGCTACTTGCACATACACTTTACTGTTATTTAGCAATATAATCAAATTTGTTATTTTTTCATTCTGATTCTTTTGAATTCTTAAGAAATATATCTGAAATTAAATGGTTATTTACTAAACTTAGCTTAATTTGACACAAAGCTAAGTAAGGAACCCAGAGAAGACTGTATTTACTATAGTAGTGAATTAGTTTGTGAGTCAACTTTTTTAACTATTATCATATGGTAGGTACTTAATATGAAATTAAATATTATTAATTTTATTCACATAATATCATCCCATGGCATTATTATAAATATTTACAACATGGAATAAAAATATTGTTTGCAACTGAAACAGAGTCATTAATAGTCTCCTTACTGTAATAGTTGCTATTACTTAAAGAAACTGTGTTTGACAATTCATCTGTAGGTTATAAATTGTTGTGATTGCAATAGACAAAAGATGCAAGTGACACAATAATTTGGACATTAGAGACAAGCATAATACTTGGAATTAGTCTAAAGTATAAACCTTGTCATGGCCACCGACCTAAACCATTCCACAGATAATACATATCAGATAAATAATGCACACCTGATATACAAGTGATTCATTCTAGATAATTAATGTGACTCAATATTCCTACATTTGGCTATCATTACAACAGGTAGATTTATGTTTATGCCACTCAGTGTATTAATGTCTGGGAGGTTATGCAATGATAAATTGAGAATTTGTGCAGCCATTTATAACACAGCTTGGGATTTAGTTCTAAACCAAGATAACAATACCAATGATGCATGTGTTGATTTACAAGTATTTACTTTCGTTTACTTCTATCTATCTATCTATCTATCTATCTATCTATCTATCTATCTATCTATCTATCTATCAACACCCAGACACCTTAGTTCACCTTAGTCTGTTTCACATATATATATGCACCAGGAGAAGTTGCTCCATCTGCTATTACTAGCAGAGATCTATAATTCTGTCTCACACAAGCCACAGTTGCATTCACTGCAGCAGAACAAGTCTCAATCAATAGGGATTAGCAAATCAATAAATATTAATGGTTAAAATCACCAAACCCTATCACAGATATATTGGCATGCAAATACATACATCTGCCATGTGCTTTAGCCATGATCTTGACACTACTCTTGATAACATTTTTGCAACTGGTATTTCAGCAAATTTTATTTCATATATTTGTAGAGGGCATGAGTTGTGGCTCAATAGGTAATTTTGTTTCAGCCAGGTGAATTGAATTCTCTCTTGAGTCGACAGTTTCATAAAATATTGAATATTCATGATATCTACTATATTGAGTTTAGTATGGCACTGGGCTAAATAGGAACACTGATATATAAAGATTGTGTTGTGATAATCTTCCAGGTATGTGTACCCTGAAAATTAACATTTAAAGTCTTGTTTTCAACATGGGTTTGAAGACTAAGGTTTTTGTTTTTTTTAACCATTTCACCCCAAGCCACTAGAACACAAAAGGTTACTGAGCATTAGAGAATATGAGAAAAATACTATTAAGGAGAGAGGACAAGAATAAGAATTAAGAAGACATTGTATTTTCATTTTTGAAGATCAAAGTTGACTGGGAAGTAAGAAGGTGGAAGAGAGTTCTACAAGTGAATGTGATAGAAGAAACTGTTAGCATAGAAATTATGGTTACATTTAGCCATTTCAAATGTAAATTGATGAAACCTTGCCAGTAATCTAGTACCACACTTAAATTCATAAAGTCTAGGTACCAAAGTAGAAAGTTCATCAAAACAATTACCATGAAACTATTTATAGAAAAGACACAGCAAAGCTACATCATGGTAGTGAGAAAGTGAGTGAAGCTGAGATGCCAGGTTAGGACCAATAACATTGCAGATTCTTCTTTGGATTTTATCAAGAATCTCTAAATATATAGCAGGAGCACCAGAGCAGATATGGCAGAAATATTCAAAGTAGAGATGAATAGTAGACTTATAAATATGTAAGACAGATTCTGGCAAGAAAATTGTCTAGCATGACACAGTGAACCAACTTTCTTAGCTGATTCAATATACTTTTTCCATTTCATGTCAGCTGAAAATGTTAGTCTGAGGAGGTGCAATGAGTCATTCTCCTCGAGGTTAGTATCAGACATGCTGATGGAATGTAAGCAGGTCCTCTCAAACGGTTAAAAGAGAGCAGTTTCATTTTTGAGGCATTAAAATTTAACAAGCCTCTCCTTACTCCATTTAACAATAGATTGTAGGTCATCTTTGAGATCAGCTGCCAATTTAACATTATCAGACTTACTATTAAGACAGGAGTAAATAGTTGTGTCATCAGCATAGATACTGAGTTGAGAACTGATGACATCAGGAAGGTCATTTATGAATATTAGAAACAACGTATGTCCCACGTAAGTCTGGGGAACACCAGCATCTATGCAAAAATATCTAGAAGAGTGGCCATAAAAGACAACTTTCATTTCGCGATTTGAAAGACTGAATCAGTTCAAAAGTTAATTCAGAAATACCATAACCTTTCAACTTATGAAGAAGACTAGTATTCGAAACCCTGCCAAATGCCTTCGAGATAGTCAAAGCAACAGCCCGAGTTTCACCACTTTTATCTAAAGCTCTTTCAGCAATAATCGTTAATAATAGTTGACCCAGGGAAATATAGCCATATTGCTTATCTGAAAGAAGACCCTGCGATGTGAGATGCTTAACTAATTCAGAATTAATTAGAACCTGTAGTAGTTTGCCAAAAAGAGGTAGCAGGCTAATAGACCAATAATTAGAATAGTTAAATAGATGGTTCGCCTGAGTACTTAGAGACTGGAACTATAAAAGAGGGTTTCCAACAAGCAGGAAAGCAAAAAGCAGCAAGGCATTTATTGAAGTGTTTAATGAGAACAGTAGACAGTCCAGTAGCACATTTCTTAAAGACTCTTGCAGTGATACCATCAAGTCAATATGCTTTGTAAAGATACAGTTAGGAAATGATAACATAAACCATGCACGCAGTGCATATCACTCAATAGAGACTCAGTTCTAAGTGGAAAGTTCGGCAAAGGTGCCACAGATAAACAAGAGTAGAATTTAAAGAGAGTTTATGAGCAAACCATTCTGCTTTATCAGCAGAAGGATAGAAGACTTCTTATTTAACACACTATTACAGAGCCGCCAGTAGTCACGTGAATCAATCTCATCAGAGGCTATACGGTGCCTCATTCTATCAACAAAGACTTAGCCTATTTGAGGACACCCTTACAATTATTTCGAACAGTCACAAATAGGTGTCTGTTGTGATCAGAATTATCCCGTTGGTACACACGAAAAGGTAAGCTATAACGGATGAACAGGCTGGTATGGACCAAGGAGAAGATCATGGTTTCACTTGATATTTGCGAGAAGGTTCAAAAACATCAATGCCGGCTTTAACACGAGAAGAAATCTCCGTGGCACAATTCCCAATAGAAAAGTCAAGAATATCAATCCAAGGGGTGTACTGAATAAAGCCACGAAAAGAATCCCAATCAGTACGCTAGTAACAGAAAGAAGTATTGTGGATAGGAAGTTCCTTTCTAATAGTTGACTTAAAAGAAATATCAATAGATATTAAAGCGTGATCCGAATTGTCAAGAGGACTGAATTGTGGTGGCCTACAGGAGTTAGGAGAGAAGGTAAAGAACAAGTCAAGTAAAGAAGAATGTTGAACAGATTTATTCGAGAAACGAGTAGGGAAATCCAAGTTTCCAGTATTTATGCACAAGCTATGTAAATGATTGTGTTGCTTTTCTGATAAACAGGTAAATTTTTCATCAGTTACGGTTTTTATAAATATAGTAGATTTGACCAGTTTTAATAGAAGACATGTAGGATTAACGATTACAATTTATAATCCATATCTGGTGCAGTTCGTTTGTTCTAATGTAAATGCACAAAGCTCAAGTGTATATAGCATATTTACTGGTATTTAATGTATGAGGTAAAAGGACATTTACTGAGATCATCATTCTAGATTTATATGAAGCTCTAGCCTTCCATACAAAATACCAATGCATTGGATATATTTGTATATTTTCAAATAAAATAAAATACTATATATATATATATATATATATATATATATATATATATATATATATATATATATATAAATAAATTGTAAAGTGCCTGCCCAGTGGTGATAGTAGTTGCACATTTTCCAGTGATTTCATTGATTAGTGTTTACACAAATAAAAACAGTATATCGAGTATCAGTTTTCATTGTAAGATAGTCCGCTTTATTTGGTTAATTGGCGCAAAACAATGTCTCTCTACCTCATTCAGTCCAACTAGACCTGTATTTTACTAACCTATACATAGTAAATAACAACAATGATTATAAAATCATGAGAACAACACTAACCTAAGAAATAATTTCAAGGTAGCATAGACACTTATAATGAGAAAAAAATCTTGCCAAAGCAGTAAACATCAAACTTTATTTCTTCTCAATACATTACAAAGAAGTAAGAATCATTAATGCAAGAGTAGATCTGTCAAATTGATGTCAACTGACAGATGAGAAAGATGTAACATTGGCTAGTTGCAGTCTAAATGATAAGATAAAAGAAAAAAGAAGAGGTTGTGGAGGGTTGATTTGTTAGGTAATTTATTTTGTAATGTTTTTAACTTAGTACGTTTGAATAGATTTACAATATTATGAATTGATATTGAGAGTTGCAGTGTTAAGTCAACAAACAAGTCTTGTAAATCTATTTATCTTATATTTAATAGGAGTAGATAGATTCGCCTATCGTCCGGTTGACACTCCTCCACGGTCTTTTGAACAGAAGTAGTGGTTTATCCTTTGTTGCCTGTTTAGGATTTGGTTTCCGGTTCCTTTTAAAGTCTTTTCATTCTCTTTCACTCCATTTAGCCCCTTAGTATTATTATCACCGCTTATTATCGCCTTGGTTGGGGTGAACTGATTAAAAAATGCATTACTACTGTAACTAGTTGTACCAGACATGACCTTGTACCAAAGTTAGGTAAGTTTAGTAAATATCGATATTAGCAACAATTCCATAGAAAGATAATTTGATCGATAAGGCAAGACCTATGGATATAGGTATACTTGAGTCAGTACAAATTTTAAAGTCGTTACATTAATTCTTTTAATCTCCTGATATGCATACAATAATAATGATGAAAAGAACTGTTGAATATTAGAGAAAGAGTGAGGAAGTTCAAGAGAAATGCATACACGTACGAGTTTTTAGAAGGTGAGATGCTATAATCGAGTTGGACTGAATAGCAGAGTCGTAAAGATCAACCATGACTTCCATACTATTAATGTGGAATAAGCGAGCGAGAAGTTGCGTGCTGAAAAACGAATAAACCAGGAAAGACGTTTACAGTTATAAATAAATCAGTCGAGAATAGATGAAGAGATATAAAATGCGGACATTAGGGAGGAAATATGAAATTGAGGAAACGACTTTACGTTCAAATGTGCAATGGGTAGTATGTTCTAACTGCATTCATAGAAAAAGCCTGGTGAGTTGCAGCAGTCAGATTTGCTTAACACCTCGTAACACCTGCATACTCTTAGGTTCCAGATCTTCGAGTCCCCCCAAAAATTTTACTTGTTGTCTTCCACAAAAAACATGTAATGAGTAAGGACTTTACGCTTCGGATTATCTGACTTTAGTATCCGATTTTCTCTTATATATTTTGTGTTATAGCATAAAACTTTCATAACAGGTCATATATTTAGATATATTGAAGTATAATAAGCTTAATTTAGTCCGGCTCAAGGCCGCATCCGATCAGGGTCAAATTTATTTTAGCATTAATAATGAATGAGACTAATATGCTAATTATTACTTCACGGCGAGGCTCTGATTCGCCAGTTGCAAATGTATAGAAAGAGAGCATAAGCTGCTGTCAGAGAATCAAAAAATGGATTCGGTAAATCCCGTTCTATCCGCTATCTAGTGATGACACGCTTCAAATGTAAATAGACAAGTGATAGAGAAAGCGATGTTGGGAAGTTTCTCTCATTAAAATCCAACCGATTTTAATCGACATGAAGATTGATGTTATAGTCGGTTATTAGGAAACATTTACAAGTGTAAAAAACACCTTAAACCAAAAGCAATAAAAATATGCCGATTTTAGAACAGAGTAGGATTATTTAAGCACATTCCACCTAAATCTTGTACTCGTTGAATCAGTAGTACCATTGTTGTATAATTGTAGCTTGTTGTACATTAATATTATTTAAATCAGCTAATTTAGTATATATTTACTAAACTTAGCACAACAGCGGGGCACACGGTAAAGAAGAAAGTTGCTAACTTTGGCACATGTGACTAGTTTAAGAGATATCGCTTTATGGTAAGCACCCTAAACCTATAAAATTATTTACTGAATCCGGATTAGACTAGTACAGGATCACAACAGTGAAGTGTTCAGTGAGACCCACATTTAATACAACAGTAATGGACTTGACTGGAAAAACTTAACCTTTTTAGGGCATATCGAGAGCAAAAGAGATAGGGGAAGACACCCAGCCAACTATATGACGAGCTTTTATAATGGTGGAACGTGTGGAGGCAGTGAGTTTAGCAAAGTGAAAAACGTTGCTAAAGATAGGAATTTGTGGAGAGCCATGATTGCCCATGTCCTGAAGAGACAAATTACATAGAAGAGGACGAATTGATGTTTAATGGCCAGGGCAATCGAAAATCTTAATAAAGATAATATAATGTCACTCGTGATTGAGCGGTCTAACTTTAGGTGGTTTTCCCAATGTAAGAGAAATGTAGGTTCGCTGAGAATCACATTTTCGATTGCCTAGGCTAGTAGACGTCAAAAACACAGAATCAGGGATATCTATCGTGTATCCGATGATAATAATAATATCGGGTTAAAATGCATTATTTCCTCATTCCTTATATATATATATATATATATATATATATATATATATATGGCCTTCTTCAGTACTTCAATCTGGCCTTCTTCCGTAGTAAGCTTGGTTACATAAAAAGCTATCCAAATCAATACCAGGTTATAAACTAGTGAGAACAATTATCAAAAATCTGTTTGCATTGCAGCAAAAATTAGAACATTTTCTAGCTTGAACCATTTCCCTTGAGTTTGCCTTGTGCAAAGATTGGCTGAATTTCAAATATAGTCAGCTTTTATTGGAGTCACCATCGAGAAAACAACATTTGGCGTGTGAGGGGGTCACTTGAAGGTCCCCCCTTTTTTTAGCCCGGGCTTTTATTTAAGCACTTTCAGAATATCCGGTATTGAATTGCGTACGTTTGGGCTGTTCCAACTTTCTCTTAACTGTACAGTGATTTCAGACTTATTACTCGATGGAACAAAGGAAAAGCGTTGCAACAACCGGTTATTTGTTGGCAATTTCTTCGTGTTTTATTTATAGATATAAACTTACATACATGACTAACATGGTATTAGGCAGAAAGTTTCAAAATTTAAAGCTTCAAATGTTATTATAAAGGCTAAATGTTTAAGTTTGTCACATTAATTAGTTACAAGAAAATTTTACTTGAAAATTAATATTTCTAATGGCAATTATTAATTTTGTATAAATAAAATAAGCTACGTGAGTTTAATCGAGCTAATAGATTGGCATCTAGGTCCAACCCTTAATTGAATTAGGTATATGAAACCGCCACTTCTACTCCAACAGTTTCTTTTCTCGCACTTTCCGCCTGTGGAACTCCTTTCCGTTTCCTTGCTTCCCTGATAACTACAATCTTCAAAAATTTAAATGCAATGTCAATCGCCATCTACTATCTTCTTGAACCCTGTTCAGCTTTTATCCTTTCCTCGGTCCCCCCTTTACCCAATCTTTTCTCTCGCCTTTACTCTCTGTAACCTCCCTGCGTACTAGTGGTATTCCCGCCTTCCTTGGACTGAAATGATAAAAAAAGCAATAAAGCTTGCTGCAGATTGAGGTTAATGTCGCAAGCCATAGATTATGATTGCGAGCTTCACTAAATATGCCACTATAAAAGCTTTATTCCAGATTAACGTAAGTTTAATAGATTGCTGGTTATAAAATAAGAAATGCACAATTTATTAGAAATCAAATTACAGTTCTATTTTAGAATGTAATTGTGTGAATTTGCCCAAATAACGGAAATGAGTGATTGCAAAGTTGCGAATACCTTACGGTATGTCATTTAAAAATGAAAAATATGAAATCGAGGAAGTCGATCAAGTTATTGCTGTTACTGCAAATGGTATAGTTATATATAATGCAAAAACTGAGCAGCTTTTATTGCAGGATTTTCTTTAACCAATAAGCAAAAAACAGTAAATTATTTTTAGCGTTCATTCGTATTACTAGAATTTGTATAGAGTTGAATTTCTGAAGGTCACTTAAAGTGACCGGTAATGGATTATAATCATTGCACTCTATTTTGAATATCTTGTGTTACGAGTAATTTTCACAGCCATTACCTAACACATTTATAAAAGTGAATACCGATCTTAACTTACAAATATATGATCAACAGATTCATATTATCACCACCTTTCATCATTTAGCTTTATATTTATATAGCAGAAACTTAATTTGATAAACGATCATATTTCTGCTCGATATTCTAACTGCAAACATTTTAGTTTAGTAAGAGCATTGAAAAACAGATACAAAAGATAAGTTTGCGAGGGAATTTTACGTTTATCTATATGCTACACGAATCATGTACCAAAAACGTTTTCAAATCTATTATTAAAATCTATACCTGTCTTTACACCCTCTATTGTCACCAATCACGCGAATAAATCAGTAATCGACTAAAAAAATTATATATATTTTTATTCAAACAAAAGCACCCTGGCCCCGTAAAGATTTTAGTTTTGATAAAGGAGGAAAGTTTAATAAAAATCCGAAACAAAAACATGCCGAATTCACGGAAAACCTATGAACAACAATGTGTACATTTCAGGGATGATTTTAAAATGCGAATTTCGAAATCGACTGGGAATTTTTACTGTATAATTAAACGATTATCTTAAATACATTTTATAATTCAGGAATCAAATCAGATATACTGGGCTGCGTCTGACTATGGATTATCCTTGAGTGAGGAAAACGAAGCATGCAAATTAAGTTATAAGAATTAACGCCGAAGCGGATCGAATTGGGAAGGACGTTTCACTGATGTAAATATTTGGGCGTGCAAGGTTGCAGCGGCTAAGCACAGATTATTACAGGGAGTTGACAAGCTAATCGTTTAGCATTACTATTCACAATGCAACCACTCTTTAGAAATTTGCGCGACTTATTCTAATTAATTCTGAGAGCAAATAAACAAAGCATATCAGGGTTTATCCAACAGACAAATATTAAATCAGCTTAAAATTACTCATTTTCAGCATTTTCAAAGAATTGCATAAAAATGAACCGATAAACGCATTGTTTACTTGTTGTATCCTAGAAGACAACGACTACATCTTGATTCTTTTAATTTTTTTAAGCTAGTGACAACAATACATTTTCAGATTAAGCCCTTTGATATGAAATGACAATTGCCTGATTATGTTTGAAGGGACAATTATCAGTAGATTAGTTTATTTCGCGTGTTCAAAAATAACCATATTGTAGTAAATTAATTACATTGTATTTGAAGCTACTGTGGAACAATATTGATCATTTTTTAATTCTTCAATGAGTGGCCCATGAATGTGGCTTTAAGCCAACAAATACTTAATGGCATTGTATTTATTCTTGTATTAAGCATAAACAATTTCTAAGAATAAAAAGTAAATCATTTTTACTATCATACTTTATGAATTTAGTTTAAAACATAAAAAAATCTTCATTTTTGTTTTGGGTTTGGCTGAGCAGGTGGAAAGCATAAAATGATCAAAGAAATAAATTGACGAAAACTCTGTCAGACAACCATCTTGGTTGAATCACTAACTACATTTTGGAAATATTCCTTTGGACACTATCTAGTAGTACCTAGCAATTTTCTGATTCTGATAAGTTACTGGTTTCGATTTTAGGTATGATAATAAACTAGGGACTGTGCTAACGACCTATTGTTTAGAATATATAAAAAGTACGAACACAGTCAAGTCATGAACAGCGTAAAGCAATGCAAGCAAGACAAAATGTTTTGCGATTAAACGGAATTATCTTAAAAATATTTTGATATTAACAAAATATTATAGCGTCTTTTTTTTCATTGAAATAACCAAGTCATAATAAAAGTTTTATACAAGAGACAATAATTTTTATATTTGAGTTTTCAAAAAGAGTTTGTAGAGTTAGAAAATCAACGAGGAAACTCATAGGAACCATAAATTAATAACAAAGAATTGCATAAAAATGAACCGATAATTAATCATAATCACATATTAAATTAAAAGTAATGTATTTTGGAAATAAATATTTACTATTCTTCATAATGAACAAACCAGAGTGTTGGCGCGTCACTGAAGATGCCGAAATAATGTGTTCTTTTAAGAGAGTCCGATCTGAAGCGGATGATAGCTAAATAATCAACTAATTGTCCCTGGAAACGAAGCGAAACAGTGTTACAGTGTTGTTGAATGACAAAGATCTTTTCGATTGGTTGGCTCTTGGTCAATCAGAAAAAAAGCAATAAGCGTACAGAGTAAATTCAAGCATAAAACCAGTTTCCTGGCATACACAATACACAAAGTTAAATCTATATACATACGTTTTAAACACTCATTCAACGCGAGTTATACACAAGTACACCAAAGACAATCATAAAAATTTAAGTACATACACAAATTTCATATCGAACTCTCTTTCTCGTACTCTCTCTCTCTCGCACACACACATTTCCAACATACACACACACACACACTACTAGTTACATACACAGGGATACAAAAGACACTTCTCCACTACATACATACACCCACACAGTACCAAACGTTTACAGAATAGAATGTTCACACTTTATCAGACATTTTTAAACACTGTTACATACAGAGTACACGTATACACATGCATGCGCAAGCACTAATTTCACATGTTGAAAAAGTGACGAATCAAATATGATCAGTGTAAACAAAAAACCGAACTCAAAAATTAAAAAACTTCATTTTTCAAAAAAAAAAAATTCTCATTTGATTTTATTTATTCCGAGAGAATTCTTTTCGATTCGTAAGAGAATCATTTTCAACACTTCGGAATCTTTTAAAAGTAGAAAATTAACTTTAGAAGACGAAACAACTCCCATTTGTATTCTGATGAATAATGGGGTGGTGGTGTGGGCAAGGATGATATTTTTAATGCATTTCATGAACACACGACGATTTACTTTTTTCCTTCCACAAATGAAATGACGAATATAATTATGCATTACAAATCATTCATAGTTTTCTCATTGAAGGAAATGAAAATTTGACGCTTTGTCATTCTTTCTTTACCTGTCCATGTCCCTGTCTTTCTCCATAGATGTACAAGTTTATTTACATATCTCAGACTGTACGCGTATCTATCTATCTATCTATCTATCTATCTATCTATCTATCTATCTATCTATCTATCTATCTATCTATCTATCTATCTATCTATGTGTGTATGTGTGTGTCTTTGTGTGTAGCATCGTAAATTTTGCAGTTGTTGTAATTAATGCAAAAGAATAAGAGCCTAGTATATCATATATGAAAATATTAGGTCGCTCCATTACAAGAATATCATGTATTTTATAAAAATTTCACGATTGAGAAGGATGTATATTAGATTTGGCTTAAAATTATTTTTTCTATTGTGCTAATCGATAGAAAGAAGTATAAGCAGGTAAATATAGAATCATCATCATCATCATCCACATTTGTTCGCTAACACTTACTACAAGTAATCTTGTGCTAAATTGTCTGGTTGTACTTCGTACAACAGACAATCATCCTCAAATCCTCAGTACGCTAAAAGCCGTGGAATGAGAAAGAAATCAATTCAAAAATAGATAAATACACAATCATCCAGTACATTAAATGTAATGCCTTAAAAATATGCAATAATCTCAAATCGCGACAGTTCAAGCTCCAGTTACTGTGCAACCATCCAAAGATTGTCCGTCGGGAAGAAATATTATTGCCTCTTAAGTCAGCTACAAATTCGTTGGTGGAAAAAATTATAAATATTAGTGAAGAATTAATAATCAAAGCTGAATAGAAAAATTCTGTTCCTTTGTGCCATTCACAATGAGCGATGATCTTATTTACTAAACTTTGCGTACGGGAGTATTAAATCTTCTCTCTCACTGTTAGTCTGACTTTCTCCTCCAGTCCAAGCTCCAGGGGAAACAAGCCACTCAGAAGGAAGTGTAATGGATGATGGCAAAAATTGGCAGTATGAATCATTTAGGTGATAGCTATGGCAACCTTTGGCATAGCTCGAGGCATACACAAGAGAAATCATTAGGATTTTCAGTTTCGGGACACAGAAATTATCGCCAAACTATGTTCGCATTGCAGATTTCTCAAAGGCTAATGTGACTTGCTTCTTAATAAGGATTTCATTAGTTGTATAGACTGATTTAAAAGTTAAGACAAACTTTGAGCGATAGAAGTGTTTCTTCAAGATGTCAATAATTGTTGTTAGAGTAAAGTCAGTATACTCTACCAGTTCATATATTTTTCAATGCTAGCTATTAAGGATTTTAAAATTGCCGTATTTTACGTCACACAAAATGTATTTTTAGAAGTATTTAAAAATTATACTTCGTCCACTGCGCTGGTATTATGGACGGTAGGGGATGCGATCATCGAAAACTCTAGCTGTATAGCTATGCGGCCAAGATATGTTACTGTGAGGAAAATCTCTTCTAAAGCTTATACGATGTTATTTTTAAGTAGTAAATGTTTAAATCTATTTAAACTACTCGCTGGAAGAATAAGGAATTTTTCTATCACTTCAGTAGGCATTTATCTATATATTCCAACATGATATGAGATGCGGCATAAATCTTAAAAAATATGTATTAATCATGTGCATCAGAGAATACTACAATCATTGTATCTAAGTACGATGGTGGAGTGTTAATGATTCCTAGTGAGTTGAGCACCACGTGATGGATAGTTGATGGAAATACACCAAGACAAACATTCACAAGACTAAGTGTTGCTATTTACTAAGCTTAGCTTAGGTTGTCAGAAGGCCACAAGTATGGGCGACCCAGTGAAGATGGAAACTCACTGCTCATTAGCAATCGTGAAGTATATTATCTAACAAAAATGTTATTCCGTTCTTAGGCGCCCGAATATTTCTAAGTGAAATTCTGAACAGTATTATCATAATCACGTTTGTAAATCGGAGTAGTAACATCATTTTTGTGATATGCCTTCAACTTTTCCATTATTTTCAGTGCATTTTACAATCCTTTTAGTTTTGTCTGAAATTTTGAGAGTATTCTGATACCGTGAGTTATTCGAACTATTACGTTCTTTCACTACAAAAGGAACAGGTCACAAATTCAAGGGAAGCATATAGCAAATTTGATAAAAGAAGTAAAATTAATTAAAAATATAAAAATAACTGAAAAACTAAGCAGATCCTTTCAGCTTTTGAGGATTATCAGATGAAACATAAACCTGAGGAATACTGAAGAGTACACTGCCTGAAGCGTTCTGACAAAAGCAATAAAATTGAAGATATTAGTTCAAATAATTAATGTAACAAAAAATTATCTTTGCCTTTATAAGTTTCATGAGTGCAGGATGAAGCCTCATTTTTTGCTCTTAAATAATCATGTTGTTCTAACTCTTGTGTCAAATTGCGATAGTATCGAAGTGAATCATTTCAGCAATTTAACTAATCACCCTATCGATATGATGAGCAAAACATTTGACATACTAACTGCTTCAGATGATAGAAAGGTAAAATGTATCTCAATTTAAAAAAAGTTGTAGCTGATTGGAGGATTTATAGGTTCATTTTACGAAAGAATTCATTGTCTGCCAGAATTATTTGAAGCTATCTTTCTTTTTTTTAAAACCACATTTTACCTCGCTTTAATTCATCAACTTTTACATTGGATGCAGAATAACAATTTTAAATTAAATAAAGTCAGTTGATCAAGAAAATTTCATAGAAACTAATTTCGTTTTCAAGGTCAAATGTGTTTATTTTGAAATTCTAGTGAGTTATCTTCCGAATTCGTTTAGAACATTGTACAGGTTGTTCTAAGTTTGCTTTAATCGATGTACACACGAGAAGAGTTTCTAGATGCAATAGTCAATTCACTGTTGTTGTTGCTGTTGTTGTTATTGTTGTTAAGCTCATAATGATGGGAGAAGTTCTCCATTTCAGCATGTCAGTTATGTCAAATCACACATTAGCAGAAATAATGAAGTCATTTGAATATTGAATACTGTTTAATTTGGGATAATTTGCATGACGTATTAATAAGTTGATTAAATTCATCATATTCCCTGGAGTAGTTTTCACATCTTGTTAGACTATGCAAAATAGCTTTTGAATCATAATATAAATTTGAGATGGTAGTATCAACTTTGTTCGCTACTGATATTAAATCCAAATTTTAATTTCACTTACTATTCAATCAGAATCCGATTAATTATCTATTAGGTACGTAAAACGTTCATACACAGAAATTGCTTTGGCGTTTGCACTTGTCAGTAATTTTCAAGAATACGTTATTATTGGAATGCATTTTAAATTTTGGGTTATCCGACTTTCTATAATAAGCATACAACTATTCTATAGCATTATCGTTTTTAAAATGTTACAAAATAGTAAAAGGCAGAATTCAGTACACTGATTTTTCTGTCGCATTGCAGAAGTAACACATTACTAAAAAAGTTTGTCAAGTTTTAGATAAGAATGGCGAACCTCAGTCTGTTACTTTAGATATCTCGAAGACGTTTGACAGGGTTTGTCATGTTGGTCTTCTTCACAAGTTGAAGAGTTAGGGTATTTCTGGTCGTTTCTTTACTTTGATTAAATCTTTCTTATCAAACCACATAATGAAGATATTGTCATTTTCTGTTTTCTTGAATCCTTTTATTTTATTTTCCTTTCTTTTTCTTTCAATCTCAGTAACCACTTGTATCCTAATGGCTTTTATTGCCTACTTGGTGTGAAATGATTAAAAAATGATTATTTCCATAGGTATTTCGCCGTGGAACAATGATCATCAACCTAATCTTTAAGAGATTACAACAGTAATAACTTCGGTCTTACTATGTGTTCTACACACGTCCTTGTGGTAAACCAAGATAATGTTAGTAAATAACTATGAATTTGAGTACTGAAAGATAGTATTCAACTAACTCGTACCATTTGTTGGAAATAATAATGTGGATAAATGTGGTGTTTAATGCATGTTCCCTCAAGTTAGCTTTAAATCAAAATATCTACAGTATAGTTTTAATTTTATTTGTTTTGTGTAAAAATAAACCATTAAAGAGACTTGGTGTCGCTATGATACGATTCGTAATTGTAAGTCATTTGACTTTACAATGCAAAAGAATGTTGTCCCTACAAAACGCATCAGATACTTTTGTCAGACGAAAATTTGTTTACGTTTTCAAATAGGCTAAAAGTCAATACAAGTTCAGTTTCTTTTCATGAGAAAGAATTATCATAACAGCAAAGACATTTTAAAATGCTTCTTTCCCCGTCATTTAAAAATATATGAGAAATAACTGTTTTGAATTGACTAGCGATTTGAATGAATTATTTCATCCAGCTTACATGCCGAGTTCCTTTATGTAAAACGATAGATTTGGATTAAGTATCGAAGAACAACGCCTAGAAATGCATTTAGCTGTTGCTATCTTCTGCATATCCCAATTGTAAGTTATTTATTCAAATTATCGACAGATACCATTCAAAAGAAAATCACGAGGTCCAATAATAAATGACAAAATATTTGAAAGAATAGAAAAAAGGCAGTGAGGTTGTTAAAAATTAAAAAAGCGACTAGAAAATAAATTTTTTAAAGTGTGTCTGCTTTTCAAATATTAATTTTTTTCAATAAATGAAGCGAAAGGAATTCTTAATAAATGTTCATGGATTCTAAAATCCATTAAACGAAGGAATATATTGATTGAAGTAACTTGCAATGTAATTATCTTTAGAGTAGGTTGCGCAGTATTATTTTCTTTCATTTTTATAGAAACGAATTAAAATTTCACTTATTAATAAAAAGAAAATAAAGCGAACATTTTCTTCAGGTTAACACATACATTCATAAAAACGGGAAAGAAACAAGTTAGTTAAGATAATTAAACTATGGTGCCAGCATGTAAAATTAAACTCATTTCAGCCATCCACAAACCACGAACATCTGAAGAATTTTATGAAAATTTAATCACGAATATGTCCTACTTGATATTGATATTTACTAAGTTTGGCTTAGTAGGGCACTTACCTAGACCCGAAAACTGACCAGTGAGTAATAAACAACTATATTAGCCACCAAGCACACAATTTTATATTTGATATTTTTTTCTTCGTCTATAACCTGTTACCTTTCTATCAGCATATTAAGTAATTCTCTTCGTCCTCTAGGATGAGTTTGGGCAGCAAGGATCAAACCAACATATTTGACTTCAAATCTGACTGCTAAACGCTTTCTCACAGCTAATCATCAAGGCATGACATCGTGATAGGCACAGCAAATTGAAGGTGAGAGTTTCCGCATGTCTTCTTGATTATAAATCTATGTGCAAACTTCAAAACCTTGAAGTCGAGGTGTGTTCATAATTAGAATGCTTTGCTAACTAAATGAAAAGAAAGAATCCTTAATTCTTTGAAAACAAAACAAACTAATGCACAGTCAATATGGCAGATTCTACTGTAAAGGTCAAGCAACGATGAAGAGCTGATTTTTAGGTTGGATTTAGGTGCGGTGTTAATTATTTCACCTATTAAAAAAACTAGAAAATAAAAACCAAAATAACAAACAGATAAACAATCAAAATTCTGTTATATAAATTGTTTCAACAACATACGCCACATACAAATGACATGATTAGATTGTAATCGAAATAGTATCATTTTGCATTGTGCATGCAGCAAGCTTATCTAAAGTTACGGTCGTCGCTTGCAACTTATGTACTTGTAAAATTTATAGTTTATAAAGCAATACATAATGAGAACATGTAGAGTATTAACCGGATTACTATCGCTTTGGCTAGAATTGAACCAGGTTAGAATTTTGGCCGAAGTTATTTAAAGTTCATTTCGCATTAACAACTCCTCTCCTCTCTGTGTCTCCCTGTGCCTTATTCCTCCAAGACTTGGGTAGTCATGATTCTCTATAGCTTTTTTTCTTTTTCGCATTAATACCCTTGCGAAAAGAATGAATCTACTTTTCTCGCTGTATTCACTCGCCGGATATTTGAAAAAAATGTTTCATCATTGGCATACCAGAAAACAGTTGCACAGTTGTGCAAATAACTAACCCATAATTATATTTCCAAGAAAGTAACAGAATAAAAAAGAACAGGTAAAATCATTTAAAGTGCACATATTTACAGTATTGACTATTGTAAAAGGTATTGCCTTCAGTTGATTCCAACTTTATTGTGTCACCATGATATTATCACGCCATCTATAACCTCATGATTTCACTAAGTAGAAGTAGATTAGTCCGATTCAAAACGAAAAATTTATTCTTGAATACTTCGGCATATAACATATTACATGACCACCACATTATTTGCTATAAATGCAACAGCGAACCCATTTTAAAACGTCAGCGGAAATTCGTTAATTCGAGTCAGACAATACTAACTACACTTGGTGTGTGTGATACGCGAGTGGAAATTTGATCTCAGTGACAGGGTAGCTGTGAAGAGCTTAGAGTAAAAGCGTTCGTTTTATTGATCGCTTCGTGTAGGTCCGTTCGTCACCCTTCATATCTCGGCATTGCCTAATGGGATAAAGAGTTTAATGTCGCACCTTCAACAGCATTCTTTTATCAACACTTAGACCAATTATTACCCATAATGACAAATCGGACTTTTCTTCTGTCTGTGTCAGGTTTAATTTGTTAAGTTACGTGGTTGCGTCATCTAGCACTGAATAACAGACACGGTGAAAGTGGACCGAGGTACAGTTGTAAAGGAGGGGTGTCAGTAGAAGCAGTGAAAATAAGTGAGCGTGAACACTTAAGATTATTATAAGCACAATGTGATAGATCATTCAGTTTCTTTCGAAAACTCAGTATTCTTCAAGTGCTTGTAAATATATTTACAAATAATTCTGGTTTTTCTTCAAGATACGCTACAATCAAGACTAAAGTAAGATGGATGTTGTGGGATTTCACTTAAAAGGTTTGAAAGGATTGTCTTTAAGAAATATCGCTATGGGTTCCATTACTAATGGCGATGATGGGAATAAGGATGTAAGTCAGAAAAGCAAACTGCATTCTCAGATAAAGGTATTGAATTGATCGGCGCATCTTCAGATTTCTTTATGTGCTATTTATTTGACGCCAGCAAGAAGGCCAGTGTTACCTGGTTTGTTAGATTGCAGCGTTTGGGTGAAGAAATTTTCATGGCTATAAAAATTGTCGGAAAATATTATTTTATTATTATTATTTACAGAAAAATTAAGAGGAGTCATAATAGCTGCAACATATATATATATATATATATATATATATATATATATATATATATATATATTTATATATATTTATATATATATATATATATATAAAGTAATAAGAGAATATCATATAGAATAAAAGCAACATTTGCCTGACAGTTCTTTATGAACAGAATAAAAAGGCAAAGAAAGAAAATGGTAAAAGATACATAATAGTGTGTGCGTGTGTAAATGATGCTAAAACTGGTTAATCTACATCATTGCTTGGTAATGAAAACATTGGAGGGTTTTATACGTCTGTAACAGTCTAAAGAATATCCCGTATTGTACTTCCGTCTCTTCTCTTCTGCGCTAGTGTGCTTCGGCAGGGGAGAATGCATAGTCGACCTTGTGTCATCATGTCTCCTTGTTGGCTGCCTATATTGTCCATTGGCCTGCGTTGATTTCACAGGAGACCAGTATCCTTTTTCATGAGTTATTTCTATCTCGAGACTTAGTTCTCCTAATGAGGGTCTTTGGAAGATTATCTTTTCCCATCTTCGCTATGCGATCTCCTCATCGCAGGTGAGCCTTTTACAAAATAGCCTCAATACTACTGA
>OZ038487.1:82248490-82348490 GCA_964036315.1 Acanthosepion esculentum
TTAAGAATTGCAAGACATGATGGCTAAAATGTAAAGGCCTGTAAACTATAAATGGCTTAATAATCTAATGAATTCTGCCTTGTAATTAAATCGTGTGACGTTTTAAATTTGATTTAGTGTTCCTATAAAATATACACCACAAAAGAAAGTTTAAAATGGATATTATTAGTATAGTAAAGTAATCTCGTAAACCATCCTTTCAAAGTTGTATTGATAAATATTTGTTCTGTATAGTAAGAAAAATATTTTTGATTTTATTTGTTGCGCAAATGTTTTAAAAATATACAACTTAAAATGAAATGTATTTTATTTTATTTAAAGCGAGATGCAACAACAGATATTGATACATTTTTACATTACTGGTAACAGAACAGTTTTTAACAGAGGTTATTAGGAATACTGTTCATAACTTTTGTTCATCCAGTATATTGGAAGGGAAGAGAGAAGTGCTGTCTATAGATTGATATAAACAGTTTCGATTATTGGAACATTGTGCTAAAAGAAAGTGGAGAAACTTGACAGACACAAGAAACTGAAGATAAGGATCAGTTAGTCATGAGTACTCAGAAAAAGGACTTTGCAAAGGATCTCTAGTTGGAATCAATAAGAGAATATCACATTAACTGACATTATTCAAATCCTTAGTAAGGTTTCTAAAGAGGTTTCAAAGATCTCGATTTTAGAACTAGATTTATCCAGGAGGCTAGATAAAATCTCTTCTTTTGTCACAACTACTAAAGACGATGGCGATGATAAAGATTACATAACGGAGGGGTTAAGATTAGAGGAACATCAAAACCTGGTTATCTCTATCGACAACAATGAAAGCCTAAGCAAACATGACAACAAATTCTATTTATGTACATAGGCAGCAGGAAGTGATAGACAACGAGCAGGTTGCAGTAGCAAGGCATTTGCCACGATACAATGGCTGGGAGATCAAAAGAGACAGATAAGATATGGTAATTAAAGAAAAACAATGAAGCGATATTGTATCATTTGGAAAACTGTCTCTATTAACAAAAGAACTATCAAAATGCGAAATGCTATATGCAGATGGAGTGTGCAATATAAGGGCAATAGAGATTTAAAAAATGGGACTTTTACTTAATCAACGATAAAATGAAGGAGGTCATATTTTGTCTTTAGAAATTATACACAGTGCTACGAAGTAATAATAGAAAAAGCAAGCAGTCACCAATGAATGATATTGGAACCCTAACTGTTCCTAGCGGCTGAAGGGAAAAGAACAAAATCTGAACGACAATAATAATAACAATAATAATTTTTTACCCGAGACACACACACACACACACACACACACACACACACACAAAATTAAAAACAGAAGAGATTCGGTTACTAAAATAAGGAACCACCAAAGTATTAAACGAAGAAGAATAGTCTGAATATCTTGGAATACTGGAAGCAGATTTAATTAAAGAGAAAATATGAAATAAAAAGTAATAAAAATAAATCTGAATAAAAAAATACGATTGTGTAAACTAAGTTTTAACTATTAAAGAAAGTAAGATATTTGTAGCCCTTTTTTAAACGAAGAATTTTGGATCAAAGAATGAGGAAGCATGCATCATTATCCATGAATTCCAGAGATAATGATGATTGACTTTATGTGAAAAGAAAAATACGAGGGAGAAGGTTTATCAGTATTGTGGATTATATCTATTCTGGCATCAAAGGGATTGAGGACTACGAAACTAAAGTAGTGACAAAAAGGAGTATAACAAAATTTGCAGCAGGGGAAATGTTAAAAGAGAAAATGGCAAAATGCGAAGACTAAAATATAAGAGAAAAAAATGCCATGCAAGTTTCAAGAGACGAAATATAGGAATCTCAAGCAAAATGGCATTAGCAAGTTTGCGCAAAGGACACATGGAAAAGAAAACGAAATTCCTATTAATAGCATCCTAAAACAGGTGTATTAGAACAAACTGTATTAAAGACTAAGATATACAAGCAACAGAACAGTAACTCCTAACAAAGCTGTCAATGTTAATAAATGAATATAACAAATTGCCCAAGAAGAAGAGTAAAAATAACTATAACAGAATGAGAATGATGATCAACTGGAAACTGTGCAAGCTACTGTGATTTGACCTCTGTCATTTGTACAAGTTGTAAGCTGTCGAGTAGAACGAAAAAAAAAAAGTAAAATTCACTCAGACTGCAATGCACATGGATAGGTCAGTAAAAGTCATAAGACCGAATTTAGTTATCGTGATAACGGGTGTTGCTGTCTTGGAAATGTAAAGTTTTTATTTCCAGATAATTGAAATGATTGTGGGTTATTAAGGTGAATGCTGTACTTCTCATTATTAGTGAAGTGTCGGAAAAAACTTGCAATATGATTAGAAGAATTGCAAATTTAAAGAAAAATTAAAACCATCCAGAGAATTTCATAACAAAGATCTGCAAGAATGCCTGGGTAGAATGTTGGAGTACTAAATAGGCCTGCTGTCACTTGGTATTCAGATAAATTACAGATAATAATATCAATAAGCTCAAACCTAAATACAATTGGCAAGGAAAGGAGGCATAAAATAATAGTCAGACAGTAAATAAGTCTAAAAGAGGGCTTTTGCCAATACTTTACGCGAGAGATCATGAAATTCATGTATCCATAATCTATAGAGACCGCATAAGAGAGAAATCATAAAATAAAAACTAATCAAACTGCAACGATGAAAATACAAGAAAAGATTGTAGCTAGAGTGTTGGGGGTGACAACGTGTAATTTAACCATCTGAAGAGACCGTCAGTTAATTTTGGTGTGAGTCGAGATAAATAATAATGATAATAATAAAAGTAGTAGGTCTAACACCATAATTAGTTCACCTGATATATTACAATATCTGCCCTTTCCTTTCTTCACACAGACAGTAATTCTAATAATAAACAACAGACATAACACAATCATGATCATTACTACTGTTGTACTATATCTTTCTCAAAAACAAAGTAACAATAATGATGATGATAAATGCATTTTAAAAATGATCTTATGGTAAATATATTTGCCATAAAGTATTCAGTAACCGAAAAGATGCAATCAAAAATAAAATGCCAAGCGATCTTTTTCAATTATAATTCTTTAATTAATAGAAACTTAATTGTTTAAATCATGTCATCAATTTTTTAATCTCTAGAATCAGTTTTCTTGTCCATATGCCACTTTGCATTTACAGCCTAACTTCATATAATTTGTGGAAATAAGTTAGAGAGTAATGTGCCCCATATAATCTAATTTGTTGAAAACACCAGTGTATTTGATGGCATGCAAATATCTATTCTTGATAGAAAACAACCCCACCAGGAACCAAAGAAGCATAATACACCTACCATTCTTCACATTATCTTATCTCGCCTGAATGTTGTAGCGATAGTTAGTCATCCGGGTATTTTTATTATCCTAAACAAGTTATTCGAGGTATAAATGTTGCGTTTTTTCCTAGTGAGCGAGATAGCGTGTATACATTCTCTGTTGGTTATCTCCCTTGATTTGTAAAAATAGTCATCAAGCAAAGATGCAAAAATGACAAAAAATAACAATAAACAACGTTCATATCAACTTGGGAGGCTTTCAATGATAAGGTTCTTCTAATACAAAGCAAGCATATCAAATAGTGTCCATCAATGTATGACAAAACCCGGCGGTGCGTATTCAAACTGAAATATGTGAAAACCTGTTTGTGTGCAGTAGGCTCCCAGTATAGAATTTTCTCTATTAGCTTCCAACTGTAAGAATAAAAGAGAAAAGAATCTCTCTTTTTCTCTCAACATCTTTTCCCTTTTTCTATCTCCTTTTGATTTTGCCATTTTTTCCTACTATTCTCTCTCTCTCTCCCCACTTATATTTTCGTATTTGAATTTCGCAACTAATTTTATTGTTCTTTTCTTCTTTAGCCAATCCCATGATTCTGTAGAGATGATTGAAGTATGAGATGTTAAAAACGTATAAAATATCAAAGAGGAAAGCTACATTATGTATTGTTTTAACTCTGGGTTTATAGAGATAGAAACTTCCCCAATAATATTATTCTCATTATAAGATGCACCAAGGATATATTTGTTATTTAGCATTGTATAAAATTCTGATAACTACATTGTGTGAACTGCTAAATAAAAAAATGAATGAATCAATAAATGAATTCCTCAGAAAAGCAAAACAGGAATTTGTATACTTCTTATAATTTTAAAACTTTCCATAAAGACTAATGCCAATTGGCTAAAATGCTTTTTTTCCCGTGTCAGTTTTGTTTGTGTTGTAAACAAAATACTATTTTATTGTTATTATTTTATTTTATTATTTTGTTGGTTTTTATTTATGTCTAACTAGCAGCATGGCCCGGCGTTGCCCGTGCTTGATTAAAAAATCGTACGACTCATACAGCAATCGCTATCACTTGACTTAAAATACTTTTGCCCTTCCTTGCCTTTAAAGGAGTGCCCTTTGCCGTGCTGATGTTCCTACATGCCTTACTTGTTGCCTATCTCAAACTGAGATTTTTTTCTAAGCTCTATACTAAACATTAAATCTGTTACAAAAAAAGAACTAAACAAAATGAACACAAAACGATCAGCTTTAAAAAAGGACTCGTAACTGGAAAAACCGAAAGAAAAAAGAATGTTAACAACAAATACTTTTTCACACCCAACCCAGTTCTGCGGAATCAGAATCAACGTTGAGTTTAAGCAAGCGAATGAGCCAATTGGAGTAAAGTGCCATGCAGATTTAAAATTTTCCCACTTGTGACGAATTCAGCTATCGATTTTTTTTGCATGCTAGCATGCTAGTTAACATTCGTGTCAGTCAGCTGTTGGCTCTCACGCTGGTCAATAGAATCTTCCTGCCTATTCGTGGCAGCCAGCTATAGGCTCTCACTCTGTCCAGTAGAAAATGGCCGCAAACTACATGAAAACTACCGTAGAAGCATGAAAAATCGATTATTTCCACTATCGATGGGAGTTGGGAAATGCAAAGTCGGTCTTGGCCTTTTCCATAACTTGGAGCATGTGCATGTAAATCTGGGTGCAAATCCGTCGAAAATTACGACCGTGCATTCGTTACACACACACACACACACACACACACACACACACACACACACACACACACATACACACACACACATACATATCCTGCCTTTTATAGATAGAGATTAAAACCATAATTTTGAACGCTGATTTTCAAGAATAATTCCTGTCTTTTAGGAAGATTGACAAAACAAAGTTCTTTCATTTGACCTTGCATGGTACTAAGCTTAATAGCAGGTACAATATCTGATTTAGAAAGAAGATAGTTAATAATGCCTGTCGTAATTTTCTAGATGAAGAATTACCATCATTGTACATTACTCTATTTAGCCTAGTATATGAGTCAAAACCATTTGGTTGTTGGGCTCTCAGATGGTCTTCAGATGTTTTGCAATTTCCTTGGAATTTGGAACTGAAATCTTTTATTCAATCCACTGATGTCAATTCTGTTCATCTGGATGAAAATTCTAGGGGATATTTCGTATAAGTTAGTACTCCTAGTCAGTTCTTTTTTGTTTTTCTTCTGAAGTGAAGTAGATGACTTCCACTACTTTCCCCCCGATAACCCTCAAAATTAATTTTTACTACTTATAAAGTGTGTAGAAAGGGATCATCCATTGCCAAACAGCATCGAGCTAAGCACATGTGCCGGCCCAGACATATACTAAGTGGCAATGATCATAATAATAGGTATGTCTCAGAGTAACAACTACTTTGCATGCATAACATAGGCTTCCATTCGTAGAGCTACAAGGTAGGAGGGCAACAATCGAAAAACTTCCGTTGTCTACCTTGCATAAGAAATTTTTCGAAAGGGTTTCAGAATATCTGCAGCCAATGCAACGCTAGGATTCATTAACAATTCTAACATTTGGCGAGATATCAACAGTGCAAAGCCTCCATTGGAAAAAGAAGACTAAAATACATTTACGAGAGGTAATAAAAAGACAAGATTGGTCACTAGCTAAAGGCCCGAAAAACATCGAAAAGCCATAATCTGCGAAGAAACTATGAATTGAAAATAGCTGATTATTCATGGCAAGAGAATGAGGAGGTTAGCCAACAGTAGATCACCGTTTCCATCCTTTGAAATTAAATTAGAATAGAAAAATATTAGAAATCAAGTTGATTGAAGAATCCGTATTCATGGTATACTCTAATAAGCTCATCAGCAAGCCAAGCACAGAAATGAACACTCTATAGAAGCAACTGATTAGGAAATAACAGATCTTAAGTTTAGGGAGCCAAAATTGTGCTACCTGATTGTACTACGGGACAATGGTGTAGTGAATAAAAACGTTAGTTTAATGCATTTAGTTATCTTCTCTTAGTTTGGTTGAAAACAACAGTTGTGGGTCACCCAGTGAGAATTAAATTGCCTGAAGCAGCAATGATATGTGAGACAAGCTTTCTAATCATCGCTCTATAGCAGACGGCCTAGTTGATTTAGCAAGGCTTCACTTTCATGCGAATGTTCGTGACAGGAGAGCGGTGTCGATTTTTGACAATGACAGACCGATTTGGATATTAAGCGAAATATTTGCGAAAACAAAATGAAATTAATTTTTATTATTTAGGTTATTTATTGCCAAATCTCGCAGATTATTTCAATATTGGCTGTAGGCCGCGTCATAATGATATGAAATATTTTTCATTTTTGTCTGCCAAGTCGTGACGTTAAGAGTTTCTGTCGTCTGGTGCCGTGTGATCTTATTATGGTGGCGTGCACAAGTGGGGAGATCATTAGCCGTCAGAGAGATTGACACGCAGCACACACCGACTGACACACACGCTTCTTGAGAGACACAGCTCAGGCGATGCCCTCTCAATAACATTTTTCCATTTTAAGAAGATATGCGACTCGTTGCTCCAGGAGACACTTGCAGAGTAATTTTGACAGGTTTATTTATGGCCCAGAAGAATTGAGCGTTGTTGGTCGGGGAAATGGAAACATGAATGAGGATAACTTACTCCCGCGCCCTACAATCTAAGAGACGCAAGTGAAAATAACTGTAATAATGAATTATGAGAGATGTTTCTCATAAGTTACTTTTATGACAATGACATATTGGAAGAATAGTTAAACTCGGAATGTGTATGAATTACGTATACACATAAGTATAGTTTATGAACAAAGCCAAAAATTAATGTGCACTTTTTATATTTTAAGGTGATTTTTAAAAAAGTCCTTACTGCAATTTTCGTTTTTAAAAACACATCAAGCTATCAACAAGATATGAATACATTTATATTTGTGAATATACAATTCTGTTGACTTTATACTTAGCAAGAGTCTGTCAGTAGTACTAGTGATCAGTTGACGTACCCAGATAAAAGAATTTCAAATTCCTAGGGAAGGCAGCCTTTTCCACATGGGCGATTAACGTAATTCAAACATCTTAGACTCATTTTCCCTGTCTCTATATTTGGTGTTGTACAGAACTAAGCTAATCTTATTTTTGAATTTAGAAAAATGAGTAACTTTCTGGACAGTTTAAATTCCAATTTTTCATTCGAGAACACTTTATTTAAAAAATCAAAACAACAATAATAGAAAATAAAGAAAAGGAACATTCTGCAAATAAAAGAAAACAAACATGCTTTATTATATTTTGACGATTAGCATCCTAATTAATTTAAAGTCTCTCGTAGTATATAAAACGCGAAAGAGAAAACACAAAATATGAAAAAATGTACATGTGCCTCCAGAATTGTTTTATGGTTAATAACTTATTAAATTCAATTTTTTTTTCAATAGTAAAATTTATAAACACCACCAAAGTTGAAACAGCTTTTCATCATTTTATTATAAGACAGAATCTCCGGAAGTTTTTGATTGCCACCTCCTTTATTGACTACCTCAAGAGTATTTTAATAAAGAAAACTCGAACAACAATGCTAAAGGAAACAACAGCTATTTACTAAACATAACTTAGCGTGGTACAATGCCACTACTATGGGACACACAAAGATGATCGAAATAACCCCTGTAGATTTCACTAAGCAATATTCCACAGTTACTGATAACTGGCGAATGATGACTTAGTTATTAGTCTGGAAGAGTATGATGCTCATTTTCTCGGATATAAATGGGCAACAATTTTTGTTCACGTCAATGCAACGGGTTAAAACCGATCAATAAAAATCACATAATAGGCACGCACAATTGCATCGAAATTAAACCGCATTTTCTACTCGAAATGTGTCAGGATTATGTGATCTGATATCAGTAACTTTCTGATTCACTTGTAATTGTTGACAGCCAGATTAGTTAAAGTAATGACCGTATTTCCGGTCGTACTTGTACTGACCGTATTTAGTATCTGTTCAGCAGGGCTATTTCGAGTGCTTATCATTGGACAAGGGGAAACGCATACACGCAAGTACCTATGCGCATCGTATTCTATCCAGTTTTGAATTTAGAATAAATCTTGTTAATTGGTATTACAGATTTTATTTGCCTTGACATAATATGGTCAACGTTAATAGACTATTGGTTGCTATAATCATCAATCAAATTATACCATAACCGAGTAGATCGTTGGGGTGTCATGTTAAGTCCTTCGGGAAATGGCTTTACTTTGTGGTACTCATCTTTACTTCAAGTAACACGCGACAGGTTGTACTCGGTTACATGGAGTCAAGAAGTAATTCTTGAGCGAACCAACTGAGGTGATCTCATACCTTCCTTAAGGGTATTAAGGCAAAATAAGTACAAACTATCTTAGCTGGAAATTGAACTTAGCTTACCGATTTCGTGTCCTATGTTGTTAACCGTCAAGCCAATTCCACGTGAAATTATTGTTCCAAATGACAATGATATATCCTATGGATAATTACAAAGTTTAGTCCAGTACAAGGCTAAATACGGGTACTTGGAGTACAAAGTTTAGGCTATATCGATCTTCTAAACGAGAAAATAATTTTATATTAGAAATAAGCATTTAAAATTCTGGTCTTTATCTTTTTTCCGATCACTCACCACTCGTACAGGTATAAAACTATTACTATCTAAGTGACCATAATGATCTTATAAGCGATTATTTTCGTAGCTCTATCTGTGATATAAATATTAATAACAAAATTTAATGAGTTAAAGAAAGAAAAACAATTATTAGAAAGATAAGAGTGTAATCATATCATAAAACTTAGCCTAGTTTGGTACAATACCTTATTAAAGCGGTACCAATTAAAGAGTGAAGTCATTAACCATGGGTTTCTAGTTTAGCTTCTTAACAATAAAATAACAGGTGTCAGTATAAATAATTATAGCATGGATGATGAGAAAAATATGAAAACAAAAATGAAATGATGCTAAAATGGGAATAAATCTTTACAAATTACATAAGTACAAACCAAAAAATGTTGAAGAAAAATACCAAAAGTAAAATACTTTGGTAATTTAATGTAAAAACATCATCCTAAATAGACCAAGGGACTAGATCAAGTTACCGTTGACAACAAAAATAAAAATTATCGAATGGGGCCACTTCGATGGATTATAGTCTGAACTGAAAAGCGACTAAACAAAATTGCCAAATGTCGGAAGCTTTCTTGCGAAGTACGTAAGGTATGGAATATAGATGATATAAACCATAGCAAGGTTGAAATTTGTAAGAAATTTGCGAAAATTCTGAAAAGAAATAGACTTGCAAAGAATTACTAACACTTGGTCCTTAGTGTTATTCACCAGTTATCTCTGATGTGATACTACTACTACTACTACTACTAATACTAATACTAATACTAATACTACTGTTATTACTACTACTAATAATAACCATTATTATTATTAGTGTACCCGTACTGTCAAAATTGACAGCAAGAAGGAATGTATTATAAGTAATATGTATTATATTGTAAGTAATTTTCTTTTAATCCAAGTACAAGTTTGTAATGTAAAATAGTTCGTTGTTAACGTTAAAAATTGAACAGTGTACAATTTATAAATACCTAAGGAAAGATATTCGTACATTATCCTCATAAATATTACATATTTACAAACAAAATTATGTTTACTGCAAAAGTTCCCAAAGCACAATATTTTTTGTGTACACTTTGGAAAGTCAGAGTAATCCTTGACAGTCCATAGATCCAATCCAGTCTGCTTATTTCTTGTTATACTAAGAGCAACGTATCATCAGATATTTTTTCTCAAGTTATTACCAAATTTCATAAGATATACTTTTTATATAATTATAATTATATATTTTTATAATTTTATTTATTTTATAATTATATATTTTTATAATTTTAACATACATTAATTAACGACAAAATAAATATATCTACAGACTCAGTATTATCCAATCCACTTTTTGCAAAAAAATTATCATCGTATGATTTGTACTTGCGAAGATATTTTAAAATTAAAAATACGCAATAATTGCATTAGAATCCATTTTTAGCCAGGTAAGCGTTTCGAAATTCTCAGAATTAAAAAGTAAAAACGAACGGGAATAATAATTATTCCCATTCGTTTTTACGTTTTAATTCTGCTGATAATTTCGAAACGGTTTGTGTATTTTTAAATTTTCTATTCTTTTGAATTTATTTCCGTATTTTTTTGTATAATTATTTTAACTTTTTATTATTCATTCATTATTGCAGATTTTAAAAAAGAAACTTAATGTCTATTCTTCTTTTTTACTTTACTTTACAAAAATAAATTTAAAGCAAAATATCTTGAATTAGTCCAGGCCGAAATCCGGAAAAATAATTTATTTTTATGTTATGGAAAATAATTTTTATTCAATCCTTAAAATATAAACTTCATTGTTTTTTGGTTTGTTACTAACATGAAAAAAGTAAATAATTTTAAATTAAATTTAATTAAAGCAAAATCTATAGAGAGCCTTTTTTTAAAAAAATTAATTAAATAAAATATAGTTAAATTCGTAAAACAAATATTCAACACAATTAATGTTGCCCGTAACTCATATGTCTCTCATAATTATTTAACTATATATATATATATATATATATATATATATATATATATATATATATATATATATATATATAGACAATAAGCGGAAAATATTTGGTTTTTGCTAGAAAACTGAAAAAATTTAGAATATGAAGTTGAAAGTTGTACCCATCAATAATGAGTGCATAAGACAATAAAAATGGTATAGAATGTTCTGCCATTTATTATATTTTATTTAATTCTAGATTTCACTATTTTGATACATTTTTTACAAGGCAAGAGGTTGAAAGAAATGAAAATCCAAGGAAGAATCGAAACCACACCGACAAAAGCAGTAGGAAATTTGATGTCACTTGATTTACAGTGAAATCCAACTCTTACTACTGTTATAAAAACTCAATGATTACAAATAATAATAAAGCGACGAATAAGAATTTAAACGACTCCGGCAACAGCATTACTAAATTCAACTGTCATACCGAGAAATGTGCTGAAGTATTTACATAATTTGCTGTCATCCCAGTTAGAGTTACCAGATACAACCGATTTAAAAACTTAGTAAGTACATAAATAAATAATAATAGATAAGATAATGAATTAACGGGATCCCAAATCCAACGAACATAGAGACGATAACATCTATAGTCGTTATTTGAGACCTGTATGGGCATTGTCAAGTATGGACATTTCTTATGAAAATCTCAGCCAAAGAACACGGTCTTCCAAAATGATCAAATTTTGAGTAAATTCAACATATAAATCAACATAAATTAACATTTAGTTACCTTGTTGAAATATACTTGCTTTGTAAAAGAATGTATGAAATAGTAAAATCTAGAATTAAATAAAAAATAATAAATGGCAGAACATTCTATGCCATTTTTAACATCTCATGCACTCATTATTGATAGAACGCTTTAAACGGCTCCAAAGTGCCTTGCCAGTTGATTGGTAGAATTGGAAATCCAAGATAGAATTGAAACCATCCTGATCACAGAATTACTAAGATCAATAAAAATATCGAGGAGAGTGTATAGGTGTATTTAAGAGACTTGCTGTCATGTGATCTCTAGCGATAAACACCAGATATTATTGATGTGAAAAATCAAAGTGTACAAAACAATACGATAATACTGTTTGTCATCAGTAAATACAATTATCATCAGAATTACTTTTAAAAGAAGTATCAGTGGCTGCTGAAACGTTCCCGACTTAATTAAGAAGAAACTCCTCTCAACAAACTGATGTTTGGTCAGATTTTTGAAAGTGTATCAGGTCGAGTACTTTTTAGCACCTCCTCGTATTAATAAGAAATATGATGAGTATAAAATTAATAATAATAAATATATCATTTAGTAATATTAATAGTGCAGTTGTAAGATTACACACGTACCCACAGAAAGAGAGAGAAAGAGAGAGAAAGAGAGAGAGAAAGAGAGAGAGAGAAAGAGAGAGAGATATATATCTGGTATATCTACACATTTATGAAATTATTTCTTTCATAGCTCGTTCCATTGATTTTTCTCAAGAGGTCAGATTTGTACGAACTGGTTGTACTGGAAAAGCAACTTTTTGTCACTCGAACACATACGTACGAACGCACGCTCAGCATCCCACGCACACAAGAAAGCACACATCCTCACACACTGTTACAATTTTCAGCTATTGAATGTTTGTGTAGTATCTCACCCATTTGACACAAAGCTCTTTTTCCAGCAACCAGAAACGGGAGAGAAAAAGACGACGGTGATGATAATGGCGAGGAGGAAACGCTGGACGAGAACGTGGAGCGAGGTAGGAGGGCGATATATAAACTTGTAAACATAATCAGCAGAGGACATTGGGTACAAGTCTTAAAGTGAAAATTCCGCAGTGCAGTGGTTAGCGCGCGAATCTCTCCTATTTTTTTTTATTATGTGCCTTATGTATATTATCAATAGTCTTGTGTTGCAAACTTGGTTTAGTCTTACAAATAATATCCATTTTCAAGTCATTCAAGAGAACAGCTAGCTTGAACTGACATTATTAATTAATTGACAATCTGAAAGGAGTCATTAATATATTCCTCTTATGTTAGCGATGAAAGAAGAGCTATTGAAGTAAAGCATAATAGATCTATAGTGTAATGGTTATTTAGCTCGTACACCTGTCGTGAGCTCGATACTCACTGTGTTTCCTATACCGTGCACTGCAGCCTTTGAACATAGTAAATAACAGTACCGTACCGAAACAGATTTTAAGACGTCTCTTTTATGTAAAAATGAATTTCTTCGAAATACGGCATCCCAGGTGTTTCATACAACTTCACTTAACAGCAGTTTGTTTTTAATCTCTTCACCCGAGAATATAAAAAAAAACAAAAACAAAAAAAACAAATAAAAAACAAATTAAATCACAGAATGAACGTAAGTAACAAAAGAATAAAATGCATAGTTAAAGTTATATATATTGATGAATGGATGGATTCTCCCATCGATAACGACGGAAGAGGTTCAGTAAATTCTAGGTTTTATTGAGCAACATGCACAGATTAATTGTTTAAACACTCTCTCCACCATAGCGCCATATACTAGAGTAGGTCACATGTCAAATGATGCTACAATCGTGAGCTGTTGGATTGGAGTTTTCCATATACTAGTGCATGCTGTATGTTGGCTCATATATGAAGCTCATCAGACCTTTTGCTAACCCTCTTCAGGTTGGTTTGGTTTAAGAGTTTTCCTTCTCCTAGAGTGATTACTAACCAAGGCTATAAAGCGCAGTCTGTCCATAGTTGCGGGGGTGGGGTAGGGTGGACTCATACCTTTCCCAAGGGCATTTACGTGTAGTGAATGTAACAAACTCGACTGGAATTCGAACTCGGCTTTTTGATTCCCCATTCCGAACCGTTAGCCATTTGGTATTCCAAAGCGCTCACCTACTAGGTACTGACAGGGCTCACCGTTGCTTAACTTTGGTGATAGTACCATTGTTTCAACGTAATATGACCGTAAGCTAAATATATATATATATATATATATATATATATATATATATATATATATATATATATATATATATATATATTGGCATATAGGTATAGAGAAAGTGTGAGTGAGAATGAAAGAGAGGAAGCGTATTATATATATATATATATATATATATATATATATATATATATATATATATATATATATATATATATGGGGGGGTTGGGTGTATAGCCTTCTTTATGTGCCTGTTGTATAGCAATATTTAACAAACGTTACTTGAACATCATTCACATAGTTACGTTCGATCTTCGGTGGACATTTCCCTGTTGTGGTCATATGACAGACTAAATTAAGCTTAAATCACTATATAAAACGTAGTTCCTAATTATACGTTGATAGACACATTTGCATAGTTAACCACAAATATATAACTTAAAATGTAATTAAAATATATTTTCGTATTGTAAAGTCGACATTTGAACAAACAATTATTCAATTCGAAGTACATTTAAAATAAATATATTAAAACCTTATTAACTAATTTTGCATAAAAACAATCACGTATAATCTTTTTCCAATGTTAATTTTGGGGAAGTACACAACGTAAATATCTTATATTTTATCTATCACATAGATAAATATACTCTGTTTACTGAAGTTCTAAGTTTAAATTTTTCAGAATTTATATAAAATATTTTTCTGATTATTGTTTTCATCTTTGTTACTTTCAACAGAATGTTTTCGGAGAGCACACTTGAAGAAATTCTATTAATATATATATTAAAATAACAAAGATGATGACACTAATCAGAAAAATGAATTAAATAAGTATACTATACTCTGATCAGTACAATATACGTCTGTGTGTTTATTTTAGTGCGTGTGTGCGTATGTATTTGTGTATATATTGCATGCTTCTATGTGTTATGTACATATGTATCTATACGTGTATCTAGGTATATATGTGCATATATGTCTACGAATATGTATGCCGGTGTAATTGTGTGCATTTGTGATAGAATATATATATATATATATATATATATATGTATATAGCAGCATATGTGCGTCTGTATTGATTTTCTAAGCGAGGCTTAGATGTGGCACATGGCCGAAAGTATGGGGCACCCAGTGAGGATTGAACTTACTATTCCATTGTAACAGTTTTAGCAAGACCAGTTTGCTAACCATTACACCAAGCTGAGGCGCCCGCATATGTGCGTCTGTATGTACGAGCGGGCGTGCGCCTGCGAATGTGTGTTCTTTTAAAACACCACCCGCTAAAAGAAAATGAGCGCAATCCAAAACTCTTAAAAATCCTTTCCGGTACGTGTATTTCAAGATTACGTAATAAATATGCATAAACAAGCTTCCAAGTATTTTTTTATTGGGTTTCTCATTTCCTATGTTCAGGAGGAAGGAAATATATCCTTTCACTCGCGGTCTCAGTCGAACAAAACCAAAATGTTCTTGATGTGAACAAATGTTCCAAGATAGTAATAATTCTAATATTGCTTTAATCAATTCGTTAGACCATAATTCCAGAGATTGGAATCCATTTTTTTCTTTGGCTGGCACTTATCCTCCCTTGCCGCCCTTAAGTGAGCGCTTACCAAAAGTGAAGGAACAAAACTGACATCTTTCCGCTATTCTATATATCTTTGTTTTAACTCAACGTTATAGCTGATAATTGTGCGGTTTTCTTTAGGTTTATAATGTATCTGACCTTTAATATTCACTAAATGATTATTTTACCTACTTTTCATCTTATTAAGAACATATTGGTTCAACAGAATTAAGGATTGGTGTGAAAAGGTCCATTGCAGCAATTAAGAGCCTCGATATATGCAAAGTCATATAAATATCGTCAGTGTGAGCATTCAGACCCTCCTTTATGAAAGCTATGTTACTATTATTGATGATTATACTTTAGAGTGATGTATAACCTTTAAGTAAAATTGTGTGACGACGACGTTATAGATTCTATCCCGGCGTTAAGATGATGGCCATATTTTCAGATATCACGAACAAACGCATAAGCGTGGTTTGGACTCATAAAAGGATTAATTTTGTAAAATCTTTGTGTTGAAAACGTATGGACATAACGTGCATATTGAGGTATACGTTAGCATATTTTTGGAAATGATACAAGCATTTCTGTAACAGTTATAAGCTTCATTTGAAACCTGTTTGTGTTATCTAGAGTGAAGAGTTGTACTGTTCGTTTTACACATCTCCAGAAGAAAATGCTAGGAGTTTTGCTGATTTCTGCATGGGTGACGTAGCTGTTTTTTGGCTTTTTGAATTTGAATAAACACAAAAGGGAAATATTCAAGTGTAAAAATGTATGTATGTATGTATGTATGTATGTATGTATGTATGTATGTATGATCTTTCACTATTTTTTACAAGCTATTCATATGTGTCACAATCTGTTTTATATTTTTCTCTTTCTCTTTCATGCATGCATACACACATACACACATACACACACACACACACACAAACACACACATATATAATGTCTTTAGGCAGCAGTTTTTTATTGGTTGAAAGTGTGCGAGCATAAATATTAGGATTGTTTTTAACGGAACATTAAATATAATCGGTACATATCTATTCATCTGTCTCAATCTGTTTATTTCTATCAATTACAATTTGATCATCACTCTTTTTCTTTCTCTCTCTCATATACAGTTTATACACACGTGTGTGCGTATGTGTATGAATGCACTCACTCTTATGTATTTGTGATTTCTGATTTTATTCGCATCTTAGGATTCATCTTTATTTTGCATTATTTAATTCTTTAAAGGTTTTCATTAAGTCACTTAAGAATGAAAATATTTTTTTAAATTCAAGAACACATTCAATCCTATCAACTGTAGGCGATGAAGAGTATTTGAAATCACCAACAGATCTAATACACAGTCTAATGAATGCTCAAAGCTGAATATTTTAAGGCATACTTTAAAAAAATCAAATATTTGATATTTGGTTGATATTTACACAAAAGAACAACTTAAGCTAAAATTTGATTACAATAGGTCTCACTGGATGTTTGCCATTGTATTGCTGACATGTTAGTTTTGCAACTCATTGTAGTAGCTTTAAAAATGGAAAAATGCTACTTAAATACACATTATGTATATGAGTTTGGGCAGATGTAAGACAATGACTCCTATAAATAGGCTAAGAAAATTACTTCCATTCATACGACCCAGACGATGACGTAAATAAATCTCGAAATATCTAAAAAGTCAACCAAAACATCTTGAACGCTAATCAAATATTATAGCATAAAGGTATGTTTTTGGAAGTTACAATCACCCTTTATATTATAATAGAAATTATTATATGGTGCTTAAATATTAAAGATGAAGATTATTCATTATATGAAATTTTGGTTTCAGTCTCAACGTATGATTAGCTAAGTTTTAGAATATCGGGACATTAGAGTGTCTGAGTCTCAGAGCGAAGCTCAAGAACTGTGTCGGGCTAGCATGTGTATGATGTAGATCATCCAAGCAGAAAATGATTGCAATACTCTGATTCTTCAGGAGATGAATTGCCTGCAAATCTCATTCTTCAAATGAAAATAGATCAGGCGCATTCCTTTCACAAAGTGGGAAAGCATTTGCCATATCTGGCTTTCTCAAGTGGAAATCATTTATAGTGCATCTTCTTGTTCTGCTCGTGAAGTGTTGTAAATTTTCCCGCGCAAAAAGCAAAATAAAATGAATATTATACATATGCGTGTGTGTGAACTGAAAATGTTAACACTGAATTAAGAAACGTTGTAAGAATATTTCTTTCAGTAATGGAGGGTCTTACGATGATACAACGTATGTGTATACATGTAAGCATACATATACACTGATACACACGCGCACATTCATATATACTGACACACACACACGCACTCATATATATATATATATATATATATATATATATATATATATATATATATAGAGAGAGAGAGAGAGAGAGAGAGATAAGTAGGGAGACAGACAAACTCGAAGGAGTGTTGAAAAATTCTTGGCCCGATTAAGAAAGGATTCTTAAAAAATTTGTTATTTTATCAGATTTGTGAAAGTAAATCGAACCGAGAAATTTTCAGAATATCCTTGTTCGCCATGACTGTGTTTTTTACCTTTCTGTACATTTTTCTGCGAGTATATCATTTTCCCACTTTCTCTCATTATAAATATTATATTTTATCTACACAAATTGAAACTGGGAGAGAAAAAAGCGAAAAAGTAATAAAAAGAAAAACATATTTTTGAATATATAAAAGCCTCATATCTTCGGTTTTCATTAATTTTCTATTTCCATTGCCAGTATTTAGAAGATAACTCAGACACTTGACCAAGCTTTTAGTTCAGATGGACAGTGGAAGATGAAGAAGAAAACATATATCCACACACCAGTCAGTAAATCGTAATGTCTGTATCCCACTTAAACTAAATCCAATTGCATCAATCTTGGAGGGTGAAACTCTAATAAGTGAATTCGATTATAACCTAAGAAATTGGTGGTTCTGATTCATCTGCTAGATAGATTCAAGCTAGCTGTCACACGTTTTCGCAGCAGAGCAATGAGCTCTTTTGATAGGCGATCAGTCTAACACTAGATGTTAATCCAAAGCCACGAGTCCTTCTAACAGGCGGTCATTCTAACGCTGTGGTAGGCAATAGTTTAGTTTACTTGAATGAAGTAAGCATTGGGCAAGATTTGATTAAACAAATATATTTATGTGGTTCGTAGTTACATTTTATTCAATTTCTATCTATCTATAATATATACGGTGGGAGTTTGAAAGCTTCTCGACCTGACCAATAAGAATGAGTGGGTCGAGCCAAGAAATTTCAATACACACACACACACACACACACACATACACACACACACACACACACACACATATATATATATATATATATATATATATATATATATATATAGATAGATAGATAGATATGCGCGGTGGCATCCTACTGGTTCGTGCGAACCGATTCTTAAAATTATAAAACATATTGAACCAGTTGTTGGATTATCCGAAAATAATCTAATAATCTCATATATTAATAGCCAATATATAATAGCTATAAGTATAATTAATACCATTGCTGTAAGTTCTTTGGGGGCTGAAAGAGGTGTTTTCTGTGATGGCAAAGAAATCGTCGAAGTTAAAAATGTGGCAAATCTTCTAATCATAAATTTGATAGGTGTTCCATTGAATCTTTGCGAGTGCAGCGATTCAGTTCGAATGTGGCTAAGAAATCGTAACACAGCTGATGACACTAGAGTAAAAAGTATCATACTTCTGAAAAGAAATATGATGAGAACAGAGTTTCAGTCTGGAAATATCTTAATAAATAAATATTTTCTATTAAATTATCAAAATGGTTTAATTCCTCTTGATGCTATAAATGGATTTATTTCCATTCTCAGATTGAAAAGAAAATAAGCAGAATAAGTTCCTAAAGATTACTTGCCTTTATAAAACCGGTTCCTGGAAATTTTGGATGAAGCATAGAAAAGAAACTCCTTAATAAGCACATTTGCCTTATGCGCTAAATGCAATTAAAATTAAGAAATAAAAGATTATTGTTAAAATATGCGAATGTTTCTTTTTTTAAAATAAGGATTCACGCATTAATACCAAAATGAATTTAAAAATACAATTTCATCTATTATTTAAGCATACCCACTCTATAACTACTGTAGAACACATTTTAATAAACGACTTAATTAGTAATGCGTTATAATTTGACAGACGAGCGCTTTACGGATATCTGATCATTGAACAATTATTTTTTTTACTTCTGTGAATTTATAAATCTTATTAATCATTGTGTCGTGAAATTGTTCATTTCACCGAGCAGGAAGTGAGTATTAGAGTTAAGACTGAAAGTACCATTTGATCGGAGAGTAGAATTTCTATGACTAACAATAGATCAGTGGAGAAGCCAAGTTCGTATTAATGTGAGAAGACAATAAACGTAATGCAAAGGAACAAAGAAAATCCAGATGATAGATTATATCTTCCATTGTTATCTTCTTTTTTGGATGGGTGGGAAGTATTCTATAAATTTTAAAAGCTCACATCGATTTACGTTAATGATCTTATTAGCAAATGCGAGATGACATAGCGTTTATCATCAGAAAGAATGGAATTGCCGAATCGACTTCAAATTCAAGCTGATTATGTTCCCGTTGCATTAATACATTCGGCATGATCATGCACCTTTTTCACTGTTCTGTTCAATCGTCAGATATTGTAAATAATTCCGTCACTGGTATATTAGAATAGTTAGCTGAGAAGAAACCTGACTAATAGGCACGAGCAAAACACTCTATTAAAATTATCATATTCGCCCAGGCGTCTGCAACCAAAAGCTGATATAGTCACTGATAGAAGTCAGCCATTATGTAAATTTCCTTGAAAGACTGGCAAAACTAGCAGAAGTACCTCCAACACAAGAGACGGATTTTGTTAGTGATTGGTAATAATAATTCATGGCCTACATGGATTCAATTCTGCTTTCAATAAAAGTCAAATATTTGGATACCTAACTAAACTGGTCATTTTAGATACCAGATTTGGAATAGAGACGAACCATGTTTAATAAAAGTCATAGGATTTATTTTCAAATAATAGGGAAAATTAATTAGAAATTGAAGAATACAAATTTCCATAGAACATTCACTCTTTCTCTCTCACACACACATTTATTAAACGTTGCTTATAGAAGCACAAGCCTAAACTGAGGAAAACTGGAGTCGACAGATCGTGTTTCGTCAGTATTTCACAGGAAAAAACAACTTTCAAAGTTATGACTTGACATGCGATACGTCGATATCAAAGACTGTATATATATATTTGCTACTAACCCGCATTCCTGGAACTACTAACCTGTATTACCAGTTTGTATTATTACTTTAATACATTTATTTCCTATATTCATTCTTGGCGTTTGTTATTATTTGATACCGGATTTCATCCCGGAATCCACAAGAGGAATAAAATAGAGTATTTATATAAAATAAGATAATTATTAAGACCTCTTTTTTAAATTCACGCCAGTACTCTAAAAAAACAAAAAACAAAAAAAAATAACAGTGTAACAACCCTGATCACAATGCATGAGAGTTTATTGGCGTAATATCTTCATACTTTGCAATACTTAGTCAACCAATATAAAAGCCCAATGAAATGAAAAACAACACACACACACTCACATACACACACGCATACGCGTCTCTCTCTCTCTCTCTCTCTCTATATATATATATATATGTAAATATATGTTCCAATATATATGTTCCAATATCGTTTTTACCAAAATAATGATAATGAATATGAAAAAGTTAAGAGTGAATATCTTAGAATTGTGTCAGAAGAATCTTAATTAGAGAATATCCATGTTTATCAAACGATCAATCGAGTATATTTTGATGCAGATATATAGGACATCTATCTATCTATCTATCTATCTATCTATCTATCTATCTATCTATCTATCTATCTATCTATCTATCTATCTATCTATCTATCTATATATGTGTATGTATATATATGCGTATATATATATATATTATATATAAACTACTACGAATAATAATGTAAAAATAGGCAAAAAATAGTAGATAAAATAGAATTTTCGTAATGATGATAAAACAAACATCACCAACAACAATAATAGTTATAAGTATAATGAGAAGGAAGAAAAGGATATAAGATTAGGATTATCAGTAAAAGAAATCAATAATGATAAAGAAAAGCTGATAGTTGAGCATATCCGTTGTTCAGTATTTGAGCCCAGGTTTTCGAATGTTGATTTTCAAGGCAGGCACACTTTCCTCATGTATACGCTTTCAACACAATATTTTTATTTCCATTTATTTCTCCTAACTTTGAAATTGTGCTGTAGTAAGTTATGCTTAGTAATTATAAAATAATGACCAAAAAAGTGTATATTAAGGGAAAAAATCGGAAATGATATTTAAAGAGTAAAACACTTTTCACAAGTATAAACCTATACCTACAGTAATATATTCTGGTCCCTTCTTAATTACAATAAGAAAAGAATTGTAAACTTTCGAGCAATTGACGGTAGTGTAGGAAATTGGACATTCTAGGAAAAATAGCGATATGTTCTAAACAAAAAGAAAAGAATTGAGGAAAAGCACTCATCGTCATTGAAAATTGTTTCAAAGGACTTCCTCCCATCACACGCCAGAAAAAATAGAATGAATCATGACAGCTAGAAATTACAACAATGACAAATGGGACAAATGATGTATCAAAAACTTCAAAACCTAGAAGCCATTATCGGGAAGAGAAACAATTCCATGAAAAACTTAGGAGAAAAACAAAAAGAATCACAGAGAAAATGACTTGGACGTAGTTGCATAAAGAGAAACAAAATCACTAGTAACATCAGCCCAGAACAAGTGAATATGAATGAATTGCATTAAAGTAAAAACAGAAAAGACATGAAATAACGAATATCGCTGGCGCAGAGAGAAAAATGAAATTGTGAATGAAACAATGTAGCTGAAACGGAATGCAAACATAGATAAAGTTAAGTAAGAGCAATGATTCACCTAGATCTGTGCATGTCTTTAATTAGGGTATGCAAATAAACACAAACTAGAAGATTTCAGGTGTAACAGATAAAAGCAAAATTATTTGCAAGTTTGAAATTCAAATAGTAAATGTGGATTGACGGTGGTTTGTAGAGTGAACGTAGAAGAGAGTTAAAAAATTAGGAAATATAGTGAGTTTGCATGTGAATAACGGAAGTTATAGCATACAAAGATTACAGTTGTGCCCATAATTAATGGAGATCTGGAAATAGTGTCAAAGATCTTTGCGATGAATATGAAAAAAAATTGGAGATCCGAGCAAAAGTAAAACGATACATGACAGCATCATTTTGCAATCGGTGAGAATTCTGATGAATGGGTTAGGGATTTGAGGTTTGATGTCAATTGAGCTTTTAAGAGTGCCACCAGATACTTGTGGTTTGAAGATGCATTAATAATAATAATAATAATAATAACAACAAGAGCGTTCTCCGTAATATTACTTATTTTATTTTTCTTTGTCATCTGCGACGACTCCGTTTGTTTTCTTTATAACATTTTAACGTGTTTGTACTAATCGTGATAACCCTGTTAATAATTTTTGATCGGTTTCGTATCCTTTGTCTGATTTCTTCCGTTTTCTAAATACTTGTCGGGTAAGTCGCACGTGTCCTGGTAGATTTGGTAGTTCTTCTCACTTTCTATCCCTTAGTGAAATAGAGACAGTTGGAATTGACCCCCACTCCGTAAAAGAAAGGGGTAGCAATATTGTATTGACCACCCACCTCTGTACTACCAACTTTACAGTGCGAAGATCCGCCATTCGGACTTTACGTTAAAACTTAAATATTTTATCTTACTTTTTAATTTTTTTAAATTGGATTAGATAGGTCCTTCTGTCCTCGGGGTCATACGCCTCCCTATTCTCTGGATTAGGGGTAGAGGCTCATTCCTTTTTCCCTATTTAGGAAGGGGTCCTGGTTCCTTTCCTTTTCTCTGGCCTTAATAGTAGTGCTGTTTTGATTTTCTTGTGATGTGCGTGGTTGGTGGCAACGTCTCTTCATTTTGATGGTACTGGGTTGGCACTTTTCTGGTTGCTGTTTCCGACTGGTTAGGAACCCGAATTCTTGTGTAACGTCTTAAGAGGCTGCACTGATCAACAGTTGCATAATAATTGGGTTCTTGCAGTGCCATGTCGCGCATGGATGGGTGCCCCTGCAGGCGACTCCAGTGGGCAACCCCGAGGCCACATTATATTGCAGTCAGCGCCAGTTTCCTTTTGCCCATGTTACATTTGATGACCGACAGCTACTACTACTCTAGGACGTTCCTTATCAAAATAACACATCATGACTATAAACAACCAAAGTTATAAACCTAAACCAGCTCAACAAAAATCACCTAAACCCCTTAACCTGTTCTTCTCCAACATTTGTAGTATTCGTACCAACTTCTACGGTGTGGAATCATTCCTCTTCGAAAAGTCTCCAGACATCCTAGCTTTCTGTAAAACTAACCTTTATTCATCAATCCCTTCCTCTGATTTCTTGATTCCTGGCTACCTTCCTCTACTTAGAAAGGGAGTTTATGTCCGCGAATATCTTTGTCTCTGCTTGTAACGATTGCAAGTGAGTCCTCAAGGAATCAAAGTTACTATTTGCTGATAGAATGAAGCAAAGTATAGCATCTCGCAAGTTCGGTTCTAGAGATTATTGGCGGCTCTGTAAGAGTGTTCTGAACAACAGCAAAACCTCAATCTCTACTCTATTCTATCAATTCGAAGTCCTAACATCTACAGCAGATAAGGCTGAATGGTTTACTCGTAAAATCTCTTCCAACTCAACACGTGACTCATCTGCCTACACCTGACTTCCTCCCTAGAACTGAGGCTATACTGAACGATATGTATATAAACCCGTCGATGGTCTAGGACATCATTTTTAAATTAGACTCCCATAAGGCAAGTGGAGGTGTTGGGATACCAGTCGTCGTCCTAAAGAAATGTGCTCCCGTGCTGGTTCCAATTCTCTCCAAACGATACAACTTCCTGCTTTCCAGCTTGTTGGAAGTCCTTCTCTGTCGTCCTCGTCTTTAAGAACTCTGGGAACATTCTGGCCCCTCTAACTACCGCCCTATCAGTCTCCTACCGATTTTCGGTAAAGTCTTCGAGGCTTTAATCAATGCCGAAGTGGTTAAGTATTTTACCTCTCACGATCTACTCTCTGATAAACAATATGTATTCAGTTTTTCCTGGTCTACCCCTGACATGCTTACGGCCATACTGAATATATATATATATATATATATATATATATATATATATATATATATATATATATATATATATATATATATATATATATAAGCTGTTTGACAGGGTTTGGCATGCTGATCTTCTACGTAAACTTCAGGACTACGGTATTACAGGACGTTTACTTGATTTAATCCAATCATTCCTATCTAATCGCGAAATGAAGGTCGCCCTGAACGGGCTCTCTTCCAGTCCCTTTCATATTAACGCGGGTGTTCCTCAAGGGTTCATCTTGAGTCGTACACTGTTTCTGATCTTTATCAATGATCTCCCTGTCTCCCTGATGTAATCAGTTCCCAAGTAGGCATCTATGCTGACGACATTACCTCTGTTTCAATAGTAAACCGGGCAGCGCTGACAAAGTGAACCTGGCCGCTACTCTCGAAAAGGACTTCCAATAAGAGATTGAATAGAGCAGGAATTGGCTTGTAAATTTTAATTCTTCCAAAATTGAACCACTCTCATTTAACCACCATAGAGTAACATCACTGCTCCCCATTAACGTGTTTGATGTTCGTCTCCTTCTTGGCCTCACGTTTTCAACTGTCTTGAAGTGGAACAACTATTTTGAATCAATAGCTGCATCTACTGCAAGGAAAGTTGGTTCACTGTGTCGTTCTAGAAGGTATTTTTCGTCAGAGTTCATCTTACACATCTACAAATCTACCATTCGTCCTTGCATTGAATACTGTTGCTATATCTGGTTTGGTTCCCCTGTCATTCATCTTGAGGTTCTCGACAACATCCAAAGAAGGATCTGTAATATAATTGGTCTTGAATTGGGTTCTAGATTTCAGGCACTTTTTCACAGACGTGATGTGGCTTCCCTCTGTCTTTTCTACAAATATTTTCATGGCTACTGCTCTGACGAGCTTTTTTTGCCTAGTGTCTCGACTACATGAATTTAAGCGTTCTACTAGATTGGCATTTAGGTCCCACACATTTACTGTTGAAATAGTTAAATGTAACCGCCATTCCAACAGTTTCTTTCCTTGCACTTCCCGACATTGGAACTCCTTTTCTCTCACTTGCTTTTCTGATAACTATAACCTTCAAAAATTTAGATGCAACATTAATCTCCATCATCTGTTGCCTTGATCCTTGTCCGTTTTTCCTTCCCCCAATCCCGCCTACACCCACTCTCTTCTTTCACTTTCGCTCTCCGTAACCAACCTTCGTGTTAGTGGCACTCCTGCCTTGCTTGGGGTGAAATGCTTAAAAAACAAAACAATAAAACAAACTAAGAGGGTTGCATATTATTTCCCACGGGTAGCTGCGAACTGCGTTTTAACTCAACTAAAAAGCCACTTCTTTCAAGACAGAAAAATTCATTTGGAATGGTGGGACAAGAAACCTCTCTCATTTGCCCTTGTGCCATACAAATGTAATGTTAAGTATTAATTCTATTATTAGTAGTAAGAATAATTACAATTTCACTAGTAACAGTAGTAGTATTATTACTAATAATCACAATAATAAATGCTCTTGTCTGTTAATGGATATAATTATAATAATAATAGCAGTGCCATTATTACTACTATTATTACTATCACGCATCTAATAATGATTATAATAATGCAGCGTTGTTGCTAATCTATAGTTAGCAATCTAATCTCGCAGAACGTTAATACTTTTGTGTGTTAAATCTTTAGCGTGCTGCACAATTATGGCCTTGTGTTGTACTAAGCTTAGAAAATAAAAATTATTATAGTTATAAAGACTTTTTATAATAATTATAACAATAATATTATGAGCAATACTTTGCATATTTCAACTAATAACACTACTAATGTATTACTACTAATAATGATCATCATGAAGTAAAGGTGTTCATAATTCTCACCATTTTAAAAGTAGTAAGACCATTGGCATGTTTGGTATTGTACAGGAAGTAGAAGCAGGAAGTAATCTAAATGGCGCCCAGCATCAACAGTGAATAAAATTACGCGAAAAATTAAATTGTTAACGGCTGCAAAGAATAAAGACCTAAAAAGGAGGGAAAAAGAAAAAGCTTGCAATATTTTAATGCCAAAAGGAATTGCGTGTTAAATGTAAACATATATTGCCAGCTGAAAAGTTCAGGATGGCACGGGCAAATTACCTAAGGCTCTCATGCCTAATAAAATGGTGTCTTGGGAGCACAGGAAAGTGTTGCTGATAAAAACGAATATGTGGCCAGTCAAAGTAACCAGTTCAGTAGGAAGGAGAGAAATATATAGAGTGGTTTGCAGAGAGAAGAGAAAAATGGTAGATGACACTCTGTTCGACAGTTATTAATTTTTGAAACCTTAAAGTTAGCGTTTATAGGAAAAAGAATAAAGATAACTGTCGACAGATTATCGTTAGAAAAATTACTGAAATAATTAAAAGGAAGAAAAAACAATATCCGCAACAGTTATTAACAGATAGCTGCTTGTATAAACTGATGTGTCAGTAAAACACTAAAAAAGATTTTGAGTATTTCTAGTGAATTTTACAGGTTTAAACAATCTAAGAATTTCAATGTGTAATAGAAAATTTAGAAACTGGAAAAATTCCTAACCCAAAGCAAAAATAAAATTGTATTTTTTACTAAGTATTTTTGGCATGTAGGATTTGTTAGACAGTTGATGTTGCATCGATCATATGGGCATATTAGGTTGTTTACTTGCGTCTAGGTAAAACTCAATATTTCAAGTACAGATTTTTAAGGCATTAGAACCAAAAAGCACTTTTCATACCCACAATATCCTCACTTGGCTCTATACTAGATGAAATGAATCTCTCTCTCTCTTTTTTTTCTCTCTCTCTCTCTCTTTATATATATATATATATATATATATATATATACTAGCTTATGGGGAAACATGTAAACTGCCGGAACATGTGGATTCAATAAAACCTTAGATCCAGTTCACAAGGAAAGAGGAAACCAAAGATAAGCTGACCTCCCTGGATCCACTAATAACTAATTGGTTAAAGATATCTGTATATCACAAGCCAACCTACTGGAGACAATTAACTTCAATTCTCATCATTTATACAACATAAAGAAGGGGGTTATTCGATGCCTACAACATCGTGGAAAAATCGTAAGTGGCAAACCAAACACATACCAATAAGAGATGAGCAGCATCAAAGATAAATTTCAGAGTAACAACTGCTCAGCAAGTATAAAAGCTTCTGCAGATAGAGAGAGAAGAGTCGAGGACGATCGGATAACTACTATGTTCCGTCTCCTTTACATCAATGGCGTTGGAAAGCTTAAAAGATATGAGGTCCATACAGCATTAGGACAATATTCAGAAGAAATTTGTGGAAAAATCTCTGCCGAGTCAAGCCTAACATAGAGAGGAACATGACCAAGAACTGTATGTATTCCATCAGTTGTAGTTGTGGTAAAGAATACAAAGGTGAAACCAGCCAGTCATTAAAAGTAAGGCTAAAGGAACATCGAAAAGCTGTAATTAAGTGTGACACAATGAATGGTGGCAAAAAATGCTCACCGATCTCTTTGAATTCAAGCAAAAATACTAGACATAGAAGAACACTGGAGAATTAGACGTCTGAAGGAATGCTAAGCTATGATGGCCTCATCAATAGGCATAGTATAGAAATAAACATCGTATGTAATTCATTAATTACGTATGACAGAACAAAATACTGGAGTATAGCAAAAAGACTATAGTGGCAAAAGAAGGTAATAAAAACGAAAAGAAGTGGCGAAGAGAACCATATTTGACAAGGTTGTAGCATCAGAGGCAAAAACATTAACTTTAAGAACTTTGAAGTTCTACCTTCAAGAATGTTGGTTTGTGAATTTGGTTGAGTAATAATTGTGAGTTCAATCCTGGATATACCCAGACCCAGAAGGTGAGATATCCGCAAACATGGGGAACAGAATGAAAACAATCTAGACACTAGAATAAAGGGTTCAGTTCGAAATTCTTTGACGCTTACCCAGAAATGATGGCTTTAAAGACAAAGGCTGACTGCTGAAATCACTGAGAATCATAAACAGCTAGGATTAGAAAACTTTCTAAAGGCTGAGATCGATACTTGAGTAAACTGTGATAACATCAAAACAGACGCATCGATGATCAGATTATCAACATAGTCATGGAAGAACAGTGAGAAAATATGACACCATAGATAAGGAAAAAATTCCGATGTCTCCTTAGTTGTCATTATCGAAGCTATCGACGATCTGCGACTTTTCATGGAGTGGTATAGAACACAAAGCTTGACGTCGTTAAGTTGATGCATCTTCATCATCAATTGCTATTGCTGGTAAAGATGAAGAAACACAAGGACCTCAAGCAACATCAATTGAATAGTTCGTTTACAAAACAATGACCGATTAGTGAATTTTATATACATAAAATTAGTGTAGTCATCTCAGTGCACTTTCACTTTCTCAGAACAAAAAATTACCCGAACAAATTACTACCCACCCATCTAGTTCGAATAAGCGACATTCCACTATACATCTGCAAGTATGCACAGATATATGTATACAAGAGACAGGCGGAAGACAAATTCTGAAGCTTTGTCATTTGATTAGATTTTGGAAAGTGGGTTGGGCATCTGATAGCCCCTGAAGAGTGGATAGACAGGTCTAACTACGAAACACTGGAGTCGGGATGTTCAAGGTAACACCAATCAGCTAAGTGACAAACTTTTACTTATCTTAATCCTCTATATATATATATATATATATATATATATATATAGGCCTGACGATTGCATCTAGCATGAAACAGACCGTCGCCTCTAAGTGTTGACTTCTATGTTCACTTTTATATTTACACACGCTCTATCTCTGATATTGACCACTTTATCCCATAAATATAGCGCATTTTAAGACTATATTTCTTCATATATATATATATATATATATATATATATATATATATATATATATATATATATATATTTATTATACACACCTACACACACATATAGTAAATAAATAAGGAAAATGTTCAAAACTTCGGAGATTCGCAGAAATAACTTCGCTCGTCAATGGCCAAATGAATATACACACACACAGGCGCGCACACACACACAACTATACATACATATATTTATCTATCTTTGTAAGATTCTTACTTACATCGATGCTATTTAAGGCTATAATAATAATTTTGTAGTATCAAGTCATTGTTCATATTTTCTAATGAGACTTTTTATATAAATTTATACATGCATAAATATTTGCATTACTGCTTACGGAAACACAAATATATATATATATGTGTGTGTGTGTGTGTGTGTGTGCTCGCACGCACGTGTGTGTGCATTTTCTGGATATATATGCATCTGTCAATAAGTATTTGCTTGTGTATAGGAGTACATCTATCTATCTATCTATCTATCTATCTATCTATCTATCTATCTATCTATCTATCTATCTATCTGAAACCACTCTTTAGGCAGTGGTAATAAATTCAAGTTATGAATTTTTAGTTGAGTTGCTCTTTTTAGAAGAATTCTGCTGGTGTCCGTTTGGAAAGCATAAATAAAAAATGACGAGGCAAAAAATACAAAAATTTACAATCATTCGAGCAGAAGGTTCTATTTTCATTCTTTACTTTCTCTCTCATTCAAAAAGAAATAAAAAAGATTAAGTGTTGGCATATAAAAATGGAGAAAGCGCCGAGAAAAGCGATAGGTCGGAGGAAGTAACAAAAAATGTCCAATTATCTACAGTTTTATTGGCTAGCATATCACGGCCCTTCCCCCACTCGAAAATAATAAGAGCAGTGCTATCTCGATCTTTCAATGCGTCATCACGTTAAAGAGAAAATCTCGCTGCTTTCCAATTGCTATTCACGATTTTTTTTAATATCACATTTTGCAATTCCAGTTGCTTCATGGTTGGCGCATTAGATCTAAGATCACGCCATCTATAGTTATTCCTTCACTACCTAGTTGGTGAAATTCGTTCATATCTATTCGACCCAAAAGTAGAAGGAAATATCCAACTTCAAAAATCAAGCACGAGCAAAATTTTTTTATGGCTTTGTTTATATGAAAGACATCGATACTTCGGTGGCATATAAACATTAAAATTACAATTCCGAAAAAAGAAAATCTTGTTTTTACCAAATTTATTGGTAAATTTCTAAATTTTCTTGAAACACATGACAAACATTTACCAATTGTTCCACATGATGGTATAAATTCGCACTAGAAGAGTACCTTGTAAAGATTGCATTCATGAGCAGTAATCTGCTAGACGTCTAACATTATTACTGATAATTTTCTATTTGTCGTTTACATCCATTTAGGCTAAGTATGTGTAAATGGCAATGAGGAAAGCTTGTGGTATGCTAATTTGTTAAGTTTTGAAAAATCAACTTTACAACTCTTGGCATTTTACATCTCGAACACTGATAAATGACACCGTCAAGATATTACGCAAGTACTTCAGTCACCACAGTGTTTAATAACTTTATCTTTGACTGTGATAAAGCCTTAACAACATTTAGTAATAGTTTGCGAGATTAGCTTAGATCAATACCGATTGTATACAGACTTTTATATAAAAACATTTTTTGTGTGAAGCCCTAATATTTGATTGGGTATCTTTCTATATATTAAGCTGCATCTTATATGACATAAGACCTCAAGTTCGGGGCACACAAGAATGATCGGATTTATAACAGTAGTAAAAATCTTTGCGACTACTTACTTCAATTGATTAGCTATTAAAAATAATTCAAAATTCGCCAATTTTGTGACTTCAAACGGTCAACTAATGCCATCACAAGTTTTGAATAAAGTGTTATAGCAATAAAAAGTAAGGCGGGGTAAACATTCCCACCCAACGTGTTTCCAATGCGTTCTTCACCTTTTTCCCAGATTTGCAATATTTCTCGCAGCACTCTACATAAAGCACCTTGACAACACTCATTTTTCAGTAAACTTTTCGCCTCTGATGTATACAAAGGACGAGAGATTGAGTGAGTGAGTGAGTGAGTGTGTGTGTGTGTGTGTGTGTGTGAGAGAGAGAGAGAGAGAATAGTTTTTTTGTATTTTAGTTTTCTTTAGTTTTTTATTTACTTTTTCACTTGTTACTCTCCCAATGCGACAGCACCGTATAAACCAAACTTCTCAGTGTAATGTAATGAATGTTAGATTATTTTTTACACGTATGACAAGCTGCCATTTCGGAAATTTCTCTGCATATTAAAAAATATATCTTAATATAGCAGTACAGGCAGTTTCATTTATTTTGAATATTTCACAAGCCTTTCTTTCTTTGCAGTTGTCCTTCGAGCCAAAATCATTAATACCATAAACAATATTTTAATGATGAATATTTAATCCCTCTTCTTAAACGAATTACAGAATGTATTTCGTGTTTTCATGGAAATTTCAACATTAGCATTTATTCGGGTGCCAAGTATCTCTGAGTTTTAATTATTACTAGTAATGATATCCAGCGTTGAACAGGCTAAGTACATTTCTATCCTATGCAGTTTGAGTCTGTGTCTGAAATATTTGCGCATATCGTAAAATGATGTTAGTGAAATTGTCTTGACATATACTATTATAATCTATATTATTTATTAGATTTTAAGAATGTATTAAGAAATATCAACAACGTTTATTTTCCTTTACGCATTGCTCGCTTTCCTTTACCTGCAAGCTGCGATCTAAATGCTAAAGTAGTTACCATTTTCAAGACAAAATAGCTTTATACATACAAGATATAAGACCATGTAACTGATAGAAAAACAAATTTATGTCAAAATTTTATGTAATATTTATACCCGCACACACTCACACAGACACAGACAAACTATTCCCTTTATATATATATTTAATTATTTTTCAGAGTTTCAAGCGGACCCACATACAAACTTTGAGCTTTGTATATTATATTTCCTACACCACGTACCCTCTTGAATGTGTGAGTTAATTGTAAATGTTTCATCCGTACCAGTACCTAGTGATTAAGCCCAGTTAGGATTTTCAAGATAAGCAAGCAAATGGGATATCTCCACTTGGAAAACTGTTGCAATGAAGTTTTTTCTGTGCTAGAACAAGATAAAATTACAATACACACACACACACACACACACACACATATATATATATATATATATATATATATATATATATATATATATATATATATATAACACAAGCAATATATAACGTTAGAAACTAATGCTTCTTGTTATGTAGGTCTATGACATCAGAAGTAGATCTTGGTTGTATGCCAGTAAAGATTTAACGTTCCCGCTACTAATCTCTAAATTTTGGCCTTGTTGCAGATAGTAGCTAATCGGCAATCTAGCAACCTGGCGTTTGACATTAAAGTGTAACGAAACAGAGTTGTTTCATATGGAAAAAAAACTGCTAAACATTTACAGAGAACAAGTAGAGGATGTGAGCACTGTTAAGCGGTGGGTAATGTGTTTCAGCGTTGGTGAGAGTGATGTGTTTGACAAACCACCTTTTGAGTGGTCCTGCACAGCTGTCAACCCATGAAATGAAGAACGCCTCGTTCAGCTCATTGGCGGACTAAGATCAGGGAACTGTATATGGAAATGAATGCCGGCTTCAATGCGCTGTAAACTATATTCACAACCTTGGGATATCACACAATTCATGTTAGATGGTCCCACGGATGCTAGTACAAGAAGACAAGTCTATCATGACCGTCTGAATACACACCGAGGTAGAAGGTAAATCTTTTGCACTGTATTGTCACCGGTAACGAAACTTTGTGTCACCACTAAAAGCTGGAATCAGAACGACAGTCCATATAGTAACGATATGCTAATTCTCCATTAAAAAGAAAATGTTCACTATGTAGACACCGACGGACAAAGAATATGAAATGTTTTGGGGATATGAAATGCGTGAACCTGGAATTTCTGGAACACAGACAAAACCTCAACTCTGAAGTCCAGAATTCGAGATTCATGCCAAATTCGTGATTGAAACACAATAACGCCAGGCTCCAAACAAGTTTAAAAACTATGGATAACGTAACAAATTTTGACTAGATTGTTCTACCGTACTCATCGTATCATCCAGATTTGGCACCTTCCGAGTTTCATCTGTTCTGATCAATGAAAGATGAACTACACGGATAATATTTTCCCGAGAATGTGAAAAAGTGGGTCGCCCTAACTAAAGCATATTTTTCTAAGAGCAGCATTAAGGAACTTGTTTCATCGTTGTCGAAAATGAATAAACAATAGTAGTGTCTATGTAGAAAATAGTATTTTTTAGCTGAAAAAATTATTTTTGTGTTATTGGGCCCAATTTATCTATTGTAGTTTCCGTGGAAATAATATAAGAAGCATTGCCATCATGTTTGCGTTTGTGTGTATATACGGTAATGATTATGGTAATATTAGTTGTTTCCTTATAAGGAAACATTCAGCATTCATTGACCTAGCAGCAAGTGCTGCAGTCGGTTGAAATTTCTAAAATATTTCTCTTAAAATAATATTTCAGGGAAATAGGCTTATCAAGTTCAGTATCTGTTATTGTTCTTTCTAGTATTTATGTAGGATTTCTTCTTTGCCTTTTGCTTGAAGTAGTTTGAAACGTCAACATCTTGGTTAGTTCATTATTCTCTCTTCGAGTTCCATGTGCTAACGATTTTAGTTGTTGCTGCTGTTGAAAGTCTTTAAGTGATGTGATTTCTGTTATCTGGCACAGTTCTTTATTATCTGTAACGCCGGTCTTAATTAAGGATGGGATTTATTGAGACCTATACGTTGCACTCTGCTCGAATTCATCATTAACCTTCGATCTGAGAAAGCGGCTATACAAAACCGACAATTCAGATATTTTGAACAAGTTTGACGCCATGCATGGAATCCTTATGTAAGTATCAATTTGACGATAATATTTAAGGATATGGCATGAGTTTTTAGGTTAATGTCACAGTCTTGTTGCAGATGCGTGTATATTTATAACGATAATGACCTAAATCCACGTGGCTGTTGAAATTCTGCAATTTAAATTGTAGACAAGAGACTTGCGCGGGATCGTTCTCATTCTGTAATTTCAGATGCTATCCTTCTTTTTCAGCAACAAGCCTATTTCGAAATGACTGCTAATACACAAAATGAAAAAAGAAAAAAAGAACAAAAGCAACAACAAAAAGGAGAAGCATTTTTTAAATTCAAGCCTTTCCTAAAGCATAAAACAGTGACAGGGATGTAAAACAGTTATAATATTACATACGTACGCGTTTTCTTTCTTTCTTTCTTTCTTTCTTTCTTTCTTTCTTTCTTTCTTTCTTTCTTTCTCTCTCTCTCTCTATATATATATATATGTGTGTGTGTGTGTGTGTGTGTGTGTGTGTGTGTAATTGTACGACCATCTCTTGCTTGGGATCTGAAAATTGGCATGAGCAGTTTTTTACATTCCATTTCTATTGTTACTTGTAGATTCGTTTTCTTGCTAATGAACTTAAATATTTGTCTTAGTAAAGGAAATATATATGTGAGAATTTAAACGAAACATTTTTCTTTTGAATAATTTTTTTTCCATTTAGAAATACTTGTCTCTTGGGTGTTAAATGCAATCTACTCTAAAATTTCATATTCATCCTTTATAAATTATGTATAACAAAAGTATAAGAACAAAATTAGACAGGAGTGGTTATTTAAATATCGATGAAGAGGTATCAGCTTTTTGTAGGAGTTATAATTCAACTAATTTCAGAGAAAATTCTGATATAAAAATGATTCCGTATAATCAACTGCAATCTCTTTAGGATTGGTTGGCTTTGCAATGTAAAGCAAGAGAGTATTTCGCCAAAGTTAAGCTTTTTTTCAAATGGTCAAATTAACAAAGAGAAACATTAGCTAATGAATCAGTAGATATCCCTGAAGGTACGGTCTCTTTGGCTTATATGAGTAAGTGTAAAATGAACCCATTTTCTCTTACTGATGATTTAGTTGCTGTCCTAATGAGAGATGTGACTGTGGCGACGGAAATTAACTTAGCAGAATTCTGTACAAAACCAAATAATTTACAAGTGAAGCAAATTTATTATTGCCCCTAAATCTTAACATTGCAATTACGCAGCTTAAATGCAGGAAAATACAAATTAACTCATATCTCATTCACAATCAAACAGAAAAGTATTCATCCTAATGAACTTCTTCCTATATGTCATAAAGATAAAATAAAAATAAAAATCATGAACATCAATCACTTTATTAACGATCAAAGATTGTGATGTGACAAATGCGATGGAAAATAATGAATGCTGGTGAATGTAGATTTGAAAGTATACTTGTGCCAATGCTGAAAAATTGATTGATTTTGCTTTCTTACATTTTTGATGATCTAGCGAAGGTATTATGTTGCTCGGTCCTGAAATCGTAGATGATTTCAAATTTCACCTATTAATCTCGATTGTCTAAATTGATAGTACACAGTTTGAATATATTTTCTTTAAATAAAGAAAAAAAGAAAACAAAACGAAAAAGACTCGAATACTTTCTTGTGATGAAAAATAAAACTTAATTTTTATGCGAATATTTAAAACTTAGAGCCGTATATATTGATAACATTCTTAAAAATTAAAAGCAGATGTAAACTGGGAAAATAATTGTATTTTATCAAACAACTAATTAATTACTTGTATAATAAAGTGCCTAAAGAAAAATAAGTAATCAACACACTTCTCTTGAGATAAGTTGCCTATTGTAGATCTAAAATTATAAAGACTGTATATCAGGTCATTTGTTCATGTAGTAAATTCATTCCTAACTGGATGCCTTACAGATATGGATGACTCTTGAGAGAAGATTTGTTCGTAAAAGTGCACAAGCAAACCAATAAGGAAACAAAAATTGAAATTATGTAATCTGACTGATAGTTTCAGACAATAATAATGGGATGAAACAGCTTCGTCAATCTTTTAGGCACATGGTCGACCAAAAGGAACAGACAAAAAGATGAAATATAAGGCTAAAAGGACAAATTCTCGTCGAAGATAACGATCTCAGATACAAACGCGCATGAAGAGATTATTCTTTTATTGTAAGCTGTCTGTTTCAGTATAGTAGGACCAGCGCAAATATTTAGCAGTGGTTATAAAATATTACAAACATAATGCAACAATGAAATCTCCATGTTTATATAGGTGCCTCCAAAAAAGCGATACCTAAAGTGTAAAATGCATTTTAAATATAAAAAATCTTTCTTGAAGTTTTTATTTTAGTTTTAATTCCAAGCTAGTAGTTTAAATTTAATATTTCCAATAAGTAAGATACTTTGCTGTATTTCAAATCGAATTTAAATTGATTGAAATTAATTTTTTTGAAATCGCTAAAATCTGACATATTGACAAATCTGTCAAGAGAACTTAATTCTCTTTACTAAGAGTAAATCTTTCAAAAATAAAATATAATTTTCTGAAACTTTATTTGAGAAAGATTAACTGATTTAAAGTTTAATTTGAATTGAAAGTAATATTACTTACTTTTGGTTTAAAATATCGCCGAAAAGCATTTTTAACAGGGAGGTGGGTATCTTTATGAGGTATTGAAACATTTATCGATAACCTGAAAATTGTGGGATTTAGACAGAAAATAAATTTTAAACGCGCGCACACACAAAATTCAAAATTATTTTTAAAATACTAGGGGTCGGTGAATTGTAGTGAGCTTTACATAAAATTAAATAAGTGTGCGTTAAAAGATGTAAAAACATATTTTTATCAAGATTTTCTAAAAAAGAAACATTTCCAAAATAATTTAATTCATTTGTGAACAAGTTCTGAAATTTTTATTAAATTCAGTCAGTTATCTGATTTTTGCAAAAATTTTCAAATCAATGTTTTTTCAATGCTAAAAGACGTCCAAATTTCCTGTATCAATTTCTGGCGCAAGAAAAAACAACATTTTAAACTAAAATTTTGAGTGTTTCAAAAATGGTTAAAAATATAATTTAATAATCATAAAAGTCCTTTGGTCTTTCCTCTTAATAATAACATAAAGATTTTGACAATAAATCTTCGCTTTTATTAAGTTTTGGGTATCATGTACGCTCATTTTTCAGCGAATCTTTGGAGGTACCTACTTTTATGATATCGTTTATTTCTCCTATTAATAGACATCAGATGATTTCTATAAACTTTATACTAATAGTGAATTATTTTAAGATACACTTATATGCATACCGATGAAGAAAGAAAATTGTTTATTGTTCACCCAAAACCGCGTACATTCGTTAAAATGAAAAATGGAGACTCAACAATAATCAGAAAGAAAAATAAATTCGTTGGTTGCATTTAAAATTTTGTGAGTGGCCATAATTTTTGTTTCATCTTTTTATGTTTTTGATTAGTTATTTTGGCTCAAAAGCGATTTAAATTCGTTTGTTTTAAAATGCGTTCCTATATATATATATATATATATATATATATATATATATATATATATATATATATGGGGAGAACGATATATACATTTTTATATATCAAGAAAGATTTTAATGGAAAAGTTATGACAAAGTATAAAACCTCTTTTTACTCTGTGATAGTTTTTGTTTTATATATATATATATATATATATATATATATATATATATATATATAATTAATTAATTCATTGAGTCTAGAAGAAACCTCAACAGAATGCAGAAAGCACAGGACGGCCATTTATATATTTGGGACTCATCAGCAGTGCGCATCCACTACCGAGAATTGGAACCCGGACAGTTACGATATCAGGCAAACGCCATACCAACTGTACCAACGGGCCTCGGTGACGAAGTGGTAACGAATTATTCTCTATATAGCGCCGCTCGATCTCATATTCCGTGGTGGAACTCATCCGAGTTTCCTTGTGCCCCCACGAACCACGACTACCTCTTCGTCACCGAAGCCCGTTGGTACAGTTGGCATGACGTTTGCCTAATAACGTAACTGTCCGGGTTCCAATTCTCGGTAGTGGATGCGCACTGTTGATGAGTCCCAAATATAGGACGAAACGGCCGTCCAGTGCTTTCTGCATTCTGTTGAGGTTTCTTCTAGACTCGATGAATTACTTAATTATAATTGTCTCAAATCTTCCTAATAATTTCTATCACTTACATATATATATATACATATATATATATATGTATGTATACAAACGGACAGGGACTAGTGAACTATTGTCTTAAATAATACAGAGTAATGCATGCATATGCATATTTTATTATGAGATTGGTAGAAAAAGAAATAAACATCTACATACTGCATGTATATGTATATTCATATATATATATATATATATATATATATATATATATATATATATATATATATATATAATGTATGTATATGGTGGGAGTGAGAAAGAGTTGTTTATATAATTGTACCCATATGTAGTAACAGTAAAAAAATCGAAAATACCCGACTCTAACGTTTTCATGTTCCAGACTTTTATAGAATCAGAAAAAAAACAATAATAAAGAGCTGATTGGGTAAAATGTTTTCCTTCATTTTGCATTGTTTCGAAAACAGACAGAAATATTTAGAATGTCATTTAGTTTATGTTTAAAATTCACATATGCTCTTTATTAGAGCTCACGTCTCTCCTTATAAATCTTTTTTTCTTAAAATGAAATGATATTTTTATCGATATAGAAAAACGAATTCACGAATTTATAAAATAACTAAATGCATTTGCATATATATCCAAACATTACTGAAAAGATTTTTAACAATAATTTGTAGATATTGCACTGTTCGACATTAAGACTTGTTAGTGAAGTTTCCATTCATCAAGACTAAAAACAGATATAGTAACAATTCTGCTGCCATTACATGCGCATTTAAAGTAAGCATGGGAGAGAGTTTTACACATGAACTTACTCTTTTTTCTATACAACCAAACATAATAAGAAAACGACCATTCTCAAGATGCTTATCAATAGCAAACAATTTGAACTTAGTTCACTGATATCGTTTTCCAAATTCATAACGCTATGTGCCACTCCGTTATTTCATATGAATTGAGCCGTAACTAGTTATTTGCAAAAACCTAATCACTAACCCTAGCATAAATTCTCATATAACAGATGAATTTACAAGTATTTTGATACGTGTGTAACGAGAAGACGAAAATACAAAGGCGTATATCTCATATAATTTTGAACCAATGTCAGCTGAACGTATCATATATGTCATAAAAATGCGTGTCTTACAAAATGATATGTTTAGACTGTTTCTTAATGTACCTTTTTATCCCTTAATAATCGGTCGTCTATTTGTAATACCAGCGTATTAAATGTGATGTAATATTTGAGTACTCTTTATTTTAATAGGACAGTGCATTTTATATATCGGCAAATACGGTATTTATAAAAGTTTTATTTGCTCATTTACATTCATAATTATGTGCATTTGAATAAAAGAGTTAGGAATTCTTGGTACACAAGAAACAAGACAAAAAAGAAGACGAAAAATAAGCTGTAAATGGTAATCATATTTTTCAGATTAACAAATATTTACTGTCGTGTAAAATACAGCTAATTCATTCGTGCGTAACTTTCGAACGAAACAGACGTATTTATTTAGCCTCTGGTGCATTTCATCCTTTCTATCTAGCGTAGACAATAGATACATTATTTTCAATTAACAGTCGGCTGCTCTCGGTAGAAAGCATATTATACTCAGTCCGACAATGCACTGCAGCGAATTCATCACCAAGTAAAGAACAATATTATCATTACTCATCCGTACATTATTTTTTTGCTTAAAGTTACTGCTTTTATGAGCAAGGAAAATAGTGAAAAAATATACCAATCAAAAGCAACCATAGAACTTCTTTATCGTATTTACCAAAGCGCAGAGGATTTGCAAGTTCACCCTTAAATTTTAACAGATTGATTAAAAAAAGGTAATTTATTTATAAGTTTATGAATCTCTCGGCAAGTGACATAAAACGGATTGCATTTTGACAAATTACTTAAAAATAGTAAAATTTATTAATGTAATAAGTTTCTGAATTTTTGTCTATTCTCTGCCAGTCTGGAAGTGAATTTTAATTTTCCACCTCATCAAAATATGAGTGCTTCTTCAATAAGTAAAATTACCACCTGATAAAAAGATGGCATTAGGTCACTTCTTTATCACTTTGTTCTAGTTGCAGATAATATGGCATTTCTACGAGAGAAATGGGTAGCTGCTATCTGGGGGGATTCTTAGCCTACAAGTATTTTACAATTTCTCTTTATGTCTGCGATTGGCAGTCTAGAAATAAGGAATTGTAGAATATTTAAATTTCAAGCTAGACTTTCAAGCACGAAACATATGCTATATAAAGTCTAAAGACAAAGAAATTGACATGTTCACCTTAAATTTAACCGGACTCATTATCAGAAACAATCAGGAAAGAAATACCGTAAGCAGACAAGACAAAAACTCTTTCTTAAAGTACTCACTATCATGCTTATAACAGCTATATAAATAATAATTTAAATATGTAGTGTTACCGAAACTTCTCCTACCTATATAGGTATTTTCTATAATTAAAACTCATTTTTCATAGCCAAAATTTTCACGAGATGTTTCTTTCTCTTTAGGGAAAACGAAAATCCATGTAAATCGCGTCTTTATTCGGCATCCGTAAACACAATAAACAAAAACTCGTTGGCTCCGAATGACACTGATTGCCAGCGAAAGAAATACCGAAATGTCTAGAAAGTGAATCGATATAAAACCTTGCCTCAGAAGAAGATTTTAGCGATTTTGTTATGTTTTCGGATTTGGGTGAGCCAGCCAAACGCAACTTATAATGCTGTGAGGTGAGGGGGGGCAGAATCTTAGATCTTTAAAGTACGCCATTATGAATTAGCGCTGATGTGTGTTCGTCTCCCTCTCTTTCTGGGAGAAAAAGTAAACGTACCGTGGAATAAACCAATTCGTGCGCGGCTGTAGAGATGAAAGGAGAACAAATTGTATTCTTCAAACAGCAACTTGTGAACGAAGGAAATGATTTTAAAATGAATTATAAAAACGAATATTTCATTCCTTAGGGAGTGTCAGAATATAAAGGAGTTTTTAGATTTTTCTCAACATATGCAGCACAACCATCTTTGAAATCATCATCATCATCATCATCATCATCATCATCATTAATTATATTTTAATTTAAATGTTATCACTGCCAATATCATCTTTACAACCAGAACTTCTACCACCACCATCACCATTTAAACCCTTGTCATCATAAATGGAACATCACCATCATCATAATCCTTACCAAAATCACAACGATTCTTGTCATCCTGGACATCAAACATCGCCATAGCATTATCCACACATGTCTAAGGACGCTTGCCGTAGAACAATGAATAACAATAAGACTAAATGTAAATTCTGCAAACTATTGGGACCCTTTATAAAATATTAACAAACGCCTTAATCAAAAGCAACATTCATTGAGCAACTAACAAAGAATGAAATCACCCAGGATATTTCGCAAGACAAACAAACTAACCATTGCACTGCATTGATTGCTTTTTGAGCAATTAATTTTATAGCAGTATCAGATTACATGCATATTTGGCAAACATGAGCATGCGCGTGCAATTGTAATTAAACGCAAACGTGATTCGTTGTTGCGAAGTCTACAATTGCCAAACCAACAATGAATATAGAAACTTTTTACTTTTCACTATGTAGAAACACATTTCTTCAGATCTTTTCGATGAGTGGAAATGTTTTGAAAACTGATCGATGGAGCAGGGAATCTTAAATGATGAGTAAGTTCATTATTTTTACGCAACTAAGCGATTAAAACGATAAAAAATAAAAAGAAGAGTCAGTTTTTCTCTACAACAGACCAAAGATATGCTGAAAAAGAATAACGATATAAAAAACGGTAAAAAATAATGTAGCAAACTAGTTGATATTAATACACTTTTCCTTACTGGGTACAAAAAACAAAACAAAAACAAAACAAACAAAAAACTACAAGTAAAAGAAAAAAATGAGGCGAACAAAGGTAATACAATGGTAATATAAATATAATAAATATCGTGTGAAATCTAAACGGATTACAGATGATGAACTCTTAGTAGTGGCTGATTGAACACTGTCTTATTCTATAGTAGCAATTCATATCTTTTAATTAATCCAAGTGTTTGTGTGAATAAACGCGTCCTAGCATGAATGATTACTAATTAAAATATTTGCAGAGAATGTGAAATGAAATAAGAAACAGAGTCCACTGGCGATGGACTGTATTGTGAATTGAAGGTGATACTGGTTGGGGTTAGGGATAATCTTTCAGATATTATTCTTGACCAAACTTTCATTAGAGCGCAGGTACTGAAATGAATTATTAACAGGCATTAAATGAGAGGGGGTGATTGAAGAATACAGAGTAGAAAATACATTGAAGACAAACAACAAAGGAAAAATGAAAGAAAAAAACGGTGAACAAAAAATATACACTGATAAATAATTAAGCAGATACTTTGGTGATTAAATGGGTAGTTTAGGAAGGTAGGGAGGTAAGGGTGCGGTATATAGAGAGGAAAGAATAATATATGGAACACAGAGAGATACTGAGGGAGGTAAAAGTATTGGTAATTAGGTAAACAGATTAGTACATATTTTTGTAAATGAATAGAGTTACGTTGGGAAAATGAGAGGTGGTGTAACAGTTGTAAGCACATTAAAAGAAATTAGTGAATAGAGTTCGAGTTCCATTTGGAGTGGCTTGTGTTCACTCTAAACTAATACTTGTGAGAAATGACTGAATTTAATTTCCTCAATCACTAGCGATCAGTAAAGATCGATCTCCTCAATAATATATAAAATGGAGAAATAAGTGGACAAGTGAACGTTTGGGCAAACAATTCTACTCTTCCTGTTAAAAGAGTAGTAAAACGAAGCTATTACATACATTTTCAACTTTTACATTGTTCAATCAAAATCAGAAAAAATAATTTGATAATTTATTTTAATACAAAATTTAAACCAAGTGGGTATTGCAGATTTTATAATTATATGATTGTTACGCAATAAGAAATATTTTTGTTGCGTTTATCTTTTGAGGATATGACTGGCCTACCTTGAAAATCAGCGTTGGAAATACTTATCTATATAAGAATTCAAAAGCCTATACTTATAATGGAAAACTTTCACCCATAAAGCCAGCCATAAAGAGAGGTAAATACGGGGTTACTCAAAAATGTGCGTTTGGAATTTTTCGTGAAATGGCAACAGAAGCGTTTAATTTTAATTAAGTTTATTTCAAATTTCTTTTTGACTGTATTGTGACATTTGTCATGTCCATGTACCTTATCTGTCAGACTGAAGTATTCTAACATTAAAGATGGAAGAAAATGAGAAATATTTTTAATTTTTATACTTTTTTATTTAAAAAAAGGTAAAAATGACACTCAGACATGCACAAAAATATTAAGGGACTTGTGTAGTTTATAGAAAAAGTACTATGAATGACCGAGCGTATAAAATGTGGTTAATTAGCAACGCAGAAGAGAACTAATATATCTCAAATTCCAAAATCAATTAATTAAGATATTTTTCACCGGCTTGGTTAGGTTATTCGTTTTGATGTATGCTTTCTACATTAGATTAAGAGAGGATAAAAAAAAAACTACTACCATATTTCCGTGTGCGATTTGCCACTTAAACATAACAAAATTTACCCATTTTTCAAAAAAAGTGTGACGAGCAAAGGAGCATATTGAAATTGTATGGCAAGCAAAGTTAACCATCACTAATCATACCAAGGACTAGTATTCTTCCAAAAAAGGTGATACACTGTGTATTGTACTAGTGGAAAGGAGTCATCTACTCGTTTACTATGACGTCTTCTGGAGTAACAAATAAATAATTCAAACAAGTACTACTTCTAATTAGACCAAGTAAAGGCAATAACCAGTGAAAACTCCTTTAATTATTTAATAGGGTGTAATATGACATCAGGATAATGCTAAACCTCATGTTACAGGCTGATTGTTAATTTTCATTCATCCATCGTATTCACCAGTTATTGTAACTTTGGATTAACATTTATTCTGGTCTTCATAGAAATCTCTTTTAAAAAATCAATTCTTTGGAAGAGTGGAATAGGTAACCAACTCAATTCTTTTCTCAGAAAGATAAAAATGTTTTTGGAAGATGGAATTATGAAGTTGCTTGAAAAATGGTAGAAGATAGCGGAAGAAAACGATAAATATATTGTTCAATAAATTCAATATCGAAAATAAAAAAAAAACAAACAAACTTTATTTTACTTAATAAATCGAAAATGTCTTATTAATTATATAAATCTAATGTTGCCCAGTTTCAAACCACTGTCTATTTCTGGGCAACCTATGCATAATCTTACATGACTACAAAAAGAAGAAATACGATGATAAAAAAAGATAAGAATGATAAGAAGGTGAATTGCTGCAGAGAAATAATAAAAAAAACTAGATACAGCGGGGAGAATCTTTGAGTGAAAGAAAGTAGGTTTCAAATGTCAAAATGTGCAAGTAGAAAATGCAAACGCAAACAAGAAAGAATAAAGAAAATCGAACAACAGAGAAGAAAACCGACTAGGAAAGGATGAGAGATACGATGACTGGATAACGGGGTGGTTAGATGGCAATGCTTGTGGTAATCCTTCCACTCGATTTTGTGCTTCAAATCTTACATGGAACTGTATTTTCACTCCATTATACGTAATCTGAATGCTATAAAGAGTTAGAACGAGCCATTACATCAGCACCCGTCTCGTGTTCGCGTGTTTTGATTCGAAGAAAAAATAATCCAGCTGCATTTAGATTGGACGAGAACCCATTCAAGGTTAGACCTTGCTTTTCACATGAGGGTCTTGGATTAGCTTTAATTGGAACGTTGCCTGCCACAGATTCTTGGTAGATTCGAAGCACACTATGCTGGAAGCATAGCCTAACTATGCGACCAAGAGATTTATAAATATTATGATAAAATTTTTTCAAAGTTTTTTTTTTCAAGTTTCACTCATTTTGTGGCATAATAACATTATTAACAGTGCAATGTCTGCGTCTGAGCTTTAGCGGATGTCGCTTGCTGCAACAAGGTTCAGTGTGACAAGAGTCCATTGCCAGCAGGTTCCCTAATGTTAACAATTAATAATAATAATAATAATGATAATAATAATAATGATGAGGATTTACTTTTTAGTTGGTAAGGTCAGTTGTTAAGATGATGAGGCAGATGACTCTAAGGAAAGTAATTAAGTGTAGTATATTTAATATCTCTATTCCACACGAATCAGCGTACACGTACATAAGCCTAGGGAAAATAAGTTGAATCGAGTCATTTTCTAAAAATACTGTTATTAAATATACGACTTTAATGAAATTGACAACAATGGCTGTGCAATAACAAAAAGAGATTTAAGCGCGCTTCTTGAGCAAATTTTCGTTTAATGCTTCCGACATCAGTTGATAATTTTTACGTGTATAAGAAAAAACAAGACAAACTAAATAAAATGCCTTAACACTAAGTGTGTGTGAATATGCAGGCACCAAAGATGTATATTCATAATTAGTAATATATTAATTATTAATATGGCTCATTATTAATATTGTATTATGTCAGTACCCACATATACAGATATACATATACCCCCGTACAGAGGTGCGCACTGATAAGTATGATTGATAGTTTATAGCAGTATTAGCACAATGAATAACCTTATTTTATCTGAGATAGAAATAATTTTTTGCTTTGGAAGGTTAGGTTTAAGCCAGGTGTTATAAAAGCGCTGCAAACCCTTATTTTACACTTATGATATTCATGATAAATAACAACAATAATGATTTAGAGAAAACTGAAATCAACAATGGAATGCGGCAAAAATTAATTGTATAAAACAGGTATGACAATGAGAACAATGATACAACGAGAATTGTTCAAACGACTTCATATATGAGCGCAAATCAGAGACTTTTCTAGAAATCAGAATTAGAATTCTTGGAGATTTTGAACTTTAAACAGACTGCCCATCCAAGTAAAGTGGCGAATAAAAAATAACTATTTTTTTCTGGTAGGTCATGGATATTACTATTTTAGTAGACTATCAGTAGAAAATCGGTATTCAGATGAGAACAGAATAAACTGAAACAAGAAAATGAGAGTTATGCTCATAATAATCGGTGCAATGGGAACTATCAAAAAATTAGACAGGAGGAACTGGAGATTACATGTACTGTGGGAATGTTCACCCCATTACAATATTGGAATCTGTTAAAAATGTGTTGGCGACTTGGGTATGTTTGTTTTCACTTGGACTCGATTATAAAAGTAAAAAGTTATAAAATTAAAAATTCTGCCCTTATGGTAAAACATGGCATGCTTAATAGCTCGAAATGAGCAATCGTTGTGTTACACTTAGTATCTTGTAATCCTAATAGTTATCAGAGTACCTATTTTACAATGATATTCACAAAAATCCAAGCGGAAATATTTTAAAATTAACAAAATTTTTTTTTATTTGATTAGTAAAATGCATACGAATCAATTGTGGAAATATCATGAATACTCCTTGAAGCTGAAAAAAAAAAAAAAAAAATAAAAGGAATGATAAACTAAGAAATAGTGACGAGTATAACAGGAAAATGGTAAAAGAAAATCCCCCATGGAAAATTTAAATGCAAAATCTATAGAATACGAATATTCATGATGTAGGAGCTCAGAGAACACTTGATATGAGAAACAGACGTCTTATTATTGTAGCCCAAGACAAATACTTCAATGTCAATTATGAAAACGAAAATAGGGAAAATACATAAAAGCATGAAAGAGAAAAGATGAGACAGTAAAACACATGTAGAATGCAACAAATGAAGTCAAGTAATACAAAAGGTGATGTGATGGAGTAGACATATTGCAAACTGTGCAAATGTTTTTTTTTAACCATGTAAAATATGGCAACAGCTCAAACTAGAATCAGATCTAAAATATAAAAATGAGATAATTTGGGATTATGAGAGCCATACTAGTCACTCAATCCAGGCCTGAAGACCAAGTCTGGTCGTGATAAATAGAATAAAACCTATCAGAACCTATGGTAGCAAACTACAAGGTGAAGACAAAAAAGAGAAAAAAATTGGAAAAATTCCAATACTAGCACAGGAACAGAAAAAATGTAGAATGTGAAGGTTAGGGCTATGTTCATTATGGTTGGCGCATTTGGAATCAGACCAAAGAAAATCAAGATTGGATGGATTGAACATTCGAGGAATAATTAATTCTAACAAAAATACAGTGATGCTAGGGCCTGAGATGATACAGACTGACTTGCATTCACTCAATCTCTAGTGATAACTACAGGACATCTGGTGCAAATATGCAACTGCCAGAATAATAATAATACAAGGTAACCAAAAAGGTTCTGTCCGTTTTTTGATTAGTCATTGAATGAAGTTGAAATATATACGAAATGCGTGTAGCAATTGTTTCAAATTCGGACAGCCGGACGTAGGAACATCAGACGTTATAAAAAACAAGCGCACCGCGCCCGGCCATCAGTTATAAGCCGGACAGCTGTGAGAAGGATGGAAGTGTCTAGAGATCTCGTTCGGGGCTGTTTCCTTTACGACTTCAAAGTGGGCTTATCAGAAGCTGCATCAAGTCGCCGCATATGTTCAAGCGTTTGGGGATAGTGCTGTGGATGAACGTACTGCAAGGCATTGGTTTCGAAAATTCAAGTCGGGAGATTTGTCTCTCCATGATGAGCCTCGCAGTGGACGACCATAGGTCTTGAATGACGGAGTCCTGAAGGCGGCCATTGAAGAGGACAGTAGTCTAACATGTGGTGAACTTGCAAGACAGCTCACCTTTTCCGATGAAACAGTTAGACTTCACCTGCACCGCCTAGGTAAGACGTACAAACTGAGCAAGTGGGTTTCGCAAACGCTGTTGGGGGTCCACAAGGGACAACGAGTGGCAGCCTGCGTATCGCTGCTTTCTCGTCACCGTACCGCATCCTTATTCAATCGAGTGCTTACCAGTGACAAAAAGTGGGTTCTGTACGAAACTCCCAAGCGTTCTAGACATTGGTTGTCTCCTCAGGATGCTGTCCCTCACACCGCAAGACGGCCTATGCACCCACACAAAATTATGCTTTGGTGTCTGGTGGACAGGTCGTTAAGTGGTTCATTATGAACTGCTACCAACGGGCCAAACGGTTACTGGAGACCTATACTCGCAGCAATTGAAACGTGTGCAACAGGCATTGCGCCAGAAGGAGCCAGCACTGTTGAATCGCAAAGGTATGCTTTTCCTCCATGAAAACGCCAGGCCGCATGTCGCGCGAGTGGTCAGGGATACCATTCAGCAACTTGGGTGGGAGACTTTGTGCCATCCACCTTATTCACGTGACCTTGCGTCATCCGATTACCACCTCTTCCACTCCCTGGATAATCATCTTCGTGGGAAATCCTTCACCAATGAAGCAGACTTGCGCAAAGCCCTCACGGACTTCTTTGCGTCACCCCCCGAGTTCTACTGCAAGGGCATTGAACAGCTGGAGACACGTTGACAGAAGGTGCTGGAGGCCGATGGCGATTACTTCGAAGACTAAATATAAGTTACACATACTATGAAGAGTTTTCTTTTTTCCTTTAAAAACGGACAGAACTTTGTTGGTTACCTTGTAATAATTCCCTGTTTACAACCGATTAAAAAAGTTTGATGTATGTGAAACTGCTCCTTTATCCCAAAAGACTATTATCAACGAAAAGAAAATATAAACAATGTCAATGTTAAGTAACATCAGAATTTATGCAATCAGAATGCAAATATTTACTATGTTACATTAGCCTAAGTTTCCTGTACTAAATAAAAAGCACATATTATTTTAATTTTAATTTCCTGTGATTTCTGGTGTAGACTCGTTTCTTTACGGGTCCAGACCAGGGACCTAAGGTCAGAAATGGCGTCATGACATTTTCGACTGAGCAGTTTTGAAAAAAAAAATTACACATATTTTACATAGATAACGCCGTTCATAAGGTGTAGGCTGTACTTGTGAGAACAAATTTTCATATTTCTTTAAGGCTTGGGTTACCAGGAATTCCTTCAATGAATCTATCGGAATATTTTCCAATCAATCCGAGGGCTCCAACTACAACTGGAATTGTTCATGTCCTTCTGTGACCCATTTTTGAGATTTCTTGCTATAGTTTCTGTATTTGGTCGGTTGTCATTTTTAAGTATTTTGCAGTTGCAGTCGGTGTATTGTGTTTTATTTGCATTTCTTCACCCATTTGAAAATCAATTTTTAACTTGTTGGCTTCCTTTATTACTGAATAAAGTTTCTTAGTTCTTTTATGTTCTTCTGTAGTTTCCAGGTATCTTTGAAGGCTAATTATTGTAGTTTTGTAAGACAGTTCTAGTTGAACTAACCCTCTGCTTCCTTAGGATTAGTTCACATGCAGGCGATCAACATCAACCTTGTGATACTGCATGCGGTGGCAGGTGAAAAACTTTCTTGTTCTGGCGTCCATTCGTTAATGTCAGCTATGGTTCAGTTAAGGATGTTGAAACCGTATTGCAACACAGGGACAGCCAATGTGTTTATGGCTGATATTCTGTTTTTTTTTAAATTTTAAATTCATCTCGGTATTCAGTCCCCAGATGCCCACGCCTGTAGAAACTCCTTTCTTGCATTCTCCTTCATTTGGGTATGCTATATTCTATCTCCTTCTCTAATTCCTAGATTTCTTCTTTTTTTAAAAAGCATTTCACCCCAAGCAAGGCGGGATGCCACTAGTACACGAACAGCGGGGGCACCAGAGCATATATGGCAGCAGTATTCCATGCAAGGGTGAATGGTTGATTTGTAGATTTGAAGGATGGAGAAAAACTTTTTGGCTTCTTCCAGTACCCTAACCTTTGTGACAAAATCTAAATCTATTGAGTGTATGTCTGTAATTCTCCCTTTCTTGAATGTTACTTTTGCACATTTATCTAATCCGAAACCCATATCTATATCGTCACTGAAACATTTTTTTCAGTATTCAGGAGACTCTTCAACTGATTGTTGTCTTTGGTAAAGACTTTGAGATCATCCATCTAGAGTAAGTGATTGAATATTTTTTTGTTTAGTTTGTGCTCATAGCTATTATTATCTAGTTCATGCGTAAAGGGGGATTAAGGACAGACAAAACAGAAGAGGTGACAGGGAGTCTTCTTGAAAAATTCTCCGTCGGATATTCAGGCGGTTGGATGTGGCAGTGCCGCTGATGTATTTAGGTTTAATGTAGTTTTCCACATTAACATGCTGTGTTTAAGGAAATTTATTATCACCGGGAGACTTTATACATTTCTAGAGTCTTAAGGATCCAAAAGTGTGGCACGCTATCAAAGACTTTACGGTAATCTATCCATGGTGTGCTAAGATTTCTGAATCGTCTCCTGCAATTTTCCAGGATCATTTTGTTTATTAGTAGTTGATCTTTGCAACCATATGAACCTCTCCTGCATCCCTTCTGTTCCAGTGGAAGAATGTTGTTTGTTTCGAGAAAAGAGTAAGTACGGTTCGTCAGGACAGACGTGATCAATTTATACGTGGTGGACAGACATGTTTTGGCCTATAATTTTTCGGATCATCTGTTTCACTCATTTTTGGCTTGAGATATGTAATACCTTCATTAATCCATTCTGCGACTTCATTGGGATTATTAATAAGCATTGATAGAGTCTGTGCAAGGGCTTTATCGATTGATGACAAATAATAGAGCTAGAAATTGGGCACCTTGTCATTTTCTGGGAATTTCCATTTCTGGGATTTCGTTAGAGCTTGCCTAACATTATTCGAGGTTATATTTTCCCATTCTTGTAGCGGTTTATTCAGCATTCGTTCTTCTTCGGGTTGGATCCACTCTGCATTGGGGTTATATTCCTTTTAGTCTGCTTCAAATATTCTCCCCAAATTTATGCACTTTTTCAATAGATTTTTGACATGTAAAACTGCTTTTCCAATTTCTCTGTAAAATTTCTTTAGGTCCGTTTGGAATATTTTATATTGGCTGTAGAATCTACAGCGTTTGTTGTATCGTTTTGTTCTCTGTGCATTTAACTGCAATTTCTGTTTTAGAATTTTCTTGACTGATGCAATTTCACTTAGTGATTTAATTTTATATTTCCGTTTGATCTTCCTACATTTCCGTGTTGGGACATTTGGGTTTCGTGCAATCTCATCTATTAACAACAACAACAACAACAATAATAATAATAAAACTACCGCGGGAAAAATTGGTGGAAACACAAACAAATTCTGTGATGTCTAATAAAAGTGTATCTGTTTTATGGAATATTTCAGTCCAAACAGACAGAATAATAAAACCAATCAGTCGGATATAATAGTAAAAGATTTGCTGGAAAAACTGCTTTTTCATTGAGGTCACAATCCCTGTACATGCAAATATTTCAGTCATGTTGTTCAACAAACTAAGTAAATACAAGGACCTAGAAACTAAAATTCAGAAGACGTGACATCTCAAAACTTAATTTATATTGGTGCACTAGGAACCATACCAAAATAAAATAAAAAAGTATATTTCTGAACGACCTGGTAAGCCTAGTTTGGCTGAAATGTAGAAGATTGCTTTCGTGGTTATTTCTCACATCCTTAGGTAAATTTTAGCAATGTGACAGCTTATGCACATGGAATTCTAGTGGAAGTTACACGCACATTCTCATATTCATAGGACCCTACACATTTTGCAATGATTTCTTCTTCACATTTTTATGATTCTTCTGTGAGTTTAGTGAATTTTACACATATGACATAATTCTAGATTTTCAAACTCAACATTTAATCTGACTGCACATTTTCAATGTACATAATGTTTGTCTGTGCATATACATAAACATTGTAATGAAGATTTAAACTAATATATACTATCATAGATTTAGATCTTTCAAACTCAAACAGCAGACCACTTTACCTATGTTAGGAAACTGAACCTTGTAATGCTGAACAAAGAAAAATTGTCAACTAGTGAACTTGATCATTCTAGCCGAGCTCAAATAAAAATAAAAAGTCGATGTAACAGCTGAATGAATATCGGGACCATTCCAGAGTATTAACAAAGAAGATAAAACACACACACACACACACACACACACACACACACACACACACACACACACACACACACACATTAGAGCACTTGGAATTGCTTCAAAAGTTCTTACAAAAACATTGGAGGAACTGGAGATCTGGAGAAGAAATGAAATCATCAAGGCAACACCATAAATAAGAATGAAAAGAAAATTGAGAAAAACGCTGGAGCATTTAGGAAATCTTGCTGTCACTTGACCTCCAATGAGAGATATTCGACATTACTAAATGAAAATAACTAATTTTTGCTCTCTGATTATTATGATGAGAAATCAGAGACTACAAAAAAAGATGATAATAACCATGGCTATATGTATGATTAAGCATGCTCAGTGCCTTAAATGCAAACACCAGAGCCTTATTCATAAACGTAAGTTCTTCGTTTGTTTCTTATTAAAGTAATAATACTGCAGCATTCTTGCAAGAGGAACGCGGGAAGAATAGCGGCATCTTTTCTTTGCCTCAACAAGCACCAGCCGTCCGCCATCGCTACAACGAACGTCCTTTCACTTAGCCGGCTGCCACCATTCCGCTTTTTTCTCGTACACATGGACTCGGGGGCAATAATCAGGTATTGATCCTCGTAATATTTTTAGGCTTTCATCTCGGCCGGAACGAGATTTGAAACAGAGAAAAGAGAAGAAAAGTAAACGAGGGCGGCGTAGACACAAATGCTCTCACACACACATTGTTCACTTGAGATAGAATACATATTGACACGGTGTTGGACTCCAGGGTTCATAGGCTTCAATTCAAACACGTCTTCAATTGACATGTCGATGTTATGTTGCTTTTTTTTTCTTTTACTAAAAGAGCTGGCTTTGTTGACTAACTACAAAGGATTATTTAATAAGGTTACTAGGTGTAACTCAGAATTCAGTTTATTAACTCCATTTAGCTTAGTCTGACACAAGACCATAAACGTGAAACACTCAGTCAAGATCGATCTTATTAACCTTACATTGTCCAACATCAGAATTAAAGGTAATTAAAAATGTTCTTTATAAAATGTTTCAGAAAAATAAGACTAATAAGTTTCTTTATCCTGAATCCCTAAAAATGTATTTTTTGCATCTATAGAAAAATTGCTTGAGAAAATATGCTCTAAGAAACATCTGTATCAACATTAAGGTGTTGAGGAATGATTAGATCTACGGTTTGCATCAGTAAAAAAGTTAGTATCTCAATATTGGATTGGTTAAAGATGAGTAAAGATATAAACTGAGAAGGAATGTATGTGAAAAAGATTAAAGGAGTATAAAATAACTTCAAGAGAGCTTAAATAAGAATATTTTCAATAAAAGTAATTTTTAAAATCTTTGCTGAACGGTAAAATTCTTAACAATCATATTAAAAGAAATGTTTAAATTCATTCATTTTTTTTACCCACGTTGCTTATTTCTTCATTTTCATCATTTCTTTTGTTCCTCCTCCAATTTTAGTTTTTTAATCCCTCCTTGTTTTTCACTCTCATATGTTCGTTGCTTCTTGTCTTCTTATTACTCATCTTTTCTTTTTGTTCAGTTCCCATTTTTTCCTTTCTCTTTTATCTTCCTTTTCTTCTTATTCCCATCTTATATTTCTTTTTCCTTAACTTTCTAATTCATTTCTTTTTTGTTTGCTTGCTACATTATTTCTGTATTTCATTCATTTCCGTCATTTTTATCTTATTTTCCATCTCTGTCTTTTTCCTTATTCCTTTTTATTTTCTCCCTCCTTTCTTTATTTCTTCCCTCTCTTTTCATTATATACTTTATCACGCCCATTTTCTCTATTTTCCTTTACTTTGTCAAACTGCAAATAAATGCAGATTTGATAGTGAAAGCGTTCAACTAACGCATAATATATATTTATATATTCGTGGTCAAAGTGCATAACAACAATTGTTTAAGATGTAAATGTAGCGAAACCATTAGCAAGTTCATACGTACTTATTCGAAGTACATTTCACAAAATCTCTCCAAAATAAAACTACTTGTGATTTCCAATGATTTTGATACAGAACATACGTCATCAAGTTATGGTTAACGCTTTTCTGTAGCAAACCATTGACTAATTTCACTAAGCTTAATCGTTCTCTCAATCTGTAGGTGTTGCAGGTTTTATAAGTATACACATGTAAAAAAGAACTATTAGGCAAATTCTTCACTTTAATAACCGAATATCTATTGTTGTAGGTAAACGCACTAGCGTTTTAACCACAAAACGTATTCGAAAGATGCACTAGTATAGATGAAAAGGCAAGGAAATAGAAACAAATGGTGATAGATATGAAGAGAGATTGATCAACAGAATCCAAACATCATATATATGCACACACCGTGATATATACATATACACAAAAATATGCACAAAGTTGGATAGATAGATAGATAGATAGATAGATAGAAAGAAAAACTGTGATAGACAAATGTATAAGATCGGACTGAAAGGTATATTTTTGAAACTTTTTTGTGAAAGATGTAGAGATTCATGCGTTGTTTTTATACATAAGGAAACATGTTTTTTAAGAGATGAACTCCAGGAAAAATAAATAAAAAATCAATATCCATGACCTGAAGTAAGCCTCTCGGATTTCATGGAGCTTGGATCTGAGATGGAATTACAAGTGTAACATGGTTGATGTCGCACTGGATTACTCAAAAACAAATGATTTTTAATTTATTTTATTTATACTTTTGCCATTACATTTGTTAGCAAGATGTCTAAACATAACAGTGATTGTTTTACTGGATTTTTATCAGAAAATCTTCTGGACAAAAAAGAAATGACTAACTTAGAATTTTGACAAGAGCTTTTCAAAATGAATTGTTAAGAATTCAAAAATAGGTTTTATGTCCGATTTTCAGTACAAAGACAACTATATTTTCTTTCTTTCTTTCTTTCTTTCTTTCTTTCTTTCTTTCTTTCTTTCTTTCTTATAAATGGATCAGTTTAAGACCCACTCTTGTCCATACTACTTAATCATCATGTATTCAAATTTACAAAACGATTCTAGAGAACAAGAGTTTTTAAATGTTCGAATCTTGACCACGTGTCGTGTTCAGACACTTCTTTTTTCGTCTTATTCAAACAATTGGATGCATGTGTGTGGCTTGACCCAGAGCAGGGAGAAGAATTATTTAATTTGCCTAGATTAAGTTAACCTGACTTTTATTTCAATTTTCTTTTCACTGATTCAAAAATATTCCCATGCGTCACTGTTCATATTCTACCCGTCCCCCGCTCCGCCATACTGTGCTGTAGTCTGACTTGTGATGTCATACAAGATGACATGCATTGGCTGATTTGAAATTCCATTTATTCTTGCGAATAAGCGCGGGAAAAATCGATACGCCTGGATAATTATATTAACAATAAAAATACATTCGAAATATCGCGTAGCATTTTATATGCGCTCTGATCCTTTCAACAATTCAAACTTAACTGATGTGGAAGTGGCGGCGGAAAATCATTTCAGATGTGATTAAATATAGACAATAATAATAATAATAATAATAATAATAATAATAATAATAATAATAATAATAATAATAAATGTCAGTCTAACATCACTACTACTATAATATAGCTTACACTTTTCCCCTCTTTTACCTAAATACTATTATTACGACTACTACTAATAATATATGGCAGGTTTATCTATATAATCACTGTAACTGCAATTACTCTAGTACAGCCTCTGCCTTTGATTTCTTTAACTATTAATAATGATAAGAGTAGTAATAAGAACTCTGACACCGTCAGATCATGATTACATTAACCTTTTGTTTGTTTAATTTATAATAAAGTATATCAAGGTATCACTATTATTTCTACAGTACACCATTTGCGCCTACATTAAATATTAATAATAATAATTGGCAGGTTTAATATCTTCATTATTGCTGCTAGTGCAGAACAGTTTCTGTCCCTTTCCTTTCTCCAATTAGATAATAATAATAATAATAATAATAATAATAATAATAATAATAATAATAATAATAATAATAATAATAATAATAATCCATGAAAATTATCGAGAAATTGTTCAAATAAAAGGACCTAGAGATCGAGATTAACAGGATGTAGGGGAATGAAGACTGTACCAATAGTAATCGGAGCTCTGGATCTCGTAAGAAAAGTAATAGACAATTTTACTAATAGTGTTCCAGGTAACATCAACATTCAGGTTGCCCTGAAGAACGCCCTACGTGGAACATCCCATATACTAAGAAAAGTGCTGTCAATTAAATGACAATTCTCCTATAGGACCTAAGAACCATAGTTTGGATCCGGCTCTACAGGATACAAAGCAGGAAACATAACATACACAAATAATAATAATAATAATAATAATAATAATAATAATAATAATAATAATAATAATAATGTCTAACTGCATTTTTCCATCTCTTCCCTTAATATTGATAAGGATGATGATAATATGAAAGTGAAAAAGCAAGTGTGCGTCACTAATAATAATAATAATAATAATAATAATAATAATAATAATAAATCTATGAAGAGTAAATGCGAAAGAAAAATTGTAAAATTTAAATAATACTTTGGAACAAGAATTGTGAATGACTCTAATAATAGATAACTGATATGAATATCACTTGGTCCCATGAGATGGCTGCAAAATCTCTAGTGTGAGCAACAACAACAACAGCAATATTATTATTATTTCCTATGAATAACAAAAATGTTTTAATAATTATGTTGATATATTATTATCATTATGATAATGATTATGATGATGATGCTTGTAAGGACTATCCAGAACTTAATAATGAATGCTTAATAACGATGATATTGATAGCGATGGTGGAAACGCTGGTACACAAGGCATTTATTTTCTGTTTGTTCTTTATCAAGATCTATTTATCTATCATAAATACTTTATATGGCGAAATGAAATGCAATATCGAAATAGAAAGAAATCTTGAGATCAATATATTTTAGAAAGTTAATAGTAATAGTAATACTCATATTAATCAAATCATTGCTTCAGCTATAACTATTGCTACTACTAAAAGTAAGGCATCACGTATAAATATTTTGTAGAATGATAACTTAAAAAATCTCTAAATGTTAAAGTGGGTAATGATAACAAATGCATATGCAATTAGCATAATGGTCATTGGTGCGGAAAGTTGAATCGACGAACTAAGTTCAAATTCTAACATAGTCTGTTGCATTCCGTCACTTTCCCACCCGCTACTATGGGCTAAATAGCGGGATAGACAGGGAACTCTGTCTTTGGGTAGCAGCCAGCTTAAGAGGAGGAGGTCAACTCTGGATTCATATCCGTAAATGAGACAATGGGAGAAAGCGTCACTATTTTTCTCAAGTATGCATGGCAATTTACACATATTAAAGAAAAGGAAGCTGTGGCGAGTCATAGTAACCTACATACTGAAGAGACATGACTTTTGAAAAATGATAATAATGAGAGATTAATGAAGGTTTATTTGCAAACAAGTTTGTCCTCCAGAGACTGATTAAGTATTACTTATCCAGACTGTATTCTTTCGAAAATCTAAGTGATGTACACTACTACTACTACTACTACTACTACTACTACTACTACTACTACTACTACTACTACTACTACTACTACCAACACCATCACTAATAACAATAATAATAATAATAATAATAATACGAATACACATACATATACATATATACGAGAGTTTGCTGAAAATTTTTTGGCAAGATTTAATTTCTAAAATCTGATCAAATGACTAAATAAACATTAAGAAGGTCTTCTTGGAGATTTTTTCAGCACTTCTCGCATATATATATTCAAACATACCAAATTGGAAGTACATATGATACACAGATCTGCATGTACGTATATACCAGTGTGAGAAAGAAAGAACAGGGGTACAATTACACTTACAGCCTTAATAATAATAATAATAATAATAATAATAATAATAATAATAATAATAATAATAATAACAAAGTCTGGCGTAAAATGAGGATGAATTGCACTGCCAAAGTGAAAGTACACATTCTTTAAATACAGAATTATTATAACATAGATAAAAACGGCACTAAAAAACTAAGTCCGCAAATGCATTTACTTTTACACCTGTATGAACCATGCGATCATTTTTCCAATGAAGCATAGGAGCAATGAATGTACGCGGATGTGCACATGTTGCCTATTGAGGTGGACGTGGCGGAGGCGACGGTTAAATTCATTAATTGTGAATATCACAGAAACCAATCCAAATATCCGATTTAGAAAATTCATTAATCTGGTCGTCACTAAATGACATCATAAACAAATGCAAAATGTTCGCACATAGAAAGGAAGTGGCAACACGTTGAAGTCATTAAAAGTTTTATCTTGAAATGACTTTTCCCGCCTATTAATGTTTTCGGTTAATTAATTGAAACATATTTTCTATTGCGACACTAGTGTTGGGATTAGACGAAAGAGTGGGTATCCAGATAGTCCCAGGTTGGTTGGAAGAGCAGTGGAAGTTTGTCGAAACTGCAGCCTAAAGTCAATTAGTTTATATTCAATATCGCCGCTGTCATCGTCATTGTTGAGATTGATTTGAAACGTTTCTTGATAAAAAGAAAGCTTACAGAGCATTGTTTGATGATTTCTCACTTTCTCTCGTTATCCTCTTAATGTTTCTTGCTTCTATCCGTTTATTTATAACTGCTGTATATAATCATACATATGTCAAATTTTAAAGGCTGTCCACCACCATTTCTCCATCACCCTGCTTTGTGTCCAATTTAGCTAAGCTTTATAAATATTTATGTATACATAAAAGGTAGATCGGTTGTTCAGTCAATACTCGTGTATTTAGTGTTCAATATATATATGGGTAACAGTTGCGTTAAGGTGTAATTTTTGCACAGTGGGAAGATGAAAAATAAATGTTATTTTCAGACATGAAAATTCACAAAGAACGAAAAAACGTTTTGTTGAATTATATATTGAGAATATGGTTGAAATATAAAATGTTTTCATAGAGTTCCCTCATTTCAAGAAAAAAGATTATACAGTAATAAATGGTAAATAATTTCGGCGTTTCGGGTTAATCAACCTTCTCTTTATAGAAAGTAGAAGGATTCTAATGAGTTTCGCAAGACGAGTTTTATGCCATAGAATACGTTACCTTCGTAATTTAATTTGCTGAATTAGGCTGAAACCAACTTATACACGAAGCTTTTCACAATATAATGATTTCTTGACATAAACTAGATTTGATTTATACACAAGGTTGGCTTCTACACGTGAATGTACAAAATTGATAAATTTTAGCTTCGACCGACACAAAAATAAATAAAAGCAAAATGAAAGTTGGAAGATTATGTTTTTCTACTCTTTCTAACTACCTAAAAAGTCGTATTCAAAATATGTTTAAATTAGCTCTAGCAACACCAGTGAGGAATGTGTACCTATATTAATCTGTAAGTTAACCTTTGACATTTGAGAAACCGAAACACAAAGATTATTTTTCTAACTCTATATCCATACATCAATCATCATTTAAAGAAAAGAAATTTCTTCGGATAGATATGAAATAGATAAATAAAAGAAAGCGAAGATGAAATCGTAAAAGATAAATAAACAAATATACTGAAAACAAATAAAATTGTTTATATTTTTCCTTTTTTCTCTGTCTTTCTTCGTAAATATGCGAAGAAAATGTTTGGTACAGTATATATATATATATATATATATATATATATATATATATATATATATATATATATATATATATATATATATATATAAAGATACCATTACATCAAAGCTGAGACTAAGTTAACAAGCATTTATGAAATTATGAAGTATCCAAATCACAAATAAAATGTTTAAGAAAAAAACACTGCCCAAGAGCCCTTCTAATTTTGTCGATTTTCATATAGTGATGTACAATCTTAAAAATTGTTCTATCGACAACCAAATATATATAGTTTACTAGCAGGCAACACGTACTCTACACAAGAATAACCACAAAAACATATGCATATTTGTACGTGTGTCTGTGTGTCTTTAGGGTGCTTGTTTTGAACTGAGATTGTATTTTTTAGTGATTTTATTATATCTCTATTTTTGTTGCACATTTTTTTATTAAATACGTTGCAGTATTTACTTGACGAGATCTTAGTAATTATTCTATTTTCTGGGTATGTTTATTTTCTCAGCGTGTACATGAAGATACATCATAATGAAGTAGTAAATGTAAAAACTTAATTTATCGAAATTCCAGGTGAAATAAAAGAAAAACTCTGATGCTTATATACGAATAATGTAAGCGAAATGCCCCCCCAGTGATAAAATATTGCCACAATTTGCAAACCTATGATTTTGAATTACAGATCCTTTCATTTTTCTTGATGCCTAATGCAGAGTATTAGGGTCGATTTAATAAGCGTGCATGCATTTTCTAGATAAGGAGAGGATATTCTGACATGTTAACGAAACAGTTAATAGATTCATGGGGAAAATGTCAGTATACAATTAAATCATAAGAACATCAGTTTCTATTTTCAAGTATTTACAGTGAGGATTTACACTAAGCAGATTTCCTTATCATTGCCAAATATGCATGATAGAAAGCAGACTGAAATTAAGTATTGTGTATAAAAACACACAGACATACATGTTTACATAGAAACACGGCTAAAAGTTGACAATTTTTAAATTTTAACCACATCGTAAAACAAAAACAGAGACATTTATTTTTATTTATAGAAATTAAAATGTTCAAAGAAAAAGCAGTAGCTAAATAGAATACAAATATGACTGCTTAATTCTTGATAATAGAATACCTGAAGATGTTACAAATGGTGAATTTCACAATGATAGGCAGTAGAAAACATGGAAGTAGAAATGACCACAGAAAGATGATCCTTAGTAAACTTCAAAAGAAAAGAGATAAGGAGATTTGGATATAATGCAAACAATCAAGATCTTCAGCTAATAGATCGGATTGGAGTTTGGAATTAAGAAGTTTTCAGTGCGGGTAATAAAAAATGTAAAAAGCAAAATAACAAAAGGACATGACTTTTAATTCTGCGTAATTATTAGAATGCTCATTTTGAAAGAAATATACAAATACCTGGGTATGCTGGAAAAAATACGATCAAACAGAACTAAATGAAGGAAAAAGCTGTCAAAAAATGATCTCAGATCTAGAAAATTAAACGATATAGTTTGTATTGTGAGATATCTAGGACCCTAGCATGAAACTCGAAAACGTGAATCACAATATGTTCAGACAAATGTACGGACATTTCAGGAGACAAATTGAAGTAATTGTAGATGAAACATAGACATGGTTGTGAAGAAAAAATCTAAAGAGAGAAATTCAATCGCTATTAATAGTACCTCAGAACAATGCCAATAAACCAAATATATAAAGGTCAAATAGATAAGACATAGTCGAATACTAAAGGCAGATTATGTAGAGAAATAGATGAGCTATGGTAGGTGAATGCAGCAAGTGAGCCTAGAAATAAATAAAAAAATTCACAGGGACTTTGAGATTCAAACAAATCACCCAATCCAAATCCGTAGACCGGATCTAATTCAGTATTTACATTAGTCGGACTATTGTCCTCATCTTTGTCGCCATATTTGTCACAACGTTTCGGAGCGTACAACGGCCGAAACGTTGTGACAAATATGGCGACAAAGATGAGGACAATAGTCCGACTAATGTAAATACTGTACATAATACCTCATCTCAGAAATATAGACAGACCGGATCTAGTTATTGCGAAAAAAGATAAAAATAACTAGTCAGTGTATTTCGCTCTTCCAGAAGATTACAGAATAATATTGAAAGAAAATGAAACACTGAAAAATATCTGGAACTTGCGAAAAAACTGAAATAATTTGTAGAACATAAAACTGATAGCTGTGACTATCATTACTTGAGTACTTGCAAATAATTGAAAATCCGAGTAAGAATTGATGTTATGCCATCTTGAAATAATTTGTAATCCTAAGAAGAGGGCTCGAGTACCGAAGAAACTTGCTATCACTTGATTTCCTGTTAAAGGTGCCAGTTACTGTTAGTGAGACATTTTAATGTGTATAGATGAAAGAAAGAGAAAATCTAGAGACTGAAAAATATTGTCGACATTTTTACCCATCCTTACTAGAGTGCATGGAACAGTCTCAAGGTCTTTGCAAAACAATTGTAAAATTCAAAATCATCCAGGAGGAGCTTTGCAAAAATCAACTAGAGTATCGGAGAGAGTGCTGGTATATTGAGGATTTACTTTCACTTAAATGCTACAGAAAGCCACCAGTTTTCAAAACACAAGTAATAATTTTAGTGATTTGTTTTATTTTCACAAGTCTGCTCAAGTTTCCAATATTCTTTTCAGTATTTTCATTGGCTTTAACACTATTGTTAGCTTGACTAAACAAACAAATAAATGTTATGAGTCTAACCCAGAAGACGTCTTGGATTTTGAAAATAAGGTAGAATAATTCATTCAATCTAGATAGACCTTATTATTATTGATAAAGTAAAGTAATTATGTCAAATCATGGACGAACTATTTGAATGTTTTTGCGATGTTCTTTGGGGCTATTCAAAGCACCTCAACGTTTGTCACATTCATATTTTAAAGATTCTACTAGCCGCAGGCAAGATCCTATTTATATCACTCTATCAGTTTCATTCTATAGTCTAATGATTTACCAGATTTCCCTAGGGCACTAAGGCTAGTGAGGTCTGGTTAAACATTACTACTGAATAGTGAGTTCAAAATTGACATTAAATGGCCAAAGAGGAATATGTCGTAAAATCAACCAACCTAACCAAACTTAATAGATCTTCCTTTCCTTGATGACTGTAACTGGCTCTGGTCTGAAGTGAATTCAAGCTACACTGGTTGTCCAACACTTGTGACATTGTATCAGACCAAACTAAGCTTCGTATTCATCATAACAGGGAAACAGCTGGTAAAATGAGTTTCCTCAATATTCAACCAGCGGAAAGGCATAAACTCGTCAGGAATTGCAATATTGATGAGAAACAGAAATAACACTTCAAAGGCAAGCGATGCTATAAATAATGCAGCATTGAAAATCCCGAGAGAAATTGCGGAGAATAAATCATGAAGAATCTAAAAGTTGAGTCTTATAAACGAGAAACTGAAATGAAAATTCTCAACGGATTTAACAGCTTTTCTGTAGAAGTAATTGTTGCTGGCAGACGAGAACAGGAGAAACTAAGAACATAATAATGATATCCCTGTTTGTTAAATTTCATCGCACTGATTAATCGAATAAATATAATACAGTTTACAAAAATACCACTAATATGAATTTTAATAATGTTAACAGCAATAAATGGTCATTTTTATGAAATTTTATCAATATACCTATTTTTAAAGATATTTTAACAGACAGGTAAAAGGAGCTATATATTTTCGGGTATGTAAAAATACTTGTGTTTAGTTTATGTTTTCACTCTACGAGCTTGACTAGTATAACAAGAAATAGGCGAAGTTCGAATTCACTCAAGTATTGATGGTTTGTGAGACTAGTTTGCTAATCGCTACTCTATAGCGAGGCAACCTGGTATAGAAGATTGAAATAAATGTTCTTCATGTAAATAATTAACTTAGTTTAGCATAAAGCAAGAATTTATAGTGAGTTCTTAAGTCTATTAAATATCAATACCAGTACATGAAAAATGAAAGTATAGGCAAAACTTTGCAGTTAACATAAATATCCTTTAACATAAATGATGTAGCATCTGTACAGATAATCATTGTTTCGATTCTCGAAATTAAGAATATAAACAGTTGAACTAGTAAAAATTCATACTCTTGTAAAATCTATGATTTCTTTCTTATTGAAATTGACTTATTAATACAGGCATGTTCAAAATTAGTTTAAGTAAGGTTAGTACGGTAGTGCAGTACATGACAATGACGCAAAACATGTGTCAAAATTGGCTAATAAATTGTTTATGGATAATAATATCAATGTTTTAGAGTTGCCAAATCTGAGCTCAAATCATAACCCAACTGAGAATGTATGAAGAGAATGAAGAGAGCTGAATACACAAATAATGGCGAAGAAGCCTTTCTTAAGGACCTGGTGATCTTAGTAAAAGAGGGGAGAGTCAAATCCCCGTTGAAATTTGTCTGAAAGTGGTGATGAAATATGAGAAACATTTACGAACAGTGATAAATATTATAGACTTAGCAACTGATTATTATGATAGGAGCATGAATAATTTATAACATGCCTTTTGTGATCAAATTACAAATAATATTCCAAGAAAATAGTTTTTTTTCATATTCCTCATGTATTGTTTCTTTCAGTTTACTTTGTTTCTTTTTTGCATGCCAATTTGGGCATTCTTTTTAACTTGGTTTGAAGTCTCAAATTTTGAAGGGGTTGGATACTTTTGACTTTAACTGTATATGTTTGATTTACACCGTACTCATTTAATTGTATGAGTACAAGTAGAGCAAACAAGCAAGCGAACACACACACTCATGCGCGTGCGAAACACTAAGATTACAAATCTATTTGTCAAAATTACCAGATGTCTTTGAGCGAAAAACAATAAAAAAGATTATAAGTATTGCTTGTGATTTTTCAGTCATCTATTTTATATTATATATGTTGCATATATTTTTTCTGCAATTGAATTGTTGTGAATGAAAGGTTAGAGAAGTACGCTGAACAAACACTTCGATTGCCTCCGGCTGTCCGCAAATGTTTTACAGGAACGTCAGACAGAAAAAGCATTCGAAACCATAGAACATAAACAAAATTTAGACAAGCCTAACAAATATTTGATATTAGGAAACCTTTCGATCTTGGTCAACGGAAAATCGTCTGCTCTGATGAAATAAAAGTAACGAATTAGAAGCTATGGTGAAACATATGTAAAATAACAAAACCTTTTTAAATTTCCTCCCTTCTCACTACTGTTTAATTCTCCCCTCCTCTCGATCTCGCTCTTTAATTCTGTTTTATTCGATTTCTCCTCTCTTTAATTCTCTCTCTTTCACTTTTAGTTTTATTAATCGTCCAATTAGAGAGCACTTTATTTCCGGAAAATCATCATTTGAAATTCTGACTCACCTGAGCTCAAATACCAAGCAATAAAAGCCCGGTAGATATCTGCCACCAAGCAGAATTATTTCTTTATCTGGAAAATTCCTTGTTTACTTACGCTGCAAATATAACTTAATTTAAATGATTAAATTATACATCCATTATTGCGTGCCAGACACTTTATATTATAAATGTTATTGTCTCCCAAAATTTTTCTTGAAAATCCATTTTCATGCCCACTTCGAAATTAAAATAAACCTTCATTTTTTGGGGGGGGGGGGGGGGGGCTTAAAAATGTCTTTTTCTATACATGACCATTTTTGCATAGTTTGAATTTTTAAATAAAACACTGTCTAATGTATGTGGATTATGGTTAGGATAGGAGATTATTAATGTTTTGTTTTGGGGACTTACTAAATAAATACAATTTGCCTTGCGTTAGATGGACAGAAGCTATTAGGCACTTATACTTCTATAATTTTATTTTCAATTAGTTATATTTGTTGCAGGACTGAAGTAGGTTTTAACTCGTTCTCTCAATGTTTGCTTAGTTCACACATCCAGACACTTGCACACTTTGATATATTATCTCGACATTAAATAATGTCATAACACGCGCATTCATCTCTTACCCTTTGTGTTCAAACGATCAGCGCTCTCAAGGGCGTTGGACGGGATCGATTCAATAGTAATTGATCCATTTTGTGTGTGAATCTCCTTAGTGTTTTTTTAAAAAATATCTTCTGTTTTGGGTCGACTTGAACTTTGAGTGATGTAGGAACTTAAACCGAATTTACTAAGTAGTTTCTGCATAAAACATGGTGTGGCTCGTTTAGTCGGTTAAAAAGTTGTTACTTAAAAAGTGATATTGGAAAAATAGTTGCTACTTTCGGAATCCACTGAAAAGCGATGTTGATTTTAGATTAGTACTTTACACTGCAATATTGAAGACATTTATATTTATATATTTCCTTATAAAATCTGAAATAGCCAATAAAATACATATTTCTAATTAATAAGAAATTTAGAAACATGAGGTTGGTAAATATAAGCAATGTTATATATGTTATATACATACGTACATATATGTATATATATATATATATATATATATATATATATATATATATATATATATATATATATATATATATATATATATATATATGTATGTATATATGTAAGTATATGAATAAAGACAAAAGGTAAACTTTTCTTTACCTATGCGTTTTGCTCTCTGATGGACTTTATCAAGGCAAATGAAAGGATCTTATTTTGCAACATATATTTATAAACCGAAAAAAACATCGCTAGATTTTAAAAAAATAATTAAATTTAAGAATGCTCAAAAATATTCTTAAGGCTAACTGTGAAAGTGAAGCTAAACTATGGAGGATGTTAAGTGATGTAATTTAAAGCCTAATAAACGAGTAAATGTTCTTATCGTTGCTGAAGTATTTATTTATTTTCTTTGTTTATATTTACTTTTTTATTAATATAATTATTTTTAATATTCTATTTTAATTTGATAAATTATTTAATTATTTTAAGTAATAGAAGATTTTGATTTAACTGATTTCTTTTCATTTTTATAAATGTTCATGTTTGAAACGCGTTGGTAAAGAAAAAACATTTCATATTGTCTTTTTGCAGATATATTTTATTTATAGCTAAATTTTTACGCACACACACACATACATACATATATATACACGTAAAAATTCAGATATACATAAAATATATCTGCAAAAAGACAATATAAATTGAGACAAAAAGAAAACTATATATATATATATATATGTATATATATATATATATATATATATATATATATATATATATATATATATATATATATATTATTGACAGTAAAGTGTGAATTTTGGAAACATGAATACAGTATAGTGATTTACTAAGGGTGGCTTATATGTGGCACAAGGTCGAAAGTATGGAGCACTCAATACTCAGTCGTAACTGATCTAGCAAGATAAGTTTGCTGACCATTGCATCACGTCGAGGTACCCCATCCTCGTGGCGAGTTCATTTCTATAATGCAATATTTTGTGTTCATTTATGTATAAGTACCGAATTTGCTAATATACCAATATAGTAGTTCAGAAGTCATAAATATTCTTTAATCGAAATCATGCCTGGCTAGCGGTGCATAGATAGCAACATGCAAATAAAAATCTGATAAAAGTCGATGAAACTGGTTGAAACGTTTTGTATAAAAAATAATAAAAATATACTTGAAAAATTTTGTCTTCCTTCAAGATGTCAATGGGTATGCATAAAAAACAATTACATTGATGTTCAAAGTCGCAAATATAAACAATATAAAGAAATGGGAAATAAAAAAGAAAAAAATGAGGCAACAATATCTACTTTGTCAATAGATCGACGGAATTGCATTGATAATTGGTGGCGAATTTGTATGTGTGCATATTTTTGTACCTTCTGCCTGATAAACTAATGTAGGAGTGATTATATCAATCGGTGGACGACTTGAAATTGGTTTCTATTATTTCCGTTTTAGGCCAACGCTTGTGAGAATTAACTTGACATGGAACGCTGAACGCAAATAGAACTTGATAAAGAGAGAATACTAATATAAAAGTTATTTGATATAAGATGAGAGAGTGCTAGTCACATGGGTATTCGATCAAAATTTAAAAAAAAAATTAAAATACACATGCACAGAGGCAGTAGATATGGGTTATGCCTAGGACATCATGTCCATTATTAGTAAACATCTGTTTCTTGCCCCAGGCATACGTTATGTAGGTTCTTTTCTAGCCAAGCAACAGATGTTCTATTTTATTTCATATCTAAGGTTTTTTGTATTTTTATTGAAATTTCTTTTCTGTTCATTTGTCATCGTAAAACGTGTGTAACAAACATGATATTAGATGTTGTAAGCGAATATTGATAAAGTTTTCTCCCTGAGTGGTGTCACGTTACTTATATGTGTTTCAATGACAACTGTCGATATTGCTAGTATCAACAAATAGTTTCTTCACAACGACCCCTCTTTCTCTCTATGTTATGGAGATTGATATTGCAGATTTTCCTGATTGGTATTGCAGATTGTTGGTTGCATAGATTAGTAATGTAGATTTTGTAAGTACATGAGTATACTGACTGCAGTCGAAGTATGAAAATGCCGTTGTATCACTCATCCAATTAAGAAGCAACTATTTGTTTTAAAAATGAGAATGTGAAATATTGGCTTTTAGCTAGCTTCGAACAGCGACTTGAGACATCGGTTAGAAATACATAACAATGCCTGTCACCGTGTCGGCTACTTAGTCTGGAATAGGTTCATGACAGTGAATTTCCTAATGTAGGTTGAATTCCTTAGACTTGCAATTGCTTGCAAGATTTGCTTGGCAAGCATGAATCAAGAATAGATTACACACACACACACACACACACACACACACACACACACACACACACACACACACATGTGAATCCTGTCGAAAACGACGGATGAGGGTTCAGTAAATTCTAAGGTTTTACTAAACCTGCACAAGTGAATTGTTTAAAGTGGTCATTTGCCTGTGTCCTGCAATGCACACTCTCTCCATCATAGCATGTAATGGTGCACTGTGTACCACATGTCAGATGATGCTAAAATCCTAGGCTTTTTTGAACACGAGTCTTCCATCGCTTAACTGCATGTTGGCCGTTGGCTCCTATAAGAAGCTCATCCACCTTTTATAAACCATCCTCACATTGGTTTGAGTTTACCTTCTCCTAGTCTGGTTGTCAATATATATATATATATATATATATATATATATATATATATATGTGTGTGTGTGTGTGTATTTGTGTGTGTCAGTGTGTATGTTCCTAAATAAACGTTCACATATATGATATTTTTGCTCTCTCTCTTTTTTTCTCTCCCTCTCTCTCATATGCATGCATCCGAAGGGTCAAAGAGATAGATAAAAATCCTAATGTTTGGTTAGATTTGGGGGAGCGGCTCGGAGCAAGGAATTTTCAGTACCCCTTCTTCCTATCTATCTATCTATCTATCTATCTATCTATCTATCTATCTATCTATCTATGAACTTATTATATGCTCACATATTCACATATATTTCACACTTGGGAAGTCGTATATCATTCAGTGCACAGTTCTAGTATCCGTTATTTCTTTACTACATTCTGTGAATTTCTGTCTGAATTTCTGGGATGAGAAGTATTTACATTATTTATATACGAACTATTATCACAACGTTGCGACTTGTGTCCCCTCCAAACTTCATTACGTAATTGTTGTTCCGGGTAACTTTTAGAGAATTTCGAACTGAACCTTTTATTTAATTTACAACGGTCAATTTTTCTTGTTCCGCTTTCCATATCCTGGGACGTTTAGTTCTTATTTAATACTGCTCAATTATTGCTCACCCAATTCCACTGAGTCCAGGTGGAGGGAACAACGGCCGAAATAGATATAAAGTATTCAGTTTAGTATAACGGGCATATAAAGAAATATATATATATATATATATATATATATATATATATATATATGCACGCACACACGCACACACACACACGCACACACACACACACACACACACACACACACACACACACACACACATATATATATATATATATATATATATATAGGTTGCGCCAGGGATTTGAAAACACATCATTAACAGACCATATATTGAAGGCCGTCTAACGTAATGTTACGCTCTACGCAGCAAACTATTAACATTTCATTTTTTGAGAGCATTAGAATGACAGCTTCAAATCTGAGATAGGAAATGAAAAGTAAACCGTGATAGTAGCACTAATCGACAATCATAAAGACGAGGAAAGTTCTGAAAGTAGCCAATTCCAAGACGTTCAAGGTCAGGAACAAGCTGAACGCCTTTGGCAGAGATGTTTCATCTCTGGTCAAGTGAAAGAAACATTATAAGCGGTCAGATGTCTTAATGATAGTCGAATTCAAGCTAGCAGATCTAGGGCATCGTCAACCGAAATTCCAGGAAATTAATGAGGGTCAATGATATCATCTAAAACGAGGTCTTGGATAGTAGTCAATCCGGAGAACTGTAAGTTGTCTCAAAGGTGGCCTTTACATTTTAATACATTTTAAAGCAAGATACTGCTCATTCCCACATGTACCACATGACTCGACTTAGGAATGGCTGAGAATGGTCATAATCATGTTCAAACATGAAGTCTTCTAGCTCTCCTGATTTGAATCCCCTGGGCAACTGTCCGGAGAGACATCGCGATGGCGATCAAACAGCGGGCCCATAATACCAAGGATTCACCTTGAACGTGATGGCTAAAGTGAATAAGAACCACCTGATCCTGCCAGATAGTCGCTTCTGAGGTTGCATTAATGATGTCCTCGATACTGAGGATAGTTTTACTAGATAACCTTTCTCTAGTTCTCTGAGTTAAAATGTGTACCTTGTTTTGGGGAAATATACTAAATATATATAAACTATGAAATCTCCACAAACATTCTTAAATGCCTATAATCTATAATCTCTCGCGTGGTCATGTGTGACGTCACGAGCTACGACGCGTTTTTCGCTTCCTTGGCTCGTAAATAAGAGTTTGTCGTTACTTTGAGCTTATTCAAACAGCAAGGGCGGGCCATTATTGTGGTTTCGTATATGTGTTGTTTGATTTATTAAAATTTTCATCTCTAATAATGGCTTATGTAAGCCGAAAGCGTAGATTGGATTCAAACATGTGTCAATATAGTGTTTTCCTTTCGTCTTTCAACGATAATGTGATTAAGCTTATCAGACAATACGAAAGGAACTTACTTAAAATAAATAGACAAAACTTGTCTATATTATTTAATGAAACCTGCATTAATGAAAAATTGCTGCCGAAATATACACAGTATATATATATATATATATATATATATATATATATATATATATATATATACTAGCAATATAACCTGTCTTTCATTACTGGGAATTTTTCAATTGTTCAATTAGAGTAGTTTAAGTTTAAGCTCAGCCCTCCCGAAAATCAATATTAGTAACAATATTTGGGTGCAACTGAGGCACATCCCAAATAAGGAGGTTAAAAATTTGTAGGGGGTGGCCCTGAAAAGTGAACTGTATAATAATAAATAATATTATTGTAATAATTTAAACTATTTATTTTTTTTAATGAAAAATATATATCCAAGAACAGATAGTAAATAGTAAAACGTTGCTGAGAGTTATAATGGACAGTAAGTAGTAGACAGTCACTGTCGCCAACAATTTGGACTCAAAACTGGTATTGAAATATTATCTAATAAACAAAAAAGATTTAATCGAAATCGGATGAAAACTGTCGAAATACATAAACAACATCCGATCACACACATACATACATACACACACACATTTTGAGAATTATAGATATAGATATGTGTGTGTGTCTGTGCATACATACACTAGAGGTGAAGTAAAAAAGCAAATAAAAAATTAACAAAAAAAAATCGAAATTCACAACGAGAACTATTTTTAGATGAAAATAAAAATTCGAAAATATTTTTCAAATCCTTAAAGCCCGAAATTTACGATACAAATACAGAAATTATTCAAAAGTATCATATATTTTGAAAGAATGACATTTCAATTCAGAACCTGAATATCATGCAGAGTAAGATAATTGTTTTGGAAAAGGTATATTGGAGGTCCCACTTTAAAATCAAACTATTCCTCTGCTCTGATTAAGCATATATAATAAGCACTGAATGAACACCCTATTTCCTGTGTTCTTCCACTAAGTTAGGAGGAAATCGTTGAAGCAGTCAAAATAAATCACAATTACCCTACATTGCTTAGAACTTATTCATATACACACGCGCGTTCGCGCGCGCATGCACAAACTCATATATATGAAAAAACTGTTGTATGAGAGATTAATCGTAGATGTTTACTTTAATAGATTGGGGTGACAGTAGGGTGAAGGTGTTTCATATATGAATCTTGAGTCTTTCGTTGGATGAAATGTATGCTCGATGTCATCATAAGTTACTTCTTTATACTAAAGATACGTAAGTTTATATATATATATATATATATATATATATATATATATATATACATATATACATACAATGTGCATACAAATTATCGGTATAATATACGAAATAAACGCACATGTAGAATGATATAAAGAGCATACAAATTATATATATATATATATATATATATATATATATATATATAAAGCAAACACACATACCCCCTCACACATATATATATTGGGTGATTAGCACAAATGTAGCTTGCACACATCTGTCCATCTGCATATTGATTGAATAATGAGATCTTTGTAATGCTTTTGAAACTTATCTCGATCCTTTCCATATATCGATCTGTTCTCAGATTTCGAGCAACATCACTTTAAGCTTTCAAAGTTCAGATATTCCAGAACGAATAACAATACGAGCAATAATAATAATAATAATAATAATAATAATAATATGCGTATGTATATATTTCTTTACTTTTAATTGAGTTGGAAAGAGTAGTCGTGTATACACACGCTCACATGAGCGCGCACACAATCGCACACACACACACATTTAGAAAGAGAGAGAGATAGATAGATATATGTATGTATATATATACACAAGAGGAAATTCTGAAAGTTCTTAGTTTGTCCTATTTAAGATCTAATCAAATGTCTAAGATTCTAAATATTTTGGTGAAACTGCTACTTGGTCTGGCTGCTAACTTCTGCATCTACTTGTACGTACATATGTATGTATATATGTATCCTTAATTTTTAGTCCACTTTAAAATTGCGTAAAATTTTCATGTTGCGAATAAACTTTCTAGCAACAAGAATATTCATAAATAAATAATTTGGTGCAAGGATCTTTAGAATAAAAGCGAAGCCTAGCTATGCATGCGTGTATGTATGTATATGCGAGCTAACTACTATGTGTTGGAGAAATCTATCATTTGATCTTTGATTTGCATATGAAATTTTTGAGATGACGTATGCTACAAATTATTCCTTCTAGTATTCTCATTGCATTTTTGTTGCAGCTGCGATATTATTTGACCTCTTATTGCATTTGGTTAGCCTTGAGTGTCACCTAGTAGTTTTAAACAAATTTTCTATCGCTAGTACGCATAGAATTTCCTAGTGGGTCCAATAGTTGATTTTTTTCCCCACTGGTATCACCGCTCGGGTTTCGAGCACAAATAAATGTTGATATTCAAGGTAATCGGAAGATTAACTGAATGCGTTCTCCTTAATCTTAACTTTACACTACAGTTCTCTTTAGCACTTTTCTGAACTAATCTATCTATCTATCTATCTATCTATCTATCTATCTATCTATCTATCTATCTATCTATCTATCTATCTATCTATCTAGCTATCTATCTATCTATCTATCTATCTATCTGTGTGTTTGTGTGACTGACACATACACACACACACAGAGCGCGGGAAAGAGAGGGTGAGATAATGTGTGTTTGGGTGTGTTTGTGTGTGTATAAAACAAAAAGTGACGTTGTATTTCTCTTTTATAGTTATTTTTTCTGAATGCAGCAGTGATACGAAAAGTTGTATTTGCTTGATAAGAATTTATCATATGTACTAGGTTATTATAATTATAATTGTACCTGTATATACACAATTTGATATATTTAAGAAGAATAATTAGTATCGAATACAACATAGAAATATAAAAAGGAAAGTTTCATTTCGTTGTTACGACAATCAGTGTCAGATCTTTAATAATAAATTGAGAATTAGGAAGAAAATGTCGGACGCTGAACATTATCAGTAATTATAACAATCATCCAACGTTTAATTGTACAGCTGAATTGCCCGTGTGTCTGCGAGCCAAACAGATTAGATGGATAGACTGATGATGTTCGAGGCGTCAGGTCTCCAGTATACAATTCTTGTTTTGAAACTACTTACTTCAAGAAGAGTAGACGAGTGGGGGTGGGAAAATGGGTAACACTTTCTTTTCTTATTTTTCTTTTTGATTTCTTGCTCTTTTTTATTGGCGCTTAGCTTCGTTTTCTCTTATTCCTTTTCTCCCACACCCAAATCTCGTACCGAAGCCCAAATATTTACACTTATTGCTGCTCCCGTTTTTCAACGTCCTCACCCGACCCTCTCAGCTCCCTCCGTCAGTCATGTGCCCCCCACCCACTACTTTTCTCATCATTCGTCTTCGCCCACCGTACGCAGACAACAAGATCTTTTCCGGAAATACGACGCCGCCTGATACCTTTCTTACGTAGAAGATCAGAAAGCAAAGATGTTTAACACTGTGGGGTCCTTTCGCAGTGACCCCATCGAGTAGTGGTATAATTATTACAGCTCAACAATGGGAGTTGTTGATATCTCTATCAATTAGGGAACTGGATTTTATAAGTAGAAAATTTCCTTCGGGGACAATAGTATTTTTATTTACACTTCTTTAAAATCAACGATTTCCAATTCAACCGTATCATTTTTTTGTGTGGTTTCTGTATTAATGATTTTATGGTGCTGAGGAGAAGCACCTCACCCCTTTCAGAAATTAACCTGAGGAAGAGTCTGAGTTAGATGATTAAAGAAACAATATCTTTACCAATTTGAAGAACTTTACATTTTTTATTAAAATTATATTTAATTCATTTTTAATTCTACTATATTTTTACACCTGAGAAAGAACGTTGAGCTGGAAAATACATTCCAGAAAGTCATAGAAAATTACATCAGTAGTAAATATTTCCTTCGATATTCCTCATTTTTAAAAATTAAATAACTATTTTTTTTTAGTTATTCTCATAACAAAACAAGCATTAACATAATTTAATTTCACACTCTTTTAAAGAAACGCATTAATTTAAGGAAGCTATTATCAGCTTTAAAATGTAATCATTTTCCAAAGCAGATTTCAAAGAAAATACAAATAGCCATCTTTTACGAGTATGATTGAAAAAAGTTGTTGGATTTTTCTTTACTTTCATTTCATATGGTTTGATCAAGGTTTATTGTGACGAGAAAGATAGAATCATCTGAAATCTATTCAGTTTAATTCTAATTGGATCAATATTTTACTAAAATTTTGTATTTGCAAAATTACAAGATAAAGTATTTTTCTGGCGTATTTCTGTAAATATGGAACATGATTATTGGAGCTGAGTTGCGAAGAATGCTAGATTTTATGATAGGAATAAAGAAATGAGTATATAGATAAAATTATACTAAGATCTATCTATCTATCTATCTATCTATCTAAGATATACAAATATACTATACAGGTGTGTATCTATCTATCTATCTATCTATATATCTCTCTCTCTCTCTCTCTCTATATATATATATATATATATATGTATATATATATATATATATATATATATATATATATATGCATCGATAGATATAAATGTAAAGACAGAAAATTAGAAATTAAAACTGATATATATATATATGTGTGTGTGTGTGTGTGTGTGTGTGTGCGTGTGTGTGTATGTATGTAAGGATGTATGTATGTATGTATTGGGAAAATTGTATGCCAAAGTAGCAAAAGTTTACTTGTGAAGAGTTTCATCTTTCACGATTGATCGGACTAAATTTGTTATGTTGGCACATATGCGCACGTCAGAGGGGTGCTGGGAATTTTAGAATTTTTTTCTTATCTATCCAACGCATTTGACGTATTATTTTGTAAAATGTTCCTTTTGTGTTCATATAATCTTTTATTTAGATTCCTTGAAGTTTATCCTATGAATTGTTTGTGACAATTATTACAGGCGATGGAGTCAACTCTTCCTTCCGGTTTTAGCTTATTCTTTTGTATAGTATTGCTTCTCCAGTACCCTAATCATTTTATATTCAATGTGAAACAAAATGCCCATAAAATATTCCAAAACAAAAAAAACTGACCCCTCCTGATAAATCCTACGAATAAAAAAATGAACTCTATCACATCTACAATCGAAAAGAATCTATCTAAACTCAAGCATAAAATTTGTTACTATTACATCCAAAACAATAAAAGACTTAGTCAATACAAAATGCTACTTTGATCCACTACGACGTAAATTCCTAGAGGGTACCTTAATCGCAAGGTCATCTACAGTAAATTTTCACCGTGGCTCTTACAACATTTTCTGGCAGATCTTTTAATATCACAGTGTGGAATAGCTATTTACAAAGGTGATAGGAAGAAAAAGAGCCTAAATGAATTCTGCTAGATAAAAAAAAAATCCCAGCACTCCTCCGTCGTGCGCATGTGTAGTTCTACCAAAATAACAAATTTAGTTCGATGAGGTACTGAAGGATGAAACACGTCAAAAGTAAACTTTTCCACTTTGTCATACAATTTCCTCAATACTGTTCTTGATATATATATATATATATATATATATATATATATATATATATATATATATATATATATATATATATATATATATATATTCTAAAGAATTAATGGATTTATTTCTTTTTATTACTTCAAGAATCAAGAAAATATCATCTCTGACAGCGATCGAACCTGTGTCCCTCTTTTCTTTATTATGATTTGTCGAATACGCAGACCGATAGACGTAATACACACTGTTTAAAGTAAAAATAAAAATGAGGGGCCTATTTCAAATACGAGTATACACTACCGTCTGAAGTAATATATATATATATATACATACATACATACATACTATATATATATATATATATATATATATATATATATATATATATATATATATATATATCTGTGTGTGTGTGTAAATAGATACAGAGAGAGAGGGGGAGAGAGAGAATGTGAGATACAAACACAGTCTAGGTATAAGAATCAAAACATATTGACATAGTTTCATATTGACATAGTTTCAAACTTAAATGCAATCTTCAGTCCTCTTTGTCTCTGTCCTGCCATCCATTCCCATAAACTTGTTTTGTAGGTTACTCGCTGTTTCCCTGCTTTTGTTAGATTCAGTATGTCTTGTGAATCTTAAATTCTCCAGGCTCTCACTGTGTCCCATTAATTTCAGCTATCATTATCCAAACGAAACAATCTTAAGGGCAATATATTTTACCACATTTTAAAATATCTTAAAAAATTTATAATATCCTTGTCAGTAGGTGCTGTCAATATTTGTTATTTTTATTTAATTTTTTTTTATCTCAGAAGAACTAATTAAAAGAAACAGTCGTATGCATGCTGACACTTGTATACGATACACGTATATTTAAACGATAAATTTATCGTTCCTAAAATGCCAAGCTAATAAAAACTTTTCTCTACGGGACGCATAAGATTGATATTCCTGATAATGATCAGAGATGGTCGAAAGTACTTGAATAAAAACATTATGTACTTTAGGCAATTTCTTCACAAATTTCATGTTCGACAACTTATACTCAAACTGGAAGAATATAATATACCATCAGTGACTAACCTGGTCCTTCGATTTTAATTAAAAATGTTTGAATGAATTGTTGCTGCTTAAGTATAGAAATTTGTCGACGTAGTACATTCAAGTACCTTTGAGTTTGTATCACTTGAAAACAGACCAATACGAGATTTTCAACAGATCATAGTCAATCAATTTAAGAAAAAACTTGTCTGTACAAAACTTCGCCAAGCAAATCCCTTTAACGAAAGAGGTAAGCAAAGCGACTAGAAATCAAATTACTCACCTATAACTGAAACTATATGACAGCTTCTTAAATTTAATACGCTTGTACTTTCATTTCTCCTGTCAACTGTGAGTAAAGACATCTACTAAGATGTATGGATATAAGACTTCTTGTATATGAGACAGATGGCCATTTAAGAAAAGACTATATTTACTATGAAAAGATGAAAAGATACATCCACAAAAATCAAATTACACGTTTAAAAGCAAAATCTTTGTTGTAAAATTATAAATAAATTGTAGTTTTAAGTTTTATATGTCAATTGTGACTATAACTAATTACGACTGCTGCTTTAGATACAAATAAATTACAGGGAGACGGACAGATACTGATATGGATGAAATTATGTAAATCAGTGGTTCTCACTTTTTCTTTTCCAGCGCTTCGTTTCAGAGGTATTTGCCGGGCTCGCGTCCCCTTTGTTTAAATTGCACTGGTAAAGGGAGCAGAATTAATACATCAGAATTAATGTCACGTGTTTAATTTGTGTTGCCTTATAGCAGCGACAGTGACTGGAAGGAAGCTGTGGCAACGTGCCAAACCATAGAATCAACCGAAATTTTAGCTTGTGGGTTTTTGCTCCATACATATATAACAAATGCATCTAAATGTTTGAAATACACCTAAAAATGTTAATATAATTGCAAAATTATAAACATATGCGCATATAAAATGCGGTTACTTGTTCCAATCAGGAGTCAAAGGGTTAAATCAACTTATTGCTCTGTTAAAATTATAGTGTCCCTAATTCCCTGAACAATTAATGCTTCCTTGAGAATTTGTAACGCCCCAAAGGGAACGTTACTGTTCATATTGGGAATCACTGATGTAAACGGATGTAACGAATGTACATGTATGTATTTGTGTGTACGTGTAGATAGTTAAATACCTTTATAGATATAACTATATCAGTATTCATTTAGATAGAAAGACAGCTAGAAACAGAATAAGTAAAAAGAAATCAAGTCAAAACAAGAATTTTAGAGAAATTAAGCTTGAAAACAATTGTCACGAAGAACAGAGCTGAGCATGAATTTATTTGTACAGAAATTTAGATGAAAGCGAAAAGAGCTTCAAATGAACTGAGAAAAAAACAGATTTTTAAATATTTAACAATAATTTTCTTGATTTCTCCTCATACACATACAAGAATCTCTTGAATATCAGCCCTGTTTTTAGTCTTTAATTTGCATTTTTATTTTATTAACTTTTTTCTATCTTTGTTATCAAATTCTGATGATGAAATAAATGAAAAATTAATTGGTAGGGAAGAAATCAAATGTCGCAGAGAGTAGGAATGAGAAATGTACCAAACCGCAAGATCATTTAAGAAACGAAGAATATCACCCCCACATGCTTTTTTTCTCGCTATCTTTCTTTCTGGCATTCAATCTTTCTCAGCTAAGTACACTTAAAAAACATTTCTCATCACCAGCTCGTTCGCTGTACCACACGCATTATCTCTCTCTCTCTTTCCCTCTCTCTCTCTCTCTCTATCTACATTATGTAAGACTTTATTACGTAAATTAATGTTTTCAAAATAAAATCAGTTTTCCGCAACTGATATTAGTAAATATTCAGGATATATTTATATGATAAATATACCATGGCAATTTTAGTTTATAATAATTGTTATTATCAGAAATAGTTAAAATAACTTATTTGGTAGGCTGAGATTTTATAATAAAACTCAATTGGTGTTCATCATATTGTAAATCAATATATATATATATATATATATATATATATATATATATATATATATATATATATATATATATATATATTGCTATTAGTCATATGAAAGATATAACATCAAAAGAGAAGCAAGATATTGTAAATTTATTGTCTGATGGAAACATAATGATGGAAATTGCGAAAATATTGAGAAGAGTTTACAGAACAATCAAAGAATTCAAAATAACATTGGCAAAATAAGAACAACTTATTTGACCTTAAGGATTTCACAAAAAAGGTTTCCAGAAAAATTAAAAGGGTAATAAGCAAGAAAAGTTGTCTGACCAGCAAGAAAATATTTGAAGAAACTGGTGTTGTGAATGTAGGTAGAAGAAAGAGGTTGAATATGAAAAAAAAAAAAAATTGGCTCAAGATATAAATGCAACCAAGCGATCTTTAAGGGAACATCGCAAAATAAACGTGTAAGTTAGTTAAAGACATACATGAAAACTGATTTATCAGCAATAGTTTTCAATGTTGAATATAGAACTACATTGGATGGAATTTAGAAGGACAACAAAAGAAGTGGAATAATGTTTTTTATCTTTTTTATGTCGATAATGGTAGGTTAAAGATAAATGCAAAAATACTGTAAATTCTTGGACAAGACATTTTTGAATGGTAATGGTTTCAGTCAAAAAACTTTAAACTAAACTTAAAGCTGTTCTCTTTCGCATTTTTCAATGCTTACTATTGCTCCACTTGCTTCCCATTTTTATAAAATTATTAATTTATAAAATTGATATGGTACATCTTTTGTATAATAAAACTTGATGTCCCCAAAACAGTTTATTATCAATATTTAAAAAAATAAGGACAATTATTAGTTGAACGCACACGATATTGCTTGCGTAAATATATTGAAAATGTTACATTCGTTGATTAGTTAATACCAATTCTATTGTGAAAACATTGACTTGCATCATAAAATCTGACATAGTATCTATCTAACAATCCTATTTTTCTTTGGTATCTATTTTTATTTATATTTATGGCATGTATTTTTCCAAATCGTGTCTGAGATCGTTGCGTATTTCACACTACCAGTAGTCAGTGTTTGAGTCCAGGTAAAAACCATCAGTCCTTATGCCAGACAAAATTGTGCATTGGAAATAGATATCTCGTTTTGTTCATCTATCTATCTATCTATCTATCTATCTATCTATCTATCTATCTATCTATCTATCTATCTATCTATCTATCTACTTTTTCCAGCCGATCTATCTACTTATCCGTGCTGTCTGCTTACACGAGCCAGTTGTAGCAGATTCTATGTGCTAATCTGGAGATATTTGTAGAGCTCCTCCTAAAAGCCGACCGTCAGTTCATTAGTAACTCTCAACTATGCGCAATTCCACAGAAAATGTGCCACTCGCTACAAAAAAAAAAAAAAAAAAAAGAAAGAAAAAGAAAAAAGAAAAGAAACAAAGAGAAGAAAAGCGGTTCTGCAACAGCAGCAAATAACAGCAGCAGATGGAAAAGAGGCAGAAGAATAATCAGTAAGATGGTTCAGAAAGATCAGGCGAAGGAGGTAGCGGCTTAGGTTGGAGACGTAGAGGTGGGAGAGAAATAACGTTGGGGTGGATGAAAGGTGCGTGTAACAACGCGAGAACTCATTAGAATGTGTACGAGCGCACCTATAACAGTATGCACATATGTGTGTAGGTGGGAGAATTATATTCGTCTGTGTACAAATCTGTGTTCGTTTATGTGTGAGTGCGTATGTACGTGCATGCGTGTGTGTGAATTGTATACACATATCTCGATATTTTGTATGAGGCCTTATTTATGGAGCATACAGGAAAATCCTCACTAGCAATGGTTTGCGAGAATAGCACGCTAGCCATTGCTCTTCGACAGGTGCTTCATAGGCGTATATATGTTGCAGTGTGATCTGTATTCGGAATTTATGAATTGATAGGCGCGTACACATCTCTCCCTCTATCTGTGTATATATGTACAGATATGTTCTCTAACAAATATATATATATATGTGCACACGTGTGTGTACACACGTTTGCATATGTAGAGAGAGAGGTGAAAACAAAGCTACGCTTATGTAGATGTGTAGTATATATTTTACTAGGCTGGACACTATAAGTACACGAACAGAATTATATATAAGTATATATATATAAATTTAATTTGACGTATAGTTTTAATTAGCTAAGATCGGTACAAGGTCATTTTATAGAAGCTAAAACTTACAACGTCAGAACTACATTCTTACTTATGTATGTATGTATATATATATATATATATATATATATATATTCGGTATATCAACATATATACCCGTTTATCTACCTTGTTACACACACACACACACACACACACACATATATATATATATATATATATATATATATATATATATATATATATATATAAGCCTGGAACTTATTATTATATTCAGACAAAAAGTAACTCCGAAGATTATGTACGAGGATATATGACACGTAGCGCTACCTTTTGATCTGAAGTTTTCATTTTTGATTTTAAGTTTTCACTATGTAGTTTTTGGTCTATAGAATTAAATTTCACCACTGAAATTAAGTGCATTAATAAGGAAGAATTTAATGGAAAAAATGCGCATAATAACTTCTTTTTCATTATTAGAGTTCAGACTTATTGATTTAGTTACGTATATAAAATTTCTAGAGTTACTTTCATTGTTCACACACATACACACACATATTTGTGTACATGTATTTTAGCGCGCGCGCTCGTGCGTGTGTGTTTGTAGCTTGGAGCGTATATCGGAAATAAGGCACGAAGAAATTGGGGGGGGGGAGTAAAACTGATATCTATTAACTCCATCTGAATTTTCCTTCCTTTTTCTTTTTGTGATTCTGAATTTGGAATAAAAGACAACGGCGGATAATTTTCGTCTAAAAATTCCTCATTATTCTAGCAGGAAAAAGAGAAGGGAAAAAGAAAAGAAAATTATTCTTGAAACTAGCTTGACAGATTATTAATGCGACGTTGATAGAAAATATAGTGTTTCGGTGTTGGCAGTGATTTGCGAGAAGCGACATTCAGTTGGATGAACAAAATAAGAATATTATTTTAAAGAAGAAAACAGAAAGATGCGGAAAAAACATTCCCTTAAAATGTAAGGAAGGTTGAATGTGTACATTCCAGTTGGAAGGTGAAAACTATAAGAAGTAGAGAAAGAAAATAAGAAACAAAAACAAATTAAATTTAAGAGGAAAAAGAGCACAGCAGAAAAAGAAACGAAGTTATTTAATAAGCTTAGCTTAGACTGGTACAATACTAAAATTATTGAGACATCCAGTGAGGATGAAACTTATTATTCAATATTATTGACTAAACAGAATAGCTCGCTAAACATTACCCACACCGAAACGGTAAAATTATTCTACTTAACATAGATTATTTTTGGTACAATGCCACAAATGTATGACACCCTGTGAGTATATAACTCATTACTAATGATCTACTAAACCAACTTGCTAACTATTAAGAAAAGACGAAGTGTTGCAGAAGACAATTTGAAAAAGCGAAAATCCGTCTATTTATTTAATTCATTCATTTTTTTTTGCTTTCCATCAGGATAATGCTGGGAAATTTTGCAACATAAATAAGATGAAAATATAAGAAATAAATTTCCCGTAGCGTATTTTTTCAGATCAGTGAAAGTAAGAAATTGAAGCAGACAAAACAATAGCGTATTGGCAATGTTTTAGGACATTCTACTAAAATTCTGGAATCTTCATTTGGGTATGTTTACTGGTGTGGAGTGGAGAGCATTTAGGACGTTTGCCTTTATTATGGGAGAAAAAAAGAAATGAAAGAAAATAGGAAGCTAGAAGAGAAGTAGTAATAAAGAAAGCAACACAAATGAAAAGAAAGACAAAATGTATAAAATTACCAAAAAGAAGGAAACGATAAGGAAACGATTAATAAAAAAAAATGGAAGAAAACTAACAAAAAAAAAAGAAAACGAAAACGAAAACAAGAACGAAAAAAATGAAAAGTAAATAAAAAGTAGAATGTAAGATTGTGCTGTGTCAATATTACAAGTGGGAGGAACATGCCTATCTTAAATATTACATTTTTACTATACAGGAATACTGACAATTAGCACAAATGGGAAAAGTGTAACGGTCTCAATCATAAAGCAATCCCAATGTAAGGTGAATTTAGAGACAATGAGTGAGGAAGAGGAAAAGAGAATACTGAAGAGAAGGAAATAAATGAAAATAGTACTAGAAAAAAATGAAAAGGTACATTTGTGAGAAATATGGGGAATGAAAGAGAGAGAGAGAGAGAGAGAGAGAGAGAGAGAGAGAGAGAGAGAGAGAGAGCAAGCGAGGTGGGAGAAACTGATGAATTGGATAGATTAAAGGAAATTCAAGAGTTGATGATCAGTGATTCCCTCAAGATGTAAAGAAGCCAAAGTCATTACTCGAAATTGTCTTTGAGAAACTTCAATGGCCATTGTAGGAGTTTTGCTATCGAATATCAGCGTGGAAGCAACAGTAACATGAAGAGGATTGACAAAATGACCCTCACTTGAATCCCTTATCCTATGCACAGATATTTTATAAACACGTTTCCACTTTACCTAGACTTACCAAAAATATCTATTTCAACTCTAGTTTATCTTAAAATTCCAATACCTAATTAGTTTTCATTTGCATTATGTTGTTGTGAATTGTGTTGATTTCCATATAATGAATTTTCTCATACGTTACTTTCTTTCCATGTTTATATCAATCTGCTGCTTCTTCAGTTTCTCGGAAATTTATATTTTACCTGAGACAAAACTACCAACCTAAGAACACATGACTAATGAACTGAGTCTCGCTGTGGAACACTAGTTAGCAAGCTAATCTTGGTGGCTATTGAATTCGTTCTTTACTATGTCAATAATAACCTGACAGACTAATCTAGTAACCTTCGCGCTACGGTTGGCCCCTATAAATAGATGAGCTTGGCTCAATAACTCCTGAAAAGTGTTTATTATTGTAAATTAAATCTGAAATTTTCAATGTATAATGTTTAATCTATAAATAAATCTTTTATGTCCATCTCTTTTCAAGACGTGGTTAATCATGGCTTTTCACATCTTTGTAGCTCAAAGTGAATTTTGACTCTTTACCACCCATCTTTGTTCTTGCTTCGTCATCCATTCACTAAACTTAGTTAAGTAGGTTACTCAAAAAATAAATGGTTGTGTAAAATAAATGCGTTTTTATCATTAGGCTATAGTTTTATTGATGTGCCTACACATGCGTGTTTACACACACACAAACACACGCACGTATGTGTCTCTATCTTCCTCTGTCTGTCTCTGTCTCTCTGTCTCTTTCTTTCTCTCTTTTTCTTATATATATATATATATATATATATATATATATATATATATATATATATATTTAGATATACTAAACCTATATTAACTTGATACAAGGGAGAAACAGAGATGAATGCGGAATAGAAGGCAATTGTTGCGCCAATTTTTAAATAAGAAAAAGCCTCTCTATTAACTTTTGTAAATCAGTATACGATTAGCATTCTTTTTACTTGGGATAGAACATATAAATTTATTTTAATGTTACACAAAGTTAGATAAGCTTAGCGTTTCGTTTCGAACTCAACGTTATTCGTATTTTACCATGGATGTAAAAAAAAAGAAAAAGAAAATACATTTTTTAAAGCAAATCATCTAAAAGTTGAGATGCTTAGTCCCTTAGGCCATGATATTGCCTCAAATGAATCATTAACAGAGTTACCTAACATACGTTCATAGATTCTCACAATCTGGCACATTCGTCACTTTATAAGATGCTTAATGTGTTATTTTAGTGTTAATAACATCGTTTTACTGTTATTTACTGTCTCACGAGTGAGTAACTTACTCAAAAGGTCCCACAGGTTCTAGTTGGGAAGAGCCGGATTTCCTTCTGCGATTACAACCCTTAAAAGACTGCATCGTAAGAGTAGGCATCCAGTTGGAACCTCTCTAAGCTAACACAGGATATTGAAAATTACTATTATTAGTTTAGCATATCATAAAGTAAAATGGTTAGAAATGAAGGTGCGATGATCGTATTACACCACTCTTCTAATAAGGACAGATCTGAATGGAAAATTTGTATTTAAAAGCCTTTTTTACACCTGGATTTCAATCTCACCCGCTGGCGCCAAGGAAAATGCGTAACTATCTAACCCACCAAGAAGGTCTTATATTTCTAAAAAAAAAAAATAGCTTAATTTAGCACAGGGTCACAAAGTTAGAACAGCCAGAGAGGAAAGAATACATTGTTCTTATGAGTGACCTTAACAGATTAGCTTACTAATCGTCACGACGTCAAGCATACTATTTGCAAATGAATTTGCTAAGCTTAGTACTGCATACATTTAGTGAAGTTCGAACTTCACTTCAATCGTAATATTTTGCGAGACTAACGAGGTAAAAATTGCTCTACTACGCGGTGCCCGATACCAGTGTTAAAATTGTGCATCAAATTTATTCCACACATTTATGCGTAGATGTATATCACCATAAACTAGTCACGTAATTTGTCGTTTTGACGGAAGCAGGAAGTCCTGATAGAAGGCAGGTAAATGTAATTAGATTCAAAAGTTTCGTTGCTGTTATATTTATAGTTAAATATCCTCGGTGCCTCCAGCTGATTGTTAACTGCAAGTCCAGTCAAATAAGCTAACCCGTTTGTTTTTTATAAGCGAAATGATGAGCAAACGTTCACAATGAAATTATTTGTCGCCCTAAAGCCTTTAGAAATCCTGCGGCTCGTCGAATGTATAAGTCGACCTGGTCCTTTTTTTATGAACATCATCGCTAGGAGGCAAAGCTTTATGTATTATCATCTTGTTTGTGCTTCTAGATTTCCTAATTCCAGTTTAAGAATTGTTCTGAATATCGCACAATAGAAACTGCCTAGATATTTATTCCTTTAATCAGAGTTCCACCGTAGGGTTTAATTTCTAATATCTGAGGTATTCTTTGCCGGCTTTTTCGCTCATTTCGTTATGTTTGAACGCATATGCTTCCAGAATATTTCTTTCCGGTTTCCTAATATTTTCGTAGTAGGGAAATTTGAGTCCTTTTGTTATTTTGCTGTTTCCATTGTTTATTACCAGCACTGAACAAATTCTGATCCCAAACTCCATTCCGATTTTTGGCTGAAGGTCCTCATCGTTTGTATCCGGGCTTCTATTTTCGTTTCGCTTTTGGCAAAGATTTTGAGATCATCAATATGCATGTAGTAGGTTATCTTTTCTCGTGATTTTGCAAATCTCTACCCTTTGTTATATATTCGTAAATTATAGTCCAAATCATCGTTAAAATGAATCGCATTAAGGAAGGATGATATCCCTGGAGAATATTTTTTTTTTTTTAGCCTTAGCTAAAGATTGTCTTCTAGCAGTTCTACTTTACTATTGACTTTATTATGAAATTTCGTACCATTTTTGCCTCTTCGTTATAATTCATAATTATGTTATCTTGTCTTATGCATAATCTATGTCACTGCAACGTATTCCTTTTTTTCATTTATTATATTTTGATAGTTAAATAGGAGGTTAGTTGTTCTAGTTTTTTGCTTCAGTAAGTAGAGCTTGGCTCACTAGTAAATAATATATTTCTTAGGCAATCTGTACTGTTAGTATTTTTTAAGTAGACAAGTTATGGGTCAGTTGTTAATTGAGACATTAATACTCATTATCAATCTTCTGGACATCTAAAATTGAGTTTACATACGCATAAATTTCATTAGCTTAATAAAAATATTATCAGGATTTTAAGTGCTAATCCATTGTAATTAACGAAATATTATCTTTTTTTCGGTCATCCCTGTTCATGATGTTTTTCATGAATCATGAAATCAACTCTCAGCTTGATTTCTTGTCTAAAAACCATTTTAATCGAGACAGTTTAATCATAATTGTTGCATTTAGATGACACAAAGTCAATGATTTAAAGTGGAAATTGTATTTTATAAGTTAATCATTAAAAACATTCCTATAAAAATATCGATGAGGTAAACGCCAGATGGTTTGTTAAAAACTCATGTGCGAATAGACATAGGATAAAATATGTTTGTGTATGACCGACGCTTAGCTTAGCTTTTGGTGTAACACCGATCTTTCATTGAATTCATCTTCAGAGTTAAACAGCAGGGTCCAAGCATAGCGGCGTCAAAGGCGGTGCGTCAATAGAAAGAATAAGTCAAGCGTGGAACATGTGCATGTGTTCACACATACACACGCACAGACGTCGCGAGAGAAAGAAAGAGATAGAGAAAGAGAGAGAAAGTGTAGAAAAAGAGTGAAAAGGTACTTATAAAACTACAGAAGCAGGAAGATAAAGACACGTGTACATCGATACATACATGAAGTATAGAGTAAAACATAAACACGCGTACAAAGACAAACAGACAGACACACACACACATACACACACACACACACACACACACACATATATATATATATATAGAAGAAGAAGAAGAAGAAGAAGAAGAAAAGAGAATCATACGATCAGAGAGGTAGAAAGACAAACGTATGGATGAATCTGCAAAAAGTAAGTGTCAAGAAGCTACTCTCGCAGACCATTGTTAATGAGTTCGATTTTCATTGGGTGATGCGTATGTAGTCTTGTGCCGTACTAAGATTAATAATATCTGTTTAAATAGGCCCTAATGCATATTGCAGTGTAGAAAGTTATGCTTATCAAAATCTGTCTCTCAACACATTGCTATTGTCGCGAATTTGATCCTTGTTGGATACCACACAAGTGTAGACTTATCCCAAACTAAACTAAGTACATGAATAATGCAAAGCTATTGGCTATAACATACATATGCACATGTGCATGCTTTCTTTCTCTCTCTCTCTCTCTCTCTCTCGCACACACATAAGTACACTAGAGAATGAAGAAAGGAAAAAAGGAACAGGCGAAAAGAACTCATATATACACGTAGATTTAAAAATCTTTATCCCATAAACAAAAACAGTTATGCATAGTACTTTAATTTTCGTAATAAACAGTAAATATGATTAAATTTCGCAAGAAATGTCCTAAAAGAAGAAGAAGAAGAAGAAGAAGGAGGATGATGATTATGATGATGATGATGATGATGATGATGATGATGATGATGATGATGATGTACAGTGTATGCTACGTAACCAAATAGAAATTATAAAGAATAACAAATATATTCAAGAGAAGAAAGTCAGTATATTTCCAAAAAATATCTGCAAACAGGTTCAACAGTAAAAGGCTATTCCATAAAAATGCCTTAAATGCTTACGGTCAAATCATACCGAACACACCGGTTCTCGTTCGATCACTGAAGTTAAGCAGTGTCTAGCCAGGTTAGTACATAGATGGTGGGGGCTTGGGAACACATGATACTGTAAACAACGCCTCACCCACTCGGAAACGTATTTTGGTCACTTCAACGTGATGTAATGGTTATCAAGCTCAGTTACTGAGTAGTGAATACGATCCTTACTGTATACCCCATACTTTTGGCCTTGTGCGACATCTAAGCTACGCTTAGAGAATCACCATAAAAATGCCCTCAACCATGAAGACTGATTCAATACGGCCTTTAAAGCGACAACATGGCTGACTCAAATCGTTCTCGTTGATGTTGGCCATCACGTCCACTATGTATTCAAATAGTTCATGGTATTGTAAATTCTGTAGTTGATCTCTCTCTTGACGATGCTCCAGAAATACTACACCAGAGGGTTCACACCAGGAGAGCTAGAAGGCCACATGTTGTCAGGGTAACATTATCGTAATAATTATCGACCAGCAACTACTGGGCAACGTGAGCTAGGTGAGAAGGACCAGAGTTATGCTGGAACATATATGGACACCATCTAGCAACACGATGTAGGCGGTGGCATTGACTGCAAGGCCTTATGCGAAGAACTGGATGTGGTATGATATGGTCCTTGTTGCTCACTACCACGAGGACCATCACAAACAACTTTAAGTTGGTGTGCATTAGCGTCTGTACTTTCGAGGAGTTTGCCCGGAGCCACCCATCCTTCCTCCTATTAACCTGGCCATTTTCAAGAAGCTCGACATCTCCGAGTCACTGCAATAGCTGTCAATAGAACGAGCACGGTGTGTTTTTCCTTTCTTGTCTCAAATTGTTAATGCTCTCGATGCGTCTTAAAGAGAAATGAGAATATTAAAAGTTGGCGCACACCGCGTAACATTAAATTAGTCCATTTTCTATTTATGATCTGCTAAAGAAGTGTTCTCAATTACCTGGCGCATCCTGTATTCATTAATCGGCATACACGTATATAGAGTACATTAATATATATATATATATATATATATCAATTATGTATCTAATTATAATTAGCAGGAAGGGCTCATTAAAAAGAATTTATTCACTGCATACACACGTTAGTCGACTGGATAAAATTACCATTTTTTCCTACAACTGTTTTTTTTTGTTGTCCTATTGTCAAGAAGTGAATTTCTCTTGACTTGTATCAATAAAACGAATGGTATGTATAACTCACATCAATTATAAACGTATTACGCACGTGTATGTACGCTCCGATGTCTGCCTTGATGTTACTATGGCGTGTATAGGTGTAGAGGGCGTGTATGCGTATATGTGTAAGATAGAGGAGAAGAGAGAGAGAGTGAGAATGTGTGTGTGCGCGTGCGCGCGCGTGTGTGTGTGTGTGAGAGAGAGAGAGAGAGAAAGAGTACGCGCGTGTGTGTATGTGTGCGCGCATGAGTATACACAATGTTGACGAAATTAAACGCGTAAAGGTAATCCAATAGCCTGTTAAAGCGATCGCCATCAAAGGCTGGGTGCACTGTGGGTCGACTTTGCAGTTGGAGATAAAGTTGCATTATGAAAACAATCAGTCAGACTATCTTTCAATTTATCAAGTTATGAAAAACAAATGACAACAGTAATATAAGGAAACAAAACCCACAAAAGTAGGAAAAGCATAATCTGTATAAGACGATTCTTATGAATAAGCTAAACTATAGGATTTCTAGCCAAAAACCGACGTTAGTCAAGGAGCAAATGACGTACAAATCTCTAGATACATTTTGTAACAAGTGCGTGTAGTAATATTTAAATGTTGATAATTAGAATAAAAAGCGTGAGGCATTCAAAATCAGAGAAAATACTGCGCAGAATCCACAACAGAAAGGATTCAGAGGATACTGTAAAGAACAAAGACCTAAATATGCAAAGTTTACAATTTTTGCACCAACAAGAACGTGCATATGGCCCAAGAAGTAAAGTAACCTTCAAAAGTTCTCGGTCACTAAACCTTGTTCCTAGTGACGTGACAAACTAACTGGGTGGATTGTATTAGCTCCGATAGACTCGCAAACCTCGCGAAGTGGTTCCGCAACTAGGAGCTACAAAAATAAAATTTGTCATTGATACTGGGGCTGGTATTTTTATTTTTCTCTAGTAAGTATAATTTTAGGACTCAACTTCTATATTAATCTCATCTGCCATTGATGAGAAAACAAAAATGTTAACGACAAACAAATCTGGAGATTGAAATTCCTTGTTTAAAAAGAGCTTTTCATTGGATTTTATGATCGCTGATCCTTTAATATAATCCTTTATTGGGCTTCGATTATTTGAACAAGTTTAACGCAGATTATAAAATAAAATTATTCAAGACAATATTATGAAAAAGAAGATGTAAATGTAACTACATCTTTGATAAAATGAAACGTTAATGATGTTAGTCTCCTTCCATTTATATGTGAATTAATGGAATACTACTCAAGTATTATTTCGCCTTATGGAAACATAGTTGGAAAATATTGCAGAAATTATCACAGGAGTGGTGCAGGAAACAAAACTCCAGTTTTTTTACCAAATTTAAGACTTTTAAGCAGCTCCAGCAGAATTTAAGTAACTTAAAATTTCAGTGTAATACCTTATTCCAAAAGTGAATATTTAATTTAAAAAATCCCCTCCATCTTGTTCCAAATTCTGACGGTAATTATCAGTGCTACAGTTATTACCGTGCTCTGAATATCACAAATGTGATCGATATCCTATACCAAATATCAATCCATTTACCTCTAAATTTGCTATGACACTTTGTTTTTTGAAAACAGAAATAGATTTAGCATATCACCAGATAAAAGAACAGCTTAATAATACATCTAAGACAGCAGTAACTACACCATTCGGACTGTGTATATAGTTATATACCTTTTAGATTAAAAAATATAGCTGCAATATTCCAGCACAGATTATTTGCCAAGGAGGACTGTTTACTTGTATATTTAGATGATAGATTTTGTAGTTAATGATGATTAAACAGCACATACAAATGATTTAGATAGAAAATCTGTTTAAAATTCTACGTGAAACCAAGTTGAAAAAAATATTTTCAAAATGTATCTTTTATCTCAATGTTATAATGTGAGTGCAAAAGTACATTTATCATCTGATAAAAAAACAAAAAACATTAAGATTTGAAATTTTTTTCATACCCCAAAAGATCTTAAGAGTTTATATCGGTTTTTGAGTATAACGGGGTTTTATCGCGGACTTATCCCCAATTATGCCAAAATAGTACTACCTCTGTCTTAAATTATGAGTTTACTTTTCCAGCTGTTCTTTTCAAATTATCTCATATTGAAAACACGCCTTTAATAATATCATGCAACATCTTTGTAATGTGTCATTGCTCATTAGCTGTCTGAAATCTCTGACTATCAACTGGTCATTGATAATAGTCTACGGTTCGGACAGCATTACAATAATAGATAGGACATCCATTCCTATGGGATCATTTTTCCAAAAATTAACACAAATGGCAAAGTATTCTTATTCGGAGAAAAAATTGCTAGCAGCCAAAGTAGTTTCTCTTTCTCCACCTCATTAAAGGTCGCTACATAATTTTATCGACAAACCATAAACCACTATGCAAATTTTTTACCATCAGCAAAGACACCTGTTAGTCATTATTGAGTGTATTTATGACATTTTTGTACAATGATGTTCACCCTGTACAAGGCCCAAGGGTTACAGCATAAGAGAAGATAACGTCTGACCCTAGACTTGAATAGGTTAAGATTGTAGCGATCGAGGATGCATCCTCTTGGGAGTCAATTCCACAAAGCAGCGATTCGTGGGAAGAAGTTGCTTGAGTTGAATAAGTGGAATACTTCAATGGAATACGAGGTTGGTTCGCTATAATGTGCACGGCATGATGGGTCTTTGCTGTGAAGGTTAGAACTGATGGAACTAAGGAATATAGTTCCCTGGTAATAGCGATAGAGATTGGTAAGTGATGACTGGGCAGCTCCTTCCCATATATAGCAGAATTACTCCATTTTCGGCCTGATCTGGCTCTTGTAAAGGTAGATGATTGTATTAAAGTTAGTCAGAATATAGTAGCTGATTTTATGTTGCGAGTGGTTTTTGCAATACGTGTCTTTGACTTGCTATTGAGGCACTGTCTAATGATGAAAAATCTCTTACTGACCTTGTTATTAATGTCAGGTAATAATTTTAAAATATTATTTGATATATCCACTTCTTATCTTAGAACCTATCTACTGAAATCTTAGCGTAAATCTATTTTTATAGTCTTCTTTCATTGTCTTATCCTGGTATTGAATCATCAAAATTTGTTAATTCCAAAACAATTGGCCAACTATGGATAGATCTATAAAATAGTTTTGTATCTTGTCAACAAAAATTAATAAACTTACTAGATTTCCAATTCAAAATTTGAATTATCCTCACTATTTTTCAACTGTATGGACCGTTGAAACTTCCTTTAACCTGTAATGATCCAGATCCATATTTAAACCCATATCAGTATTTCTGACGTGTGCAGACCGTTTAGTTCGGGTGACTGTGGCTCAACCATTAACTGCAATTTTATAGTAAGTAACTGAAAATTATGAAAATACATATATTTCAAAATTTGGGGTCCCACTCCATGACGTGACAAGGGAAGTCAATTTAGAAGTGAGTTGTTTTTAGAACTACCAATGGTTAGTTATCATAAATTGAAAATAACTGCTTACTAGCAACAGTAATAGGCAGCACAAAGAACAATTGAGACAGCAATTATATCTGTCAATAAAATCATAACTCGTAGCATGTTAAATTGTATTCCATACTAAGTACGCACAATAAATCAGGCTCCTCACCTTTTTGTGCTGTAACTGGTTCCTCAAAATTTGATCGACCTCTCTGATACAATGAAAGATGATTAGTGTAAAACGATATTATAAATTGATTTTAATGATTTTAAGGCAATTATCATACCTAAAATAAACCTCATATTCCAAGTGAAATTATGTCGTGATAAAATGTGTATTAAGGCAGATCATATTAAGAAGCCTTAAAAATAACTTATAATTCTACAAAATTCTATAATAGTCATCAAAAATTTATTCATCAAAATGAATGATAATTTACATAATGGAGCAGATTGAAACCTTTTAGAAAATAAAAGTATATTTTAAGGATGATGTTAACAAAACTTCTGTATATAATATTTCAATAATAGTTTATGTACATATAAGAGTGATACCGATGTCCAAGGACAAACATCTGATAATACATGCAATTTTGACTTAGCTGACAAGTTGAGTATTACTAGTTGTAGTAATTCGGATAGAAACAATAACAAAATGTCAAATAACTCAAAGAAATAATTTCTGGCTAAACGAATAACTTGTTACTATTATAAATATATAAATATAAATATACAGGAATCATTTTACGATTTATGTAGGATATATTGTAGTAATATTCAAAATTTAATAATTGAAACAGCTAGTGTACAAAGATTTCAGAGGAATATCAGAAAGCCACATAAAAACAGAATCAACACACAAAAGCACGCGCGTGCGCAACTCAAATCGATAGGCGCCAGAAAAAGCTTATGAAAATCTAAAATAAGATAAAAAAATTGCGGATGTGGTAAAAACAGATCAGGCGGTATTAAAAGGGAATTTTCAACAAATCACTTTGGTTTGAGTAAATTCAAATACTTTTGCATTTGTATCCAGTAAAAGCAAATCAGTATGAGTATTTGCAACAGGTTTTAGTCAGTCAAGTGAATACAGTCTCTGTGAAGCGACTTCCTTCACTCACAGAAGAAAGCGGAGTGGCTAGAATTCAAAAGAATCACTGACAGTTGAAACTAGATACCATCTAAGCCAACATGCATGTATTTTACATTATCATGTAAAATAGATTTTAGAAATCTAAAATCTATTAACATTCTCTATATCATACCTGTCCGTTGCTACGAACAGTTCAAATAATATTGTTTTTTATGAAGAGATACATCAGCAGAAATCAACTTCAATACACTTTTGTATACAAAAACTTTGATGTAAAAATGTAAATAAATTGTAGCTTTAAATTTTACCATAAATACTGGAAGTTTAATTAATATTTTAATTGTGAGTATGACAAATTACTAATGCCGTTATAAGCTCATTGTCCAACCCGGTACTTACCGCCTTAAATTATTTTTCTATCATCTCGTAAGAAATGATCTGCTTATCTAATCACTAAAGTTAAGCAACAAAGATCGCGATCACTTCTTACATTGGAAAATATGAAAAAAAAAGTTCCCATGATTTACTGACTTCACATCCATTTGCTTTTTGTTCCTCTTGTATTTTTGAGAAATTATGTAACATAAATTCTAATTTTAACACTCCAATCATTACTTATGTATACAGAGTGTGTGCCAGATTTATTGAGAATAAAGTATATGAAGAAAAAAAAAAGAATATTTAATAGGAAAAATCTGTAAATGGAAAATATTATACATACATTTAACTTAGAAAAAAAAAAGAATCAAGAAAAATGATTAAATAAAACCGCCCCCAGTTTCGTGGGCGATATCGATAGTGTTTACATCTTCGAGTCAGGTAGTTTTCATTTATTTTGGTCATTACGTCCACAATTGCGGATTTCAAAGAGTCCTTGGATTTGTGGGCCACTGGTACTTCAGCTACTTCTGAGTAATGTGGATAGTCTTGCTAGAACACGTACAGTCACCACCCTCGATTTAGGGCTGCACCACTGTGCCCAGCATCTCGATGTAGGTGGTGGCATTGACTCCTACGTACTGCAGGAAGAAGTAGCGTGGCATGATATGGCCCTCGTTACTGCCTGGACAGACAACATCATTGGTGTGCATCACCTTGGTTACCTCCCTTGGGTTTGCGGAGATCGACCTGTTGCTGCTGCGACCCATCTGACCACAATAAAATAGTCGGCTATCTGAGTCATTCTTGTTGGAGGCTCGTGGCACATGCATAGGCATACCTTTTCATTTCTTGCGTCTGATTAGAAGTTACTGTGTTAATACTATTGAAACGACTGAGAGAGAAATAAAATTGTTAAAACTTGGCGCATGCAGCTTAACATTACGTTAGGTCGTCACACATTTATAGACAGCTAAACGTATTGTTAAATACCTGACATACCCGTACAAACATATGGAGTGCATGTACATTTGTGTGTACATACCCTATCTATCTATCTATCTATCTATCTATCTATCTATCTATCTATCTATCTATCTATCTATCTATCTATCTTTTTCACAATATCTTTTTTATTAACGTAGTACTTCGATGGATTTTAAAGTTAAGACTATTTATTTAGATTAATTTATTTATTTTTACTGATATTTCACGTTTATGTAAACCCGTATATAAATGTACATGTTTACGTATACACGTATATACACAAGTATACGCATATTTACCTTTATGCGTACATATATATGTGTTCTTAAATATGCGCACACGTGCATACACGCAAACGTATATACATTCATACAATAGCACACGCATAGAAGGCTAGATACATAGAGTCATTAAATGATAAAATTATATGTGACGTTAATTTAAATAATTTTCTTTTAGATTTTACAGATGTCACTTTTCATACTTTGGTTCTGTTGTCCAAGAGAGATTTTCTAAAGAAAATAACCAGAGAACACATAACGAATTAAAAATTGGTCCTTCGGCATCCATAAAAACTATTTTTCTTATAAACGGAAAGCAATAAACAGTTTCTTATTGCTCATTTAAACTGAAATAAAATAATTTTTACAAATAAGTCTTAAATTAAAGAATTATCAATATCGTAAAACGGTAGTTAGCCTTGCAACTCGTTATCTTGTACTGGGTGGGACGGAAGAAACAACATAATCATTCTATTAAAACCGGATACTTTATTTACTTAGCAGAGCTTTCTAAAGTATGAAACTTCATGCGTAGAAAAGGAACAGGGAGGATTGTGTTACACCAAAAATATGGGGCCTCTTTTGAAAAATCGCCAGTTAAGATCTTAGTTTTTACTGGAGATCGAACCTTTGATACCAATAGAAAAGATTCATCCACACGGTAGGCTACAGTGGACGTCTTTAAATGTTTAACACTGTAAAAAAAACAAAGGGTGTTTGTGACTCTAGAAATATTTATTTTATTTTTCTAAAATTATTTTTTAAGAATTATAAATATTTTAAAAATAAAAAAAATACTTTTTAAAACATTAAAATTCCTTGTCACAATTGTGTATTTAAGGAGTTTTATTATTTATGTAGTGTAATGTCCATATTTATTTGGGCAAAAATCATCATGTATATGGTTCAATTCTTTTAAGGCTTTTTGAGTTATTACATGTTCTCATTTATGTACATAATAAAATGCAATTCAGTAAAACAAAAAATCAAATTGTCATGCGGAGTTTATGACTGATGTACATAAAATAATACATTTTGAGTTTTGTTTTGTTTGACGAGTAAAATTGCCGATTTAACAGAAACAGGAAGTTCACAATTCGACATTGAAGTCCGAATATGAAGCTTCCATCAATCATAAGTGTATTCCCATAGAATCTCTTCATTTTCGGAATTACTATCCGCACAAATTCTATAAAATAACACAATCATCAAAATAGCACAAAACAATAAACAGTGTAAGCAAGCATATCTTATAAATGCGGGAAGAAGGAAAAAAGAATTAGAAGCAGGAACACATTGTTGATGGGGAATAACATTATTCGACATTATCTTTCCGGTGATGAAAGTACTCACATGAAGGATGTGTATGACTTTTGAGCTTGAGTAAAAGGCGACCGTTAAATACATGTCGAATTACGCACACACACGCGCGTGCACACACACACACACACACACGTACATACGGGCTCGCGAATGTTAAGTAGTATTAAGATTAAAGGAAATATTTTCCTTTCGAACGTCGTTGATGGGTAGGAGTAGATGCTTTCACTACAAAACAATTCAGGTTCTTTTGTGTCGAAAATTTTGCGTAAAAGTTTCTGTAAAGTATAAAAAGTACTATCCACCACTGAAAAGATCAGTTTTGAAATTGAACCTTTAAAAAATATCTAAATAAATATTTCAACACAAATCCTTCCAGCTCCACTATATCTATCTATCTATCTATCTATCTATCTATCTATCTATCTATCTATCTATCTATCTGTAACTGAAGGGTTAGTGATACAGCTTTTTTTGGGGGGGGTCATTTTATATAATGAACCTATTGCTTTTGCATTTCGATCTGTTTATGTGGAGTCCTAAAGTATGTAAAGTGTTTTATGAATAATCTGGCTAGGTATAGTTAACTGATAATTCTAATTAATTACTGGATTATTTCAGGATGGCATTAACAAGGAACATAAATACTTAAGGAAGAAAGTAATGTTGATAAAAGAAATAGTATTCTGTTAATGACACGAAAGATATCTATCAATTGAACTTGTTAAACATTGTATTAAATACATTTGATTATTTGGAATTTACTTTAAATACTGTAATTTCAAATTTCTTAAAGGAGAAATAGAGACAGAGAAACCTAAGGATACATATCACTAAATATGTATATCAGTAAACGTACACTGTAAAAAACGTACTGAAATGCATCTTGCTAAGGAGTAGTGATTTGTAAGTTAGTCTGACAAACCGTTATTGCAATAGTGGGTCCAATTCTTATTGAGTGACTCACACATTTGGCCTTGTGAAGGCTCAGTCAAACTTAGTAAATACATTTTGTATACTGTTTACATTAATATATCTAAATGTGTCGATATATATGTGTGTGTGTCTGTGTGTGCGTACGCGTGGGACTTGGAAATGTATGCATTTTGGTATAAAGATACATAGAAACAGATATGAGTGCTCATTTTCATACAAAGCAAAACAAATCACCTGTAAAGACAATGTTTAGGTAAAAAATAAACCTCTAAAAATGACATCCGTGGCATTACGAGTGACCTTTGTCACTTCCTTATCAAACCGTTGACGTGTAAACCATGTTCAGGGAAACGTGATACCTGCTAACAAGACTCGCGATTTCCCAAAACAGTTTGTTGACACTCATACTACTAAAGAAATTATTAATTATCAAAAGTTTTAACAGATGTTCAAAATACAAATGAAAATGAAAATTTTGTTCATAAGTTAATTATTTGTATTTTTACTTTGCCCATCGTCTAAAATGAAAAACGATTTCGCAACATTTTA
>OZ038487.1:82358490-82360990 GCA_964036315.1 Acanthosepion esculentum
ATAGGCTTACAAAATGTGAAGATAATTAGTGGTAAATGAAAAGTAAGATGTTTTGTTATCGAAAACAACATTTAAGATGTGAGAGAGAAAATCTTTGTTGCTAAACATTCGTTCTCAAATGAAAAGAAATATAAGCTTTATAGATTCTTAATCCCTGTCTTTCAACGTTGTGAGAGATTATTGATATCTATTAAACTTAGTTTACTCTGGCACAAGTCATATGTTTAGGACACCAGGTGAGGGTGTATCTCTTTATAGTAGTAATGGCCTATGCGATTAGCTTGCTAACCACAGCAGTACTCTGACGTTCCTTATTTACACAATAATGCCATGAGCGTCAGTTACCCAGTGATCACCGAACTTTAGTCATGGCCAAAAAAAAACAAGCTTAATAAGAAGAACACTATCAAAGAAATTATTGCATACTGTGAACAGAGATTATTTCCAAAATGAAATAGCTCTTTAATTCGAAAATTAAAAATGTTTAAAGATTTTCTCGTTTGATATCAAAATTTCTACTGGTGAGATCTTTGACATCATTTTACTTAAACTATTATAGATAGTAAAAAAATGAAAAAAATGTTGAAAGAAGAAAAGTCCCAACTAAACCCTTTTTAAAAAATATCCTGTTTTGAAACAAGGCCACATTTATGAAACCAAATTCTCTTTAGTAGTAAATTGTATGTGCGGCCACTTTCTAACCACTACGCAACATTACGGAATCCCGTGTAGTCATTTATAAATTCAAAGAAAACATGAGCAACGATATTAGAGATATCGAAAAAACGGGGTTTCCACACGCACTGTTTACATGCAATTCATAAAATTTCAATGATTTAAGCACATGAATTAGAACTTTAATCCATGACAGTTTTGTAAAATGAAAACTGATTTTCTCAAATGTCTGACTTTTTTATGGTATAACTTCCATCTACTTCTCGCACATAATACACCTTTTTCAGTTGTCTTTTATTGACTACTGTCCGGAGTGCGCAAATGCACACACGTGCTCGCGCGTGCGCGCGTGCGCACACACACACACACACACACACACACACACACACACACACACACACACACACACACACACACACACACACACACATCAAGAAATTAACAACATTGAATATTTTTCGGGTGTTAAATTATATGTATGCATGCACACGCGTGCATGTGTATGCGTTTGTATGTGCGTGTGTTTGTGCGTGTGTGCAATCTTCCAGTTTCAAAATAACAGGTGCTGATACTTTATCAGCCGAATATTGACTAAGAAGGCTTTTTATAATTAATTTCACCCTATCCATATATATCTGTGTAAGTGTGTACGTGTGTATCTGAACATGTATCAATTACTCTGCAACCTAATGATAAAAAATCTTCACTTAATTCGGTGGTAAATATTAATCACATAGATCAAATATTGCACATTGAAAAAGTTAGATAAATTTAAGCTAATAACTACGAGTTAGTCTACGAACTTGTTGATCCGTTTACATTTATCTATCTATCTATCTATCTATCTATCTATCTATCTATCTATCTATCTATCTATCTATCTATCTATCTATCTATCATATTTATGACACTATACACTTATATTTAACAAATCTTACACATATATGCATATAATAGATATCTATTTTACATATAAATTAATATCTATAATATATTGCATGCAAACTGAGGCACATACTTCTCTAGTTATCTTAGAGAGAGAGAGAGAGAGAGAGATAGTGAATGTGTGAGAGAGAGAATGTATGTGAGAGAGAGAGAGGGGAGAGAGAAAAATAGAGCGGGAGAGACGGAGAGAGAGCGGGCGAAAAGCAAGAAAAACTACTCTCTTTTTAAGTTTTCAGATTACATTCAAATCTGTTTTCTGAGGATGCAAGGTATATTGATTTTCGTATTTTGTCTCGAGGTCATTTGTGGCTTAGCTCGTTTTTAAGAGGCGGAAAACTAGCTATATACTGTGAATTACATAGGACAAAACAGTAACTGTATTTTTAAGCATCCTTTTTTATTATTTCAAAACGACCAAATTAAGAAAACACCCCTAAATCCTTTCGCTTTTTTGTCCAAATCGACCTCAAAGAAAAGAAAAAGCTGGAACATTTTTATGTACATGTGTTCTGCATACTTGTAAAAGCAAAATTGTAAATGTTGACTGATGTCCTTAATTACTCAAACCTGTATAGTTATCTTTATTGTTTTAGACACTACTCTACGACTGGTGTACTCTCAGGACTTTATAGTATTGTATGGAATCCTGCAATGAATCATTAATACAAATCTATGAATTATTCTGACTAGTATCCTTATATTCGATGATTTTATCACCATATTTCGGTGAGCAAGCTCTCTGGCCATTTCATATTGTTTGAAGTTTTCACGCATGCAGTTTCATTATCAATTATCCTCATATTTCTTGCCTGGATTAATGTGTACTATATTATCTATCGGGTGAATGCTGTTCATTATTTAAAAAACTCAAAAAAATTGT
>OZ038487.1:82365990-82468490 GCA_964036315.1 Acanthosepion esculentum
TCACATGGATAATGACATTGCTGACTGATAAATACACTATGACCCATCACTTCCTCTTTATCTACCTATCTATCTATCTACAGAGAAAGAGAGAGATAGAGAGAAAAAGTGTGAGAGAAAGTGAGAGATGTACAGAGAGAGTGAGATGAGAGTGAGAGAGAGAAGAAACAACTATCATTTATATCAGAGAAACAGTGAGAAGGTAAAAGAATGAGAGAGAGAAAGAGAGAGAGAAAGAGAGAGATTAATCGATAAACATATCAATTCGTTAATAAATGATGGGTTAATAAATGGCTACATACATGAAAATTAAAACAAAGAGAGATATAAGTGAAAAAGCCAAAGAAAAAGATAATGAGGCAGGTAGGTAGATAAATGTGGGAATGGATGAATGACTTGAATGAATCTATCTCATCTCTCATTATACACACATATGCTCACTCATCACTCTCTCTATCTCTCTATCCTTTCTTGGCCAGAGAGAGAGAGAGAGAGAGAGAGAGAGAGAGAGAGAGAGAGAGAGAGAGAGGGGAGAAAATTAAAAGTTGGCTGGAATATTTAAAATGTCACATAATCACTATGAAGGGATACTTAATAAATGAATAACTATCATTTTTCTCTCTCTTTCTCTTGCTCTCTGTCTGTCTCTCTCTCTGAGATTTTTGGTCTGACCAAGAAGAGGATAGAACTGATATATATATATATATATATATATATATATATATATATATATATATATATATATATATATATATGGCCAGGTGCTGAAAAATTCTTGTCCAAAAATATTTACAAAAATATGACCAAATGACCAAAAGTAGAATTTCCTTTTAAAGATATGCTTGACTGCAAATCTTTCAGTACATGTATGTGTGTATGCGTGTGCGCGTGTGGTTGTGTGTATATGTGTGCACATGAGTTAAGAATAAGAACTTTAAATGGCATGCTAGATTTGTTTAACGGACAAGAATGTTGAGTGGCTTTGATAAGATTCCTATATTTGTTCCAATCAGAACGATATTGAAATAATTTTCTCAACCAAAAATCAAAACCGCCGAATTTTAATTATATACAAACGTGTTATACGATGTTACCTTCACTTTTACTTTTTGTATATCAAAAGAGGCAAAGACAGAACGAGTGATAGGGCGAGAAAGCGATTTTGATTACCATGTAAGACATTTTTTAGGTATCTATGGATATATTTTATATGAACTACGTATCAAAGAATTGATAAAGGATAGAATATATATTGTGAAACTGACAGATATACAAAAGAAAGAATGTGGAAAGGTTTTCGATATAACCAAGAAACTCTTCAAAAGTAAATAGACAAAATAAATTTAAAAATAAATCTGACCGTTGGTCAGATTTTGGGAAATGTGTCAAGCCGCAAACTTTCGGCACTGCTTATAGATATATGTATGTATATATATGATATGCAGACAGAAATATGCAGATTTATGCGTATTTACATCAATAAGTACGTAGTGTAATGAAGAAAATATTTTACACAACAAATATTTTTCAACATAATCTCTTTCTTTTTCAAAGCGATTAAACTTTGTACATTATTCATATAGATTCAACATTATAGAGTGAATATTTATTTTATTTAGATAACTGTTAAGTTACCAATTTGTTGATTCACCCTCGTATGCATGTCCACATTTTTGTGTATGTGTGTATAAATGGAATTATTATATCTATTATATACAGTTTAAGTGCAGTTTTGTACATTCGTGTGTATCTTTTTCAGATTTTTCTATTTAAGTGACTAATATAAGGAAATGAATGAAGACGACATAAAAGAGAGAAAGAGAGACAGAAAGACAGGGATCGAGAGAAAGCAAGAAAGCAAGAAAGATAGAGAGAAAGCAAGAAAGCAAGAGAGAGAGGTAGAGAAACTGTTCAAGAAGGAAAATGAGAATACTTTTACAAAAAAAATTTAGCAAATAAAAATAAGAAAAACGATTAGATAAAATGGGAAGAATGATGGAACGATCAATAATAGTAAACGGTATTGGTCGTTGACGTGTAGAAAGTCGACAGGGAAACAAGACAGAAATAGAAGAAAAGACATGGAGAGTGGGAAATGCATTGTGAATACAGGTAAGCAACTAGGAGTTCTAGTTGACTGATGCATGTACAATTATCATCAGCATTATGCTGGTCATGATGACGGTGGTGGCGATGCTGTTGTTTCTATTACTGCTGCTACTGATTTTTAAATGATAATCTAAATTTTAAGCTGGATATTAAATGTTGCTACGAAGTGAAGATATTGGGGACAGTCTGTTATATACATATATGAGCAAATTGGTATCTATCTATCTATCTATCTATCTATCTTCGTACTTAGAGTATATAATGTTGATTATGTCGTTGATACTAATGATGTTGTGTGCATATCCGCCTGAAAATTTTTTAGAAAATAGTTATTCATAATATGTCATTAGAAAGGTAGATAAATAGGAACACTCGTTAAATATAGACTGCTATTGATAGACACATTATATATATATTGATATATATATGTGTGTGTGTGTGTGTGTGTGTGTGTGTGTGTGTGTGCGTGTGCGTTATATTATAATATATATTGAATACTGCACATATATAGCCCAGCTAAGAAAACGCTGGTAGATAAGAACAGACCCTTGTAAGTAAATATGAAAAGATTTGTATTGATAGATGAAGATAAGTGCGAGTATGATATGATCTCAAGACGTTTGACTACAGATATCTTGAAGAATTCATATACAGTGATATAGGCACGGAGCTCACATAAACGATGTGTGTGTGTTTGTGTGTGTGTGTGTGTGTGTGTGTGTGTGAGACGTCAAATATACTAGGAATGTTTAATACAGCTTGTAAGTACACAAATAGTCAGATTAGGTATCCAATAAGAATAATAGCTAGTTTGGTTGGTACATAGTCACATTGGTTAACAGGTAGTCAGTAAATTCGATAAATCGGTTTGTAGGTAGTTAATACATACTTAAATATGAGAAGACCTAGAATGATCGATCAGTTGATAGATTAAAAGGTTTATCGATATTCTAGTGCTACAACAGAAAGATTCATGGATTGATTGGAGAAGAAAGGAGTCATCGAAGTAACTCGTTGAAATGGATGAATTCACTAAACCAAACACACACACACACACACACACACACACACACGCACACACACACACACACACACACACACACACACACACAGAGGCGTATAGCAAAGAATTAGAAAGAGAAGAGAATGAAGTAGTTGATATGTGATGTAAGAGATTAAACGAAGTTAAAAATCTGATAGATATTGTTTGTTAATTCGATCGATGTTTAAAACGACAGGAAGATTGATCTGATAACTGAAACGTTGGAAACAATTTATAAGGTTACTGAAAAAGAAACGTAAAAAAATATCGTGATATGAGTTTGAGTAGTTATATAAGTTTTAATAGAACAGTGCGGAAGCACTAAAAACACCAGATGAATACAAGGTTCTGAAAAGTGCACACCCCGATTCAATACACAAAATCTGATTAAATCACTAAATACAGATTTTTGGGAAAAAGGCGTCTTGATCAGACTATGAACTTTTCAGCACTTATCGTATATGTATATGTATATGTGTAGTGAGAAGTTGAGTAATGATAACAGGTGATATCTGTTTGTCAGTCATTTTAGTGTGTATGTGTGGGAGGTTAGAACCAAGGATAATAGCATGGTAAATAGATAATAAACACAGACAGATCGATTGATTGATAGACTAAGCAAGAAGATTGATACTGATAGATTGATGAACAGATAGATATTGTTATCTCGACATGTAGTCTGATAGAAAGATATACGCATTGTATAAATAACCTTTCCAGAAAGTTGCATTTTATGGAAATAAAGGGCGAACATAAAAACTGAAACGCATCTTTCGAAGTTCCATTTGTTAAGATTTTTCTTACGTTTCTCATAAAGTTTTTTTGAGTAATGATCGTGTTCAAGTTAGAAAGTCAATTAAGCACTGAGTCATTTATTTTATTATCTTTCAAGGTATCTCTCATTAAGGAAGTAACGGTAATTCATGCAAATGCAGTCCTAGTTTATCTCAGTCAAATAACCGTGGTTACGAAGCACAACACGTACACACATGTTGCTCAATAGAGGAAATAACAAAGGCTTACTGAAAAGGTAGGTTAGACGCACAGTATGAGGAAGAAGCGGACCTCAAACGAACAAACAAAGACGAGAAAAAGAGAAATAGATGAGGGAATAATGTGAATTTTTTTTTATTTACCTAAAGGTATTATTGGCATTAGAGAATAAACATAAAAAGTCGATTGGAGCTGTGTCCTCAATTTAGGCTTTTGTTTTCTTATTTTAAGCGCAGAGTACTTTTTTGTTTCCGAAGTGAAAGAATTAACGAAAATTTGCTCGTCGTAAAAAACTAAAAGTAAACAAGTTTAGTTGTTGAAGCAATTTTCTTCTTCGTCTTTATTATTATTATTATTATTATTATTATTATTATTATTATTATTATTATTCGTAAGTTTATTTTAGAAAAAAGAATGCTCATTTCGATTATTCTGCATGTGTTTGTGCGTGCCTGAGGTTCCAGACAAAAACTCAAGAATAGTTTTACAAACCTACATCTCGCAAGAATCACATTCATTAGAATAAACTGCAGCTGATGCTAGATTATAGTATTTGTCGCTCGATTTTTATTTATTTATTTGTTATATTTTATTGTTTTGGCAGGAGCATGGTTTAAATCTGATTCGTAAATTTGGGGTTTGATATTTACGAAAATGTACAACTGTGAGAGTGACATACAAATTCTACAATCCTTCTTAATTTACGTTTCATCCTTCTCGCCATTATTATTATTATTATTGAAACGTCCCCGCCGTGGTTGTGAACATTTTAGTAAAAATAAAAAAGCATATTTATATAAACCCACAGTGAAGAAAATAACTTTCAGAGTGAAAGAGAGAATTTAAAATAGAAAAGGTGAAAAAGCAACAGGAAAGGAAAAGAAAAATATGTAAAAAGAACCTGGTGACGAAATATTTTTTGAAGCCGAATATAAATGGAAGAAAGATCAAATAGATAGAATTTTGCATAGAATATAAGCAACATTCTCTCCCCTATATTTTTTACCTCTCTGAATTCACAAAGAAAAGACAGAAAGAATTGGAAGACAAGCCGGTAATATAAACGAAAAATGTAATCAGATAAATATATGTATTGATTGTCAGAGAGAAAGTGAACATCGGTATGGGCAAAAATGTGTGTATGTGTTTGTGTGTTCGTTTATTTACTAGGGTTATTGAAAAAGAAACAAAAAAAGCAGGAAGGAAACTTGTAGTAAAATTTAAAATGAGATAAAAAAACTCAAACTTAGGTGACTAAAAACATACATTAACCAACAGATAGAATCGGTTTGAAAAGTGTATTTTTTCCATCTAAGAAAGGTAGAGAGTTCCAAGTGTTATTGTTTGATTGCGTGTGTGTAAATATGTTCGCATACATTGAAGAGGGAAAACTGTTTCAAGGCAGACAGGTAATACCAGTCACAGGTATGAAGTATTATTTTGATGTGAACATATTCAGACATACTGACGTGAACACAACGGACAGGTTGATAGATCGATAGAAAACAGAAAGATCGATGGAAAAAATAATGAGGAGAATTATTGACACGTATAGAGGGAAAATGGATAAGCAGATAGGTATTTGGCGACAGAGAGAAAAGAATTGCTGATAGAAAGAAGAATTGAGAGAATAATGGAAAAAGAAATGGAGATGATTTCGTTTATGAAGACAGGTTTGAAAAGAGTTTAAATGATAGATTTGATAGGTTAGTTATTAGTTGGATATGATTGATATTAATTTGGAAGAAGAGACTGATAGGTAATCAAAAGAATTGGTTGACAAACAGAACATTGGTAAGTAAATAGAATAAATATTAAAATACTATAGCGACAGGATTTTATATACTGATAAAAAGAATGTATGAACGCACTAAGATATAAATATAAAATGTCAATAGGTTAGATGCGAAAGTACTGAGATAGATAGATAGATAGATAGATAGATAGATAGATAGATAGATAGATAGATAGGAATAGACTTAGTTATGTATAGACATAGGTAAAGAATAAGCATTAAGTAGATATGAATAGATTGAAGTAGATATGAACATAGACTATATAAAGATATGAGTTGAAAATGATATAGAGAAATAAATGAAAAATAAAAGAGGAGAATATTGAGAGGCCAAGATGGACTGACACAGATCGATGGATTAAGCGATGGACAGCTGAAATCGATGATCTGATTAATAGATGAATCGGGTTTAGGGGTGTTTGCTTTGCTGTTTAAAACAGACATTTCATTAAAACAAAATAAACGTAGAAATGTATAAAAATCGTGAGTTATATGGAAGTTGTTAGACAAATAATACCTTTATTTGCTGTTGCTGCAACTAATGTTGCTATTGTCCCCATAAACACGCAATTGACAAGTTATTACAGACTACAACCTATACAAATTCACAAACATACATATATAGTACATATATATGTGTGCGTGTGTGTGTGTAATAGCCCAAATATATATATATATATATATATATATATATATATATATATATATATATATATATATATATATATATATGTATATATATATATGATATGATAGTCCTAATATATCAGTAAGTTTGTCATTAATTCATGACTACTGAAAATCCTTTTCTTCCTGATTTTCCATGCACAACTTAGAGATTGAATGCTAAGACTTGCCCTAAAATATTTTCGAACCACAATTGTAAAATTTAATGATTAATCATCAAATTCTATGATCAGAAATATTTCATTTATTTCATATATTTATTTCTGCATAAGATGATTAAATTTAAACGAAAGGTATAGTGGAGTAGCAATTAACTAACACAAGTGGCCAGCAATAAGAGAAAGCCAAACTTTCTTATATCAGGTTCAAATTCAATTGCTGCTAAAATATTAATTTTCCTACTATCAGAATTTACAATATCAGTATGCAAGTAAATTAAATTTATAAATCCTAAGACAACAGTAATATCAAGAGTTACATAAACAGCTAATATACGTCTCTCTTACTCTTTGTGTGCGTGCGTGCGTGAGTGTGTGTCTGTACACAATGTTCTGTGTGTGGGGGTTGAAATAGATAGATAGATAGATAGATAGATAGATAGATAGATAGATAGATAAAAATGAAGAGTTACGAGACGTCGTTGAGTTTGAGAAAGCGAAAAAATCACCAAGCGACAAAGTGTGAACAATTTCACTTCCATCATTTACCATTCATAATTCATTCATCTTCTCAGCTTCAGTCTTCGCATTTTCTTCAAACATGTCAAATTCGCAACAGTATTTAATTTTAAAATTTCAACGATATCTCATTCTCTTTATTTTTCTTTTCTTTCATTTTCTTCATTTGTTTTTCTCGTTTTAATTCACTTTGGTCACAAATTAGTTAATTTAATGTCGTTTCAATTATTATTGAAAACACACACAAACACACGCACATAACAAGAAACAGAAAAAAGATATAAAGAAAGATAAACACGCTTAGGTATGAATATAGATAAATAAACTGAACATCTCTCATTCAGAACTTGACGTCTAGATTTATTTATTTTTTTTTTTTTTTTAGAAAAAAGAAAATTGTTGACATCAAACGATGTGATGAAAATTAATAACCAATACCCATAAACACGCAGTTGTTTGCTAATACTCTGCACTGCATGCATGTTGCTATATGTGTGTGCGCTTTCAGCTATAAGTATATAAATGTACGTGTGTGTGCGTAAACAACTTGTATGCATTCACATGGTGGACACTGTAGACAGGGTATGTATGAATGTTTGAATGTTTATTAGCTGGTATAGACTAGAGATGTATGTGTGCCATTGCTTTATTGATATTTTTGTGCTATATGCGATCGAAAGCAAGCAACTGTTGGGTGTGTTCAATAAGGAATTGGAGTATGTTCGTGCAAATACACAGATGTGTTAACGTTTGTGTACGTGCGTGTGTGTTGCTATTTCTTAAGCTTAGATTATTGCAGCACCAGGCGATATTATGGAAAATAATGAAACACGAAAATTGCGTTACTCTGATCTTCGGAGTAGGGGGGGCTTTTCAGCATTCGGAAATCTGGATTTTACAAGGTTTTGAAAGCAAAACATTATGATTTACTGGCTATTTTAGCCATAAGACCCAGTGTGTGTATGAACTTGTGTCTACATGCGAACATGTAGTTTGGATTTAAAATTAAAAAAACTAAAAGAGAAATATTGGCATGTTGTAAAAAATATCGTTATGGAGAAAATGAAAAGGAGAAAATCTAAACAAATGGATACAAAGTAGGGGAAGATTAATAATATCTATCTATCTGTTTGTCTGTAAAGTAAAGTGGATGACGGATAGTACCTTATGTACTCTCCTTTGAAGCAGCAAAGTTGAAGAGTGAAAAATGAAAAGACACATGGTTGATAATGTTGACAATTCAATGTGTCAAGCTAACATTTCCTTCCATTGTACTTTCACTTAAAAAAACCCTCGAATGTTGGCTTCTACTTTAAATGAAAAACAAATTCTGTGATTATAGCTCTACATATGCATTTCAATGTGGTTTGTGTATGTATATACGGCAAAATTTGCTTTGTTATTAATTGAAATATAAGTAAAACGTCTTCTGAGTGAAATATACCAATAAAGTAAATAAAACCTACAAACACCAATATTTGCACACCCGCATACAGAAATTAAATGCTCGCTCATTGCTTCTTGATTGAGTTAACCAAGTAAAGTAGAGGTGTCATTGCTTTGTTGGACAAAGCCTTGTCTCTCTTCGTCTTGGACTAAATGACACCTATAAAATCTAACAGATTACTGGTCTCCGGTATTATTGTTTTTCTTAAAAGACTTTTTTTTCAGGGGATTTCTCTTATGCTTTTCAATGCACTCTGGAAAGCCATCACAAGGGCCTGGTCGTGTGGAGAGTTCGTTCACTATGAATATTTTATGCAATTCTTTCGAATATGATAGATATATATACACTTACAGAAAGATAGGGAATATAAACACAAATTAGTTTAGTTATCATATGTGCACACACACACACATACACACACATACACTCATGCATGCAAAACACACACACACACACACAGAAGGAAGGTTCTTAGACAAAGAGAGGGACATTTTTACACATACACTGATATATGCATAATTATTTACATGCGCTGAAATATTTAAACACAGATACACACACACACAGACATATATACACACAGAGAGAAAGAGAGAGGGAGAGAGGGAAGGAGAAAAAATAGATAAATGCGTAATAATGAGAGTGTATGTTGGTACCTGTTATAGTTCGCCGAAGATTATGTGCGAAGTTTATGTGTGAGCGAAAATAAAAACAAAGAAAAGGGAAGTGTGAATAAAGAAAGTGAAAATATGTGTTATTAGTTATCCTGCTTTGAAGCGGATGTAAGTCTGTGTGAGTATATGTACTATACTATTTGTGTGTGTGTGTGCGTGTGAAGGCAAATGCATAAGAAGATAGCTCTCTTTCTTTCTCTCTCTCTCTCTCTCTCTCTATATATATATATATATATATACAATTAATTACATACACATGAGTGATGTGTGTATGTGTGTGTGTGTATGCGTGTGTGAAAGAGAGAGATAAAGAAGGAAGACTTGAGCTTGTAAATGTAGACTTGTATGAAACGATAGCTCGGTGTGAAGAGGTTTAATCGGACATGGGCCAAATGTTGTGTGACAGGTACGCTGAGCTAAAGCGGCTTGCTATCCCACAATAATATCGAGTCAGAGCGGGAGAGAGGGGGGAGCTTTAGGTGAGTAGCAACGTTTGTCAAGAACAATAAGAGAAACTGACAAATGATTTTTAATACAAAGCAATCAGACGAACGAATTATCATAGCAATCACGAAGAAAATGTGGATGATGACTCGCTTTTAGTACATGTACACCTATGTAGAATTCTAGTTTGATTTTATTTCTCAAAAGCAACACTTTTCTTTTGGTGCAAGACTATATATTGCATGTAGCATTGAAACTGAAAAAAAAGATCAAGAGGGATTCGTCACTAATCCGTTTAACGCGTTTGATGAGACACGCAACACATAGGGAGGAAAAACAGAAGTAAAGACAGAGAAGAGAAAAACCGATTTTGAGGTAAATAAAGATAGATAGATAGATAGATAGAGAGAGAGAGAGAGAGAGAGAGAGAGAGAGAGAGAGAGAGAGAGAGAGAGAGAGAGACTGGGATAAGCAGAAAGAGAGAGATTGATAGGTAAATAAATAGAAAACGAAAGAAATAGACAAGAAATGTACATACTGAGATAGATCAGGATAAGAGACAAAAATAAAACGAAGACAGAACAAAAATTCTAGTTTCACCATTAAGGTGCAGTATTTTGAGTCCCACGATTTATAGAGAAAGAAAAAACTAGTGAATCAGCTAGTAAAAGTAAGCTCCTTAAAGATAGACAAATACTTGATGAGTGTGTGTGTGTGTGTGTGCACGCGTGTGAATGCGAGCGCACACACATACGCACAGATATATATATATATATATATATATATATATATATATATATATATTATTATTATTATTTATTATTATTATTATAAACACTTATAGACACCCATTGACAAAACTTAACATAACTGATCAGGCTAGCTAAAATCGACTGAACAACTCTCCTCAGCTCCTGATATATTCGTAAAAAGAAAAGTAGCGACCTTGGTTCATTGAGAGCTTCGTGTCCCTTACACTTACAGTAATCTCGTTGACTCTGAATGCGTATGTATGTAAAAATGATTTTAAAAGATAAAGGTGTATAAGCTAACTTACCTCCTCTTCTGGCGTGGTATTCACCGAATCCATACTTTGACTTAAGGATATAGTAGTTTCCGTATTCAGCGAAGGGCTGGTATGGGTAGCCATCTCGTTCGATCTCATACTGTTTTGGCTAGAGAAATACCACTACTTGTCGCAGCGTTGCTAGTAATAATAATACTACCACTACTACTAATAATAATAAAGATAGTAGTAATAATCGAAGCAAACGATAATGATTACAAAAAGCAAGGGACCCGAGATATACGTTATCAGCACTTAGTAGTACTAGTAGTTATGTTGTTGTTGTAGTTGTAGTAGTGGTGGTGGAGGTGACGGTGGTGCTGGTGCTGGTAGTAGTAGCAGTAGTAGTGGTGTTTAAGAACTTGTGGTTTCAACAACACAGTATGGTCTGCCCTGATGTATATTCCTGGCTTTAGTATCTCCTCCTTATGTGAGTGAGAGAGTCAGTGAGTGAACGGCCGTTTTGTGAGAGAGGAGCCACTGACTGCTTTTAGATGCGTGAGTACGTATGAGTCCTCCCTGACTGACTGGTTGCCTTGCGTGTAATTCTGTCCGTTCGTCTGTCTGCCTGTATATCTGTCTGTCTCAGCAGATGCGTGTGTGTGTTCGTGTGTGCGTTATTCTCTCTCTATGTATGTATGTATGTATGTATGTATGTATGTATGTGTGTATGTGTGTATGTGTGTGTGTGTGTTTGTGAGTGTATGTGTGTGTATGTGTGTGTGTGTGCGACTATTGATAAATTGGGGAATTTCTAGATAAAAGCAACTGCTTTTACGCGTTATTTAAATACATATAAAAAATAGAATGTCAATTCATATCTATCTATCTATCTATCTATCTATCTATCTATCTATCTATCTATCTATCTATCTATCTATCTATCTATCTATGTCTGTCGTAAAATATTCTGATTCGTGAGTGAAAAAAGTAATTCTTTATTTATCAGTTCGTTACGCAGTTCATATTCCAGCCTTTAATTTATGTCTGTAGAAAAGTCTATCTATCTATCTATCTATCTATCTATCTATCTATCTATCTATCTATCTATCTATCTATCTATCTATCTATCTATCTATAATATATATATATATATTTATCTCTTTAAATATGGGCGGCTGTGGATAGATGTGATATTACTTTTTTTATCCGTGTATTAACAAAGTAACTTGTATATCACTAAAATATTTGTCCGGTGCTGATTTTTTATTTTAATTTTTTTTTTTATTTGTAAAATGTCCTGTGTAAGTTTGTCGAACAGGACTCATGTCTTATTGTCTCTAGCTCGATACATTTGTTTGTGTTTACGTGATCGTTCGTTTTTTATCTAGTATGTATAATAATTATATATAAATGAAAATGAAAATAAAATAAATAAATAAACTCTTCTTGTCTTCTTCGTCTTTCAAAGCAGCGTGTTTGCGATTTCTTGAGAATACGTCGCAAAGAAAGATATTTTTCCTTTATGATGTCGAAGTCAATTGGATAAACATATACTGTGATGAGTAATAATGCTAATAAAAGCTTGCTTTTTTTGCGAATGTATATGTTTTAGGTGTTAGTATGTGTAAGTGACCATGTAAGTCTGATGTATCATTTCATGAGATGAGATGAGTGCTATATGCGTGGTGTGCGTATAAAAGGTAGAAGCGACGAACAGTCCCGATGCGACAGAATACGCAAGCGTGAATAAGCAGATTTTTCTCTCTTATTCTTCCTTTCAATTCTCTTGTTCTCTCTTCACTTTCTCTTTCTCTTCTACCTTATTTCATTTTTTCTCTCTCCACTATTTTCTCCTACCAACTGTTTTCCTCTCTATTTCTATATATTTTTTTTTCCACCAATGGTCGTAGTAGCTGTGATAAGTAATTGTACTTCACGTAAAAAGCATAGCAAATAGAAGCGGTCGTCGTCGTCATCACGACCGTGTACGGTGTGTAGTAATAATAATAGTAGTCATAATAGTTGTTGTAGTAAGTAGTAAGTAACGTTAACTAGTGCTGCTGCTTCTGAAACGAAATTATTACTATAGCCACCATCAGTACACGATGAGACCGGAGTAAGAATACAAAGGATTATCCTTGTGACTACACTAGTATTCTTCTTGAACAGTAAGAATAATATTTGGAACTAATTATAATCTTGACTTTACTTCAACATAACTTACTGTTGTGTACTATCAGTCATAAAGAGTCATTAAACAGTAGTTGTAAAACGTGGTAGTTTTTATTGTGTATTTAAGTAGTAGTAGTTGTCTTTTATTGTAAGTATTTGGTAGTAATCACTGTTATAGTAGTAGAAATACATTTGAATATCATATTCTCTTTGATATTTCTTTTATAAAAATTCCACAATCCATCAATAAACAGCATCACCACCACCACCACCATCACCACCAACAACATTATTTGCTTTAGTGATAGTCGAAGAAACAAGTTTTGATTAAAAAAAACACCCCACCGAAGTGAGGTTTGTAATGTACACGAGGGAGGAAAATGGAATGAAGGAAAAAGAAAAAAATGATAATGATGATGAATAAGTGCAAAAAACAAAACAAAACAAACCAAAAAAACAAAGAAGATATTTTCTTTCTTCTCTCCCTTCCCCCTCTAACTCAGGTATACAAAAACACGTTTCTCACTCCTAAACTGGTTGTAACAGTTAAGGTGAGAAAGTCTCTTCTTTCTAAAATTCATGTAAGAGACTCTGGAAAAAAAGAAGAAAGGAAGGAAAGAATCAATGAATGAATGAAAGTAAAGTTGAAAAGAATAAATGAAGAAAATACGCACGTTTTTCTTTCTCTATTTTCACAAATATTAAGAACACGCGCTACACATTAAATAAAAGAAAGCTTTATTTTTTTGTACGTAGGCCGCAGACACGATCTGTATTTTTCTTAATTAATACTTTTTCGGCGTTTCAAGACATACAGGACTAAGCATGATACATTGCGGCAAATATTTACCTCATTTGCTTCCATTTCATTACGATGTAAGTTCGATCTTCGCTGAAGTAACCTTTATGCGAAATCTGATAATTTCGACAAGAAATAATCATATTCATTTTTAAACACCTCTATTTTAATTATTATTATTATTGTTGTTATTATTATTATTTGTATGCGCATATACTTTCATTCATTTATTTTACTAAATTTAACCGAGTATGGTAGAAGACCACAATATTGCGTTAGGATCAAACTCACTACACTGGCAAAGAAACGGGTTTCCGTTTGCGAGACGAGTTTGCTGACCATTATGCCATGGAAGCAACTAAAAAGAGCGGGTAGAAGAGAAGATTGTGTTGTGGTAATATCCCAGAAGAAAAATCCTTGAAAATCAGAATTTAAAATACTGGTTTTTAGGCTTGAACACTTCAAGGAAATAACTATTTCACCCACAAAACATGCCATTTTTGCATAACTGGTTTAATAAGCCCGTTATTCATTACACAAAAGTAAAACACACCTTGTATTAGTATAATAATAATAATAATAATAATAGTTATTATTATTATTATTATTATTGTTATTATTATTATATTTTTTGCGTTGGGGTTTGAGCTAGTTTGTTATCAGTGTTATGTGGTCAATGTCAAATCACAACAAAAATGCTCACAAAAACATATACACTCAGATACAGGTTTGATGTTATTATTAAGATTCATGTAATCATATTGTAATCCCTTTAATTTGCAAACACATTAAAAAAATCCTAAACGTAAAACTTAAACGAATATTTCTATTTTTATCTATCTATCTATCTATCTATCTATCTATCTATCTATCTATCTATCTATCTATCTATCCTCTGTTGATATATATATACTTCAGTACTGTATACTACACCAATGGACGTGTGAGTACAAATATAGTCATTATTATCATCGTCGTCTTTGTTCTGTTGCCTCTTCTTTTATGAATATTTTTGATAGGATAGAAGATCAAACTAAAGACTAATTTTTAAAAATCCCTTTTCTACCTATTATTATTTATCACCGCTGCTGCTTTGTGTCTATAGTTCAAAGTAAAAGGAAATGATTTTGGATTTGGTTGTAATAGCAACAGCATCAACAAAAATAATATTGATATCATAGCCGAGGGTGCCCAACTAACTGTTATCAAAATATCATTCTTCGCGCGCAAGGCTAATGCTTTAAAAAGGAAACATGAAGGCTCAGCTTGGAAATATTTTTCTTCCCAAAAATGTCTTTGAGAGAGAGAGAGAGAGAGAGAGAGAGAGAGAGAGAGAGAGAGAGAGAGAGAGAGAGAGAGAGAGAGTTATTATTTTTTATTTGCATTTTCACACCAGCAGAGGCAGCTAGTTGTTATCACCGGGGATGGTAAGTTTTCTAAAATGACCAGCACTCTCCTCAGTATTATAGTTATGCTTTCGCCTGCATTTTTTCAATTCTTTCACAGATCTCAACAAAGTCCTCTAAACTCTTTGTAAGGGTTTTTGCGACCGTTTCAAGCGAGTCAGTTGTAGCTATAGAAGAAGAAAAAGATGATGAGAATGGTAAAATCTGTGGGGAGATTTTACCATTCTCTTCATCTTCTTCTTTTTAGCTTCACGCATCTTCTTTATTGTTAACGGAAGGTATCTACTTGTTATCGCTATTGTAAGTTTCCTTAACTTAATAATAATAATAATAATACTATCAAAGATGTTGATACAGATAATAAAAATTAACAAAAATATCATCATCACTATCATCACCTTTCACTTTGTTAGTCAGAAAGTCGGTACGTTCTCGGATACGTGCTTGGTTTTAGTGGGCGGTATATCACTTTTATTACTGAAAACTGAAAAGGCCACCCACCCATCTACACACACACACACACGCACGTTCGTTTGCGCGTTGACACACACACACACACACACACACACACACACACACACACACAGAGACACACACACACACACACACACACACACACACACACTCTCTCTCTCTCTCTCTCAATACACACACAAATAAATCACGCAATCATGATGTCAAACCTTTCTACAAAGGAGAAACAAGTATTTAAAATATCTACTTGGATGGTAATGGGACCTAAAAGTCGTAGCAATAATGATTCTATGATGCAAAAACTAAAACACGGTGTAAAACGGTTGTTATATGCCATCATCGGAACCATCTGATGTGGGGCATTACAGATTTCATTTTATTCAATCAATCTTTCTCTCCCTCTCATTCCATTACAAGCTAACACATATATCCGTTTGTTCATTCAACTATTTCCTTCCTCTCTTCCTTCCTTCCTTCGACATTGTTTAGCGACTTTTAGTACTTATTTTTTAAATTTTAAACAGCATATTTTCAAAGTACTTAATTCAGTATTTCCGATTTTCTTTAATATTTAATAACAACAACGGAAAAATTGGAACTCCGAAGGAGAACTAGATCATTCAGACAACATGTCAGTCTTAATACCGTGGAGAGTGCTGCTGTAAGGTACTTGTTGTCACGTGGCCTCCAGTGAAAGCCACCAGTTACTACTGGTGTGAAAACGCAGTGAGTATTTCACAGCAAAGAGATCTATGCCCCCATAAAATCAAATGTCTTCAAGAAATTTAATAATCGAAAATTCGGGCAAAATATATGAGGAAGAAACGAAAAAAAAAGCATAAAAAAAAGAATACTCGATGTAGCCGTTAGTGCCATCCCTGTGTTTCGTAAGAGAAAAGTCGTAGTAGCAACACTACTGTTGAAAAAGAGTACGACTGTCTGAAAGAAGTAGCTGTAATAGTAGAAAGAGAGAGAGAGAGAGAGAGAGAGAGAGAGAAGAAGAAGAAGAAATAAGTATAAAACAGTGTCCACTACTGTTGTAATAGTTTAATAATGACAGTACAAATAATAATTACTGTATCACCTCGGAAATGGTCAGCACAAGCTGAAGGAAAAAACGAACAGGAAAGAAAAAAGGACTAATGTCCAAATAGTTTGCTGCCAACAAAATATACGCAGTAGTAAAATATATATCCGTTTTTTTAATAACACTTATACTAATTAGGTGAACATGTCAACAATGAAAAATAAATACGAATAAAATTTAAAAAAAAAATAATGAAAAGATAAATGTACTTGCTGCTTGTTATTATGTTTTTATTAAAATTCATCATTTATTTTTTTATTCTTGGTGTTGTTTTCTTTCTTTTTTACCTATGTTTTTTACTTTAGTTTCGAATTTGATTCTGTCCTCAGGTAACTTGGATATTCAGTTTTTGTCTGGCCAAGGTTTTTTTTCTTTTCTTCTTTTTTCTTTTCTTATTCTTTTTTGTAGTGGAGGGTGGTGGCTCTCTAAGTAGGTAAAATGCATTTAGTGAGTCTGTTACTCGTCAGATCTCGGTCACCGTCAATCCTTCGGGTTGAGGAGAGGAATTAAAAACGATGTTAGTTGCCTGCCTCGTGACTGAGATAGTTGCATATTTCCCACTGGTGCTAGATTTCGACGTTCAAGCTTAGAGTAAAAAGCCAGAATTTCGAATGTTGATCAAGGCGGGCAGGCAGTCCCTGTTGGAAGAGTGTGTAACATAATTTTTCTATTCCTTTCTCCAACCTGACATTGTGCTGTACTATATCAATCTAAATTTAGTATTATCAATAACGATATATAGTAACATTAAAAGACTTTTTGTCACTATGGCTATTGTTTTTTTTTTTGCTTTTGCTTATCAGGCAAGTCCATCAATCTGTCAATAAGAGACGTGGATTTATTTAGTTGTAGTAAACAAGAAACTTATTCACTGCGGGTGGGCAGGAAAAATCAATATAAACACATAAGAAGATTAATAATCCGAGTCGAAAATTTGGGAATCGTCATAATCGTTGAATAATAAAATCCTCAAAAATGTCGGATTAAAAAAAAAAAATCGCACATAAAAAAAAAAAATTCTGGGTAAAATATCCAAGCTTCCTGCGAGGAAAAAAAGAAAAATAATTTAAATTTCTTTAGTTTGGTGAATACAACGGAAAGGAAAAAATTCACTTGAACAAAAACTTTCTGATTTTTTTCTCGATTTCCGAAACATGTGACGTAAGATCAACATTTTTCATCTTGTTAAGGGCAGTGTGACAGAAACTATTCTATTGGTTGGCTGTTTGACAGAAGCGAGATAATGACCGTGAGGCGGAAGAAATAAAGATAAATAGATAGATAGCTATATATATATATATATATATATATATATATATATATATATATATAGAGAGAGAGAGAGAGAGAGAGAGAGCTTGCAGTGAGGTTGGGTACGTAGCTGTGTTAAATGTTTTACCGTCTGTGATTTGCCTGTTAGTGAAAAAGAAGGAAGCTGGGATTTGCTGACCACGTGCTGGACATATACTGCCTATCTGTTTTCGCTTCAGCCTCTCCACTGCGAGCGATGTACACACACACACACACACACACACACACACACACACACACACACACACACACACACACACACACACACACACACACACAAAGAAAAGGTATAGTCGCTTACAAACATAAACAGTAAAACACAAGACACAAATACTCAGTCACACATGTCCATAAACGCAAAAACACGTTATACACACGTACATTTACTTAATTACAAATACACAAAAGCAAAAGCTGCAAAACCTATACGAAATTCGGCCGTTGATGACAAAGTGACTTCTCTCGAATTTGGAGTTGGAGTTTGCATTCGTTTCACAGCTAAAACTGAAAAATAAGAGAAAAAAAATGAAGAAAACGTAATTTAAATTAAAAAAAATTCCTTCAAGTTTACTAATGGTAGTAGGAGACACCGAAATGTTTTAGCAAAAGAAAGAAAGAGGGCGACAAAATATTTTAAAAGGAAGGAAAGAATGACAACTAAAGATAAAGTCAAAATGAAAGAAAAAAGATAGAGGACAAGAAAGAAGCAACGATAACCAGAGAAATAATGAAGGAACGAAAGAAAAAAAACAGACAGAGGGAACGAAGGAAAGAAAGAAAGAAGGAAGAAAAGTAGCTAAAAAGAAAGAAAGAAAGAAGGGAGAAATGATGATGATAAAAGGAAAATAGAAAGAAAAAAAGAAATAATAAAGAAGTAAAAATAAGTAAAAACGGTATGACATGGTACGAATTTTAAGAGATTCCCTTGTCAGTATCCAACATAACGTTTGACTTGAGAAATACACACTTATTCCATTCTAGACCGACTTACAATACTGTACGTGGGCAGGCAGACAGCTGATTACTCACGCAAGTCAGAGGAAACTGTTACACAGTGCAGATATACACACGTTTTCTCTCGCAACAACTGCAACGCAACTTTTGCTGGAATGAAAAAGAAGAGATATTTGCTATTCTTTTTTCATTTATTTCTGCTCTGATCAATTCTTCGTAAAGTCACGCACCTCTACTTTATAATTACCCAGCATATCTTAGTACGACACAAGGTTAAATTAGGAGGGAGAGCGAAGAATGAAGTAGGGTGACTATATTGCGTCAGTCTTCTAACAGTGTAAAGCCTGTTTTGAAAACTGGCATTCGAAATCCTGGCTTTTTACCTCAGCTCGAACATCGATCACTGGTTCCAGTGGGAAATATTTCAGCAATCACGAAGTAGGTCTAAGAATAAACTTTTGATATTTACTAAACTAAGTGCGACACAAGGCGTTCTGAAGGGGAAGGGGATAAAGTTCTTGGAATACTGTGTCGTACAAATTTTTAAAAAAAATACAGCATAGGAAATCCTTGCTCTTAGCTGGACTCAAACACTGACATCGACTTCTGGAACCGGGAAAATACACAACTATTTAATCCATGAAGCCGGTTCACGCCTTACTTTGGTGTCGATTTGCTGCGTTTATTACTTCTAAATGATAAGCTAAATATATTTAACCCTTTTAAAAGATATTATTTGTTGCTAAATAAATAAATATATATGCAATATTTTCAATGTCGAAAGTATGTATGTATGTATGTATGTATGTATGTATGTATGTGTGTGTGTGTGTGTGTGTGTGTGTGTGTGTGTGTGTGTAATTAAAATAAATTAAAGAACAGATGGTTTTTAAAAATAAAGTTGGACAAGTATGTTTTATCAGTTTTCCAGTGAGAAGAGTCTGACCGCTTTGAAAATGAACATTTGAAGTTGTAGCTTTTATCTAGGCTGGAACACCTAGCTCTACTGCGGGTGGCCGATCCGTAAAAACCTTAACCATTAACTAAATCCGTAAGACGTATATTAGTTTGGCATAATAAATGGTAAAATATTAGTAGGGAAACTTTGTGACACGACTGTTTCGTATGTGTGGATGATTTCTTACCTATCTGTTTTAAAAAAATCTATACGAAATTCATATCTCCTGGTTTCGAACAATTCAATCAAGCTATATTTTCTATAGAAAATATAGCTTGATTATAAGCTTTCGATTACTTTTCTCACATGCATTCAGAAATCGTTCCAGCATGCTTACATTTTCACTACATGTAAAACCTCCACGACCTCAAAGTAGTAAGGTGATTTCGTCGACCATTATTACTGTAGTGAGTTTCATCTTTACATGCAGCTTGCACTTATGGTCTTCTTGTACCAAACAAGGGTAAATTTAGTAAATATTCCTATAAACATTCTGCATGTTCGGTTATGACTCAATGGTAGTGTTTGGAGTAATTTCTCAATACTCAGTTTATGGTCGGAGAGAATAAAAACTGATCACAAATTACATGCTTTTTACCTTGGCGGTCAGTCTAGCATTCGAAAATTTATTAATATTCTCTTGGTAGAAATAATAAAATGTCGATAAATCGAAGTTCTAATATCATTTACCTGACATATATAAAACTGACTGGTGTAGTAGTTGATATGTGAAAATTATTAATATAGATGTATGGATGTATCAAGATATATAGAAAATATATACAAAACAGGGATTCATTTTTTCTACCTGTTTCATGCGGAGGAAAAGAAAAAGATTATATATATATATATATATATATATATATATATATATATATATATATATATATATATATGAAGGGGAGACTGAAAAGTTCTCTGACCAAACCAAAGGGTTTTGTATGCTGATTTTCAAGGCTACAAACCTATTACCTTACATTACATATTTAGTCTTGTGTCAGGCTAAACTAAACTTGTAAATATCTTGCTATCTGTTGGCAAACAGATATTTATTAATTTAGATAGACGAATAGATATTGATACAGAAGGCTAGTGTTGAGTTTAATCCTTACTGGCAAAAAGGAATTTATCCTAAATAACGAATGGGCTAAGCATCGTCCGTATATTTGGCCGTGTGCCCGACTATGCAAGGGTAGTAAATAGCTATATTCATTTACACACACATACACACACGCGCGCACCTCATCTTTTTTCTCTCTCTTTTGTATTTAGGCAGCAGTTTTTCATTGATACATAAGATGTAATATTTTTTAGTGCAATCCGCTAAGTTCGGAAATGGTTTTTTTAGGAACACGCACTAGTGTATCTGTGTGTCCGTTGCGTGCAAACTTTGCTTGTGTTAACTTAGAAAATTATTTACTTATCTTTTTCTTGTTTCATCATTTTTCTAAGCAAAGACACCGTCATCATCATTATTACTGCAACTACAGTCATGGACAGCACATATTCGTCAATTTCACTTCTCTTTTCATCGTTTGTACGTGTTATTAACCATTTTTTTTTTTTTACATTTATTATCTTTTCTCCCTTTCTTAGGTTGTCTGCCATTTCGCTTTTTTTACCATTTTTGTTTGCTGCTGTTCCTTGGAACGGCGGAGCTAAATTTTCCCGCTTATTTAATACGGCATCGCTACAATTCTCATGATTTTCTTTTTCGTTTTTTGGCTGCCAAATGACTACGGCAGTATTCTTTGAACTTTTACCAGCTTCCGAACCTGTCATGTTTTCCATTTTTGATATGGAATAAAAAAGAAATAAATTTATTTCGCTGTTGCAAAAGCAAAATATTTTTTTGGCATGTGTGTGCGCTTTACGAGCATGTTCTTCATCAACGGAGAATAACTGTAATAATATTGAGGACGGTCTGATACAAATTTTCTCTACGTCAACATGAGAAATTACTGCCTTCCACGGATATTCAAACACATATCAATACACCTCCACACACGTATTTTTGTTCCATTATGTGCATATATATATATATATATATATATATATATATATATATACCTTATATGGATACACAGCTATATATATCCAGAGCCGCATTCATACACTTCTTATTAATACATATAGATATTTGATACATACATAGGTATATATATCAATATCTGTCTATATTTCTGAGATGAGGTATTATGTACACTACTTACATTATTCGGACTATTGTCCTCATCTTTGTCGCCATATTTATTACAACGTTTCGGCCGTTGTACGCTCCGGCCTTCTTCAGGTGGTTGGAATGTTGAACTGAACCCATTATTTCGCTCACTGGGGTAGATTGTTCTAGTACCACGTGCCATGTCTTGAGGACACATGGCACAGTGTATAAAGGCGTTAGTTAGATCCAGTGACAGGGCCCAAAGAGTGTGTGTTCAATACCTGGTTAAGGCGGTGTAAAACTTGGAGAGGGGAATTAACAGGAGATAACTGATAACTGACATCCATTAGACATGGCCCGTGGAACTAGAACAGTCTACCCCAGTGAACGAAATAAAGGGTTCAGTTCGACATTCCAACCACCTGAAGAAGGCCAGAGCGTACAACGGCCTAAACGTTGTAATAAATATGGCGACAAAGATTAGGACAATAGTCCGAATAATGTAACTAGTGTACATAGGTATATCTATCTATCTATCTATCTATCTATCTATCTATCTATCTATCTATCTATCTATCTATCTATCTATCTGTGTTTGTGTGTGTGTGTGTGTGTGTGTGTGTCTTTGCGTGTGTGTGTGTGTGTGTGCGCACGCGTGTGTGTAAGCACATTTCTTTATTAAGCTTTCTCGAGTGCGCAGGCCGGTAGATTAAATAAACATTGCTAAAAAATTTGAGCGTCTACTCAAATACGGTTATCCACTAACAATAACGTTTGAAATTATAAAAACATGCATATATCTATATATGCAATTGTTATTAAAAAAGCCGTAGATAAGTATTCATCGAAGTATGCGTGCATATAGAGGCAACGCAATATATATATATATATATATATATATATATATATATACAAATATCTCATAGGTACGTTAACTACACTGGTAACTTGTTAATTTCTTTTTCAGCGTTAACAGAAATCATATATATATATATATATATATATATATATATATATATATATATATGTGTGTGTGTGTGTATGTGTGTGTGTGTGATCGGAAGGTGTTTTGAAAAATCATGGCCCAGCCAGAAAGGGATTCCAACAAATCCGGAATTTTTGTCTTATTTTTTAAAGTGTTTCCGGAACGATAGTCTTTCAGCACACACACTCGCACGCACGCACGCACGCACGCACGCGCGCGCGCGCACACACACACACACACACACACACACACACACACACACACACACACACACACGTCTTTGTTTAAGGATTTTTGGACAATTTCAGTCAATACCAAGAACTTGACGTCAATACATATAGTTTGTTAGCTACATCTTTGCATATTTAAACTTTTGGAATTCAAATATACGCGTACCATATATGTAACGTCATACATAAAACAGTTTCTCTGGATTGCACCAGAAAGTAATGTGTTAAATATTTATAATTATTATTGTATACGCATGTCAAATATATTATGCACACATAAGTCTCCTGTTGTGAATGTTATTTTTTTTTATTGCGGACTGTGCGTTTTGTATAATAATAGCTTCGTGTGTTTTGGGTCTGTCCTTGCATTTTTTTTTTAAGCGTATCACCCCAAGCAAGGCTGGAGGCTACTATCACGCAAGGGGTTAAAGAAGGGTTGGAGGAAGAGCAGATAGGAGTGGTAAAGGAGAGGATGTGGAGAAAGAGAAAGACGAGATGACAGATCAGGGCCAATTACATTGCATATCCGTCTCTGGATCTTATCAAGAACCCTGAGGCAAACAGCAGGGGCTCCAGACCATATATGGTAGCAATATTCCATGCAAGGGCGAATGGTCGATTTATAGATTTGGAGGATCGATTCCGGGGAGAAAAATTTCCTGGCTCGGCACAGGGAGCCAACTTTCCTTGCAGTGCAGGATGCAACTGACTCGATGTATTTGTTCCATCTCAGATCAGCGGACAGCGTGAGACCGAGCAGCCGCAGAGAGGAGCTCTCGAGAAGTTGGTCTTCAGACATTCTAATGGGATGCAGGGATGGATCCTTGTGGTGGTTAATAGAGAGCAATTTTGTTTTAGAGGCGGTATACCCGAAAATAGTGGTTCTGTGTACTATAGCGGCCGAGCATGCTAGCGTGAACCTTGGAGAGGACTGATGTTTCACCTGGTATTTTCAAGAAGGGATGAAAATTCCAGTGGTACAATTTTCGGGTTAGGTGGTTAAAGATATCAGTGCAAGGGGCGTTACGAAGAAAATCCCAATCAGCATGCTGGTAACGGAAAGAAGTGCAATGAATAGAGGGTTCATGTGTAATAGATGATTGAAATAAAATATCAATAGCTACCACAGAGTGGTTCGAGTTACCAAGAGGGCAGTGTTGCGAAGCTTGGCAAGAACGAGGCGAGGAGGTAAGTAATAAATCACGTAGAGAAGCCTGTTGCTCGGTTTTGCTAGGGAAACAGGTAGGGAAGTCCACGATTTGAGTAAGGCATTGGTCAATGGAAAATTTAATGTCTGAATACTGGCAGCATCATTACCTTTAAAAGTTTAAACCATGTGTCATGGTGAGCATTAAAGTCACTGAAGACAAAGATATTTGCAGATGAATGGAGAGAAAGTGCCTTTTGTATATTGTCAGCTATTATATCTAATATACTGCAGTCCTGAGAAGACGGGGCGCGATAAAAGACAAAGAAATAGTTGACAGAGTTTAGTAGAGAAAGACAGAAACACATGAAAGAGCAGTCTGCGGCCTTAAGAGACAATTCCCTGGCCATCGGAAGATTATCCGGATGTAAACACCAAGACATTTCCCTGGCCAGTCTTGAAATATATGTTTGCTTTCATCTCTTCTCAGAAATACCAGATGAAACTGCAATACTCTCCGTCATAGCATACAGGAACCACTATTTTTGTCTATACCAGCGTGACAGCTCTCATCATAACAGGTGCCTAGTTGCTACTGCTCGTTATAAATATATGCGAGTTCTCGAAGGAACTAAATCCCTGCTTGGTGTGAGAATGAGGCACCGCATAGCCTCTCATGACTACTGACGTCTCTGTAATAGAGTACTAAATGTGCAAGTTCTCTACACCGCCTCATCAATCGATTTGAGGGTTATCATCCTCTGCTGATAAAGCTGGATGCTTTGCCCGTAAATTCTCTTATATTCTACTCTTGACTCATCTGGAGTATCCCTGCCTAACATCCCACTTAGAACTGATTCTTTGTTGAGTGATATGCATATAACCCCTTCCATGGTTTCTGCTGTCATGTCAAACCTTGATCTCTACAATGCATATGGAGACAGATGCCGTCCCTGTAATAGTTATTAAGGAGTGTGCACCCGAACTAGCTCCTGTTCTCTCGAAATAAACGCTTCCTGCTTTCTTGTCCGATGGAAGTTATCGTCTGTCGTTCCAGTTTTTAAGAACTCTTGCGAACCGTCCGACCTATCGAACTATTGGTCTATTAGCCTTCGACCTATTTTTGAGAAACTCTTAGAAATCTTAATCAATGCTGATTTGGTTCAGCATCTCTCATAACAGGGCCTTTTCTCAGACAAGCAATACGGCTTTCGTTTCTCCAGTTGAACTGCCGATGTAGTAACGATAATTGCGGAAAGAGTCTGCCATGCTCTAGATAAAAACCGTAAAGCGCGGGCTGTAGCTTTGAACATCTCGAAAGCCTTTGACAGGGTTTGGCATACATATCTTCTCCACAAGCTGAAAAGTTACAGTATCTCTGGACATCTTTTTGAGCTGATCCAGTCGTTCCTATCAAATCCTGAAATGAAAGTTGTCCTGAACAGTCACTCATTTACATCCTTTCATACTGACGCGGGTGTCTACCAGGGCTCCATACTTGGTCCTACGCTGTTTTTAATCTTCATTAACGACATATCCGATGACATCAGCCAACTTTAATTTGCAAAAATATAAATGCAATGTCAATCGCTATCTCCTCATTACTCTTTTTCCTTCCCGCTCATTAGTAATGTTTCTGTTCCTAATTCTTTCACACCCAGCAACCGCTCGTGTCTTAGTAGATTTTCTGCCCTGCTGAAACCGATTAAAATATAAATGCATTTACACACACACACGCACGAACTCTCACACATTCATAATCCCCCACCAACCAAAATAAAAAAAAAAATACCCCAAAAACACATATTATATAAGTGGTCTGTCCTATTTGGTTATTTCCTATTTCAAACATGTGCCTATGGTCTGTATTCTCACTAAAGTAAAACCCAGGATTTTGAATGTTTATTTTTAAGGCAGGTAACTCTTCTTTACTTAAGAAATTGTACGACACAATCGTCCTATTTTTGTTTCTCTAAATTTGGCTTTGTGCTGATGGACTAATTTAATCTTAATTAAGAATGGCCAGTGATATAGATGAGATAGTATATCCCACTAATTATAGGTTAATTGAAATGACGAGAATTCCAGTCAAAATTTGAAATCCATCAAGAGATATTTACTTTGATATTACAGATTTTAGAAAATGTGTTGATGACTGGCTAAATGACCTAAATCTATCTCCGAGTTTTGAAATCAAATCATCTGGTCGAAATAATAGCATTGAAATCCGACACACGCATAAAATCCAAACAGCAAGTTGACATGTATCCATGAGTGCGGTCAGTTTTTTTTTTAATTAAGGGATTCTGTGGCGACAGAAAATCTTATACGATATACACTTGGTTGCAAATGGAAAACAACAACAATTGAATTTCCAGATTAGATTAATGTTTAGCAAACTAATCTCACAGAGAATGAAGTGAGTTCGGTCTTTAAGTGCACTCCATTGTGGCTCTTTGATAGATTAAAAAAGATCTGTAAATATGTAGAAATATTCCTGTAAAAAATCGAGTCTTTCAAGGCTATTCAAGACTATTTTCTGAGAAAATATTTTTTAAAGATCGATATCTTTACTAGATGAGCTATGACACCAAACATTTTAGGTGATGTAAGATGTCAAAATGTAGAGTGAATTAGGTGTGAAACAGCTGCGTAAGCATGTAAAGAATGCGTGCAGCAAAATCGAATATGAAATAGCTGGTTAGAAATGTCTATGGCTTTATCAAATGAACTAAAGCATTTCTGCGAGCTTACGCGAAATAATGTTTTTTTGTGAACTTTTCCCTGCCAATTCGAAGTAATGATTAATAATCATTTTAGTCCTATCAACTTTAAATTTCACTGATTTCATTCCACTGACAACTATTTTATTTCATTGTTATTTTTTTTTGTCAATTTTTTCTGCTCTTTCAGCTTGAAGTTCAAGAATTCCAAGTTTACTAAGGCCATATATAAGGGGCACATTGTGAGAATCGAACTTACTACTTACCAGTAATGATCAACCAAACTAATTCGCTAACTATTACCCCGAAGCGCCCAAATCCGTATATGTTGTTACTAAGTTTATTAATCGGGTCTTGTTTTATCACCACCAGTTTATATATCTTTTACATTAATTTTTTCTCTCTCTATTTCTGCCTTTGACCGCAGCCTAAATTTTCAAGCCCTACTAAAGCACCTACTCCTTCCTTCCTTTCTTGGTGCACTTATTCGACCGCTGTAGACTAAGCTCTTCTTGAAGAATCCGTAGGCAAAAGGGGTGGGGTAAACATTATCAAAATTACATTCTCGCTTTTTATTTTTATATCTTCATCGTTTTTCTTATTTTGTGATATTTACGCGTGTCTCTGCCGTCAAGCGAGCTTTTATGACATTTCTTTACTTGGTATACATACCTGACTGCATCATTGTAACAACGGTTGTTGAAAACATTATATAGATAATACACTAAGAAAGAAAGATAGCCACAGTATTACTGTAGTGAGTGTATGTATGTATGTATGTATGTATGTATGTATGTATGCATATATATATATATATATATATATATATATATATATATATATGATAAAATGAATGATATGAAATATCTGAACAAAGTATATAACATGGAATATATGAAAATCATCATCAGAACAACTGAATACACACACACACACACACACACACACACACACACACACACACACACACACATATATATATATATATATAGAGTTAGATAATATTATAACATATTTTTTAATAAAATATGTTAATATAAACTATATAGATAATAATATAAATATACCAATACATAAATACATGTGGTGTTAGTGTGTATATGTGTATGTGAATTCTGTTAGGCGTTTTTGTGTATGTCTTTAGTGTCTGTGTTTATATAATTCCTGAAAATAGTTGCTGAATTTAAATGTGGAAAATGATTTTAAAATTTAAAAACAATACTGACAAAATAATTTACACTTTTAGAGTTGGTTTGAACAAATGCCAAAGACAGACATTTGCAATATAGCTATTGATTGCAATTTGAAGTTGATTTTGTTTTCTGGAAATGCGATTCAAATGCTGTACTGTATTTTTATAACATTTTACTCTGGATTTGCTAAAGTAAATCTACTTTTTAAAAATCCTTAATATATTTCCCTTTTTAAATTTAAGGTTACTAACTATCAACTTAGATTGGCAGAACACAAAACCGCTAGTGTCGGATTCCCAGTAAGAATCCACCTTATAACCCATAAAATCATTCTCGCTACAATTATTCTCGGTGATAAATCATTTTTGAAGTAGTTTTTTTTTTATCCTCCCTTGATTCATTATATTTATCATTTTAGAGTCTGAATTATTTTTCTAAAAATTAAACGTAATATTTTGGGTCATGCATTTTACAATTTTTTATTCTACGACGAAAGAATCATCAGCAAGAATTCCAAATTAAGTCTTAAATTTTGTACCATTCAATGTTCTCGTTGCAATGCACTAGCAGAAAATATTTTCAAGTATCTGGGACTTTAAGCAATTTTAAGAATTATCGCTTTCAGGATTCATTGCGAGAATTCTGGATCAATTACAACAAAATCAAATAGATTTTTAAAGTCTGCGACAAAACTAGTAATTTTGTTTTTTACCTTATAAAATATAAATCGTAAAAACGAAATTACTTTCCAATTGACTGCAAAATTCCTAGCTTGATAAATATACTTTTATGGAACCAAAGGTTTATTTTTCAACATAGTCCCCCTCTTGCGGTTCACATACTTCTTCCATCGATTTTACAGCGCTTGGATCGCAGTGGAGCAGAAGTTTGCATTCTGTCGATGAAAAAGTCAACAGCAGTAGAGATGACGTCGTTATCACTGGGATAGTATTTTCTAATGTTGGAGAACAGGCGATAGTCAGATGGGATCAAATCAAGAGAATAGGGAGAGTGATCAACTAATTCAAAGCCACAGTCACGCACAGCAGCCATTGAAACCAGAGACTTACGTGCTGGAGCATTGTCATGATGCAACAAAATCTCATTCGTAGCCTTTTCTGGGTGTTTGATCTTAATAGCATATCGTAACTGCCTCAGTAAGTTGGAATAGTACACTCCATTGATGATGTGGCTCTTTTGAAGATAGTCAATAAACACAATTCTTTTTGCATCACAAACATTTCCTGCAGATGAAATGACCTTAGCCTTCTTTGGAACAGGCAAGGAAGGGTGTTTCCACTGCATATATTGTTTCTTTGCAACTAGATAAAAGTGATGAAGCCAACTGAATTAGGAAACTTAAGGAAACCAGCTGGATCTACTTCAAACAAGGTCAGATTTTCCAGTGTTGTGAGCAGCTTAGTGCGCTTTTGATCAGGTGTCAGAAGACGTGGAATCCACGAAGCAGAAATTTTTGTCATGCCAAATTAATTGTGCAGAATATTCTCAACTATCTCATGGGAAATGCAAATAGCATTGGCTATTTGATTTATAGTCAAACGCTGGTGGTGAACATGCTCAATGTTGGTGGTAGTTGCAGGACGTCCAGACCTTGTGTCATCTTCAAGATTTTCCCATCCTAAATTCAGCTGTCCATTTTTGCACTGTTGATAAAGCTGGAGTGTCATCCCCTAATGTAGAAAAACATGTCAGAATGAATTTCCTTGGGAGCTAAATCCTTTTTCTGCTGGTAATGGTATAACACCAAGATGCTAAATTTTGTCCATTTTCAAGTGAAGTCGCTATTCGTTATTTTTGAAGTCTTCCTCAAACAGTTAGATGTCAGTTTATCTGGAAAGAACCCATGCAGTTATCAATAACAAAAAAAGTTGAAATTAATGCATGCAAGATTTCACAGTTTTAGCATCACTCAGTTCAGCATCTAGTCAACCAATTCATCCCACTTTCGTATTATGCCACAGCAGTTTTACCAAACCTAAGACCACAACAGCAAAGACAACTATTTCTGGGGATGCGCATCTTCACTTTTATATCTCTGACTGGATTGTAAGAGAAGCTGGTAATCAAAACTCCATGACGAATTACAGAGATGACTAGACTGGAATGAACACTAATGGATTTTTCAACAAGTACCAGAATTCTTTACCAAATTCTAGAAGGCCAGCACAAAATTCTTCATAGTGATTAACGAATGCGTCATTCATTGTTGATCTGAATTTAAAATTTCATGATGTGAACAATTATAAGGACATTTCACGATTTCACAAAATTTGCAAGCGTGAAAAGTCGGTAAATGGAATTTTGTTACTTTCCTCGTGTTTTCCTCTTATTTGTTTATTTGTTGTATGTCAATTAATTCTGTTTCAACGAATTGCAGATGATTCTTAAATAACTAAATAGTACAAAAATAAGTTTTATGCAAGATTCCTATACACACAGACACACGCACACACATATATACATGCGTATATGAACATATAGAAATACACACGCATATATATACATATATATATAATATAAATAGAAATATCCATATGCATATTGACAACTTTATTATATGAATGCTTTATATTTTATATCTAATTAACTCACTAAAGCATGAAAATACAAAAACTTATGTATACGAACGTTTACATATAATTAATGGCGTGAAAAATAGCTATCTCTTTATACATCCATATATGTGTGTGTGTGTGTGTTTGTGTGCGTGAACACTTATGAGCATACATAAATATTCATTTATCACTATATATACATATGTATATAAAATGATTTTTATATATATGCAGGCACTATGTTAAACAAGCTAGCCATTGTTTAAAATTTTTTATCTTCACTGGTACCAAAATTTATAGCCTTATTCCATAAATTAATTTAAAATATAATTATATATAAATATATATATATATATATGTGTGTGTGTGTCTATGTGTGTATAAATGCACACACACACAGACACACACACACACACATATATATATATATAATTATGTTTTAAATTTATATATCGGAAAATGTGTAAATATAAATACACGTAGAGAAAAATATATTCTTATATACAGAAACCATCATTAGTAACTTTCAATTATAAATTTTAAACTTTACCTAGTTTGGTAAAAAGGTCACAGTCGTAGTTGTGAATATCTAACTCATTACACCAGTGTGTTGGTCTGCAGGAAGATTTTCGGCACTTATCTAAAACACGTGCTCAATATTTCCATGAATAGTTATGCATAGACAATTGTTTCATGCATATAAGGACATCATGATCATAAAGTATGTATGTACTTTTTCTGCCTAGGTAATTAAGTATTAAACAATATATATATATATATATATATATATATATATATATATATATATATATATATATTATAATTATTTAAAAAAAAATGATTCCATCACGACACAGAAATTACTATGTTTCGAAACTGGTCACCCGTATTCCATTTAATTTCAATATTAAACCTTAACTGTTGGATGACTGTTTCATCCTCAAGCGATGTTTGGAATAACTAAGTAACGAAATGTTTTACTCATTTATAGTTTTAAAATGGGGGTGTAATCTGGGGTTAGTTTTTCATTTTTATGGGGTTTCTGCTTTGATGAAATTAGGGGTGTTTGTTATATGTCAAGTTTTTGGAGTCGTGTAAGGTTGGGTTGTTTTTTTGTCTTTAATACTGAAATTAAACTTGAATATGGATGACCAGTTTCGAAACTAATTTCTGTGTCGCGATGGATCATATTTTTAAAAAAATAATTATAATTTAAGCTCTACTTCTGTATCGAGCACTGTTTTTAAAAATAAGAACAAAAATACTAAAGATCTTAAGATCATCAATCTAACAGTTCTTTCCTATTATACCAATACACACACGCACACACGCACACACATATATATATATATATATACGAAAGGAAGAGATACAGAGAGCACATTTGAAGGAACAAGTTTTCAGCTGCAAAACTATTTATCAACATAGCGCCAATGACTATTCTTTTTAGACAGCACTGAAGATGAGCCTGAGCACATTTGTAAAAATGGTGTATAACATACATCGGTGTCGCTACTGCTGTAACGCATTATCTAACGTCTAACTGTGCTAAAATCCACTGTAAGTTCTCCTTAAACGTCCAACAAACGCTGATGAATGACAACGGACGTATTTTTTTTTTTTTTGATTAGAAAAATTTCATGACACTATCTTCTAACGCCCTTTTCTGCTAGACGGTGATTTTCAAAACAGCTACTCATCAATCTGCAACAAAACAAAATACAATTATGGACTATGGGCGGAAATGTTCAAACTATACTGCAATATCATCAACATCCGCATTCGGATCAAGTCTACTTTAGGAGGCGGTCGTTTGAAGTGGGCCCCGAATATTATGGCATGATGTTTATATCTATAAATCAACTTTTCTTGGTTTCGAACCAATCGCTTTATAGTAGATGAAAATCCATGAATGTAAACTAATGTAAGCCTTTGTTTTGAAATGCATAGATTGATAGATAGATAGATAGATAGATAGATAGATAGATAGATAGATAGATAGATAGATAGATACTGCATTTTATATATGCTGATAATTTTGTGTTGGTCTTAGCTTTACTATTCTTATCTTAGTATAACATAGGGTATCAAATTGGGGTTTGAAGATTATATTGTGCTACGTTTTCAAAGATAACCTGCCAAGCATGAAAATTATTTTTCGTAAAACTCTAATACCGACCACTGATATTGCTAGAAAAATATATAATATATGCTCCAGCCAGCAGCCCCAATATGAATATTTGCGCGCACGTACATGCGTGCTCGTAAGTCCTCTTTACAACAATATCGATAAACAATCACACATTCTGAGTTTCAAGCAAAAGGCCTGGCAATTTTTGGTAATAATCTATAGGAGACAGATTAGAACACAGCGAATCAAATACCAAGATGAATTTAGCAGAATGACTCTGGACTATGCTGGCATGTTCTGTGTTGCGTGCGCGCATGTCGAACGGTTCGTTCAAGTCGAGGATCTGTGCAGTGGCTGCCATTAAGATAAACAGGCACCGAAGAGAGCGACGGGGAAACTGACCGAACCATTTATGCAGATGTGCATTTAGAGAAATAAAGAAGTTTTTAGGGAACAACTTGATATGTATTAACGACATTAATTCTATTGAGCTTAATCATACCTATGGAGTTACGTGCAAAGCACACGATAGCAAAAGATCTACATTTTTATTTAAATATCTGTCCCACTTTAATCTTCTTAAATCTATCGATGTGAGTGGTTTTACGCACGCACAGAGCATATATGTGTGTGCGCACACACACGAGTGTGCGTGTACGTGAAAGAGAGAAAGAGAGATAGATAGATAGATAGATAGATAGATAGAGAGAGAGAGAGAGAGAGAGAGAGAGAGAGAGGGAGAGATGAAAAAAATGGATCAATATGTTCGTAGCCAGAAACAGGTTAATTTTAATCTGAATTCTTTGGTGTATAAATATTTTGGTTTAAAATAAATGATTATATAAGCTTAATATATATATATATATATATATATATATATATATATATATATATATATATATATATATATATATGTATATATATATATATATATATATATATATAACACATATATATACACACATATGAGGTCCACTCTATTACATGGATAACCATTTCTGCGCCCAAACTATGCTTCAGAGGCTGCTGCCCATTCGTGGGCTCTGTTATGACTTTTAAAACCGGGAACGCTTTTAAAATATCTTTTACACTGCAGATAAAATATTTCGATATTTGTTTGTCATTTGTTTTCATGATTGATATTATATTCCTTCCCTTTGCGTGTTGAGACCAGACTTCTTACATTACTTATGATACAAGATATAAATCTAAACTATTTGCAATGTAAAAAATAAACACACCTTACATTGTTCCTTCTACAGTGTTCAGTATCTGGAATAAAGCCACTATAAAGTCAAATGTAAACAAATATTTATAATTGCCTTAAAAAACCTTCAAAAACGTTTAAATCACAGTTGTCACAAGCCCTATGGCATAACTGTCATTTTCACTATGTCGTGGGAGTCAAAGAACTAATGTGGTGGTCTGTTAGTGTGCAGATGTGGAAGTCATTAAAGCAGGCTTTTACTTGTTTACAGATGGTTATCTTCGGGTAACGTTATTAATCCAAACATACACCAATTTATGGCTTTTTAAAAATGCATGAAAATATAATTAATACAACGATACCTATTGCATGTACTGATAAAAATGTATATCTCTCAAAATAATATATACAATAATATTCAAAGATTTCATAAGTTCCCGTGTTGAAAGTCTTTAAGACCTTAGCATATATATATATATATATATATATATATATATATATATATATATATATATATATATATATATATATATATATATGTATGTATAGGGGGAGAGAGGAGAGTTTTTTAATGTGTACGTAGGTATGTAAGTATTTCTTGATTGCAGTAATTCTTTCAACTATCTCTGTGGGATTCTTAGGTGTCCGAAGCTTTAGGGTAAAGGACAGCGGATGAAATTCTTTTCAGCGGCTGATCCAGTCCCTTTGCCTGCTCGTTACTGGCTTAGCATTTTTTTAAAAAGACAATATAATTAAATCCCCGAATTGTTCTTGATTTTGATTCGTTCCAGAAATGACTCATTTTACAATCCCTTTTCTTTTACCTACATTTAGGAATGATAACCTTTTGGCCTCTTTTATTTATTTATTTTTTTTTTCTCTTATCTTTTTGCTTTTATTTCTTTATGGCAAACCGAAATGTTTTGCCAACTTTTAGCTATTTTTTATTTTTTTGAAATAATGATCTTTTTTTCTATCACTACAATGTCATGCCAAAGAGGCTTTGACCCCCACCCTCTCTCTCTCTCACGCACACTCACACACACATATATATATTGTCATCCACATTTTTACTGTATATATATATATATATATATATATATATATATATATATATATATATATATATATATATATATATATATATATATATATATATATATATATATATATATATATATAGGCACGGTGAAGTAATGGATATCGGTTCGGATTTAGGAATCGGAGAGCCGCGTTCGAATTCCAGTCGAATACATTACATTACATTCACTTACGTGCTAATACCCTTCGGAAAGGTATGAATCCTCCTCTTCTCCCTCCAGCTATGGGTAAATAGCAGGACAGACTGAGTTCTATAGCCTTTGATGGCGACTGGTCTAGGAGAAGGACAACTCTGAATTCAAAACCTGCGGAGGGTCGTTTGGGGACTCTATGGCACGTAGTGAACCAGGTCTCTGTATTCGTTCCATCAAAAAGTGTGGATGGTCCTGCACGAAACCTTCACCACTATAATCAAATCTCATGTGCTGTTGTCGGTCTGTAGGTTTCCTTGGAACTGATCTGCTTGACCCTCATACGTCGAATTCAACGGGAGAGTCGAATATATATATATATATATATATATATATATATATATATATATATATATATATATATATATATATATATGTATATATATATATATATATATATATATATATATATATTTCATATATATATTTGAGGTTAAGTCAATCCCTTCTTAGCTTGTTACAGTTAATAGCTTAATTTTTATCTAAAATATTCGCTGTTCAATGCTCGATTTAAATGATCTCTCGAGAAGCTTTGGGTTAAGTACATTAGCAAGAACCGAGATTATGTTGAAAAATAAATATTTGTTGAGTAAAATAAATGCTTTTTATCATTGGCCAAGGGAATTATTGACGAACTCACGTAATTATTATTTTTATAATAATATATATTAATCGTATAATAACTGTATCCACAGAAGAACATTTGAATGAGTCTAAAGTCTTGGAGCCCTCATTATGTGCAGTCCGGGACATCTTGGTGAAGAAAACAAATATATTGAGGCTTCTTCCCTGTCTCATCATTTAATTTTCATCGCAAGAAAAAATGCATATAAAATACACAAGACTAAAAAATGAAGGACTGCCGATATCAAAAACGTTAAATTTATGATTTTATCCACCACTCGCAATAAAACTCGCACCTCGCACCTGTTAGTGTCCCAGCTATGAACAAATAGTGAACCCCAAAACAAAACACTATGAAAGTATAAAAATACATTTTTATAGAAACATTTATATATATATATATATATATATGTATATATATATATATATATATATATATATATATATATATATATATATAGAGAGAGAGAGAGAGAGAGAGAGAAAGAGAGGGAGGGAGAGAGGGAGAGAGAGACAGACAGATAGACAGAGAGATAGAGAGACAGAGATAGAAAGAAAGAAAGAAGAATAGATATATAGATAGATAAATAACCAACAATAAACATAGTAAAATGACCAACAATACACAATTATTGCAAAATGACCGACAGTATACATTTATAGCAAAAAAAGAAAGATAAAATAAAACAAAAAGAAAAATAATACATGTTATCTGTAATTGAATGCAGAAGGCATACAATTACGTTCAAAATAGTTAGATTGCGGCATTAAATAACCCATGTGTTGATTTGCCACCAAACAAAATCAACCAACTACATCCTCTAGAATAACCACAATCATGACAATACAATTTTACTCCTAAATTAATAAAGTACAGTTAACACAAATACTGGTACCGTTAGCAACCACCATACGGCCCAGTGATACACATATATACAAACATACTTTCCCATTTCTTCCCACGACTATCTTTAGAAACTACACACACACATAGACACTATGAATGCACATAAAAACGCCCACTAGAATTTACACGCACATACACACACACACACACACACCCTATACACAGTCTCTCTCTCGCTGACACACACTCTCTCTCTTTCTAACGCCACATGATATAAACACGTAAAATCTATCTGATCAATGAAAACAAACAGCACATAATTCAAAATATCGAAACATTGTCTCCCATAATTAATTTCCCAACCATTTCTGATGAAGCTAAAATAAAAGTGAAACGAAACATGCTAAATTTATGAACATTTTTCTCTTTGTTTGACTCTGTAATCAATATTATATATACTAGCCGAATTACCTGTGCCTTGCTGCAGGACACACATATTTTTTGTAAGAAAATGTTGATTGATTTTAAATCATTGTTATAATTTGTAGAGAAAAATTATGATCTTGCTGATGTGACTTCCATCTTCTGGTTGTCTCCTATATTTTGAATAGGAGTCATTCCCTTGTTCAAATTTAAATTTAATTTAGATCAAAGGGAAAAAATCAGTGTGTGTGTGGGGGGGGGTATGCAAAAACAGTTAGATTTGACCACTTTGATGCAATACTTGATAGAATGAATTGATGAGCAGATTTCAACATTGATATAACAATTGAATTGTTCCAACAAATGTGTATTGTAATGCACTACCCACAGATTAGTGATTTCTTGTTCAACTTGAGGTCCATATTGTTTCATTTTGATCTTGCCGATGTGACATTCATCTTCTGGCTTTCTCCTCCTATATTTTGGATAAGAGTCATTCCCTTGTTCAAATTTAAATTTAATTTAAATCAAAGGGAAAAAATCAGTGGGAGGTTTGTGCCCCCCACTCTCGGCGAGCCCCCTTTGATCAAAATGTAATATAGTTATCCAAGAACCCTAGGAGTTATTTCCTTATTCAAATTTAAATTTAGTTTAAATCAAAGAGAAAAAAAACCTTTGATCAAAGTGATCCTGCGACGTGACCTCCATCTTCTGGTTTTCTCCTTTTAAATTTTGGATAGGAGTCATTCCCTTGTTCAAATTTAAATCAAAGGGGAAAAATTGACTTACGGGTTTGTGACCCCCCAGGGCTCCTTTTAATCAAAATAAAATATACTTATCCAAGTACCCTGGGTAATGTAGTTTCAGAATATGTACGGCTAGGGTTTCTATCTCCAAAACCTTATGAGTTCGATAACAAGTAAACAGATGATACAAACTATATATATATATATATATATATATATATATATATATATATATATATATATATATATATAAATATATATATATATATATATATATATATATATATATATATATATATATATATATATATATATATATATATAGGTTGTAGCCTTTGTGTGTGTATATATATATATAGAGAGAGACAGAGACAGAGACAGAGACACAGAGAGAGAATACCACCTATTGATATACGTAAAATTTTGTTAACGGCCATCACTGTATCAAGCTCTGGATAAGAACGTCGAAGCTCGAACTGTAGTTCTAGATACTTCGAAGTAAGTTTAGGATTTCCTAAAACTACGTAATTTAATCTCTAGTACACTGTAGCTTAACTCAATGTAATTTGAACTTAGATACATAAACAATGATTTACAAAAATTTGTTATAAGAATCTTAAATATTGCATAAGGTTGAAACACAGAAATGTTAAATTTTTGGGTGATAACTTTTGATAAAATACATAAAAGCAAGTCTCTCATCGCTTTTTTAACGCTTTAAGATTTTTCCCATATCAGGTGTGGCAAGAGCCTACTAACTGATTGCTACTTTTGCTTTGTCAAGACTTTGGGTTTCACTGTGAAAATTAAACATTGTATCGAGTACCTAAATTTTGGCACCGCGATACGACTTGTGCTACATTCAAATGAGATCCCCATTCTAAAATTTAAGGGGCTGTTAACTCAAGAATTATTTGAAGATGTTCCTCAAAATATTGTTATGCACTCAGAGGAGTCATGCATCGATTTTGATCCCAGTATATTTGAAAGTTAAAACGATCCGCATAAGTTTAACCAGGCCGATTTGAAGGATTTTTGTAAGGAATCTAAATTTGCCGAAAAAGACTGCATAAATCTTAGCTTCAAGCCTTAAAGAGAAAAACTTGCTTACTTCAAAGACAGACTTCATTTTACAGACAAAGAGAAGAACTTCTTCAATATTTTAGAAGAGAAGGTAGTTTAGTTTATTGCTATCTCAAACCTGGTTTACTAAAGAAAATGGGGGTTGTATCTTACGATGCAAATGATTGGCTCTTGTTTTTATAGAGTTCGAAAATGTGTGTTGTTGCATAATGGCAATCTATAAGACTCGATACCGGTTGGGCACTCATCAAGATTAAAGGAAAAGTATGAACACATAGAAAAGGTTTTAAATCTTATCAAATATAATAAACACGAGCGGATCATATGTGTTGACTTAAAAATGGTTAATTTCCTGCTAGGACAACAAGGCGGGGTATACTAAGTATTTCCGTTTTCTTTACTTATGGGACAGCAGTGCGAAGGAAGAACATTATTTCAAACAAATCTGGCCAGCGCGAACATCACTTACTGTCAGATAAAAAAACAAAAACGAACCCCCCCCCCAAAAAAAAAACAAAACATAATTAATCCAACTGTAGGGAGCAATGATAGAAAACATATTTCCTCCTCTGCATATCAAAATAGGCATCGTTAAACAACATTTAAAAGCATTAGATACGAACGGCGAGTGTTTCAAATACATAACTTCAATATTTCCAAGTTTAAGTTATAAAAAAATCAAGGCGGGAATTTTCAACGGTCCACAAATAACATTAATTAAAGACAGCCATTTTCCTAATGTCATAAATGAACACGAAAAAATGCTTGGTTCTCATTTGTGGACTTGATAGAAAACTTTTTAGGCAATTATAGAACAGGTAATTACGAAGAAATGGCAACAAAATTTGTAAGAGACTACAAAGAGTTAGGTTGCAATATGAGCGTAAAAATGTATTTTTTGAATAGATACCTTGACCAATTTCCAAGTACTTTAGGTGATGTAAGTGACAAACAAGAGGAGGGATTTCACTAAGATATCAAAATTATGGAGGAATGGTACCAAGGCCGCTGGCATTTCCACATGATGGCTGATTACGGCTAATACTTGAAAAGAGACCTACCTTTAACAAGCAAATATGCTAGAGTCTTATAAAAGAAGGTTTTTACCAGAGTAAAAGCTTTATATTTGTTTTTTTAGTTTTAAGTCATTTCTATCGTTATAATGTATTTTTACTGTAGTTTGAACTGCCTGCATGAAACTTGAAAAAAATTAACACATGACTTAATTCTTTAGTCCTATTTTGAAAAATCTGAAAAATGGCACATAGGCTGTTCACAAGAAGCAGGACCTGAAAGAGCCAAACCGAGTTGAAATTCGTATTCCGCACATCCAAATTACCTAGAATTAAGCGTCAGATACAATTCAATAAAATACGCGTTACTGAGTGTAACCAGTAGTAAATAATTAATGAATACAAAACGCACTAAAGTAATTTATAATAAATAAATGTGATTTAAAAGTTAACAAAAACTCTTTCCAGTAGCTATAAAATAATCGCAGTTTCAATCAGCCAGAATAATTTAAAATGTCCATTGCCGACTAGTCGCGCTATAATCTCACACACATGAACTGAAAGTTGAGTTCAAGCAAAAACAGACTATCGACACTCGATATATATATATATATATATATATATATATATATATATATATTCATTATAATACAGTTGTGAAATTCCATTCGATTATGACAAATGTAAATTTTAAATGAATAATGATGAGTAAAATAATGTTTGTTGGACGACTCAGTGATCGTTTTCTTCTTAATCTATTTCCGTCGAAATACAAACAGAACTTTTGTTGTTGTTCTTACCTTATAAAAAAATGCTGGTTGAAGTAGAAATGAATGGTTGAAAAAGGACAAGAGTTGAAAAAAATGTTTTTCTCCTTTTTCTTTTTTTTATCAGAGAAACAAAGAACCCATTGTATCTGACCACCTTACGACTGCACGAAATGACAGCAACATCCGAGTGGAATGTTCTTTTTTATTTTATTTCTGCTGCTCTTTCTTCTGCTTCCGCTAATTTGTTTACCTGCCCTATCTAGTTGCTTTCTTTCTTTTTTAACGTTTTCACTTTTAAAGCATTCATTCGAATACGAGTAACATTGAGTATTACATTACACTAACATGTATTACATTACACCAATTTAAATGATTCCCGAAATTTCTTGATACTTTCATATATACAATGAAAAGATAATGACTGTATATAGCTATATGGATACACAATAGTTAAAAAGGATGAATCGAGTAAATAGAGCTTAGAATGATTGTGCTGCACCATTTTTCGAATTACATAAGATTTGCCTAACTGTATGGACTCAAACAACTTGTGTTCTCGAGGTACATAAACTTATATAAATGTACACAAAAATATGTGTCGGCGCATGCAAATGTTCCTACTTACTCACACGCACGCAAACACACGCACACACACGCGTGTGAATGTGAACGCGCCTACACACCCACATACATAAAAGCACGCACATACACACATTAACGGTTGTTCAATACACTTACCAAATGTATCCAGAACTTAGCGTGTCTTACAGATCAAATGTATCTGAGGAATCTCCCGTTTCTTCATCTTACTAATTACATTTCTTCATTTTTTCAGCATAATTACTTGCTGCTAAACTTTTCTTTTCCTCGCAGACATTAAAAGCAAATTGATCAAAGCTTATTTTTTTCGAGAGAGCGGGTAAGTGTGGGAACAACTGTGGCTTGAGTGTCGTCTTAATAGAATCCATAATTATTTACAAAATACCTTATTAACATTATGTGCAGCATAAAACAGGTTCAGGCATCGTTTTTTTTATATCGTTGTCGAGAGCGCAGTGAATGACTGATGTTCAGATGAGTGGGGATTTAAAAAAGGGAAGAAATAACGTTCTCTTTTCATTAGGAATTTAATGTCACATTTGTAAACCTTGAAGAAGTCTCACAAATCTCATTGTCACAACATTAACAAGTGTGTAAAATCCCAGGCAATTTGCATGTTAGAAAGATTTAGAGAAACATTAAAATTTAATAAACAGGTGGTAGAGCCATAAATTTTTTATTCCCACAAATTCAGAAAATATGAAGTTTTACATTAACTGCGAGGCCTGAACTCTATAGTTGTTTTGAACACATTTGTGCAATGATAAACTGAAATAAAACCAAAAATTCACGACTACAGATATATTCTGAAATTATTATCAATATATCTTGTTTGATACCAATTTCATTATGAAAACCATGACTAGCATAATAAAATCTGTCATAATATAATTCGCACACACATAAAATTGCTAAAACTAAACAAATAAGTGGTAGAGAAAAGGCAAAGTTAGTGAGCAATCATAAAAACAACACTACATTGCCTACATCTAATTGGTTTAAATACATTCAGCGTTAAAATACAATTGTGATTATAGTTCTATTCTCCTCTAGCGCTCTTACAGCCAGGAAAATCGATCACTATATGTTTAATCATTAGTGCAAATGAAAGTTTTGACGACATTGTTAATATAACTTAACTGTAATTTTACAGGCTACAGAAACAAGTAGCATATTTATAGTTATTAAATTAATTTTAGTCTAGCACAAAAGTAAATTAGACACAGGACGACTGTTTTGCGGTCTTCTTCAAATTTTGCCTTAAAATCAATATGTGAAATCTTGTTTTTTTAACTGCGTTCGAACACCAATCACTGGCCTTTGTGAAAATGTGCAGTTTGATCAGCAATGAGACATTTAAATGCATATATCTGCAATGTGTTACAGGCGCTGGATTTCTTGATTTTATCGTTTCTTTCTTTTTTCAGTGGCTTATACGCTTGATTACTTTAATTTTCTTCTCCTTCTTATAACCTTATTCAAGTGTCCGTTTACTACAATAATCTCCATTTAGAACAAACTACAAATTAACGTATCTCTCTTCTTTCTTTCTTTCTCTCTCTCTCTCTCTCTCTCTCTCTCTCTCTCTCTCTCTATATATATATATATATATATATATATATATATATGTATGCAGGTGTGCAGAAAAATAGGAGAGAACACGTTAGGTAGGTAATCCGGTGTTCCTTAGTATTTTGCTTTTATTTTCAAAAAGACAGTACTCCATACAGAAATAGAGCTTATATTATAATATTTTTAGTTTTTAAAAATATGATTCCTTCGCTACATAAGAGTTCTCATGTTTCAAAAGCGAGAGCCGAGACCCCTAACATAATTTTTTAAGTTATGTAGAGTTAAGGTGCCAGGACCCGCTTCCTTGTCAAGCGAGAATTTGGATAAATATATATATATATATATATATATATATATATATATATATATATATATATATATATATATATATATATATATTAATGTAAATTTGGGTAGCAGCGTTTCTTTTAAACATGTTTCATTGAATATGACAGACAAGGAAAATTTAATTAATTTTTTCATGTATTTTTTCCAGCATTTTACTTTTTTCTGTTTGGTGGGAGTAAGGGAGGACAAAAATTGTCCATCTTGTCCATTGTCCCACATATTTAACCATTTTCAAGAGGGTTTGTTTTGGGGTGTTGTTAATTTCTCTTCATGTTTGGCTGGATAAGATATATTTTTGTGTTGTTTTGAACACTAGTAGGAGCCTTTATTCCGAGCTTCGCGTGTTGAGCGCGGCTGGGATTCAAGTGAGTGTCTTTCTATTGTTTTTAAAAACTTTCAATACCCCATTACTACTGCTGAATAAGGTGAGGTTGATAGTGGGAGCGATATGTTTTATATAGAGGGCCTTTCTCACTGCGAGAGGTCTCCGGTAATTTGAATTATATAGAATTTTTGTGTTTTCTACCAGAATTTTCCTAAAAGGATTTCGTTAATCGTGGGTGGCTAGGTGATTTTTCTGGCGATTTCCTCTGATAAATGACATGTGAGGCGTCTACTTAAGGAGGTGATAGTATGTCTGTTATAGATAATTAATTTATGACAATAAACAAAGTCTTGTACTGGGCAGTGAAATTGATACACTATATTTGTTATCACTAGTTTATATCTTTATGTGTTTATGTGTGTGTGCTTGCCTCACCATGGGACAATTGTTGGTTCACAAATTATTCTTATAGTAGTGAGTTCAATCCTGGTTACCTCTTCTTGTGGCTTGTAAAGCTAAGCTTTGTAAATATCCATAAATAATTAATCAAAGGCATATGGATAACTGGAGTAATATCGCCATGTTTTTATGTATGGTAGGAATCCATCTCCTCCCCCAGCTATGAGTTGAATAGCAGGACAGAATGGGTCCACTGACCTTGATTGACAATCAGTCTACCTCAGAAAGAAATGGCAACCTACTTCGAGAAAATCTGAAGAGACATGATCGCCCAAGCATGTATCATGTATGACGCTTAACTGACTGAGTTAATAATAGTTATATTATCTTCCTTTTCGTATTTCATTTTAAATTAATTGTTACATTAAAAGAGCATCCAAAAATATGAAATTAATCACTTAATAATATTTAATGATAATCCTAGAAGGTATTTTTGTTTTAACGCGATTTAATCTTGCTTAAATATTTATAAAGGAAATAGCTATTAATATCTTAACATAAAACCATGAACTGTTTACGTGTTTCACGGCGAGCATAGTCTGTTGACTGATAAGACTCCTTTGATGTTAATCTCTCGTGGGTGTCAGGCATAACCGCTTTCATTAAATACTACTCTTGTACCCAACAGATAATAGAAAAAGCCCTAAACAGATGAAAAAATAAGCAAACAAAACAAAACAAAAAAGACTGTATTCCACATATTCTCACATGGAAATGCGCGCGTAGACACGAGAGCCTGCAGTAAGCTGAACGCATTATAAAAGGCAGTTAATCTCTGAATGTACACTTGGTTCCTTTTTTTTTTGTACGATCTGATGGTTGACTGCTGCGTAATGAAGAAATGTAGGTTAACTTCCTCTTGGAATACATTACTAATGCGTGTCTTGTTTGGAATAAGTTTATTATTTTGAAAACGTTTCTATCATTGTTCAATTCGAAATTGTGAGATAACAGAATTCTGTGAGAAAAATTTCCAGTTTATTTTATCTACTTTTTTCTATTTCATTCAATCTTTCTGTTAATGTTTCGTATCAATTTTCATATATAAAAATATGAAAACAATCACTATAAATATAAGCAAAAATATAAATTCAATTTAATAAAGACAACAAACAGAAAAATACTAAGTGTAAATTAGGACGAACATAATTTTCTGGAAGACTGTAAATTCGGTAAAATTTTTGTAACCGTGGGAAGTCAAATTCAAGTTTTTACCTAAATTTATAATAAGCACAGAAAATATGTTTTTGGCCATTTTCTTTAGGCATTAAAAATTCGGTCAAATTTCTGCACTTCTACTGACGCAGACACAACTTTTCAAAAAGTACTCCAATATTTTAAGAAATAGGAAAGTAGAAATTTTTTAGAATGTAATCCAAGAGATTGTTACATGAAAAATATACTGTAGGTTAGGAGGAAAATTTTATAATTTTGAAAAAATCATGTGCTTTTACATCCACGGAAAAATAGTCAACTAGCGTCTACCAACTACCACCTATAGTGTCAAAACTTGGGTTGTATACCGCAGTCACTTGCACCTCCTCGAACAACTCACCAACACTAAATCCATACCATTTTCAAAGTGTTCTGTGATACCGACCACTGTAAAGAGTAGCGGAAGCTGCGGACATGATTCCTTGGATCCATAAAAACTTTCAGGCGTCAGTCCTCACTCAAACAATCTACAGGTTTTAGTAATAAAAGAGAAACCATCACCGTAATATTGGTATCTCTTACAGCTATTCCCGTTTTGTACTATAAAAGAAACCATTTGTCTTGCACAATGCTTGCAAAGTACAGGCCAAGTATAGGCGAGCCTGCAGCTGACGTTGAGCATCACCTGAATATTAGTTTGAGAGGTCCACACACACACATACACACACATACATTATACAAGTCAATAAAATTGTTATTTATCAACCGATGTTGGTAAGATTTTTCAGTAAATTTCTCCTTATAATACCAGTTGTATTAAAGATATTTGAGATAACATATTTGATGTGTGAGTTTTTTTTATGCAACTCGAGGATTGTTCGTAATATTGTAATATATAATAGAATAGTTATTCATATTTATTTCAGTTATGTAAACATTGTCATGGATCATATGGAAGATGTAACCTCAAGAATAGAAACAATATATTATAAAGTTATTGAGTAATAGGAACATAGTATTGGAAATTACGAAAATTTGAAAAGTGATTATCGAAAAATCAAAAATTAATCTGAAAACATTGGTAAGATAAGTGCAAGAAAAAAAACTCTCTTTAAGAATGTCACAAAAAGAGATCTGAGAAAAGAAGCTAATAAGCAAGTAAAATAGATTAGCAATAGCAATATATGAAGAAACTGATGTTGCGAATGTAATTATATACATGTAGAACAGAAAAGATGCGAAATATTAAGAACATTATCTAAAAACATGAAAACAATCAAATTATCACTTTGGGATGTTACCAAGTTAACATCAAAAAGGGAAAAGCCTGAGTCTGTGGAAGAAATGCATGGAAAATTATTTCTCAACCGGAACGTTTAGTGATAAATGTAGAGCTATTTTGTTTGGACCAGATGGCTGGACTACAAGTTCTATCATTCATGGAAAGTGTCAACCAACACAAATTATCTGTCTATATCTCTGAGATGAGGTATTATGATTACTTACATTATTTATATTATTCGGACTGTTATCCTCATCTTCATCATTGCCATATTCACAAGGTTTTGGCCATTGTACGCTCCAGCCTTCTTCATGTAATTGGAATTTCGAACCGAACCTTTATTTCGTCCACCGGGGTAGATTGTTCTAGTTCCATGTGTTATGCTTCTTCTGGATGTCTCAGTAATTTTCCATTAACTCAACTCCCCTAATTTATTCATCACTGCTGTGGCCTGTTGTTTTTTGATAAAATCAACATCTTTATCCACTGGGCCCAGTGGATAAAGACGTTGTGAATATGGCAGTGATGAAGATCAGGATAACAGTCCGAATAATGTAAACAATGTAAGCAACACAAATTAGTAGTAACAGGGAAAGTGGAGTAATAGTTTTAGTAACACTTTAGGCTCCTTTGAATTTGATGATGATGATGGTCACCAAGATAAATACAGAGAATTATTGTAAATTCTTGGACAAGAGGATTATTGAGTGGTCGCGGACACAATCAAGAATCTCTCAAGACAATGTATCTTCCAATTTTGAAAAAATTAACAAGATCAACAGATGAATAACCAGTGAAGATTTTTGAATGTCAATGATGCTATGTTAACATATAAAATAATAAAGCCATTTATTCCTGCATATTGTATTGTGCATGCATCATATATATATTTCTCTGGTCATTATAGTACTTGAATTTATTTATAAATGCATTTATGCTGCACTAAGTATAATAACGACCAAATTCCACAAAACTAATTATATACATGGTGCGATGGAAAAATTCTCGTCTAAATTACTCAAAAATGAAATTAACACTGACATCTCATTTTAATGGATATATTTACCAAAATTACACAAAAATATCTGGAAAATCTAAAGAGTAAATTTATTCAATAAAATTGGCTTCAACTACAGATTCCAGACAACTTCGGAATCTCCTGCAACTCTTCTAAAGGGTCACCTTGTTTAACTTGGTGAATGCTGACATGATCCTTGCCTTCAGTTCATCTGTGGCGTTATAAAGAGTTTTGTTGGACTCTCGCTCAACTGCGTCCCACACATGAGGGAGTTAGAGTCTGGGGAGTTAGGTGGCCAGATGTAAGGGATGATGTGGCCGCAGAAATTGTCTAACAGCCACGACTAAGTTCTCCTGCTTGTGTGGCATAGTGCAGAGTCCTCTTGACAGACATAGGGTCTTTCAGCAGACACCCTCTTGACTCAGGTCAGTACTATCTTTTCAAGGCACTTGATATAGGCCTCCATGTTGAATTTGAGGCTTTCACCAACAAATTCAGTTCTTTTCTTATCAGAACGATCAGAGTAAGTTTTCCGTGCTGCCGTAACTTCGTAATCACCATTAAACTCATTCAACTCTTTCCGAATCCTGTGCACTGTCCTCACATTGACACCCAAACACTCTAAAATGTTCGTATTGGAGCTTCTGGCAGTGCAGCTTGTTGTTTCCAAATTACTGGCGAAGTGAATTGCGTCATGGTGCTTTTTTCTCAAAGACAGTCCCCAACTGACCCTACTATACTGTGCAGTCGGCGAAATCAAAAACAAACAACGATCCTGCGCGAAATGAAAAATATAAAATGGCGACAATTTACACATTGCACCTTGTAGAGATATGATAAGCTGAAACCCATGATAAATTGTTCAGATAGATACAAGTATATCTTGAATATGTTACCAGCATGATAGATACTACCGTTTTTATTGTGAAATATTGAATTAAAAAATAAAATCTGACACACACACACACACACACACACACACACACACACATGTTTGCGTCTTTGTGCGTATGTGTGCATGCGTTTTGTATGTGTATGTCTGTGAGATATCGTTGTATCTTTTTTCTATTTTTCCATCATCTTATATATCTATCTTGGTCTATTTATTTTTTACTAATCTCTCTTCTGTCTGTCTGTGTGTCTGTCTGTCTGTCTGTCTCTCTCTCTCTCTCTCTCGATATATATATATATATATATATATATGAAAATATGGGTATTCGTTACTGCACCTAAGGTGCAATAACATAGCGAAACGTTTAGTCAGTTAAAGATAAGTTTTGTAACCTTTTTATTTATTGATAATAATATAGATATGTATATAAATAAATACACTAATCTGTATGTACATGCATATTTGGATTTGAACGTACACGCACATCATAATCTGCTCATATCTATCTATCTATCTATCTATCTATCTATCTATCTATCTATCTATCTATCTATCTATCTATCTGGCGGGATAGTGCTGGAGTAATTAAGGAAAAACCTTCTAAGAGTATTAAATATAAACTTAAGTTAGCACACACGTGCACGCGCGCACACACACAAATATATATATAAACTAAGCCAAGAAAGATTATGAAACAGCCCTAAAAGATAACGGATTTTCGGCAGCAGTCACATGCACATCACACATCAGAAAAAAAATCAGAAAATGAAACATCATATGGTTGAACCCACCGTACAACAAAAACTTAGGAAATTTTTCATGAAACTCATCCATAAACACCTACCCTCGTCAAACACTCTCCATAGAATATCCAACAAAAACCCAGTAAAAATCAGGTACTGTTGTACCGAGAATGTGACACAAAGAATAAAATCATAACAGAAAAACAACCAAAAACCATCCGCACAAACCAAATCCATGTGTAACTGTAGTGTAAAGACCGAATGTCCCGTAAACAGCAATTGCTTGCAGAACTATATAATATACCAAGCCCTGTAAAATAAGCAGATAACGAAAAAAATATACATAGGAGTAACTGAAGGACTCTGGAAACAAAGAAACTACGCACATAAAACATTCTTTACAAATAGTACATATGTGAGCAGCACAATGCTTTCTAAACATATATGGGAAATTAAAAACAAAAACCAAATCACGCCAAAAATATCATTGAAAATAAGGAAACCAGCATATTAGGTATAATTACTTTCCCAGACCAACACAAAATACATATAAATGATCAGAACTTATCTCAAAATGCAGACACGAAAACAAATTTTTACTATGTTAAGTAAAAAACGAACAAAAAATGAAAACAAATAAAAAGATATAAAGTAAAATAAGATAAAATAAAATAAATAAAAACAAATAAATTAGTCCAAATCAGTTAACAGGTAAATAAATTAAGTAAATACTAAACAAATTAAAAAACTACGAATACACACATGAACATAAGTAAATGTAATAATAACAATCAACAACAAATAAAAAAAGCATGTCTATATTTCTGAGATGAGGTATTATGTACACTATTTACATTATTCGGACTATTGTCCTCATCTTTGTCGCCATGTTTATTGCAACATTTCGGCCGTTGTACGCTCCGGCCTTCTTCAGGTGGTTGGAATGTCGAATTGAACCCTTTATTTCGCTCACTGAGGTAGACTGTTCTAGTTCCACGTGCCATGTTTAATAGATGTCAGTTATCCTTTATCTCCTGTTAATTCCCCTCTCCACTGCCTTAACTGAGTATTGAACTCACACTCTTTGGGTCCTGTCACTGGATCTAACCAACGCCTTTATCCACTATATATATTGAATAAAGGGGTTGGTGAACTTAGAGAGGGGATTTAACAAGCGATAACTGATAACTGAAATCTATTAAACATGGCACGTGGAACTAGAACAGTCTACCCCAGTGAGTGAAATAAAGGGTTCAGTTCGACATTCCATCCACCTGAAGAAGGCCGGAGCGTACAACGGCCGAAACGTTGTAATAAATATGGCGACAAAGATGATGACAATAGTCCGAATAATGTAAATAGTGTAAATAACAAAGCTATCAATAAAGTTAAACTATAAAATATTTACAAAACTGCATTCGGCTTCACAATTATTCCTACTTAGTAGCCCCTAAATTATTTGAAACATAACCACGACCACCCACCCAATAACCGTTATATTAATAGAATAGACCTACCCATAATGCATCATTAATTGGCATATATAAATAGTCGATCAAAAAACGCAACACACATGGCTTGACTATTGCGTCTAAGCATGAAACAGACAGTCACTGCTGGGTTTTGACCTCAATGCCCACTTTCATACTTATGTTTGCATATGCTCTATTCCTGATATTGAGTATTTTAAACCATAAATACATAATACCCTAAAAATAATATATATATATATATATATATATATATATATAGTAGCAATCGGATTGCCTCATTTATTATGAATACTTAAAAGGCTGCTATATTCATTTTTATACGACTTTGTGTACTTTTACAGCGATATCTTCCACCTCACAGCATTTAATTTAATTCAGCAACATCCTGTACAATACCACGCGAATCATCAAGAAAACATATTACCATGTTGTCGAGATTCGCTGCAATATTCAATTGTAAAAGGCCTTTATCCCGATGGACTGGTTCTATTTTCATATTACGATTGGGAGTGGAGGTGAGCGAACATTTCAGAATACACGAGAGAAGCCAAATGTCTTTAGATGATTAATATGTACAGCTACAGTAGAAAACTTGTAGTAAAACTGGCCACTAAGTTTTCTCTAATAAATGGATTTTACCCAGTATAAAATTGATGTGCAATTGCGCGCCGTCTCTTGACAAAGTCTTCTGTCACCTAGCAATATATTTATCTGTTTTCTATTTCTAACTATATACAGTTATAAACTTAGCCATCTTTCTCTCTCTCGCTTTCTCTTAACGCATTTATCTCTTATTCACTCAGTCTAAGGTGCTGTTCAAGAATATCAAATCTCCTGTTAGTCTGATATAACAACTGGAAGCAGGATTTTTCAATCAGAAGTCATAGAATATATAAGGCAATGTAAGAATATCGTTTGACGATCTCGTGTTCCGATTAGAAAACAGCAGTCTGTTCTTTTGGTTTTAGTGTTATTACAGTCATTTTTAGTGAGTCTGCACTATTGTTGCGCATTTAATTTGTTTGTCCTAAGCGTTTTTGAAAGCCCACATTGTGTTTTCTGAACAATATTTCATCATTTGTTTTCATTCAAAATTGATTACTTCTGTGACCAATTTGTTTATGAAGATATTCATCTCCACATTTGAATTGTATGTTCTGTAAAATAACTATGACTGAATCTCGGCAGATGTTACTTGCAGTTTCATGAGCTTTTCACCCCAAACTAGAAACTGTAAAAGAAAAACGAAATTTATTTTCGTCCATTTTTTAGTGGAGGTGACAGAATTGACTTTGAGAGAGTTGTGAACGCAAAGAACTATATAAGCATCTACGTGGTTAATATCCATTCATTCGGCCTAATAATGCATTTTATAGTAATTAAAATAACTAGATGATTAAATGAGCACTTAGTATTAAAGAATATAACACAGAATTAAAACTCGGAAATTTACACCAAAATATTAAAGACGATCAACCATATATATATATATATATATATATATATATATATATATATATATATATATGGTATAAGAATGTATACATTTTTATATATTAAGAACAATTTTGGGGAAAGATGTATGACAAAATTTTCGTGTAATGCTTTTCGTCATTTAGAACTTATCGGAATAAGTTTGTTTACGTTGGTGCGAATAGACAATTTAAATTTAATTTTTTAATGCATTTTGGGTATATATTCTATTTGCTTTATGTATTTATGTATTTTGAGTATATATTGTTTTATGTATTTTGGGTATATATTCTATTTGTTTTTGCTTATATGACATTTTTTATTACATTGTGATAGAAGATCTGTTGAAATAACCTGGGTAAAAATTTACTATGGGTGAACAACCGATTAAAGCAATTTTCTAAACATTTTCGTCTTATTGATTTTTTCTCTTTTAACTAGCAATTTTTATATCAAAATTGCGTTTAATGTGGTTGTTTTGTAAAATATCGCTTTGGTGTTCATATAATCTTTTATTTTAAATTCTTGGAGTTTCTCCAATGTAATCTTTCTGGCAATCATTATATATATATATATATATATATATATATATATATATATATATATATATATATATATATATACAAACAAGTTTGATTATATACAACCGACAAAGTCTGAATGCTTAATATTTTACTGTATTTTTCCAAATTTTCGAATAACATGTCTTATATTGGGATCTGAATTTCGAATAAACTGTCCGAATTTTATGTTTGTTCTGATATTTTGTTCGAGTACTTTCGCCTGTCTCAACCATTTTCAAGATCCATGTGGTGTCCGTGTGGTAGGCAATATTCCATTGGTTACATCATTGTATTGTTTAGAAAGCTTAAAGTATTAAAAGTAGTCCATAATAACTATGCGTAACGCTTATTTGTGGAAGAGGAGGAAGACTGCACCAAAAAGAATGCATCAATATTATTAGCTTTTTTTAAATATATATATATATATGCATATTAAATATTTCATCCTCACTTCCCGATATCATCTCCTGCGATGAAAGTTATTTTATATAATGTGGGCTGTTTTGTATTTTGTATAATAATAGCCATTAGGATTTTGAGTCTTTTCTTATATTGGGTGTTGTATAGCATTTTGGTATTATCCCCTAATATTTGTCTTATGTTGATAGTTGTATTTTGAGGTATTTGTTAGGATCGTTAAATGATATACACAGGCAAATTATATTTTTAACTGCTTTTTTCGAGATTGTGCCCTGCGCATATACAATTGCAGATGTGAAGAGACGAACAATGGTCATTTAAGCATTTCATACCACATCCGAAACGAATCTACTAATAGAAAACAGTGTTCTTGCTTTTTCTTACAACACCAATTTACTGATGGTGAGATGGATTATTCCGATGGCATAAGTATGACATTGGATAAGAATGATCTTGAATAAGAAATCAACATTCTCTACGAAGTGTTCCAAGAAATAGGACCCAAGATGAACCGATCCAAAACTATTATCTTGAATTGGAATAAAAGCAGTGATTGCCCGTACCCTGGTACGGGCAGTCACTGCTTTTATTCCATCATAGAAATTCGGAATGTAGAACATTTTAAAATATCTCGGTGTATGGATCCGTTATAACAAATTTAGTATAGGAGATAAGGAAATTGAAGATAGAATAGGTGTGCTAGAGCTAGTTTCGCTCAGTACCTCAAAACCAAAGCATTAACCAAAAAACTCGAGTTATGTTCTTAAACAGCCACGTCAGATCGAAACTTTCATTTGGATGCTATGCACGGCGCCAAACTTGTTCAGAAACATCTATCAGCTGCATACAACCGCTTTTCCAGATTATTGGTTACAAATGACTTCGACTGAATGAAGTCTGTAGCTCTTATCGAGGACAATCCTTTTTCGAACCTTGTGTACTGGCGCTACAGATTCATAAATAAAGAACTGTAATAAATAACAGAAATCACATCACTTAAGGTCTTTCAACAACCACTAAATGAATAGCACGTATACATCGAAGAGTAAGCAATTGGATAATCAAAATGTTGTTGTTCTTGAAATAAAATGTTAGGAAGAAAGCTCCCATCAATATTAGAAAAAGCAATGACAGTTGCTCAAATTGAGAAACATTTTTTCCTTTTGTTTTACGAGAAAGATTTTATAAATTTCAAACGAATGTAGCACTGGCTGTTCGATCAATGAATATTTTCATTTCCATTACTATTCTACGTAAACACCTAACTTGTATGACACGAGTATCATTACGACATCTGTGGCAACACTTACACAAATTGACAGTATAGTGATGAGTTTACCTCTCGGATTTACTCGATCTAATTTTACATGACACATGCAGGAAACAAAGTCTTCAATAATTTCGCCAAACTTCTCATTTATGTTCGTTAATTTTCATATTAGTGTTGAGTCTTGACTCATTGTTGAATCTCGCCTATTGCATGGAATAATAATGCAACACAAAATGTACTTAGAACAAGAATATATTATAACAAGAAAGTGTACACAATAAGTACATATAGTATTTCTGTATATTTCTGGGAAGACGTTCCTGGAGAATGTGTTGACTAGTCGCAGACGATCAGAGTCTCTAGTTGGATCTCGTGATTCCACCTCCTCGTCTTCCGGTACCAACCATTATTTATATAGTTGGTAGTCACCTATGCAGATTAGGTGGATCCCACCACAACAATTAGTATAGACGAAACAAAAAATGCCTTAAAGTAACCCCTGAGAATAACTCCGTCTAACACCTTACTTAACATAATATTAATAATAAAATACCTTTCCTTGAAGTCTTATTTGACGCCAACAGGCATAATTTTAGTTTCTCGTGAAACTTGTATCTAGACGACTACAAAAATACTCACAAATACACGATATGTGTTATAAACAACATGATTTACTGGTCCAAAATGATCTCTTCTTCGGCCATATTATTATATAAAGAACTAAGCAACATTAAACAAACAAATTCCCTACTCATGCCGAGTAGATAAAATTAGCCTTAACAATATTTAGAATAATAATATATTCGTGTTTCAAATAGACATCACGTATTTATATATATTTTAAAACAGTGTGTGTTCCGTCTATTAATTTGCGTACTCGTGAATATGTAATAAAGAAATTGAGCACCCCGAAAGGGTTCGGGCTTGCATCCTGCTTGGTAGGAGAAACCACCCTTTGATTCAGCCACAGAAAGCGCCAAAGCCCAGCAAGCTTCTATTTGGCATTTTGAAGAATGCACAATTCCTAGCAAAAAAAAAAAAAAAAAAAATCGGATTAAAAGTGGATCCGTTAATTTTTTAAGAAATTGCTTTGTTTACGATTCAAATACGAAACTGAGTAGATATGGGCTTTCGAGAATAACTGAACGAGGAGCGCTGCAGATTCGCAAACGTGGACGCAAGTTCTAACCCCACCAGGAAGCACAATATCTTTAATCCGGAGGGTCTATTTTAAACACGGTTATCCACATAATAACGTTTGATATATATATATATATATATATATATATATATATATATATATATATGTAAAAGACAATAGGAAAGCTGTAATAGTAACCTATGCGTTTCGTCCAATGTGAACTTTTCAAGGCAAAACCATTATGGATATACTTAGATCCTCAAACACTAATAGCAATAATAAAATTTATAAAACAAATTGCCAAAACTGTTCCTCCCAATATATTGGAGAAAAAGTAGAAATTTAAACAAATAAATTTAAACAAATAGAAATAAATTCAACCACAATTTTAATTTTAAAAATGCTACACTCATAAAAAAGAAAATTACTCACTCAGAAGGAAAATCCTCGAGAGTGCCGCCATTGAATATTATCCAAATATTAATCTAGGCTCATGCTTTTTCCCTATTTTACCTTTCTTAGCAGAATTACTACTCTCTCAAGCAAACGTACACAACAGTATCAAGAAATCAAAACAAAATAGTTGAATCCGTCAACACAGCAATAAAAACAATATCTCCACATGTGACAATACTTGGCGTAATTTTCACTTAACAATATGAAAATAGCGTTTTCTAAATTCTTCCAGTTGCTAAGGACATTTTGTTTTTATTATTATTAGTTACTTTGTTTAATAAATTAATTTCACTCTTGCCTTGAAAAAGTCCACATTGGATGAAACGCGTCTGCTACTATTACAGTTTTACTATTGTCTTTTACATTTATAAATATTGTCTTTTTCTACGGGTTAACTCTGAGAAATTTTTCATATATATATATATATATATATATATATATATATATATATATATATATATATACATATATATATATATATATATATATATATATATATATATATACATATATATATATATATATATATATATATATATATATATATACATATACATATATATATGAAACGTTATGTAAATGTAAAACGCATAATATTGATGCACTTTTTTGCTGCGGTCTCGATCCTCTTAACTGTTACACATAATCACTGTGGATTATTTTTAATACTTTTATCTTTCTAAAAAATACGTGGATGTAGCCACTGAATTCTTGTCTTTCACTCTGACACTATATGGTTCTTGAAAATGACTGAGACGAAGGTACTTAAACATAAAACAGAACAAATAATAATCCTAAGGAGCCAGGCAAACGATTAGTGTATTGAGCACATTAAGTAGTTGTCTTTTTACTAGTTTTGTTTTCGTTGGACTTGGAGCTTAAACACTGGACGATTGTTTTCGCCTTTTTGTAATGTTCTTGGTTCTTTCTTTTTTTATTCCCCATTTTTCTTCAGGTACCGATTTGTTCTACTGCAAGTTGAGCTATCCGAGGTTTTTCCAAACGAGTACCACCATTTATATATATATATATATATATATATATATATATATATATGTATGCATGTATGTGTATGTGTTTGTGTGTGTAGCAATAAATAAAATAATTACCATATTTGAAATAACTGTAGAGGAAAAGCAAAATGATGTACCAATGAAAAGTTAATAAAAATCAAAAAGTAAAGAAAATGTTTTTGGAGCAGTGAGCCCCTACAGAAGCAGTTGGAAAATATCATCATGATCATCATCCCATTGACTTTTGTAATGGTAGGGCGGATCCGAATGCAGAAGCCACACTAACTCTTTTCCACAGCAGTCTATCAACGGCATCCATCAGCAATTCTGGTACAGACATACCTGTCCATTGTTTGACATTGTTGAAACAGTTTTAGCGTTGGCGTCCTCTCTTACGTCCACCTTCAACGGTGCCTTGCATGATGGTCTTTCACAGGCTGCCGTGCCTTGTAATGTGTAAATATCATTCAAGCTCAAAGGTAAATATCTGGATAGGGTTGTTACAATTATGAAGCTAGATTAGCAGACAAGTACCACAGCGGTAAATTTTATTCTTTCTCAGATTTTTGGCCTTTTGCCACACTAAACTACATTTTGGAAACACACACATATGGAGAGAGGGAGAAAGATACATTTAGTAAATTGTGTCGGGTAAGTTTGAATAAATAAAGATATAAAAAGATTGTGTTGCGACCTGCTTATCTTGAAAATCAATATTTGAAATCCTGGCTTTTACGCAGCTCGAACACCGACCACGAACTCCGGTGGGAAATATATTGTTCATTCATAACAACAGACTTTATATACAGTGAATTCGGTTAAAATAGAATATCAGTCACAAAGAATAGCCGCTTAGTAGGAACAGCTGTTCAAGAAGAGAATCAAAGATATATTTTGTCCATTTTATGCAGATCATTTAAATTTGAACTACCACTGGACCAAAATTGGTGACCCCGATGTAATCCGCTTCAGCAAATCCACTATATTTTGGATTCAGATAACACATAATGATTTGAAAAAAAATTTAATCAGTAGTCCAACCTGTTAACTGTTATCCAGCTATGAGTATACATTTATTAGGTGAATATCATATATTGCATGAAGAGGTACTGGAAATTTCTAAGCCAGCCCCACTTGAAAAAATCAGTATTATGATATTTGGTTATTGAAATACTGACTTGGGAAAGTAGGTAATAGGTAAACACTCACGCGTAAAACCCTTTCTGTTAATGTATAACTTAATTTATATTTTCACATATGCATTATTATATAAGAAACAAATAAAGACAATTAATTCAGGTCAGAAATGAATTAACAACCATGAATATTATATTAGACCACACAACAGCTGTTACGTATACTAATCGTTATCTAAGATACAAAGCGAGCTACAAGTATACTATGGTGATAAGGTCACAACAAACAATATACATTGAAGCTTCTATAATGATATCACTATTTACATAATGAGTTTAAATATTATACTTATATGAAAATATTTACTATGCTTAGCTTAGTTTGGTATAAAGGCGCGCTACTGAGACAGATGATGATAATCGAACACTAATGATCTGCTTAATGGAATTGATAACCATTACTCTTCGAGAAGGCGACCGGAATACCATTTTTTACTGTTTAATTACGCCTCAGTGTAGGACATACAGGACGCAAAAAGGGCGCACAGTATACTGCGAGACGAGTTTGGTAGCTGGTGTTCGACGGCGAGGTAACTAAATCGTTGTTTGTATAGCGATGAGTATATTTGCCTTTCTTCCGCTAGAAAAGGATTTACATATATGAGTATGAAATATACATGTACAATGCAAAGAGATAGAGAAAGAGAGAGAGAGAGAGAGAGAGAGAGAGAGAGAGAGAGAGAGAGAGGGAGATATGAAACGTCAGTTTTTCAAAATTCTGTTTGAAAAATCTGTTGTCTGAAGACTAATTGTCGTTGCATTCGCTACAAATCAGCTCAAGCTAATTACCTCTAAAAGTAACCAGCCCGTGTCCGTGTCGGCTGAATCTATCATTTCATCACATTTGTGTTTCAAGCGTTGGGAAATTTGTTGATGTTGACTTAAGAAATTTCTTGTCTCAAATTCACCCTAATAGATTACCAGGAAATAAAAAGACATTTTTCTTACCACTTTACTGGTCAATTACCCCTTACTTTCTTAACACGCAAGAAAGGTTTTCTGTCAGATTCCACGCATCATACCGAAAAATGGTAGAAGAATTAAAATATAATGTGAGTTCAGAGAAAATCAGAGAAAGATATAGAAAGAAAGGTTTCAAACTATCGGTACTTGCTTTAAATCTGTTCCATCTTTAGCAAACCCACGCATACCAGATGCTAAAATCATCACCATTAGTCATAAAGCTTTTCTAAAGCCTCATGTCAGTTACACAACTGTGGCTCTGCAGCCTCTCGACTCGCATTCATTTCTGCGTGTGTCACAATAACGCCTCCAGTTCAGTTTGCTATTTACAATGTGGACCAATCTCCCGTGTGTTTTATGATAAACACCCTCTCATAACTTGCTATCATTCTATCATTGCTTGATGTCTTATTCTTCGTCGCCGTTAGAACATTTTTCTATTATTTTCACCATTTGTTTTGTTTTTTTAAACGTAGCTTGCTACCACTTCTCACGAAGATAGTGTCAGTAGGGGTGTCAGCAACGCCTGATATGGGAACCCATTTTTTTTGTTTAAAGAACGAAGGGAAAACAGAATAAAGTTAGGATAAAAACCATGCTTTAGCGTTGTAAAGGTAGATATTTTCTGAGCTTAGTATAGGGAGACGCAGGATACATTAAAAATCCGCATTCGGAATCTTAATTCTCATACAGTTTCAAATACTGATGCTGATACTGCAGGTCATAGCCTGGGAGGAGGGTAATTTCAAGAAGGGAGCTTCGCTTATATTTTAACATTAAAACAAAAGTCAAGTCAAATGATAACGGATAAAAATATTTACACATACATAGCACGTTTATTTTTCCTGGAACTAATAAGAAATATAAAACTCACGTAATTAGTCCTAAACATAAAATGTCATATGATATGCCATAAAGTAGTGTATAATAGCTGTTGCAAAACGGCCTGAAATATAAGCGACGTCAGTACAACTCAGTTGTAGCCTATTCTAGTACTCCAACTAAACTAAATTTACTTATTTGAGAATTGCCATTAGAATTGCAATAATAATAATAATAATAATAATAATAATAATAATAACAATAATAATTCATTTTTTATTATCTTAATAAGGTTAAATTCATTCATCTTAATTTTGTTACCTGATTTCGTGAAAACGAGGCTGGACTGAAATGTTCATACGCTGACTATGAAAGAATAATGACAGAGCTATGAAATCTTACATGCATTAATTTCAGTTCTTTTTATTAATAACTGCATTGTTTTTTTTTCAGGTAAACTGACATCTAACTGTACAAAGAAGGTTCCATGGATGAACTTTTCAGCACACCCTCGTATATCGGCAATAATTTGAAGGTACACAATGCAAACAAATATTACCATTTTAAACTTGAGATCTAACAGTTTGTATTTTACATCAATGTATTTTGATTTCATATATTGTATGGTATTTTTGATAACTTTATTGATTCTTGCTTATCTACACACACACATAGAAACACACACACGTACACACACACACACACACACATATATCTTTTTGTTACCATTCGTATTAGGGAAAAATTGTTTCAGAAATATTTTTCTTCTATTGTATAAGATAAAGCCACATATTCTTCTTCACATATTGACAAGGCCGTTCTTTGATTTCCATGAAATCAAGGGACCGTTACTATTTGATTAGTAACAATATCCAGAGTTCTATCTTCTTAGTTTGACCAATCTAAAATATGAAAGTTCAGGCCTTTTAAATGTGAGGCTTTAATGCAAAGTTCCATTAATATATTTACCCAAATTTAAGTAATCCATTAGTAATCCATGTTAAGTGCTGAGATAACTTACGAATCACATAACATAAAATCGGGTCTAGTGTAAGTCATTGCATAGATTAAACTACCTATTCTGTATAATCTGCCATCTGGAAGTTATTTTCTATCCGCAGTATTACTGGTATTAACACTTAGATTACATGGTGTTGATTTTGAGTTATATTTTAAATCTGTTTAGTAATCTTTTCAAATACATTCTTTGACTTCTTTTAATAAAATCTTCACAAAAGCCGATAACTAACTGAAATGTTTCATCTTGAAGTTTTGAGATAGATTACTCTTTATATTATTTACACTTTCCAAATTTGATACTGCAACAATTAACACATCTACGCAAGGCACTATTGTTATCATCCATGAAATGTTTGACATTTTTGTGAACGCACAATAATCATTTAATGATTGTTTAAAATGTTAGTCTGACAGCAAATTGTTCCAGTTCCTTTCACTTTAATTCATATAAAGATTTCTTTAGTTTACAAACACGATTTTAATTTTCTTCATCTGTTTTTCGGTTGTTCAATATATATTTTACAATCGATCTCAGCGCCTGTTTAAAGTCCATCTGATGTACAATTGAATTAACATGTGCAGTTTATTACATTAGCATTCTAACTGACTTAATTCTCGCTGTAGGGGAAACGTATGTTGATGGTTTATATTTTCAGTTTGGGTATATCATTTCGTTGCATATATAGGTTTAAAGTGTTTCTCATTGTTGGCCCCTTTTTTCACCGCATAAACCTATCTACCTCTAATAATCTTGTTTTAGGAATAGAATTCATAAGTTTAATTTTATTTGAGCGCATTTATTTAATCACTCGTTCTTTTGCATTTATTGGCTTCAGTAAACGTCATAGTTTTTTAATATGTTTTAGGAATATCTCTAATTCTATAGCAACAGTCTATAGTGCAGTTTGCTATGTCAAAATTATCAGGATATGTATAATATTACAAGTGCCCACAAAGGATTTTCTAAGCGTAGCTTAAATGTGGCATAAGGCCGAAAGTGTGGAACAACCTATGTGGATCGAACTCACTAGTAATTGATCAAGCAAGACAAGCTTGCTCACCATTACACCATGACAAGTGCCGGAATGATTTTCTATGCTTAGATGTAACGGAAGGCCGAAAGTGTGAAGCCCCCAGTGAGGACTGAACTCACTATTCAGTCGTAATTGATCTAGTGAGACAAGTTTGTTAACCCTTACACCACGTCGAAGTCACCAAATCGAACTATAGGATGACACGTCGACCCAAAAATGTTTATAGAGCGGATACTGTCTGGATTTTACATTAAAAAAAATAGATAATGGGTAATTATCGACAAAATTTATCGCATTTTCAATCATTTATACACGCTGAACAAGACACATCCAATGTACAAGCTCAAGTCGTCGACACATTTACAACTGTGCACATACAGCTATTAATGTTTTTATTCACTATTTTAATGCTTTAAGAACAGATTCTAATTTTAAAACGTCTTTCATATTATAATGTCCCAAAACCATGCAACATTCCTTCTGAGAATGTATTTTTTTTTGGTTTTAACATCATTAAGAAAATAAAGTATCTCTTTTTTTAAAGTTGAATATATTACCATTACGGGCTGTCAGTTTAGTGTAATTTGGAGAAATGTTTTGAAACATCGTTTTCTACAACAGTTTTAGCAAATAATCTATTTTCTGTATGAGAAGGAACATATAGGGAATCCTGTAAGATTACTCTGTTTTTTTTTTCTTTTGAAGTCTTTAAGAAAAATGGCGACATTTTCTTTGGCGCGAACTATGTTGTTTGAACAGTTTCCATCAGCTAATTCGATAAAAATGCTTTGACAAATCAAATCTTTATTCTGATAAAATTGGATTTAGCCATAATTATATGAGCTATATCTCCACCATCAATTAACATAGAAGAATTCATTTAAAAATTATTAACATTTTGGGAATTAGTTACTCTGAATAAGTATGAATTCTTTTCTCTCATGTAAGTTGCTGAATTTTCTTTCTTGCAATATTTGTGCCGTGAATCTCAATTTCAAAAATCTCATACTATCGATTTTGGGTTTTTGATTTATTTTTATTTTTGCATTTAAATCTTTATGTTCAATATTTTGCAGTTGTTCTGACTCCAGGTTATACTTTTATTTTCCTGAAGCTGTCGTCACGTGTATCGTTTCATTTTGTGTAGGTTTCTGTATCTTTATAGCTTCACAGAGATTTAAATTCACTTAATTTTAGGTATTCATTTTATGGTTTATTACTGGGGAAAAAGCTTTAAAATATCCTGGTAATCCATTTAGAAGCATTGCAATTTGTAAGCTGTCACTTATATTTTCTCCTGATTTTTTAATTGATGTACCATCTTTCATAGCTCGGTAACACATTCTCTGAGTATTATTTTTAGTGACGTTTATTCCATCTTTTGAAGTGATTCTGGGGCTACTATTTTAAATATAGTGGTTTCTCAATATTTCCAGAGCTCGCTTTCCGTAATTCTTTGCATTTCTTATAGTAAACTTCATCATCCAGGAACAAGTAATGCAAAACTTCTTTTCTTGATATGAGGTATTGACTCTTAAACTTGATTCAAGGACAGGTTTCTGTAGACGCAGATATAACAAGAATTTTATTTATCATAGTTCAAACTTTTCTTAATCGTTATCGAAATCTGATTTGTTTTTCCTGGTCCCATAATATGTTGCGGTATATGTGGAAGATTCACTCACATTTTAGCATTAAAACAAAACAATTCAGATGGTGAGGGATAAAAATATTTACAGATGCATCACACTTCGTTTATTTCCTGGAACTGATTGAAATACAAAACTCAAAGTACGTCCAAACTTACAAGGATCATGAGATATGCCGTAAAGTTAGGCAGTGTAGCATACATAAAACGTGTTGAAATATAAACAGCATCAATACAATTCAGTTTTAGTCTTTCCTAACTTATAACTATAAAACTAAATGGTGATATTTAGAATTCTGGAAAAACGTACCTACCATTAAAATGTTTTTGTTTAATACAATAGTAAAATTTATTGTAATTTCAATGTTCATTTATATTAGATTGGCATCTGTATGAAATGAATTGTGTTGATTTTCTCAAGAATAAATGAAATAAGTTATCACCAAAATCAAACATCGAGAAGGAAAGCTGAACAGAAATAAGGAGACTATCAAATTAAATTAAAAACAAAATATAACACTAACTTATTCAATTTATTTGTTCATATTTTGGGGATATTTAAATTTTTATCGTGTTTTATTTTTCTATTCATTCGAGACAATCTTTTCCATGTTTGCTTTCAAATATATTTTTGCCAGATATCTTGACATTTTCTAGTAATCAATATGACAGAGAAACAGAAGCTGGTCAGTCGCTTCTCGCCATAATTACAAAGGAAGTTGTACTTATTGTTTCTTATGGTGGATGAGAAACTTTCGTCATTTCTAGAAGACTATCCACAAAATTTTAGAATTATTTGCCATTTTGATTTTATAGACAACTGCACTCACAGAAAATATACTTATGTTTCGTTTATTGATTCTTGAATCAATAAAATCTAATCCAATAATAAAATCAATAAGAAACTTATCAGTGCCAATTGTTTGCAAAATGATTGTATCCGACTTCGATTTTTTACTAGAATCTTTGAAGACATATACATCAATGAAGAGCTTAGTTTTTGGAAGTGGTTTGAATGGCATTATGAAATATTATTTCAATAATTATGGATATTTATTTTTATTTTTGCACCACGTAAAAGCAACAAGAAGTCAGTTTTTGAATGTAGATATTTTTCTACTTGACACAGAACACGATAAAAAGTAATTTTATTCATAGAGACTTTTAAAAAATCTGAAAGAGTCTAGGTAAATCTACAAATAGTAAGAAATATTTTAATCCTACTTTTTATGATAAACGGGTATGTTGGGGCGCAAGAAATTACTGCCTTGTAATTTGTACAATTTAAAAAAAAATGAAATCTGGAAGATTTGCAGTTTCAGAGAGGCAGTACCGTTCTTTAATTCGTATAGTAATATGATGTGAGTTCATTTTTTTTATTTTTAATATTTTAATACATCGAAGTACTGAAATAAAAACACAATATGGTATGTTTAGTTGAGGATATAGCTGCAAGTCTGCTGCTTTAATTTTGAGTATAATTGAAGTTTCTTTGGCAATGTTTCGTAAAGTGCATGAGGAAAAGTACTTTGATAAGCTTCTATTATCCTGGGTCAGATATTTTTCGTTAATATTAAATTGCTACATATTTTCAGGCTATAATATACATTCATTGATATTTGTCTGGTAACTTTTGTTTTTAAATGGGATAACTTACAAGATATAAATCAGTATACATGAATATAAACACACACACACGTACTCTCTCTTCTCTTTTTTAATTTGTGTATGTCTGTGTGTAACAATTTAAATTTTAACTTTATAAAAAGTAATTTATTCATGTTAATCAATGGCTATCTTTTTCAAAAGTATCAGTTAAACACTTTCCGGCTTCATAATAATAGTGAATATATATATATATATATATATATATATATATATATATATATATATATATATATATATATATATATATATATATATATATATAATTATTAAAAAGAATGAACCGATTTCATGATGCCTTGCTTCAGTTCTTAAGCGTCGTCATGGAATGAGTCAGTGACCATTTGAAAGAAGAATTTTCTAAGTTTTGAATGGCTGTCACAGCGACGCTCTAATCGAGTCAAGTTCGAGGCAACCTTCAGTTGTTTGTTTACCTCGGAATGGTGAGTCTTCAGCAAAAGGCGTTCTGCGTTCTCGATTTCTCGAAAATTAAATACGGTTGCCATGGTGCAGAAGGTAATTCGACATTAATCTGACCTCTCCTAAGAACATTCGACAATGGTTTAAACAGTTTCAAGAGAGTGGTTGTCTGTGTAAAGGAAAAAGTCCACGACGACCACAAATTCCGGAGGAACAAGTGGCGAGAATCCGTTCTGCGTTTGAGGGAGTGTGCGAAAGTCCACAAATCGAGCTAGCCGTGAGCTTGTGATCAGTCAATCCACTATCTGGCGTGTACTATGAAGACGTCTTCATTTGAAACCTTACAGACTACGCCTCATTCAGGTACTTAATAAGACCTTGCACTTTGTGCTTTGCCTGCTAGATCTCCAGAACTCAACCTGTGTGATTTTATTTTCTTGTGGGTATACGTAAAAGTTCGCGTTTATGTTCCACCGCTACCCACTAACCTTGATGAACTTAAACATAGAATAAGAACATCCATCAACTCAGTGAATCGTGATATGGTGATACGCGTCTGGGGTTAATTCTCTTATCTCATTTATGTTGCCCGTGCTGCAGGTGGTGGCCACAATGGACACATGTAAGACAGGAAATAAAAGTTGATTGTGAGTAGAATACTTGTGTCTTGACTGCAGTTTTCTATTGCTTTTCCTTATTAAAATATTGCGTAACATATATATATATATATATATATATATATATATATATATATATATATGTGTGTGTATGTGTGTGTGCGTAGCATTAGATTTTATAAAGTAATGATTAATTTGACTACAGAGACTGATTGATTTTTCTATTTTAACGGCATATCAACTCTGTCGGTTATTTAATACCGAAACTATTTTTTTTCAAATGTATGGCTTGTAAACAATCTTTTGGGTCGTTGGTTCCAACACACTCCAATTATGCCTCCAGAGCGGGTTTATTTAGTGCTATAACTTGTGGTGTAGACCAACCTCCTTCAAGTAGGTTAGGATAATCCTCTAGACTAGTCATGTTAAAATCGTTGGTGTATACATATAAGGTCACTACAATCAGTTAGAATGTTTTATGGTATATACCTCATGGTATTCTGTACATTCAAGAGGGTTTCATTTTTTAGGAGAAATGAGTGAGTGATATAGGCGTGCCCTATTTTGATACTTGTCAGGAAGACTTCATCTTTCAGAAAAAGACCATTATAACATTCTCCTAAAACGAATTTAATTTTGTAAAGTTTGGGAATTAGTTTCATAACTGTGACCACTTGTTTAGAGTTTATGAGTTTATAGTTGCTTTGAAGTCTGTATAAGGAATTTTCGAATTGGAAATGTTCATTTTTCGGTTTTGTTTTTTGCTGCCAGGCCAGCTTTTCCATTTTAGCGGATGCTGATATGGCTAGCTACCCAACAGAAGAATTGTTTTTCCTTGCAGATGAGATTGATCCAGTTTAGTAATGTAACTATTTATGGGTTGTTTCTGTTTTTATTTCTCCGTGATGTAAGTGTGGATAGTGAATCCGAGAAAAGTTCATGAAAGTTGCATAGTTCATTGTTTGTAATGATGTCTAAAGTTAAATCTATGACTATAGCTTCAACATTATAAATACAGGATTTGTCAGGGAGGAGTTTTTTGAATATTACTTTCTCAATAACAGTTGAACATCCTACTTTATCAATGTTTTTTGAGCCATGAGTATATATGTGCTTATAGTTTGGATGCTTCTGTAAAATATTATCAAATTTCTCTTAAAAGGTAGATGGACTGGTATTAGTCTTAGGGTGTTTGGCAAGGTTTAGTAAGACTGTTGGTTGTTTTGTTAGCCAAAGTGGATTTAGATTAATTGATTCAAGGGCCAGGTTAGTGTCTATTCGTGATTCATTAATAATGTTTTCCATGGTTTGAAGGATGATTTTTTTTCAATAGATCTTTATATTGTAGTTGGAAAACACTGTTGAATGTTTATTCTGACAGGAATGTACTTTGGTATCGTATTGTAGGGCTTTATGCCATCTTAGTGTCAGAAGCGTTTCGTGGTACCTGAAGCAACTTGATATCATTCATCATTAGAGACTACGATCTCCAGTGAAAAGCCTGTATACCGACTACAGAGACAATTACTAGAATAAAAAAAAGCCATTTTTCAACAACAAAATACATTATCCGCATGTTTACTCATGTGACACATGGTCGAGTTTAAAGTAGGAGCCCACACATACATGGACTAGGGACAACATCTACCCTAGCCTCCTCGGCACTACCCCTTTGGATTTGTTAAACATTGAACCAACGTATTTATTTAATCACTTGAGTATCTGCCAAAAAGACCACGCAGTGCCACGGTATCTGAATGTGAACACATGACGTCAATTTTTTCGTGTATTTTACTGCAAAACTACTATCATCCTATAAATTGCTTCTTCGAGTTTATAGTGAGAGACTTTTAACTCCTTTCAAGAGTTAAGATATTTTTGATTCCATGCTCACAACAATATATTAGTACATTATAATTTAAGTTTCCGAGTAAAAATAACCATAAAAGTAAAAGCACTTTCGTGGTTTTTGTTATTAAAAATACTAAAAATTCCTAGCTTTATCTCGTTGTTTGTTCAGTTAAATAGACATGTGCTAAAATTCTAATTTAAGAAGACATTCCCGACTAAATAAATTAAACTGATTGCATCAGTTTAATTTATTTAGTTGAGATGTTCTTATTTCACCCATTTCGCCATTCTGTCTTTTGCCTATTTATTTAGGGATGATTTGAGTGACAATGACGCTGACAGGGCCAAATTTCAAGAAACCATTCACATTCCTGTTGTTATCTTACTCAACTTCATGCCATTCTTTGACTTAATGAAAATAAAAAAGACAAGATAATCGGATTTCTCAAAACGTCTTTGTCCAGAGACATCAGGATTGCAAATAAATTAACTATTAATCCATTCGCTTCTTTCTCTGTTTCTTTAGGTTAACTTTGACATTATCATCACATCCACACACTTTTCTCTATGAATTCCATTAAAATTGTATGCTTTCAGAATACAAAATATTTTGCTTTAACTTTTGTAAAATAATTTTCATGATTTTTGGTTGGTATTTGTAGCGATTTTTCCGTGAAAATCAATCTAATACTAAAAATGACAACTTCAATTCGCCAACCCCCTATAAAAAACTAATGTTGTTTATGAATATGTTTGTCCAATCCGAAATTGCGTCTCTCTAAATAACAAACAATATATGTTTTATATAGGTCATAACTAATCTTTCCCGAAAACAGCTCTATCAAATAATAATTACCATCAAAACATAGTAATATTAAGCAGCTCCTTATAAACAACACCAAAATAATATATAGATCCAAAAGCAAAAGTTGACTAAAAATTATTGAAGCTATCTACATCAGACAAAACCTATCATTCTTCATTGGATGGATGGCACATATATATATAATTAATTCATTGAGTCTGAAAGAAACCTCAACAGAATGCATTGGACGGCCGTTTCGTCCTATATTTGGGACTCATCAGCAGTGCGCATCCACTACCGAGAATTGAAACCCTGACAGTTGAGTTATCAAGAAAACGTCATACCAACTGTTCCAACGGGCCTCGGTGACAAAGAGGTAGCAAATCAGACTCAATATAGGGCCGCTCGCTCACATAACCTGACCACTACAATCGTAAACTCTGCAAGTTCAGGGCCATCCGATATCTATCCTACATATACTCGTAATATGAAATTCCTGTTTCCAGCTCCCCGCTCCCTTACAAAATCTCACTCAGTAACTTTCTACTTTGAGTTCACCTTGGGCCTTGTATTGGGTGAAATAAAGTAAATATATGTGGGCGGGAGTTCACGTGGTATCCGTGGTGGAACTCAACTGAAATTTTCTGTAACCATAGGACTGTGCCCCCGGGAGCCACGACTACTATCACCAAGCCGCTCAAACTGAAGCATTAGAACCAACTGTTCCAACGGGCCTCGGTGACGAAGAGGTAGCAAATCAGACTCAATATATGACGTTTGCTTGATAACTCAACTGTCAGGGTTTCAATTCTCGGTAGTGGATGCGCACTGCTGATGAGTCCCAAATATAGGACGAAACGGCCGTCCAGTACTTTCTGCATTCTGTTGAGGTTTCTTTCAGACTCAATGAATTACTTAATTATAATTATCAAATCCTGCTAACAATTTCTATCAAATATATATATATATATATATATGTGTGTGTGTGTGTGTGTGTGTGTGTGTGTGTGTGTGTGTGTAAAGTAAAAAACACGCCATCACACACGTTCTGTTGTTTTGGATTTGTTTTATTAAATTTAAATATAACCTTGCACTAAATGCTCTACTTCAGTTTTTTAACGTTTTTCACATAATGGGCTAATTACACACCCCCGAGAATGATTCACGGGAAAAGAAATAAGTTTTGGAAATTTCGTACATCAACAATACCGTTTTTGCGAAGGATCATTCGCAATATGGAGAGGAAGATAGACAAATAGGCACAAAATGCCTATACTCTTTAATAAGACATGCTTGAAGAAACACTTTCTGACTAATTACATACACACACACACACACACACACACACACACACACACACACTATATATATATATATATATATATATATATATATTACATTATCTTGGGATCTGATATATTGTAAAAGTATTCTGTGTTATATTTTTTCATTGTTTCTTGTGCATTCCGAGACAGAAAGAACACAAATATGAAACAGGCAGATGTCAAATGTTTATTTTGTCGAGAGAAAAAAATCGGAACCCTTTAGTTTACTCAGATGCATAAATGACGCACACAGTTTGAAAAGGAGAAAAAAGAAACCCGGTGTCTGGTGGCCACATCGCATTTTGCATGTCTTGAGGAGGTTTGCTTCTGTCTACCCAGCTAATTATAGAGTGACTGGTCGTTTGGGTTAGATAATCTTTTCCTTGTACTTAATTCCTCCAAACAGGATTTTAGGATTATGACAATCAATAGAAATGATCATTCTGATTTCCCATTTCTGGATTCTTTCTGGTGCAGCGATGATCTATCTGTTTCGTTCAACCACCCTAATCTGGTTCAGCAAGTCACTATTTTTTTCGAAGAAGAAAATCTTATACATTTTTTACATTTTCTTCGTGATCTAATGTTATTCATCTCTTAGTTAGTTGCGGTTCATTATTAACTATTGTCACACACGCACGCGCGCGCGCACACACACGCACGCACACATCTTATTGGAAGGAATGTTTTGCGGTTAATTAAATTAATTAGATACCACGTGAAACCCCCCCACATATATTTACTTTATTTCACCCAATACAAGGCCCAAGGGGAACTCAAAGTAGAAAGTTACTGAGTGAGATTTTGTAAGGGAGCTGGGAGCTGAAAACAGGAATTTCATATTACGAGTATATGTAGGATAGATATCGGATGGCCCTGAACTTGGAGGGTTTATGATTGTAGTGGTCAGGGAAGCATATTCTCGGGAGTCTTTTTCAGAAAATAAAAGTTCTGGGGAAGAAGCTGTCTGAGTGGAACTTAATACTTACCAAAGGAATACGACGGGAATGGGGATGATTTGCCACCGTGAACATGGCATAGCGGGTCCTAGTTTTGAAGGTCGGAGTTGATGAGACGAAAGAAGAACAGACTTTTTAGAACATCTGCCATAGTAATAGTCATAGAGTAGTGAGAGACCTCAATGTCCACCTATATAAATATATATATATATATATATATATATATATATATATATATATATATATATATATATATATATATATATATATAAAAGTGAACATAGAAATCAACACTTAGAGGCGACAGTCTGTTTCATGCTAGATACAATCGTCAGGCCACGATTGCATCTAGCATGAAACAGACTGTCGCCTCTAAGTGTTGACTTCTATGTTCACTTTTATATTTACACACGCTCTATCTCTGATACTGAGCACTTTATCCCATAAATATAGCACACTTTAAGACTATATTTCTTCATATATATATATATATATATATATATATATATATATATATATATATATATATATATATCATGGCGTATATTTTTGATGGGATTTCGCGTCTATTGCAAGTTTGCAGTTCAACAACATCCACACTAAAGAGACAAATATTTCCGACATATGCTGCTGGAGGAGGTTTGGTAACTGGAAGTAGCTTCATTTTTAGATTGTTACCGCTATTCTTCAGCTCTGATAATTCGGATTGCTAACTTGTTACCGGGAAGACATTGTTTCTTTGGTTTTCCTGTCATCAACCTTAGTTATTTAATGGCGGTAGTCGAATATACTAGACATTAAAGTTCTTTATTTTTTTTGGTACCACTCCACTTCGCCATCCAGAGAATATTTCGCCGAACAAAAAGGACAACTGGACTGTTCAATGAAGATGGGCCTATCACAGCATTGCTACAATGCTTGTAGTATTGGTTGTCTTCAGTCACTTTACTGCACACTGAGAATGATTTCGAGTCGGATGTTCTGAGAGAGATGTTCGTAGATTGCACTGTTATATAATCTCCGATTCGAATCCATAAAGAAATGGAATCAGCATGATGGCTTCGTAGACCTTTTTAAATCTCTTTTCCTGAGTTTTTTTTGTTCCAAATACATTTGTATGCATTACTATTCTTTTTGCTATAGCCATAGTGTTGTTTATCTATTTTGCATTAGAGAATATGATATAGTTTAGGTAATTGAATTTCTGAACTACTTAAAGCTTTCGCAGGCCGATGAAAGTACAAAAAGACACACCTATCGAGGTACAGGTTGAGAGAGGATGACTATTTTCTTCATTTTGATCCCCAATACGAAAATATCTCTGGCTTTTGTAAAGCATGTCATCATCTGAAAGGTTTAATCTGTGCGAGCAACGAGAGATGCGTCGTCCACAAACAAAAGCATTTTGATTGGACTTATCGTAGATAATTTACGCATTGTGAATTTGAACCTTAAGTAGGAATTCTCTCACTATTGTGATTTTGTCTCAGGCTAATTAATCTATCTATCTATCTATCTATCTATCTATCTATCTATCTATCTATCTATCTGTCTATCTATCTATCTATCTATCTATCTATCTATCTATCTATCTAACTTTTACTCCGTAGGGTAAGTGAAATGAACTATAACTAAGTGTACCAAAAGACGGTTTCCTTCCAAAAAAAGCTATTCTGTCTATATGATGGGATTGGAATTGCCATCTCCTAATAGTTATTTCAAGAAAATGAAATGATTAAATCGTAGAATTACTGTTCCGAGTTAGGGTGCAATCAATAGAATATTCCATCAAATTATCGTTAGAGCATATGTGGGAAATTTTCACTCATGCGCCACATTAAGCAGACATTACCATTACTAAATAGCTAATCATTCCGCCATTAACCACCCCCCCCAAAAAAACCTGTATTAATGGATAACTTTTAACTCCCATGAAAGATCGCAAAAGTCAGCTAAAGTAGTTATTTACCCAGGAAAATGAAAAAGTCATGGGGCGATAGAAATATCAAGTTGAAAGACAGTGTACAGGAAGTACGTTCTTCAATAAGGTTAATATCAAAATATGGAAAATATCTTGTATGTATACTTAGTTGAACGAAATTTTAACCCAACATACACACACAGACACACACACACAGACACACAGACACACAGACACACCACACACACACACATATGTATATGATTGAAGTAGCAGAGAGTGCGTTTTCAGGATTCGAGCATTCATATTTTCTTCCCATTTCTGATAGTTGTTTACAATTATATTTTATCATTTGATAAGAGTAATTAGTACATGCTGTATTACGTGACGGGAGCGACTGTGCAAATATAAGCTAATCCCGAAAATGACATGTACACTGTTTCTGGATTGATAATATAAGTTGCCAGCGCGCCATTGAATCCGCAGTTTTTCACAATTCACACCTGATAATACTAAAAGATTAAACACCATATTTGTCATAATGATTTTTCTGATTCATTCTAGACCGATAGAAATAATAATTGTGTTAGATATTTTTCTAATCTAAGGTATTATATTATCCTTGCTTATGGCCCCAGTAAAATTTTTACTAAAAGGATTTCGATAAAATACAGTTTTTACAATCAATTGTATATATGGATACGCAATTTTTTTTAGTTTGGATTTGTCTGCGTGCTCGTTTATGTGTCATGTCCTTTCAGAACATAGGCGATCATGACACTTCTCAACTTCCTATCTCTTGTTGTTCTCAGTAACTATTTCCCTTTCTCCTTGTAGTGCTCGTTCTGCTGTCCATTTCTTCAGACACGTCAAGTAACTCGTTGTTTTCCTTTGCTTCTCCTGCCTTCACTATGTCCTGTCAAATCTTAGATATGACTGTTACATCAACCTACAGAATAAGGTATGAAAAGGAAAACATTAATACTTTACCTGCGAACACTATGAAGCATGAAAGTGAGGGTTGTGTCCAACATAATTAGCGCATTTGAAACTGCTCTCTAAATCCTTGAGGTGAAACTGGATGAATTGGTGATTAGCTGAAGAGTTGAAACTGCCCAGACAATGGCAGTGTTGAAATTGGCAGTGCTGAGGAAAGTGCCGGAGGTTTGATAGGACTGCAGTTACTCGACGTCTACCGACAAGAAGTCAGCTATATATGATGCTAATGCATAACTAGCGTAATATTATGTACCTGCACATGTAAGTATAAATTTAATGTAAATAATGAATTCATTTAATGAGATGATCAGCCAGCAGAAGATAAAAGTCTATGCCGCAAGGTATAAATCTAATAAAACTGCATAATTTATTTAAAGATTTGCATTGATATTACAAAAATAAAGAAATAAATCTGTGTCTATTAGTGTAAATTAAATAAGTTAGAAAATCTATTTAATGAAAGATTAGAAAAAGAAACACGATCAGTTGTAATAAGGAAATTTTAATTCTCTCACACTTATATATATATATATATATACATATATATATATATATATTCTTCTTCTTCTTCTTCTTCTTCTTCTTCTTCTTCTTCTTCTTCTTCTTCTTCTTCTTCTTCTTCTTCTTCTTCTTCACTACCGATGGCAGAACATTTTATCACCAGAAATTCGTCCTGGCCTTTCATCCTTGCCCAACGTGTAAGCATCTGCTTCAGAAAATTTACGACGTTACACGCATTAACTTGCAGCGAATAGTTCATCCTTCATTGCTGCAAGTTTAGTGGAGAATGTTGGCAGTTTCTTCAAAAGCTGTCCAGATTCATTTATGATACACGTCAGGCCTTAGATAAATAGAGAAGAAAAGAGATATAAACAGAGAGAGAGAGATACGTAGATATGAAACGACCGAAGGAGATAGACGTTAAAGAACTGGAATAGACATTAATACACTTACAGAGATAGATAGACAGACAGATATATAGATAGACAGACAGATAGATAATTACAAAATACTGAAATAGCGAGCTACATAGGATGAGTTAGGTAGAGAAGTGCTTGAGATAGATAGGTACAGAGATTAACTGAAATAAAGGCTAAACTGAGAGATAAGCAGAGCGAAATCGTAAATTGAATTATTTACGAGCAAGAACTTGGATAACGTGATATTGACACATTTAGAGGGATAGATATATTTGGAACTGGCTGAAATCGAAAAATAGACTGTTTGATATAAAATAGAATAGATATTAACAGATTGAGATAAACATGAAAATACTAAAATCGATTGGTAAACAGATGAATTCAGAGACGGGAATAAATATTAGCTTGTTTGGAAAATAATGTAGGATTTTAGAATCAACATTTAGTCCTAAATGAATGCAATTAAATAGTGTTTAAATAGGTCAAAATAGAAACCCTGAACATGTATACATTTCTGCCATCGAGTCACATGTTTATGATAAAACTAAAGGTTTCGACGCCAAGAAATCTTTGAATGTAGTCCCTGCATCTTTACAACGGAATTGTCAAGGTGCTAGAGCAAGTTGTAGTAAGTGGGTGAGAAATTAGGAGAATATGCTGATTACCTAATGTGTATTTTATCCAGTTAATGGCAGTTATCTTTGGCAGTAATACTCTGGTTAGATCCCAGAAAGCTGTAACGGATAACACGAACGGCGGGCCACAAGATAGTCACCATAATCTTCTGTTGGTGCAATTTCGATTTTGGAAAGTGTTTGGGCCATGGTCATTTACGATTGTTATAGAGGATACATTTCTCATCGCAAGTCACTACCCGATCTAGAAATGGATCATTAAAATTTGGCAGATGCAGCATTGATCACACTTCAAAACTTCGAATTCTCTGATTTTCACTGAGTTTATGCAGAACTCATTTATCGAGTTTTTTTTCACTTTGCCGATTTTCTTGAGATGGTTCGAAATTGTTCTAATGCTAACACCAATTAAGTGAAACATCTCTATGACACTTTGACGTGCATTCGACTGGTGTATCAGATGTTGATTATCAATTACAGATGGACGTCATCTACCACATTGATCTTCAAGACACGTATCTCCACAGCGAAATGCGCCGTTACTTATCTTTAAGATGTTTCTCAATGTCGCAATTTTAACAAATGACTAATTTTCGTTGTGAACGAACGGCTTTAGTTCGTAAAATAGCAGCAAGTACCTACGAGAGTGATTAAGATTGGATACCTCACTAGGGAGGCCCGAATAATTTTAGAATTTTACTTCCTTGTTATTTTATCCATTATATATATATATATATATATATATATATATATATATATATATATATATATATATATATATATATATATATATATATATATATGTATATATATATATATATATGTATGTATATATTCTGTGTGTTTTGGTAGCAAATATTCTAGACAAGGAGAAAATTCTAACTTTCTTAAGTCATTATCAGGGTAAGTAGAGACAATTTTGTAGAACTAATGAGTACTGTGAAGTAGGCAAAGAGCTTTCTGATGTAAGCGAGGTGTGACGTGTCCTTTCTTTTCTTAAGCTACAATTGTTTTTATTTATTGATGTTTTTTGTTGTGTGAGTATTGTCTGTATAAGTCTGTTTTTACTATTTGATTTTGCTCGTATTTTGTTATTGTTTGTGAGTATCTGTCTAATGTTACTGTGTTCCTTATACTGCTTATTAACGTGTTGTTTGATGGCAATATTGTTCGATAGTAGGAAGTGAATATCCGTGAGGGTGTTTTGTGGTATATCTTATGTAAGACGTTTTATGTTTTTTACTTATTCATATACACCATTGGTCTTATATAGGGGGTCGGAAGCTTGCGATATATTATTTAGTTGCTACGTTTGAATTTTTTGTAGTAAATAAGGAATCTGATGTGTTTATTTTATCTTATATTTATCGACTGGTTTTATATATCTATGTATGATGTTTTTTTTATTGCTGTTTCGTCTTTTTTGCAACGGAATATCTTTTGGCTTATAAAATTGTCAAAGTACTTCAACAAGTTGTAGTAAGTGAGAGATCAGGAGAATATGGTGGATGTGGCAAAGTTTCTATCCCAATTCGGTGAGTTTATGCAATGTTATCCTGTCAACATATGGCCGAACATTGTCATGAAGCAGAATTGGACCAATGCTGGTCGTATTTTGTGGTGCATTTAATTTTGGTAATATATATTGATAGCGTTATTGTCAATATTATATTTATGAATATGGTTTTTATTATTAAAATTGTTGTTTAAATGAAATTTGATTTGCTTATCGACTATATAATTAGTGTACCCATTATTGATAAGTGTTCTTTAATTCTTTAAGGAAGATTGTTTTAGATGAGGAAATGAGTTTAGCTTTTTGGATTAGGTTATTATTGACACCAGTTTTATATTTTCAGAGCATTTGATGTTGTAGTTTAGAAGGCAAGACTTAGAGATGTGGTAAAATTATCAATTTATAGTCAATGAGAATCTAAAAATGTTTTTTTTTGTTTTTTATATTTAGTTCGTAAGTGAACTTTAAAACGGAATTTTTTCCAAAAGGTTTTTAAGTTTTATAATGTGAGTAACGGATTTAGTCTGAATGAAGATGTCATCAATATATCTGTCATAAATGGTAGGTTTATTTACTTTATTGAATATTTTGTTTTCTAAGTTGTCCATATAAAAATTTGGAAATAAAAGGCCGAAAATGCTATCCACAGCGACGCCGTTTATCTGGGTATAAGTATTAACAAGATAATCATAGAAAGAGAATATAATGGGCGCTAATAAAAGTTTTTTTTTTAATATTGTGGGATGAATTTTCAGAGGTGAAATGAACTTCGAGCAATTTCTGACGGAATTTTCTCCATGTTTGAGAAGGATTATTCGTAATTTGGAAAAGTTGATCAGTGAAATCAATCGACGCAAAATGTCATTGGTTTTTAATATATATATATATATATATATATATATATATATATATATATATATATATATATATATATATATATATATATAAGTATAAAAACGTAGGAGATCAGCCGATTCCGCTACCTTGGTTTCAACCTTTCGGTATCTTCAGTCGATTTCGGTCAAATGATTTCCTTTTAGCACGATCTCAGTATACCTATAGCACCGATAAGGTAAAGTACCGCGCGTGTGCTAAATTTCAGCTCGGCCTATCTAGTAGTTTTGCTATCGATATGCTATGGACATACATTGTGATCTTTAAGAGATATAATCATGGATCCGAGACAAAGCTTCTGAATATCACAATGATGGATATTTTACAAATCTTAAAGCTAATTCTTAACCTCACTTCAAATATATTTCTGAAATCAATAATATTTCAAACATTATTCAATATTTAACCCCCCTCCAAAAAAAAAACAACAAAAAAAACAAAAAAACAAAACAGATGAAGGACAAATACAAGCACAAATTTGAATTCAGTACTCCCGGATTAGTTAAGATTAACTGTTTTTGTTTTTCTAAGCATGTCGTTTCTATTTTTACTGATCTTGCTTTTGTCTATTTTGGGTGTCAGAGATCCGTTTCACATTCATTTTTCTTGTTGTTTGTCTTGAAAATCAATAAGACTCAATATTTGTCCATCAGATTCCTGGGAGAATAAAGACTACATCTTCAAACCATCAATAAAGAGATCATATCGAATATTGCATTATTCTGCCTTTGTAGGTCTGTTTTCCTTTTCCTTCCTCTTCTTTCTCTCTCTTTTCTCTTTATATCTATGTGTTCGTTTATGTGTGTGCGTGCGTTTACTTACAAGATAAATCATATCGCAAAATCACGCTAGCTACAAACAAAACTATTTTAAAGAACTGGTATTAAATTTGATTTAATAAAGTCTACGGAAATAGAAAAAATAAGTAAAAAATAAGTTTTATGTCATTTTATAACGTACTGTAAATTCAGTGAAACCTTTGCAGACAAATTGAGCAAATGTTCCCAAATATCAATTTGTCACTTTTTAATAAATGATTCAAAATTAAGGTAAACAATGGCATTTTTATGTAGTCTGAGATAGTACTGTAGGTTTATTTTTTTTATTAAATTATTACTAATGTATTTCCGAATTAACGAGATTTATTGAAAGCATAACTTTTTGGTACTTTTCGAGGATATCACAGACTCGGTGAAATGTATGCTCATGTGTATAAAGTATATGATATGTTTTTAAAAGTAATGTATTTGATTAAAGAATATTAAAAAAAACGAATATTCAAGAATTTTGTCCTGTTTTTATAAAAATATCTGCTCGGTTAACTAAATCGCATTTCAGTTATGTAAACAATTATATACGTTATTATACCCTGAAGTTTTGAGTGTGAATCAGATTATATATATATATATATATATATATATATATATATATATATATATATATATATATATATATATATATATATATATATATATATTGAATATATATGAGGTTTTTGGGTGAGTTTGCATGAAAAGATAGATTACCTAAAATCTTGTAAATTCGGAAATATCCATCTATCTATCTATCTATCTATCTATCTATCTATCTATCTATCTATCTATCTATCTATCTTGTAACAAAGCTACTGTCAATTGTATTCCGTTCTCGTAGTTAGTAAAGAATAGACTTTAAATATGAGAGATTACGGTTAGAACCTAAGCTGGATTGGAAAACTTATAGTGTATGATAAAATCTTTCATTTCATTCCTGATCTATCTGAACATTTACGCACTCATACATTCACATACATGCATCCTCTCTCCGTAGCAAGTCTCTTCCTAACACACACATAGACACATACATGTATGTCTGTGTCCATGCAAACTTTATATGCATCTTATAATGGAGTCAGATAAAAATTGAATATTTGTCCCTGAAGATATTTTTGTGTAATATTTTTTTGAAACAGCAGGATCGCTTCTATCATTAAATTGAGCATATATAGATATACAGAATGTGCCAGGTATCAGAGATTTTAATCATTTTAAAAAGTTAGTCCATTAGGAATCACAAATAGTTTACAGCAACTATAGAGGAAGATATTAATAATTAAAACACATTTTATAATGCCTTCCCACATGGAGGAATATTGTCTCCAATATATTTTTTCTTTTGTACAAGAATAGCTTCCAGTATTTTTGAGTCTTTACGATGAGTAATATGCCATTTTTTAGTATTTTCTACTAATATTTGTCTTTTTTTGATCGTCATATTCTGCTTTCTTGTCTTGTGATATTCAAGGTGTATAATAATGGCACAAGTTTTGATAATTGGCAAGTTAATCTATGATAAAGTGTACTAGTTGTGTTGTGTCCAATATAAACATTTAATTTTATTATTATTATTATTATTGGATATATATCCAAAATGGTACGTGAATTCATAAACACCATTGTTTTTATATAAGGATTATTCTGAGGGCTCAATGTATTTACTCATAATATATGAGATATATTAAATTTTTAATAGTTAATGATAATAAGTGTTTAAGAGATATATACCAACGAATTATGTTTTCATTTTTTTCAACTTGTTTATAGTTAGGCTGCATCTGGTTGCAATAGAGCAAATTAATGATGTGTTCATTTTTGGTTATATCATCTTATATGTGTTAATGTTTTAAAATTCTTTAAAGCCTACTATAAATAAATATTTGCATTTTATATGTAGATTAATGAAAAGTGCATGTAATGAATAGATTAAATTTAATTTTACTTTTATTGTTCGATAGCACTAGGAACGTTTAGTTTTAGCATTGGAAAGGATCGCATTTATTGTGACAGCTGTGATACTTAACAATTTTGTTAAAATTGCTATATATTTTTTTTACTATTGATTCTAATAGAGAAGACGGAAGAAGTGATATTTTCTGTATAGCAGGCTTTTTAGGAAAAATGATACTCAGATGCACAGAACGATTTATTAGAAGATACTGCGCGTGACTGAATGCATCTAAAGTGGATTGCAAAGTTTCATGTTAAAGATTTTTCACTAAATGATGCATCACTTGACCATGGAACAGTTGAGACACAGCGATAAAATCAAGACATTACTTGAGAATAATCTTCGTTTTACTATACAGGAGACAACAAACTAAAAAATTCAAAGCATGTTTTGACATTCATTCGTTACGCTAGTTAGGCATGAACTCCACATACGCGAAAAAACTACTGGACAGTATTTTCTTGCGCAGTTTATTTAGTAAACGTCACGAATATATTCTGTTTATTAAGGAAATTGTGAGAAAAGTGAACAACGTAAAAGAAACGCATAAGATCGTAGTGTTCTCAAAGGAAGTTATGTTATAACGAGACTGGAGGTGGGCGTCTTCTATACTGAATTCCTTCTGGAGATTTATTCAAACAAGTACTGATTTCAATCAAACCAACTGAATTGAGCAATCAACAAAAAGCGACCAGAAGTATTTTTAACAAGTGACATATATATATATATATATATATATATATATATGTTTGTAAAAAAAAACAAAAAACGTAGGCACCTATCACAAATCAAGAGCCAGCAAGCTAATTCTTCTATGTGCCGCGTCCCTCCAGAACATAAAAGATTATGAGTACTCAAAATTTCCTATCCCTTCTGGTCCATAGTAGTTTTTTCCCTTTGCTAAGGCTCTCGCACCCATACCGCCATCAGTTCATACAAATTTGTCAAGTAAGTGGCCCGTTGCTTTCTCTCTTGCCTTCAGTATGCCCTGTGAGCGTTTAGTTTTCCAAGGTCTGCTTCCTCATTTTTTGTCTAATGAATTTCATCTGTTTCGTTCTGATTCTGAGCATATGTGTTTTTTTGGTTGCTATTTTCCTTAAGACTCCCTCATTGATTACTCGCACCATCAAATTCTCTTTATCCTTCTGTAGAACCATAATTCTGTTGCCATATAAGACGATGGATAGCACATAGGAATCTAGATTCTTATTTCTCTAATGATTTTTATTTCTCAGTACTTTTTTAAGCTTTGAGATGCATCTTTGGCTGGACCACTGTATTTGGATTTCTCGCTTCCCATCCACTGTTAAAACACGTTGTAAATATGACAAGAAATTGCGTCGAAAGCCCTAAAGATTTTTTAAATGTGTACGTTCAGCTGAGAAGCAATGAGTCCAGCAACCAGCTTATTGATTTTTTAGAAATGCATACAAAACAACTTGTAAGCGTAAACATCAATTAACCTAAACACACATACGCAACTGCAATGTACTAAGGCATATACATTTTGAAAAATAAAAAAAATCTCATTTATGTCTTATTTTTTTAAAAATGAGACGAATCAGGATGCATTCATATCTTCAAACATCTCTTTGAAGTTCATAGTAAAAATGGTAATCGAGTTTTTGAAGGAATTATTTCAGCATTTTCCGCGATGTCTTCCTATCGAAGGGTTAAACATTTATCAAAATAAATTTATAGATTTGACGTAATATATATGATTAATAGTAAAGTCAACACACACATTCGCGCACACACATACACACGTGCACATAAACAGACACACACATACACACTTATATATTTATCTATTTATCTATCTATCTATATATTTATATATGTCATTGTGTTTGCGTGCCTCCTTGTGTGTAAATATACAAATAAGCACACACCCGTATATATATATAATTATAGATAAAAGTAAATTTATAAAATATGTTCATTGGCAAGCAAATTTGATTAGTAGCAAAAAGTTTCATTTGAATGTTTATTTGTATCATTATTTGACATAATATATTACATACGTCATTTTATTCATATATTAAAACTTTCGTAACGTTTAATTGTATATGTAACGTTTATGTTACTTAAAGTTAATATAACGGTTCTCGTACGATTACCGAAGTTAAACAACGTCGAACCTAGTCAGTAACTATATGGGTGACCGCTTGGGAATAACAGGTGGTGTATACCTGGATATGCGGGTGGCGTAATGGATAAGGGCTCAAAATTGGAAATCGGAGAGCTGAGTTCAAGTTTTATTCGCGTTCATTATATTGACATTGACACGCGCAAATACCCCTGGGAAAGGTATGAATCCACCTCTTCTACCCCGAGATATGGGTTAATTAGTAGGACATAAATTATTATTGTCTCCCAATATACTTACACTCTTAAAATTTTTATGGCTTTAAATAATCTGGAAATAGTTGATAAACCGTAAAATATCGGTCAAATACAGTAAATATATAGTCTGCATAAAAGTACTTCTTATTATGTTACCTGAGATAAAGTGGAAAGTATGTACTGATACGTTTGTATATAGCTTGTATATATTAAAAGAGCATCTCCCATAATCCGTTTAGTCTTAGTCAAGAATGTCTGCAGTGGCCAATCGAGACAAACGTCCAACTATATATATATATATATATATATATATATATATATATATATATATATATATATATATATATATATATATATATATATATATATAATTTATCCATCTGCCGCCTGACATTTGACATTGTTGGGGACGATGCAAATAGACGTATATAAAGTGCCGACCCAATTGCTTTTTCTCGTTCCTCTTCTCACAAACACACTTCCACATCACTGGTAGAACGTGATGTGAGAATCTTGGGAAAGGTTATTCCTAATCAGTTACGTACAAATTGGTCATTGAAGGGAAGGGGAAACTGTAAAGGCAAAACGAAATATTAAAATTAAGGATAAAAGAGTCTTGAATACAAATACTATCTATCTATCTATCTATCTATCTATCTATCTATCTATCTATCTATCTATCTATCTTGATGCAATTCTACAGTAATGAGGTAACCAGTAAAAATTTAACTCATTACACTAATGAATAAGATGACAAACTTGATACTTCGGCACAAACTCTTAGATGCTCTCACAAGTTAGTATGACATATAATACTGATTTTATAAACATTCACATATTTAAAAATAAATTCCACCATCATTGTTGTTTGTACAAGTCTGTCTATCTATCTATCTATCTATCTATCTATCTATCTATCTATCTATCTATCTAATATACATACAAATAACAGTACAGTGGTTTTGAGCTAAAAGTCAGAAAAGAAGATGAAAATTTTAAAAAATAAGACTGGAACAACGACTTTCAAGATAACATATTAGAAAATTAGTCTTCATTCAAAAGAATACAATGAATTCTTTTACAAACCTTGTGTTACAATTTCTTGAGCAGTTTTGGGCAGATTGCTATTGAATATTTTTAAGCTTACCCAATGGATAAACCAGCAGAAGGGTATTGATTTTACCCACGAAAACGAGTAGTAGATATTAGCAGAATTAAATTTTGAAAACTGATTCATGAAGTTAAAAATCGGAGGATTGACGCTACACAATCGTCTAAGCTATATGGCTTTATTTTCTTTTTTGTGAGCCTAAATAAAAATGAAAAAACTTATTTTATTGTAAATTATTTGAAATAGATAACAATCTCGATCTTACGACATAAATTACTTCATGCATTTTTGTTCCTAGCTAGTTACGTTGTAACACGAGGTCGGTGACCCAACCCCACATTAAACCGACCTCGTGTTACAACGTAACTTCGTGGCGGGGTGCGGGTTGGGGATTCGAGTCAATACCAAATTACTATAAAGTAGTTTGTAACACGTTTATTTATCATCTCTCAGTTGCATCTCTGTCTTTGGGCAGAATGCGATCAGGTGCGGCTCCGTCGAATGACAGAATCGCAAATGATGAAAATTATACTAAGTGCCCAGACCTGAGGAACAGTTGTCCAAGGCCATGCCGTCTCATTGCACCAGAGAGAGGGGTCGGTGCTCGCACCGAGGCCGGCGTAACTGACTGTTTCAGGTGCTCGGGGAATTACTATGAAGTAGAGCTGGGGTCTTTAATCTCAGAATTCGTTGGGTGGGGTTGAGTAAATAACAAATTACTCTAAAGTCGAGTTGGAGCTTTTAAACCCCAGAATTCGTTGGATAATTATGCTCCAATTTCGCATTTATTCATATAGATTCCATAATATAAGTTTTACTTAATTAGCTATTATGTTTCTCTAACTCTTCAAATGTTGAATGTATGACTAATTCTAATTTCTATTTTCCCATCTTTACACTAAATTTTATCTTATAAATTGTCCCCTTTTCTGTCACCCATGAAATAAAAATAATTGTTTGTACGGAAAATAAGGATCTACGTACATCAAATCGTCTTTAAATTATGTAGCAGCAGAAGAATTATCATTGGACTTCGAAAAGGTAAGCTTACACATTAATTCAATACTTAATGCAGCGATCAATTTTGAGTTCTTTTGTATTTATTGATGCCTATCGCATTTACTCCTTCATAGCTATTGTGAGCATAGGAGCTGGCTTAAATGCCGCTCGATACGGTTGCTTTTAAGCGAGCTTAAATTTTTAGCTAGCTTAAAATTTTAAACTAGCTACAATTTTGGATACAAAAGGAAAATAAAAGTTACTCCCCTTCAACCATTAAAGCAACGATAATGGTTAGTATAATATAGTAATATATAATTTTAACCTCGCATAATCTGGCAACACTGAATTTGAGCTCAACGAAAAATCGTTCCCTGTGCCTAACTTTTCTAGGGCTTTTTAATGAGCTATGAATCATTGAAATCGGACCAGTGGGAGTAGAGGACTTGTTGGGACATATACACGCACTACACACACATAAACACATGCACACACACACACACACACACACACACACACACACACACACACTGTACGCTATATATAAGATGTATTATGCATCTTAGCTAATTACTATGCACCCATACACATATATAATATTAGTTATGTACATCACGAAATATATGTTTTCATACGCAGTTCATGATGAATCCTTATCATGGATTACGTACACACACACTCACACATATGTTTGTCTCTCTCATTCTCTCTCTCTCTCTCTCTCTCTCTCTATATATATATATATATATATATATATATAGAGAGAGAGAGAGAGAAAACACACACACACTTATATAATATTTTTTATATATACAAAAGTATTACTTAACTGTATCTTTACAGTTAAGTAATTCTTTTATATATATATACAAACAATATTATCAATGATCTATTTTTAATATTGAGCACTATATGAAAATATCTGCTCCACTTTCAAATCTTAAATTCATATATGTATATATATATATATATATATATATATATGAATTTAAGATATATATATAATAGGTTGTATGGATATGAGTTTGTTATATATATATATATATATATATATATATATATATATATATAATACGTTGTATGGATATGAGTTTGTTATATATATATATATATATATATATATATATATATATATATATATATATGATGGTCTCTCCCGTTGATTTCGACGTATGAGGATCTGACAACTTAACCAATTGATTCAGTTATGAATTTTGTGCGATAATCTTAAGTGGTACTTAAGACCCGCTAGTGATTTACACAGGGGGCTGCATATGGAGCAAGAGTGAGGATTGTCGGATGAGATCACTGTTAGATTGGCTGACCTTTTAGATCTTGCTCTCGCTTATTGAAGACGATTCAGACTAGCAGATTGATAAATGCTGAGTCCACTAAACCACGTTGATCTACACTCTACCCGCTCCAAGACTAAGCGCTCGAGGGTGTTATGAGGTATATTGACAGCTGGCACCAGCTTATCTTTGTATCTAAGCCATGGGCGTCCTACATTCCTGTAGCCTTGATCTAACTGGCTGTACATTAGGATCTTGTGTATCCTGTCATCAAGAAATGACCAGTTCACCATAACTTAGACTCTATGAGGAAAGTCTCGATTCCTCCAATATCACACCTGTTAAACAGGTCTAGGTTAGATGTCCTATCTTGAAGGCTAACTGCACAGATGGCACACAGACAGCGCTTACGGAAAACATCTAGCTGGCGTATATGGTACCTGTATGGAGTCCACGACCGTACAAAAGGATGGTAAGGACAACAGCTCTGTAAACCCGAATTTTTGTATCCAGTCGAATACCCCGCTCATCCCACAAGCAATGGCGAAGTTTGCCGAAAGCACTGGTAGCCTTAGCAATCCGATGCATGATTTCATCATCTAAAGATCCACTGTAGTTGACTTTGCTACCAAGATAGGTGAAAAACTTCACATAGTCTATGTCTTTTACTTTCAATGGTTTCTCTGGAAATTTGTAGACTGATGGTTTTTGTTTCTCTCCATATATATATATATATATATTTTTTACAAGTTTCTTCATATATTTGTTGATTTTTGTCATAATTATTCTGGTCAACCTATTTTTGAAATTAAAAATTAAATTAAGGCAATTCAGAACAAAGATATAATGTCCAACGATATGAAAATACCGGTAAAATAAAGAAAATATGAAAATATTTATTTTAGTAAAATAAAAAACATGAAAAATGAAAAATATGACTAAAATGTCAGAAATAAAGAAAACAGTATACTCTTTTTCCTTCCCCTACTCTTCGCAAAACAGCACAACATATGTCCAAGTAAAAGCGGTAGGAGTAGAATTAGGACTAAAAGCTATTTTGAATGAAAACTTTCGTATCTAATATTGGTTTATATGTTGCTAAAAGATATAGCATGATCCCCTGTGGTACAAGTTACGAGTAGCATCTGAAATATATATCAACAGCAAGGGTCATGCGCATACACTTTACGCTCATTTGACATTTACCCATTCTCTATTAACTTGTTGAATTCAACAGTCGGATGAACAATTGGGCAGATAAACCATTGACCCTAGAAACAGAGTCGGGTGAGATCTGAAATAGCATCTCACACACGTGCAGAATCTCACGTGATCTGCTATGAAAACTTGGACAGGAAAAATAGAAAATCTATTGGACAGCGGAGCTTGATCAATCAACACCCTTTCCTTTGTTATCGTCAAACAGTGGGATTGTATAATGAAGCCTAGTCCTAACTCACACACACTATGCCGCATATGGAATTTTTGACAGACCAAATAGTCTTAAACCAAATGCAATGGTGAATTACTGAACGTGTTAATCACCTAAGACTAATGCATGTGTTATTCATCCAATTATTGAATTGAAGAAAGCAACGATTAACACAGCGCCGAATTTTCCCAAACTAAAAGAGGAATTTTATATTGTTGAAAAGGAAGCGACCATCCCTTGAGATCAAAACTTGCAACAGCAAAGAAAGAGAAACAGATTATAAAAGATATTCCTGCACGTACGAATAGGAGACAAAAGCACTGAACTGGAATAAAAGAACAAAAAGAAAAAGAATAAAGAGAAATATAAAAAAAGAGAGTGAAAAGTGAAAACTTGTTTTATTTCAGACAATAGACAAAAGCTAAGTGTTTCTTTTAATTGCTATCTCACATACACAGCGCCCATCATTCCACGCAGACACGTTTCCTATGTTGTTCTGTTATATAATTAAATTTTATTAAATTTTAGTTCAGTGTTTGTCGTTTGTTACTATTGGTTATTTTCCTTTATCCATATATTTGACCCTGTGAGAGAACCTATCACTAACAGAGTGGAAACCCTGGCCATACCCTTGGCAACAAGTCATTTTTTTACCATTTTTATCTTTATATTTTGTGTTGCGGCCATCGGTTTGTAACGCAATCAAAAGTGTTTTAATAAAAAGCAACAAATTGGTCAAGATACGAATAAAACAATCCTTAAAATAATGATAATTCTTCATTTCAAAACACTTGATACTTAATACTTTTATGTTGCCTGAAGTTCTTAGATGAAGCATTGTCATTATTTATTTATGATCAAGTTTTTTGTTCATATTCAGGTTACCTTTTCATAGCAATGCTTAGGTTAATTCTACATTCTACGATATAATATATAGGGGATCACAAATAAAGATGTATCTGCAGACGAAATTTAAATTCTCATACTTTATCCGTGTGAATTCTTTTGAATTTGGTTTACTGATGGACTTTTGTGGTCTAATCAGAAAGTCAGAACAAATTGTAAAATGATGATAATGATTCCTGTCAGAATTTAAGACAAAATTGGGAAGGCCAAAAACCAAATAAATCATACTGACAAAAACCATCAATGATAATTGTTTTAGTCCGAATAACTCGTCGATATTGTGGAATTTATTTTTTATATTGATCTATGTATAATGAATAGGATTGCATACCTTCAGAGAAAAGTTAAAACTAAACGATCGATCACTGCGTTTGAAACCCAACATTCAGTTCCGAATATTTGCATCTCATATACATTCGTAGTAAAGAGACATGAAACAGAGAATTAAGAGTGAATACATTTTCTAATCAAACAAACAAATCAATATTAATTAAACCGTGTCTATTAAAATGACGAAAGACAAGAATCCTGTTGTGTGTGTCAACAACTGTGAAAAAGAGACTTAATGAGAACATGTACGAGAACATATGACTTATTGACAACGTTTATAAATAAATATTTCCACATTTCTTTTCAATATTTATTATTTAGTACTCATGTTGCGTGAGGCGTGTGACAGCACGTTTGATCTGAATTATGCTTTCTTTTCTATTTTCAGGTGTGAAAATATCGCTTATGTAATACAATGTTTTAAGTGCTATCAGAAATGACAGGATATATATATATATATATATATATATATATATATATATATATATATATAATTTCATTTCATTTTTTTTATTGGCAATTGCCTCTTTTATCTTTTGTTTCATTTACTGTCCCCTCCGACCCCATATATATATATATATATATATATATATATATATATATATATATATATATATATATATATATATGTATGTATGTATGTAATGTTGACTTAGATAACGACTTCATAATTTGTGATGGAATCTTTAAATGGAAGACTTAAGCATGAGAAAATTATAACGTATGGTTTTAAAGCTTTTGTTTTGTAGCTTGTGTGTCTCTATCAGATCTCGTGTGATCGTTTATTCCTATTTCCGTAGTCAGATCATCTTTGCTCAGCTCTTTGTTCTTCATGAGGGGTACACTCCATTTGCTTTAGTCTCTACTAACATATAGGTATTTTAAGCTTTAAACTCTGACTTAAACAACATAGTAAACATACAAAAAAGGAGAATTAATATCTCAGAAACAAATCTTGATTCTCTTGACACCAAATTAATTTAAAGAGGTTATTACACCTTGCATAAGACTTTAGCCTAAAACATATTTTAAATTTGAAAACTTTTGAAAATCTAATGTACTTGTGTGATTAAATATATAGTGTGTGTGTTTGAATTCACGTGCCTCTATATTTATGTAAATGATCTGCGTATTTGCCTATGTAGTATACGTGTCTGATTTGTGTGTTTGCAGCTATAGCATTGTGAGTTTGTTTCCTGTTTATATGTATGTCTGCATGTGCCAATGCGTATGTGATCTTATGTAAGAGAATTGAGTGTGTGGTCGAGTGTGAATGATATTATAGCAAAAATCCAATTTAATCCGGTTGAATGTAATGTGATTTATAGACTCCAGTTGTCATTCGTTGCTTTCTAGATTTTGTAAACGCATAAACATACACTTAAGCGTAGATATAACATTGGAATCTTTTACTTAGTGGAGTTTGCGATATCAGTTACAAAGAAATGCCATACTTACCTACAAACAGAAAAGTGGAAGAAAATCCTAAATAAATGCATACACAAAATTTAAAAATCAAAACATTTGGATCCTGCAGTGTGATGAAGACCTCATCAGGGACGCTGACAGGCTCCATAAATGAAGATTGAGAAAAAAACGTCGGTTTGGATACAAATGAGACTCTAAAGTATTTTAACTCTTGACTGGTATTATAATAAAATATCGAGCGTTTATTTTCCATAAATCTTTTTTTAAAGACCAGACTAGAAGTAGCGACTTTCCTACTGCTATATTTATTTTACTTTTTTACATGATCATTACCGAACTACGGCAGCAGTGTAGGAGATTTCTTGTATGAAATTAAAAGCTGGAACATAGATACTCTGTATTACATACGATCATGCCATTATATACAAAACAACTGGGCATTTTATTCTCGAATCAGCGAATCTAGTTCGTGTCCACTTTTTATTCATTTCTGTTTTAATACATAAATTATTAAAAGTTTTAAAGATCGAATCATTCGTCCGTTTTCTTTCTCAAAGCACATATTATGACTTGGTCATCAGCTGAGAGATTCTTTACAGGAAGTGAAGAATTTAAAGACAGAACATATGTATCAGAATGTGAATATTCTATGCTAATTTTCAGATTATTGTAGGACATAATACCGCACTTCATTCTCAGTATATTTTACAATATGCAAATTGTAGAAATACTAATACTCCAAATTTGATCTCTTCCTGTTAAAAAATAAATAAGTGTCATTCGCTTTTATGTATTCACTATTTTTCTTTCACTTTCTTTCTTAAATCTGTATGGAATCGGGCGGGACTGATAGAGATCATTTACAGGAAGTTAAATGTAACGACTTTAAGGGTGATAAACATCACTTTCAGGCTGAATCTTTTAGGGACTAAATGAATTTAATCTTCTCTATTTCCTGTCCAGTCACCAGTCTTATGAAAAATTATCCTGCCGTTGGCTTGCTAAGACAGTCGATAAAAGGACAATACATGTGAAACCCCCAATTTCCAAGTGAGGATTGTCCCCATACACAGAAATTAATAAATTAATAATTAATTTCGTTGCATAAAAAATTAGGATTGAAGAACGTTACCTGAAATTCTGAAATGTGTATTTATAATTATCATTGTATTTCAGATTCATAAACAGTTTTTTTTTAAATCGTTGTTGGTTTTATTATGACATTTTGGCCGACGCGTTTTCAGTCTTCATAATATTGTATACAATTCTGGGGTGAGTTCTTATCTTTATTCAATGAGTATTTGGACAAATATTGTTGACTATTTTGGCTTTATCATTACGTCTCGAATGCATTCTTTTCCGGGAACGTAGTGGTAAACAGAAAGAATAAATCCAAATCGCTATCGGAAAGTTACCGGTTTTCAACGTGTTGTAACATTACCTTGAAATTACTCTCTTTTTATAATCTTTTTTCTTTTGTTTGGTAGAAGGAATATTCCATACTTTCAAATTACCGCTTTTTAAAAAGAGATGATTAGTATTGTAATAAAACCTAAACAACTGAAAGTAAATTTATACATTTTCTTTGTTCTTGAGAATTGAAAACAAAATAATGAATACTATTTATTTATTAGATGGCTTATTTACACTATTTAGTTGTTATATTGTTTACTGGATTAGTTGTCAAAACATGGGATAATTGACAACTGATTCGAACTTTATACAATGGTAAATAATAAGGCTTTCCTTATAGTTGGTTCAAATATTTTAATAATTTAGTAAATGTTTATAAATTTATGAATCAAAAATATTTTAATATTTATTTTCTTATACATTGGTAAATGATAAAATATTGCATTGCCTTAATTTTAATTGTATTAGTTTTTAGAAAGTTGTAAATATAACATTATTCTTGTAAATAAACAATAAATAGTGATTAATATTTTTGTTATAAATTCTCGAGAACGAAAATGTATGAATTCGTTTTCATCATATGTTTAGGATTTATTACAATTCTAATAATCAATTTTTTAAACAATATATATTGCCGAGGGGTGAAGGTAATTAAAATAAAGGCGGTGTCAATCAAAAACCGTCCTCTTGTCACGCCGTTCTTTTTGTTTTTTTTTGCGGGCTCGAAGGTCCTAGTTTGCCGAAATATTGAATTGCTCTTCAGGTAATTCAAGAGTTAATTCTTAGCACTGAATGCTCACACCAACAACAGATATTTTGGTGTTTATTTAGATCTATGATTAAGTATTTTCAATCGAAACCAGCTTGTTAAATACTGAACGTGCTTTGAAGCGGATGGATTCCACAATGGTAGCAACCGAAATGCAGTGCAACGGATCATGCGCTTCGCCGAGTCAAGATAATAACGAAACCAATAGTAATCTAAAGAAAACAGAGCCGTGAGAGGATTCTTCGCCGCACGAATATTTCTTTATCGTTCTTTTTCGTTTCATATATAATATAATGTAATCATGCTTTGAAAAAACGCTGTCGCGTGAAAAATGTCAACAAGCGATGAGAACCAAGCACGTCGCTTTTGAAGAACGAGATCATTTTGCCAAAGGATTTAGCTAACCCAACTTTCTACCCTGAAACTAACTTCTGCCAACTGTTTCCGTTTGTAGTACTAAAAACAGTAAAAACGTCGTGAGTATTCTGGCGTAATTCTATGAGTAATATATTAAAAGAAATTTCTTAGATTAATGTTTACAAATAGATGCCACTTTGTGACATTCAGTATATTTTTCTTTTCATCATCTACAACACAGAGCGTTAATTTCTAGGAACGTGTCGAATAAAAGAAAAATGAAGTAAACCCTGATATGAGAAAGAAAATGATTTTTCATAAAATGGTCATTACACTTGTTTTTAAACATACAGAGTACATTTTTGCTAATATGTTGCACACATAAACACACACACGTTCACACACACAAATAAATAAATAAGATTCTTTTATAAAATCATTAAAAATATGATATTTTTTAAGCTTAGCTTTGTACACCACAATGTTAAAGGAAGGGAATTAAGAAAGAAGATTCTATTGCACATTTATCTAAGTGGGTGGCGGGTTGATTACTCTGTAAATCGACATACAGAATCTAGGAAATTTTATTGGACTCAGTCACAGATTTCTGAAGCTGACTGGAAATTACATGAAAGTGAGGACATTCAAAATGGTTTCTCTTTATCCCACTTCTATCTTTCCCTTTCGCTATCAATTAGTTTGATACAAAAAAAGGTAGATCATTTTCAAAAAGAAATACATGAGACAATCACATATACATTTCCATTAATAAGATGGTACTTTTTTATCTCGTCCAAAGTTAGTTTCTTGTCCTCATTTCCATGAAACACACACACACACACACACACACACACACACACACACACACACACACACACACACACACACACACACACACACTTATAACTTGCTCTATTTAAATGAACAAATATTAATAGCTGTCTTTTCTTCAAGCCTAACATTGCTTATAAAATTAAAAATTTATACCTTCACCAGCCAGACAATGTTTAAACAGCAGGACCATGACAAAATTCGAAGGAATAGATTTTTCTTTTTCTATTAATTTCAATTTCTGTGTAAAAAAAATAATGATTTATCACAGTCTAATGTTAAAGGTTTGTTTAATAATGGGTATTACTTTAGACAAGATAAATCCGTCGTGGTTGCAGATGCAACTAGTGGGAAGAATAGTAAGAACTTAAGCCCAAATGATATAGAATGTTGCTATGGCTATATTCATAACGATAAAGATATTCTCACCGATAATTCATATTTTTGCCTTGTTATAGATAGTCTAACAAAATGGAATCTGATATGACCTGTCTTTCAATTTCTTCACGTATTTTACTCATCGACGCTTGTTGAACTTTTAATGAAGACCAAAAAGTGAATGTGAGCACAGTTATCCGTTGAGTAATGCGTTTTAGGAGAAATGACAGTGAAGTGCGTGAAAAAGTGTATCATCTCAGTTAATAAAGATTATTGCCAGATTTTATTTATCACTGGCGAAATGCAGAGGCAAAGATGGCTACTTTATGGAAAAATAGTGTTTTGCAGTTGAAAATTTGCTCTATCCAATGGTGTGCTCCCGTCATAGTGTTTGTGGAAAAAATAGAAGGCAATTTTACTTTTGTAGCGTCCTTTGTTTGTGTATTCGTGACTTGGCTTCCAGAACAACAATTTAAGTGGAATCATCAATTTCTCTTGACTCAGTGATGGATATCATGGTTCCGACGGAATAGGTAGTTTTTTTTTACAGGAGAAGACATAAAACTCTGGATAAAATCTGTTTTAGAGTGTTACTTTTTTCCCTTCAAATTGAGTACATAGAATAGCAGATAACAGAAAAATTTGCTGACCCTAAAGAATGAATCCAGCAATTGGAGCGCCTGCAGTAGGTTGTATCTTCTGACTCTGAAATCTTCGCAAAACTGCAGTTCATATAAGGTTTTATGGTTTTGACTTTTTAACTTACCACTCAAAGTAAATACTATTAAATATTTTTTCCAGCCTATGTACATTCGACTTACGGTCTATCATAGTTCATTACTTTTTTTACTTTTGCACGGAAAAAAGAAAATAAACTCCGATGAATAATGCTTCTGGACAAATCGTATCATTAATTTTAACAGATTTTACATGCCACAGTTTTTGACTAAACAAGTTTTTTTTCAAAGAGAATGATTTATTTGGACAATTATTTCGAATTTATAAGTAATCCTTACAATCCTTACTTTCTTCTTACAGTCCCTTAAGTTAACATCTTGTTCGTTTTCAAATAGAACAGTGTCTGTGAATGAGTGATATCTATCTATCTATCTATCTATCTATCTATCTATCTATCTATCTATCTATCTATCTATCTATCTATCCGAGGGATTTTATACCCCACTGATTTGAAGTAAATCTAGACAAAAATTCACAGTGGAGCCCCGAAAGCGGTTGATCAATTCTGCAACCAAAGCGGCTCTAAATATAAATCCTTTTGGATCTTGTTCGCGTGAACGAGAATAATGCCCTGTGGTCTGATCAGCGGAGAGTCTCTATGTGCCATCACTCAAGGCTACGCCATTAGTTAATATTTGCCACTGAATTGACCAAGGAGGAAATTATGTGTAAAATAAATGTTTTTAATTTAGCTAGTTGTTGGTGCGTATATATATATATATATATATATATATATATATATATATATATATATATATATATATATATATATATATATATATATATATATGTGTGTGTGTGTGTGTATGCGCGCGCGTGTGTTTGTGTATATATTTTTTATATATTAGAGATATTTATATATTAGATATTTTATTTTATATAATAAATTCATTCATTTTATTTCTTTTATTTTCAGTCAGTCAGTTTATTGTCCATGATTGTCTTTTCTTCTTTTTATATACATCTATCTATCTATCTATCTATCTATCTATCTATCTATCTATCTATCTATCTATCTATCTATCTATCTCTCTCTCTCTATATATCGTTCGCTGATTGAGAACTATCGGGAAAGAGAAATTTTGAAACAGTGGCTTGTATGTGGACACACACACACACACACACACACACACACACACACACACACACACACACACACACACACACACACACACACACACACACACAGATTATCCACATACAGGCACATCCATCCATACATTCATACATACATATCCTCATAACACACATATATATCCGTAATATACATGTATATCACATAAATAAACATATATTCTTGTTTTCATGCATAAAATTCAAGTCAGTTATATAACTATTATAAAATATAATACTAATATTAATGTATGCTTATATGTGTACTTTACAAATACGCAGAAAATTATATAAGCGTCACATATATATTATGCATAAATATTTGCACATACACACACGTCGATGTGTGCCTGCATATATTTAACGATTGTATGAGTGTATGGGCACGTATGCGTGTAAACCCACAGGCATTTAAGTGATAAATAATGTATATCCATTGTCATTTATTCAACAATATATACATTAACATGTAGGCAGAAATATACAAAGATTTCTGTAAATAGATATTTTTTATTGTTAAGACGTTAATTTGGGCATATCCCATTTTCCCCTGCTATTCCAGAACCTTTTCACGCGTGAAGATATTTCTCATATATTCAAAAGCTCATGTATTACGTTCAACGTTCTGTTATGTGTATCATCATTTCCTCCCTCACCGCTTGGCCTTCGTAGATTCATTTCCACCTATGTAAGCTTGCAAATCATAGGAGCCTTACGGTTTTCTGACGTTTTTTGCAACCTTTTTTCTCATAACTACATTATACTAACGATAAAAGGTAAGCTTTCACGAATTATGAACTGCATTTATCAAAAGATCGCTCAAAGAAATATGGCGTCGCTAGAAAAGTCAGTTCAGGTAAATAATATGGCAGATTTGATTATCTAAACCCGTGTGAAAAGATATTTTGGTCTAAAAATGTACCATTGTTCATATCCAATAACATCTGGGCTTTTGTCTTCAAACATTTTTGTTTCATTTTTTTTGATTTATTAATTACTGTTCTTATTGATTTAATTTTCCTTCGCAATGCAGTTTCCTTAGCCAGTTCCTCATGCGAAATTTTGATCAGGAAGCCTTGATCTTAAGAATCAAATTAATTCGTCAACATTTTCTTGCCTTGGACACGTGGTATTTATTCGTATCCATCACTACTAAGTAGTAAGGGAATAAGATTTGTGACATAGGTTGAATTGGATACATTTGACACAAATCAGTCTACACAAGACTAGATACTTTCTTGGGGATCTTTTTCAAATAGCTCGCTGCTTTCACTTGCAGAATTCGTATATTCAGAGATGGCGTATATGATACCAGTAAATGCCCCCATTAAGTTAAGCATATTGTCATATGGCAGCTAGAATTAATAAAACCAAATGATTCAACAGAAACAAGAAGATAACCATAATGCAGATAACATTATAATAAAAATATAAATATAATAAAAAAGGGACTAATTAAAACTCAATATCTGATAAAAACGTTCACTAGAGAAAGATAGTGCAACTTGTTGGATATTTGTTGATTATTAATTTAATTTTATTCTTACGGAATATATTTACCCGTTTCTTACAATCAACAGGCATCATTGTCATCAGTTAATATTTTTAGACACGAACAAATTGATTCTCCTCGTAGTTCTTAATCACCCAACTGGTTTCAATACAAGATAATTTTTTTATGATCTTCGAAAATGTGATATTTTTCTTAGGGAAAAATAAGAATCTAATGAAAGTTTAATGACTTTTGTTAATTTAATAAATACAATACACATTCTTGATTTAATTTGAAATCAGTGCTTTCGTTTTGGAGAATATGCTCCAATCAGAGGAAAATTAAACTGTTCATTTTTTGTACGTTCACCAGATGGTTTCTAGTTTTCGCCTTTAATAGTGATATTTTTAATGGATTTCTTTCATTGTTGTATTGGAAGATTTTTGTGCGGATCTCAATCAGCAACGAATTTGTTTTTTTCGCATATCAGCTTCTAGAACAGCGTTTAGAATAATTCAAGAATAACTTTTCATAACTTTTAATATCTAATCTAATATTATTCCGGAATCCTGCATTTTCTAGTGGCTTAGCGTACCAGAAAGAGATTCACCGCCATTTCCAAGACTGACCTAACGTTGTCTATAAATGGATCATTTATTTCTGCTAATGATGTCATAGTTTTTATTCATTGTGTCTATTTCAGTTGAGGAATTGGAGTTGGAATTTCCTGAAGTTGTTACCCAACAGAGTGCACTTAAATGTGCATCTAGCGGTCATTAGCGATAATAAATGATAATAAATATAAAGACTGAGCAGTTGTTCGTTGAATATTATTTACCAAAGGGAATTATGAACGTCAAAACTGCCATGAAGTTGTTTGATTACTTGCTAAGCCTTTAATCTTATTAATTGTATGACAGTGCTTTATGGGCTATCATCATAATGCAATGCAATCTCAAGTTATTTACAGTGTGCTTGATCTTTGCTAAGTTTCTCTGATATATATTAAATGCATATCTACTATCTGGAGTGATATTTACAAAGCAAAACAAGGCAGTAAAAAAACTTAAAAATTAAGAAAATATAAAATAACAACTTACTTCCCATCTTCATTTATAAGGATCGGGGACCATGGCAATTGCACCAATGCTCTCCACTGTCTCCACTCCCTCCCCACGACCGTTCACTCCGCTAGTGTTCTACATGTCCAATCCCTGATGTCATTAGACCAGCGTCATCTTGGTATTCTTCTCGATCTCCAGCCATCGATGCGCCTTCCAGATTTCAAGAGTGAGAATAGAGAGAAAGTGTAGTAAACTCTGTGCGTTTAGTGCGCGCAGCCCCCACCCGCACACTGGTGGTAGCTGTCGACTCTCAAATCGAGTATGACGATCACTGACACGTCCAGCCCTTCATTTAAACTCCCCCTCCACAACACTGCATTCATCGTTTGTGTGAATGACAGTGGCTCATAAAGCCAGCCATCGGCTAACATTTACTGTCACATATGTGGCATATAAAATTATCTCTGGATGTTGGAAGAGACTTTGATCCTCATCAATTCCAATGTGCCCTAGTGCAGGTCGGGCATTCAAAGCATGCCATTACGAAATCGCCATATACAATAGACTGATGTTGGTGTAACCACTGGTGACTGAGCAGACCTGCGCTAGATAGACATATCCGATTGCATTGGGCACATGGCCAGTTTGGTACCTCATGGCAATTCAGGGATCCCTTCCGAACCCCTCTTTACAGTTCTGCATATTTTTGTAATGCCTCATGGAAGATCTTGACGCCGTCAGCAATACCAGCTTTCCAAGAAACCCGGTCTTCAGCTAGAGTCTCACTGTTATCAAGACCAATATTGCACTTGTATAGTGGCTGTTTAAGGCAATCTTTGTAACGAAGTTTGGGCTTGTTTATATGGTCTTCTTTCCATTTCCAATTCTCCATACATTATTTGTGTTGTTATTCTATCATCCGCCATACGGACAACATGCTCCGTCCATCGCAATCTGTGCTTGGGTATAAGTGCTTCCACAAAGAGTGAATTCACCCTTTGTAGAACAAAAGTATGAATACATACATACATATATATTATTACTATATACGCCAATTTAGGGGGTACACGTGTTTGAGCTGGTATTTCACTTTTTCAACCAGTGAAATTAATAGCAACCGGCATAAATTAGAAGTGTACCTTAAGAAAGGATGAAAAAATACATACATACATACATACATACATATATATATATATATATATATATATATATGTGTGTGTGTGTGTGTGTGTGTGTGTGTGTGTGTAATTTGGCAGCAACTTTTCTTTTAAACATGTAGTATTGTTAAAGACAACATAGTCTTGCATATTTTCTTTTGAATTTTCTCATATTCTCTAATGAGACTTTTTATTTAAAAATGATATCGAAATAAGTATTGTCCGTACGATGACCTAGCGCTTTCGAACATCATTGTTCATCTTCAGGGTCAATATATATATATATATATATATATATGCAGAGAGAGAGAGAGAGAGAGAGAGAGAGAGAGAGAGAGAGAGAGAGAGAGAGAGAGAGAGTGTGTAGGGTGTGTAGAAATAGGTTTGCAAGAATTAAATATGAGAAGAGTATTTGGGTATCGATCCCAAGGCTCGTGTCTAGGGCTTGATAATCTCTCAACGAGATAACTTCCAGGAATAGACATTTTCAAGAGAGTAGTAAATATTTATTCGTCTTCCTTCACTCGCTGTATACATATAAAACATCTCAGTCTCTTCATCTCTTTTGTAGCAACGATATCAGCTAACTTTGTTAACACGAATTCTGAAAATAATGCGTGCAGTAATGTTAAGATAGCAGAAAGGAGACATTTTTGCACTCACATACGATCAGGAGTAAACAGAATTTTTAGGTATTTCAATACGATGTTGAACGTCCCATGTTTGCACTTATACTTCTGTCTTAAACATTTTGATTTTGTAGAGTGAACAAGCATATCGATCTAAATGCAACTTTATACGATGAGCAGCAAAAGCTAAAATGCTATTTTGGAATATAGAGTATAATATCTTTTATTGTTGTAGTGTTGTGGTATATTTAATTGTAATAGATAATCCATTAAATAGAGGAAAATAAACTGCTCACATTCATTCTAGTTTATTCACTTGCAGGTTTAACTTAATTGTTAAATAGCTATAAAAAGACTTGGCAGCATTGGATTTTAATCTTAATGTAGATTCAGCATTGAAGATCTCATGACATGTATTTATCTCTGTCTCAGAGAGTGGGATAGTTGATTTATTCGACTATGTTTGATTGATATTTTGGGTCAGTGACAGATATAATATGTAAGTAGTGACACAGAATGATTAATTATTTTCTAGAAAAATGTTCTAAAGTGTACACGGTAATATTTACAACCGAATGAAATAAAATACATACAAAGATGACTCCTTCTGTGGCGAGATGTTAAGCAAGACAAGCTCGCAGGCCAGTTCACTAGTTCAGTCCTCAATTCCTACAACTACTATTTTGGTCTTGTACTAAACTAAGCAAAGTCTATTAAAAGAGTCACTTGCTATACATTAAAGTTAACAAGTATGCTTGTTGCGCAAACCAATTCACTAGGGTAGAACGTTCGACGTTGATGGTCTACTGTGGCCTTATGCCAAACTTAGTTAAGTAAAATAGTATTTCAGACTGTTGATAGTGTCTTATAATTTAAAACCTTGTCCGGAAACGAATTTTGTCTTTTTATTGACAGTGGTGTGTGTTGAATCATTGAAATCATGTGCAAAACTAAGGAACTTTTAGCAATTAACTCTTGTGAATTTCACTTTGGATTTAGTAAGCTTAAGCTCTCCATATAGAGTAATGGCTACAGCGTTCCACTAACACGAAGTGTTCCACTGTCGTGACCTTTTATTTAAAAAAAATATCAAAATACAACGACCTTGAAATCGAAATCTCAAAAATGTGGCACACAAGGGCATCAACAATTCCAGTAGTTGGAGCCCTCGGAATGATTGGAAAAGATTCCAATAGACCCATTGAAGGAATCCCTTGCAGTCCATGCCTTAAAGAAATAAAAAAAATTGTACTCACAAGTACAGCCCACATCTTACGAAGGGCTTTATCTATGTAAAATATATGCTATATTTTTTTCAAAACTGCCC